>CM068551.1:3629785-4841179 GCA_035048495.1 Euptelea pleiosperma
TAATCAGAGAGAAAAAGATCTATTGTGGTTGTGCTGTGCTACACCCTCATGTAGTGTGGAGAATGCTGTGTTTCCCAATCAGTGAGGTTACTTGTGTTTATTTCTTTGTTCCATCTGAATGGTACGGTCCCTTTTTTAATATTGCATCGTACCTTCTAATGCTGATGGTGTATCTCATCTTCATTTTGTACAGGCAACATATAAAATTTGGCGGGAGGCTTTTGGTATGTATCCATGGCCCCTCATCAAGCGAGTAAAAAGATGTTGGGGTTCACTTAAAAATTGGACAACCATAAATTTCCCAGAGGCCGCGAATACGTTGCGGACAGGCGCATCCGAAGCCAAAATAAAAGAAGTGGAAGACAGTTTGGGAGTGGAATTACCCCTTTCTACAAAGGTTCTATATCGTTTTTGCGATGGTCAAGAAATTAAAAGAGATCCTTCAAGAAGGGGGCCTGGGAGTCCCTTGGGCCTTATAGGAGGTTATTCTTTTTATGAGCACCTAGTGAATGTATACTTATTACCTTTGAGTCAGATAATCACGGAAACAAAGGAGTTTATACGTGAACTTGGGATTTCGAGGAGGTCTAAATACATTGTCGTGGCAGCTTCTTCCACTAACACCAAAAAGTTGTTTTTACTTAATTGTACCGATGGTCAACTTTATGTTGGAACTAGGAATCTCTATATAGATGGAGAAATGCTTCCATGTGTACCTGGTGCATTGGTGAGCTTGGTGCATGATTTTAACAGTGGTCAACAACAAGATGCCATGTTGTTATGGTTAGAAGAACATTACCGTCGCTTACAAAGTGGTTTTATTCGCCTTCGCGAGGAAGGAAAAATCAGAAGTATCAATTTATTCCCAGAAGCACCCCCACTCTGTTCTACTGCTGTAACTAATGGTGTTCAGGTAACCAATAACCGATGATTTCCATGTTTCAAATGTAAACTTTTTCCCCACATATTTCGTTATTCATTTCAACAAATGATGTCAATGGCAGCTCATGTTGAACCACATTCATACTGCATGATTTAGACTTCTATATATGCTGAAATTAGGATTTCATTTCTAGGGATACTCTTTTTATCAATGTTTAAAAATTCAAAAGTCAAACTGTGTGCTATGTATTCATACTGCATGATTTAGACTTCTATGTATGCTGAAATTAGGATTTCATTTCTAGGGATACTCTTTTTATCAATGTTTAAAAATTCAAAAGTCAAACTGTGTGCTATGTATCAACATCAACATAGTATCACCTATAAGGTAATAAACATGTTCCACTGAACAAGCTCAAGTGTTTTGGGGAAGCATCTGGAAATCACATATGCTCCATGTAACGCAAGTGGAGCCCGACTCAACACACTACTAAGGTTCTTAGAGGAGCGAGAACCTCTAAAAAGGCTCCTGCAAGATGTTATTCTAAGCAATCCCTAAAAGTTCACAAAGAACCAAATAACTCCTAAAACTAAAAGCAAATGTTCATTTAATAAAAAGTCTCAATGTTCACTTAATGACTGTGTAAGAAAATAAAACCCTAAAAGCTAACTTAAGGACTAAGAAATTAATCTGAACCATATATTTGAACCTCTAATTAAAAAATATCTAAATCTAAATTCTATAATAACTAAATTAACCTTAATTCACGTCATTAACACCCTATAGCCAAATTTCAAACATTGATTTGAGGCTCAAAACATTGGAATCGTAACAAAAGTCATGAGATAGCTGTTGTAGGTATTGAAGATAGCTTTTCAACGCATTTGACGGCTTCTCAATCGAATATTAAATAAAAAGTTATGCTTCCTGGAAGCTGACTGCATCATAATGCATGACAAATTTTTCATTGAAGCTCCATAGGGTTTTATAGGAAAAATGGAAGGGCAAGAATTGATGTTAGACATGGTTTAAAAAGGCTTTTTGACGCTACGCCTTGAGGCTCGCCCCACCTCGAGGGGCCAAGAAACAACCTCAAGGCTATAGCCTCAGTGGTCATTTCTAAGGCTTAAGCCTATGTCCACTAAGGCTATGGCCTATAGCCTCAAGGCACGCATGAGGCTATAGTTGTAAGGAATATTTTCATATTCAATTTAGCAAAGATTCCGTTTGACATAAAAACATTATTGTAACCGTTCCTACGAGCACTAGTGTAGTGTGAAGATGTCGTGGTATGTATTCTTTGCCGACTACGTGAAGACTAGAAGACAGAGACATCAAGAATCAGACAGTTGACGACATGAGTTATCTGAGTAACTATCCATTTGTCGGTTATAGATCGTGTACGTTCGCTTAGGAAGGTAAGTGACTTAGTGGCCATAGGAATAGGTTTAAAATGAAGAATATATAATGGTCAAATCTAGTCATAGGACAGACCCGAGTCTGAGTCAAATATTTTGACTAATGGGAGAGTCTGATCGATTGGAAGCTACGAGGCAGAACTTGATAAATGCCCAATCAATTAGAGGCTACGAGGCAGAACATGATCAAAGCGCAATCGATTGAAAACACTTGTAAAATCGATTGGAGTCTGTGAGACAGAACATGATCATAGCCCAATCGATTGGAGACCTCTGTGAAATCGATTGGATGCTTCGAAACAGAAACTTATTTGAGGCCAATCGATTGGAGACCTCTGTGAAATCGATTGGAGCATACAAAACATGAACTTTATTGAGGCCAATCGATTGGACACTAATACCCAATCGATTGGACATAGATCAATCGATTGGACCTCGAGTTCAATTAATTGGACTTAGCACGATCTCAGTCTTTCTCAGATCCGAATTTCTCGGTTCCACTCTCCCATATTCTATACGACTCAGGGTCACGTATTCTATAAATATAACCCTTCTATATCTTCTCTAAACACATATAGAGACACAGAGTAACTCAATCCTTCAAGAGAGAAAAAAATGTTTATTTATTAGAGTGTCCACTCGAAGAGCAATAAGCTTGTTTCTCATTCACATCTTGTGAGTTTGTTCCTCTTCTTGATCAAAGCCAAGTGCTCGATGCATCCCTCAGCTTAGGTCTTCCACTTATATATTCGACCCAGTAGCTTGAGTGTACCAGTGTGACTCAACACCTTTGAGCAACCTAGGGTTCAGAGTGTACTGAATCCTTCACCTTCTGCAAAGGCGAGAGTGTTGAAAATTAAGATCTGAGCAGCCGATCGACGGTAGGTTTGGGGTGTACCAAACTGAACAAGCGGACAAGGCTTCTTCGCTGGAAGGGTGCGCGTAGATTCGTAGCGTTGATTCAGAGGATGTGGACGCATCTGCAGTAGGCCTTGGCTAAGGTTGGAAGCTGTATTTGTAACGGTGCTGCGTAGGTAATCTTTGTTTCGTTTAACTTTTCAGTTAGTGATACTTTCTGTCTGGACGTGGTCCCGTGGTTTTTCCTTGGCTAAGGTTTCCATATAAAAATCTCTTGTCTTGTGTGATTGTTTATTTATATTCCGCTATCTATATTGATTAGACTAAACGACGAAAAGAAAATATACCACGGAGGTATTCGATTTTAGTCGGTTGTGATAATCATTGATCAAACAACTAAGGCATGCGATTTTGTTCCCCTACTATAGACCAGTAAAACTGTGTAGGTATAATTAATTTTAAATACCTAATCCCCCCCTTTCTAGGTATATTGGATTAAAGAAAATGGACCGGTGGTTATTTCAATAGCCTCACTTTTACACACCCGAAACCGTAACCCTCGATTTTTAGTTTTATAATTTTGTCCAATCCTCCCAAAGTACCTTCCCCACTAATCTCTTATGATAAAAAACGACGTAAAAAGTTTTAATTTTGTTCTCTAAAACCTTTTATTTTGTAAGAAACCCTAAATCTAAGCTTTCATCCCTAGTTTTCCCCACTTGAGATAAATTCTTGTAGAGAGCTTAAATCTCATTGGATGTTGATATCGTCACTTCCTATGGTTTTCTTGTGAGGTTCTCCAAACTCAAGCAAGAAATCAAAGCATTACAGACTTCCTCTACTATATTCCTAGCTCAATCTTGTTAGTTACTTTGTTAGCATTGATATTTTGTTAGTGATCTTAGCTTATTAGCTATTTAGATTTAGTAATTTAGTGATGTGATTTATGTTTTTTAAGAGTTGATATCAATATCAAAATTTTAGGCATGCAACCCGAGTAGCCCAACAGTGTCACTCCTAAGGTAAAGTTATAGCTTTCATGACTTATGCTTAGTTAAGTTATTTTTTTCACATGGTATGTTGTTTCTAATTTTTCTAGAATTGATTATTTTTATTTAAAAACAAATTCAAGCAATTTTTTTTTTTTGAAAATGAGGCTACAAACCCTGATGTTAGATCGTCGATTGATCAAACAAAACCTGAGAAGTCTTCCACACTAGAAACAACCCAATTGCGTATCGCAAGTATCTAACCTTCCTATCACATTCTTCAGTGTGGGCAAAAATAATAAGACGAGCACTCTAGAAAAAGGTCTATAGATCTGACAGTTTTTTTGCATGGGGGATCCACCGCCATGCATGTTTTGCTATCGGTAGATTCTTGATTCCTCTTGTTGTTGTCGTCATTGTCGTTGTATTGTTATTGTTAAATACCCCAATACCCTACTTCTACTGTTATTGTTGCTATCATTATCTAGAAACTGATTGATGATGCTTTATTTTCAGATTCGTGCTTCTGCAGTGTTTGTTCCAGAGCGTGTTGACTTTCGAGATGATTTTGAGAAATACATGTTTTCTTACTCAATCCGCATGAGCCTCCTGCCTGATGGATGTGTGTTGAATGGCAAGTTCTTCAACTCTTGCCAACTTTATTGGCGGCATTGGCTCATCCGAGTCAATGATGCCATTGTATCTGATGTTAGTGACGAAGCCGTAATAGGACAGGTAGGATTCATGTTGAGCAGTTCATTTTCTCATGTTTTTTATCTCAAAAAAAAATTCAAAGACTCCAATCGAGGCTTGCTATTCCGGAGCAGTTTTTTTAATGGAAGTATGGAACTGACAGATTTTCTTTGCATTGCACACTTCATCTCTGGTTTAGCAAAAGAGGAATACTCAAAAGTCAGGATAGAGGGTGAAATGAGCACCCATTCCATATACTGGAACACACACAGATGGGTAGGACCCACCATGTGATGCATCCACCCAAGGAAATCTCCTAGGTCAAGGTCGACCAATCGGATAATTATAATCAGCCACTTCATAAATATTTTCTCTGACCATCCAATCTAACGCGATGGATAGGATTTTAAGATCATCCAATCGAATAAGAATTACTTGGGGCCTTTTTTAGTTGACCCATTGGATGGTGGATCCCTATCATGTCATACAAGCAGAGGGAATACAGAATCGCTTCTTGGTGACCTCCCAACCCACCCTGGATATTCCTCTCAAAAAAATGCACATTTTTTGTATTAAGAGATGAAAAAAATTGTCCCTATATGAACTAACCACAGTACTTTTGCAGGTTCCATGGCTGACTTTGGCATTGATCCTGAGTTCCAAGGCTGTTAAGTCGGTGCAGAACCTTTTGAATGGGCCCTAGCCCAATCATCGTACCATTTGATTATCTTAATTGTTTGATCAAAAGTGGAAACCGAACAACTGAGAGAAGTATGATTACTGGTAGTGAAAAATGTCCTATTAGGATAATCCAATGGATGCGGGTTTTGGGTAATGACCCATACAAGCGGTGCTCCACCGATTGAACAGCCCAGATCAACTTGTCAGTCAGCTACATGGATGGATATGGGTGTACACAAGTTTAATATCTGTATGCAGAATACTTCCCTTTACCAAGATCTAAACTAGCTTCTGGGAAATGCTAAAGATTACAGGCTTCTTGATTTTTTCAAATGATAAAATCTCCTTAGTGTTCTCAAATTAGAAACATAACCCCCTACATTGATGTGTTGGTTCCTCTTTTTCTTAAAGATGGTTGAAATCTTCTTATTTTCTCTGGTGTGGATGCAGTATCCGCTTTTGTATCCTGGCGGGAAGGAATTTATTTACGAAAGTTGCACGCCGCTGACATCTTCTGCTGGTTCTGTCGAGGGTGCTTTCACTTTCATGCCTGGAAGGTACTCCTTATACAATCATTGTCCCATCATCAGTATGAATTAGAAAGCTAGTGATCTTAGAGCAATGAGTTAAAACTTCATACTGATCAAATTTTTGAGACATAGTTATATTTGGGAGTTATTCACTGAAATTAGCCCACTTTCAATCAATGACCTTCATGCCATTCTTTCCTTGGTAGTATTGCACCTTTTACTCGACAGGAAATCTGAGGTATAGAGAGCATCAGTGAGACCCGCCATTTGGTGGTTCCCAGTCAATCTTAGCCAAGAATTAAACATATTGGGTGATGGCATCCATCTACTAAATAGCTCTATATTCTCTATATAGCTCAGACTTGACCTTTTCACCTACAAAATTTGGTCATTTGGTCATTTATCTAAAGGGACTAATTCATACGTCAGTTTGTATAAAGTGATACTCACAGTCAATTTCCTGCTCCTGGACCACCAGTAGAAATGGAGGCAAACCACAGATAAGTGAACTAGTTGGATTTAGAATCATGTAATTGGTGTGGCTTAACTGTAGATACCCAAGCAGGATGAAGGGCTGTGATCCACTTATACAATTGTACGAAAATCTCGTGCGACGAGAATCCAGTCGTGCATCGAGCAGAAGGGACCACTCACAGTCATACAACAACTCCCGAATTACATATTCAATCACAGAATATTAGCTCCTACCGGAGTTTAAAGGTCATGTATTGCTGAGATCTGGGCACATTTTGAGGCCACAAGGCTAGACCTACGGAGCCATCAAAGCTATCTCAACCCTGAGGAAGTACAATCAGGGTATACATGACACTCCTCCGAGATCCCCCCCTCCCATACGGGAACGGGGTTGGCCATACCTCAGCCAAACCTAAATTAAACTAGAAACCTGTTTATGTAATGTGATTTAAGATCTTGTGTTACTTAAAGAAATTGGTTGTTTTTGGCTTATTAGGTTGAACAACCCAAAAGGCATACCATTTGATGTTGAAGTGGCTCAGTTCCCGCTCCAAATACCAGACTATATTTTCTGATTGCACCATATCATCCAAGCATTGCCCAACTATTATGGTCTTATGAATCCTGTTCTGCCTTGACAATTTTATATTTTCTGTTTGCGTAAATCACTCGAAATACCGGAACCATTACTAATAATGTAGTACTGAACGATTTTGCCGTATTAGTTGATATTGTAAACATTTGCCAATAGCTGGTTACTTGCTGTGAGAAAAAGCTTATAATCTGTGCTGTTGGATGTGGTCTTTCAATATGCTTGCAGCCTTTGCTAGATATCATAGATGGATATAAATTGTTGAAGAAATGTGGAGGGAATCGGTATCGTCAATCATCATATACTAAATTACAAATGGGGTTGACCGCCCGGAACTTTTTGCTGCGTGATGCAACAGTTCTGAATCATCTTTTCTTCATTACTCTTACCAAGCAGCAATAGATTCATACAAGCTCGACTTTGCAATGACTGAACCCAGGACATACCATTCTGCATCAAGGGACATTTGAGGCCACACCCCGGGTCAGGCCTGGTGTCCGTGCAGGGCAGAGGGGAGACGTCTTGTGGTCTGACACATCGAGTTGCTCCTTGTGGGCGGTAGCCTTTTGTTTGAATGTCAGAACACTTGGGCCCCATCCCCTCCCACCTAGAAAATCCCTTGCTAGTTGTTTGGATCAGCATGAATTCAAATAATTTTTCAGTAGACAAAAGGAGATATTCCATGGGGTCAAGGAAATGGTGGGTAATGCTCTATTCTTTTAACAAATGGTCGAAAGAAAACAGGTTTTGGAATTGAACTGCCCATTCGAGAATTGCCAACCCAGAGGGCCCGCTATTAGGTAGACACTCTTGAGTTGGGCAACATCACTCTCCACATGGTAATAAAAACCCGACCTCTGCAGCGTAGTAGGTCTCTGTAACTCTACAAATATTTGTAGTTGTAAATGTTTGCAGCTTCAAACAATTTCTGTTGCTTGGTATTAACCCGTAAAATCTATTGCAAATACTTTCCACCGCTTGGGTGGAGGGTGCAATGCATATATTTTCATATTTTTCGAGTCTTTGATGAATCCAAAATAGGAGATGGAGATCACATATGGACAAGGTCAATGGAATTGGATGATCACAACCAATCAAACAACGGAACAAAGGAATGAGAATCATGATAGTCCAGGCAAGTTGATTTTGGACAGGACCCAATGACCGGTTGGTCCGAGTAGAACTTTGCTGACCACCTTCAATTTGAGTCAGGTAGAATACTTTAGAGGGGCGCTAACCATATGGATGTTTGGCCAATCCCTAAGTGGACCTAGAAACTAAAAATCAGCCTGATTTGTGATTTAAAACCTTTGAATCTTTGTACCCCAAATAATGTCATTCCACGGTGAAAATGACTCCAATACAACTTTTAGAAATCACTAATCAGGCTATTTACTTTTAGAAATCACTAATCAGGCTATTTTTTTGGTCCAGATGTCCATTTAGGAGTAAAACTTTGCTGACCCTCCACAATGACTGCCCCCCATAACCGCCCACAATATGAGCCACGCGGTACATTTGTGGAGGATGTTGACTGTATGGATGTTTGGTCAATCCCTAAAAAGTGGACCAACAAAACAAATCAAAAATCAACTTGATTAGTGATTTCTAAGTGTTTGATTGGAGTCATTTTCATGGATTGATTTTAACCGTTGAATTTGAGTATTATTATTGACCATTATCTGGGTACTGGGATCCAAAGATTTGAAATCACTAATTAGGATGATTTTTGGTTTGTAGGCCCATCTAGGGATTGACCAAACATCCATACGGCCACATCTTCTAAAAGTGTACCACGTAGCTCATATTGTGGGCAATCATCATGGGCGGTGAACGAAATTTTACTCTCCATCTAGGGCCAAATATTATATATATTGCAGGAAGCTGGAGTCAAAAGTGAATATTTGCAGCCATTTTTGGTAAAAATTAAAAAATATAAAAAATGGGCTATTTTTTTGAATTTTGTCGGGGGCCGGGCCTTATAAGTGTAAACTCGGGCCTTGCCCGGAGAAATGATAGGTCGGGCCAGGCCCGGGCCCTGGGCCAAATTGCTAGACTGAGGGAGGTGTGCCTGTGTGTAGGATCCCAAATGAGAAAGGACACTAATTTTGGGAAGAATAAACCCTCAACCTATCTCCTTAACTAGGGTTAACTTGGGTTAACCAGAGTTAACCAGGGGTCTAGTAACTTTAGTTGTTACATGTCGCTTTCTGGTATGCAACTGTTTGCATACTAGATTCATTCGTATGATTTTTTCGCGCAAATTAGAAAGATCTCCGTGCTAAATAGTGGGACCCACACAGTTAGCAAACTACGTCTTAGGCGAGTAAAACTCGTTGACTGTCGACTGTCAGCGAAGTCACTGACCCCCACAATATGAGCCACGTGGTACCCTACAAGGATCCAAAGGTTTGAAATCATTAATCAGTCTGATTTTTAGTTTGTAGGTCCACCTAAGGATTGGCCTGCAAACATCCATACAGTCAGCATCCTCTAAGAGTGTGCCGTGTGGCTCATGTTGTGGGCGGTCGGCTTTGTTGATGACAACATTAGTGGGCGTCGACTGTATGGATGTTTGGCCAGTCCCTTGGTGGACCTGCAAACCAAAAAAATCAGCATGATTAGTTATTTACAAACTTTGGATCTTTGCACCCAAATAATACTCAATAATGCTCAAATTCCTTTGGTTTAAATCAACCCATGAAAATAACTTCACTCCAACGCTTAGAAATCCCCCGATCAGGTTTATTTTTGTTTTGTAGGTCCACCTAATGATTGGCCAAACATCCATATGGTTAGTGTCCTCTTAAGAATGTGCCACGTGGCTCATTTTTGGCTGCGGTCAACGGCGTGTACAGCTGGATGCAATGTGTTTTTAATTTTTAAAACTGAGGGCCTGTTTGGACTGCCAGTTTAAAAAAAAAATTAAATCAATTTTTTCTGAAATTATATTTTTGAAAATGAATTTTTCGTAAAAATACTGTTTGAATCATCATTAATACAAGATATCTTTAACTTCTCTTAGTGGGCTCCACCACTATAATCCATGAGAGTGATAGATGGGGGGAAGTGTGGGAGTAGTAGGGTTTCTTTGTTAATTGTCAATTGAACTATAAAAAAAAAGATTTGTTCATTGAACTAGCAAAATTTTATAAAGTCCTTGACTTGAAAAACAATTTTCATATGTTTTTTTTAAAAAAAAGGTCATCCAAAGATTCCAAACAATCTGTTATTTTGAAAAAAGTCGTTTTGTGAAAAGAATGACTTTTTCAGGTCCAAAGATGGCGATCCAGATTCCCAAACCCCAAAACAACATGTTTTTCAAGGTGCACCTGACGGTGCATGCAATGTTTAAATGCTTTGAGGAGTCTAACCACATGGATGTTTGGGCCAAACGTTCATACGGTCAGAAATCTATAAAAATATGCCATGTGGCTCATATTGCGGGAGTAAAACTTTAATGACAGTGCGATGACAGCGCAATATGAGCCACGTGGCACACTCTTAGAGGACTCTGACTGTATGGATGTTTGGCCAATCCTTAAGTGGACCTACACACTAAAAATCAGCCTGATTAGTGATTTATAGGCGTTGGATTGGAATTATTTTCATGTGTTGATTTTAACTGTGAGAATTTGAGCATTATTGACCATTATTTGAGGTACAAAGATCCAAAGGTTTGAAATCACTAATCAAGCTGATTTTTGGTTTGTAGGTCCACCTAGGGATTGGAAAAACATCCATACGGTCAGAGTCCTCTAAGAGTGTGCAACGTGGCTCATATTGGGTGCTGTCATTGGCCTCGATGACATCATAGTTTTACTCATTGTGGTTCGCCGGCAAAGTTGCCATGGGACCCTTTTGGGTCAAGGGTCGGGCTCCGTTGACAGCCCTAAAACGACAGGATTCTATACAGGACATAAATATGTGCCACATGACACACTCTTAAGAGGATTCTGACCGTATGGATGTTTTTCCAATCCCTAGGTAGACCTACAAACTAAAATGTAGCCTGATCAGTGATTTCTAGGCGTTGGATCTGTGTACCTCAAATACTACTATAATTCCCAGAGCTGAGATCAACCCATGAACATAAGTCCATTCAACGTGTAGCAATTACTAATCAGGCTGAATTTTGGTTTGTAGGTCCACCTAGGGGTTGGCCAAACATCCATACGGTTAGAGTCCTCTTAAGAGTGTGACACGTGGCACATATTTATGTCCTGTACAGAATCCTTCCATTTTAGGTTGTCAACGGAGCCTCACCCTTGGGTCAAATGGCAAGAGAATTTGATCCGGGTGTCAGGACTCCACCTAAAAACGCCATGCGACACATTCTTAGAGATCATTGACCGTACGGATGTTCTAACCAATCATAAGTGGACCTGCATACCAAAAAACAGCCTGATTAGTGATTTCTAAGCGTTGGATTGAGTACCCAAAACAATGCTCGAATCCTATGGTCGAAAATGAACCTATGAAAAATCAACGGTTAGAAACTACTAATCAGCTTGATTTTAGGTCCGCACGGTCAGTGATGTCTAAGGAATTGCCACGTGGCGTTTTAAAAGCAGCCGGACACCCGGATCAAAAAACACCAGGATCAAAAATTTTCTCGTCGAATGGATCCTTTTTAGCATGTGGGCCCCAACCTGTGCCCACTTCAAAATAAGCGTGGGCCCTACTCATTTCGTCGATAAGTCCGACTATATAAAGTACAAACTGATCAAGGCCTCTCTCGCTCTCTCTGAATCGAGTCTACTCGCCAAAGATGACGAGGAGAAGAAGAGATGGCGAGATTTCTTTGTTGTACGTCTGCTTCTTCTGCTTGCTTCTCCTGTCGTCTGCGTTCCAATCGGACGAGCTTCTTCAAGACGACGAGGAGTTTGGACTCGAAGGAGGACGAGTTCCTTCTCATCTCAACATCGTAAACCCTACTCGATCTCCTCATCCGACGGTCAGAAAGAAATCTTCCTCCTCAGATCACGATTTCGACTCCAAGGTTCAGTTCTCGCTTGAACACGCCTTTGGAGACTCCGATTTCTCTCCCGCCGGAACCTTCACCGCCCGTCTCAAGACCTGGAATCATGGCGGACAGGTTGATATCTATTGGTTCTTCGATTTTTTTTATTTTATCTGATCTGATTTTCTTGTTGAGTATCTGAGTTTTATAGGGCTCGATTTGGTTCTGGTTCGGTGGATTTTGAAGTGTTTGGACTGATTTTAGGTTTCGAATTTACTTAATTTTTCTTGTTTAGGCTCTCAATTTGATAAAAATTGTTTGAAAATTAGCAAAGGATTCAAGGCTTTTTTTAGCGACACTCCAGATCTCTTCACTGGAGTGGCGAGGTTTTTCTTGCTACGTAAAGGAATGATACAGAAGTAAAACTTGCGATGCTGAGGTGGCAAAATGAAATGCGTGGATTTTTCCAATTGTTGCTTTCTATTTTCTCATTTTTTTTTTCTCGTGCTTTAGTAATGAACTCCTTGTTATTTAGTTTTCATATTTTCCTATCCAATTGCTGTTCTCAAATTGTTTGTTTCGGAATTGAGGTGTAATTGTAATTTGTCACAGACTCTCACGAAGCTACGGTTTTCAAGAAATGCTTTTACTGATACAGAGATGGAAACTTTCAAAGTAATTTCTCTTCATCCTCTACTCGTGTTCTCGTTTCTATGATTTTTCATTAAACAATAACTTTAATATATTAGTATTGTTTTCCTGCAGAAGCTACTGAAAGATGATGAGTTCTATAGGATTAGGCTACCATCTAATGTGTTAAGTCCTCCTGGGAAGGATTATATCACGTCTGCAGTCAAAGCAGTAAGTTAGTGATCGATTCTTTGTTATTTGTTCAATTATTCAATCTGTTATTGTCTTACCTCTTGTTTCAGGATTTGTGTTGAACTCCCTTAAGGGCTTTTTAAGGCATGCCCAAAATGATTTTAATGGCAAAAGTGAAATTGCTCAATTGGATGATACATTTGGACATCACATTGGACCAGACCTTATTTTGACGAATGAGATTTTACACCTAAAAAAGCCTATTAGGATGACCTCACGTGGAGATTAATTTTCCTCAAACTGGGTTTCTGCAATTGACAACTATCATCAGCCTCATAGAAAGCCATTTGCTGATTGAACAGTGCCAAATTGATTAAATCCAAATTGGACGTTATAAAAGGTCCTGAGCTTTTGAAGGAAAAAAAATGCAACTCTGATTACATTATTGTTTTCTTGATTGATTATTGCCAGTTAGGGAACTGTGGATGTACGGTCTTCTATTAATATCAGCTATTTGATCCCTCAGTTTTTGCATATAAGAAATGGCCCTCATTTGAACTTCTGCGTTCCAACTTCCAATCATGGGCTCTCTTGTTACTTCCATTTTTGTTTTAACTACTTTGATGCACTGGCTGATACTACTTGTATTGGTTAATGTCCATCCTTTGACTTGCTTCCAAGTCATCCATTGGCTTCAAAGTTCCAACAAACCTCCAAATGCAAGGAAAGTGCCCTTGTGTATCACGTCAATGTATTGGCGGTGTAGGTCGTTGTAATCAAGCATAGCTTCACGGTGAGGTATTTCAAGGTGAGAAGCCGGAGACTTCAACTAATTAGCGGCAGGTCGCAGGGAGTGGAAGGCTTTCACAATGAAACCCTAATTCACAAAACACTTTTAAATCGTGATGAGACTTTTATAACAAAGGTCAAAGCTTTTTGCCCCAAATGGATTCGGCTTCATCTTCAAAAGCCTATGGGTCTAATATGAACCTAGTAATGGGGTTTTGGGATAGGCCTACTAGGTCTAGGGGAGCTTTACATAGGCCTAATGGTCTGGAGCCCATAAGGTTGAAAGGGAATATTTGGTTACTAAGTATAAGAAGGTTTTAAGGGGGTAGAGAGCCTCTTGATGGAAACTATACTATGTAACAAGGACACTGACACGGGTGTCGGTGTTTGACACGGATACGAGGTGTCCGACACGGCAACCTAAAAAAATCCGATACGTAGACACGTCCGTACATATCTTTATTAAAATATATTAACATATATGAATGCTTAAAATTATTAATAAAATAACAAAAAATAGAAAAAGCAGAAAATATTTATTAGTTTATTATTGTATGGAGGATGGAACACACCAACACGCTTTTAAAAATCAATTTTATATTAAAAATTACTAAAACAAGGGGTGACACAACCATAAGTGTCCAAATGTGTGTCGGGAAGTGTCAACACGCGTGTCCGGGTGTCGAGGTGTCCGACACGGCAAAAAACCCTAAAAGTGCAGTGTCCTTGTTACACTGAAACTATAAGAGCAGCAAGGCCATAACGAAGGATAAATGCACTTATATTTCCTCCCTGACATCAACTCTAGGTGTTATCCCTCAGAAGGTTTTGGAACCAAGGAACTCGGGGAGACTCTCATATTTCATTATTAATAACCTTCAAAATACTTCTTAAAAAGTAAAAAACATTAGCTGAAACGTTTGTATGGACTAGTGGGGATAAAACGGTTAAAAGAAAAGGCAAAGGCAGAACCAGCACCTTTTTTTATATCAAAGGTGCAAATGAGGGCCCCTAATATAGCGAAAGTTGGGGGCCCTTTTGGCCATATGAATGGTGGATTTTATGGTATTTCCAATTATTAATAGTCTTTGTATATTTGTTTCCTTATTTTGCAGTAAGTTCTAATGGCAATGCCAATTACCCAAATTACTGTTGTTCCTTCGTATAATTATCATAGTACTAATCTAGATTTATGTTGTCTACTGCTCTGACAACTCCTTTTGTTTCATTTCAGAGGTGCCTTCCACGGGATGGTTTGGATGAGCATTTTGTTATTCACATGGTAATGTCTGACCCACAAATTGCAATCCCATTTATTGGAAATACTGTTATGATCCCTCAAAATTGGGTAGAAACTTTTGATTTTTATTGGTTCTACCCAAGGTAGTTAAAAGCGCAAGGCGCACTTAAGGCGCTAAGACCTCAAGGCGAGGCACGCGCCTGATTAAAGTGAGGCGCAATATTAAAAATTATAAGAAATATAAAAAATATAAAAAATAAAGAAAAATAACAAAATAAGTATCATTAGGCCATAAAACATAAAAGATAGCAAATGTCGAAAATTTCAAGTAACCCAAAAGCAGTTCTAGTTAACATTGTCACTATCTAAATACAAAATAAGTAATCAAAAAGCCATAAAACATAAAAGATAGCAAATGTTCAAAATTTCAAATAGCCCGCAATTAGTTTTAATTAACATTGCCATCATTTAAAATATAATCATTAGCTTCATCCCATCATCATCAGATGTGTTAGCCTCAATATATTCTTCTTCTTCTATCTTCTCCGAATTGGCCTCTTCTGCTTCTTTATTAAAGCCCTTGCTCTTACTCTTGACCTTAATTGTGATATAGTATTTGATGTTGATTCACCAACTCCAGCAGCTCTCGCAACAACACTCCATGTCAAGCTATCATCCTCAAACACCAATTCATCATCTGCTATTCCACTTTTTGTTTCCCTCTCCCCAAGTAGTCATTCATTGCTTTCATCAATGAGATAGGTTCAATTGTATCTCTCCTATCATACCGATGTTTAATATAATAGGCCAAAGAACAAAAAATTTACAAAAAAAACATGTATTTTAGTTAGGAGCGCGCCTGGAGCCTGGTTTGAGGCGCGCGCCTTACTAAACGTGCCTCGCCTTTACCCTTATAAGGCGCTTTAGGTGTGCCTTGCGCCTGAGGCACGCGCCTTGACTACAGAGGTTCTACCTTATTATTACAGCATGAATCGATCTTCCACGTGGTGTGATTATTTAATTTGATGACTACATGGTGTTTCATCATTGGGAATTTATTGGTAAAAAAATATGGTCCTTGTATAGATGACTGGTCGTGGTAACCTTACAGTCAAAACACTCACCTCCTTGGTCTGGTGGTTGATGTGTACCTTCCCCTTGTATGGGAGGTCACAACTTTGAGACTCCCCAGCATGCGGTTTTGCCACGGGTTGATGTCAACACATTATCTAGCGGGTACTGGCCACTTTACCAATTGGTCCTGTGGTTCTTAACCAATCTTGCCTATCACAGAAAAAATGAGTCCTTCCAAGCATTGCGACAACTTCACCTTTCACAACACTTTCTTAATAACTGTCCCAAATAATGATTTTGTAAGCTTTGATCATTTCATACAATGTCAGCCAAGCCCCTTTCCCTTTGCATCTTTCAGGCAATAAAAGGGCCAAAAGACAGTTTTTTATCCGTTGGCTATCAGTGCCACAACGCTTCATCCCAAAACAAATTTTGAGCATTTATAGGCCAAATGAATAGATTTTTGCTACTACAAATGGTTTTGCATTTCCAGTTACACAATTCTTCCCACCCTTACAGTATTAATGGTAAAATAGTTATCACCATTTTATTATGATAGTTCTTACAATAGTGTCTTTTAATTTATCACAATAATTTGGATTGTCACAATAAATGAGCTTGCGCAATTGATACCATTCGATGTCTCTGCATTAGATTTTTTGTTGCAACTTGCAAGAACATAGTATTAGGCTCAAAATAGTAACTTAAAAAAAGTCTGTAGTCAAGCTTTAAACCTGACTGTTTACAACGGGTGATATTTGTTTACAATGGGTGACATCATAGTAAAAACATGATCAAAATACTATCATTTTATTATTTTTTGAATTGTTTGTCAAAATAACATTGATAACGGCAAAATAACAGAAAATGGACAAAATGACGGCTATTACTTTCATGTTAGGTCCTTTTTGTCGGTTTTTGGCTTTTTTGGCAAATAATGTAACGGTCATGGAATGTTACCGTTATAACAGGTGTTTTAACATCCGTTATACTCGTTATATTGTTTTCTTAACCATGGTCTTAGTGAATCCAGTCCAACCTATCCCATTTCGAAGGAAATGTTTTTCCTACCACATTTAAATATGGAATATTCTATATTTCTACAAGGAAATTCTTCAAGCTCTTAAACTAAAATTATTTTTATTAGGGTATAGATTTTTATTCTCTAATATACAATAGCATTAAATTCTCAACACACATTATAGATAATTTCAGTAAATTCCGAAGAAAAATTACTTTCTTGGTAATATCGGTAGGAGACAGACCCCCCACTGAAAATATGTCGAAGAAAATACTTTTCAGTTTTTACTAAAAACTCAAGTCAAGGCGACATTTTATTTCTAATTTGGATGAAATGTTGCATAATTTTCATTAAATGTCTTTTTGCAAAGGGCTGGAAACACTCCTTTACGACTTCCCATAATGAAAAGTTACGTTAGAGACTCGTCAAGTTAAGATAATACCATTATTTTTTTCAGAAAAATGGTAAAATTTAATTTAAAGCAAGAAAAAACAAAAAACAATGGGACCTTCAGGGGACTCACAAAATAGTAATATGATCCCAAAGAGAATGGGAGGAAGATCCTACACCTAAATTTGCAAGTTGATTTGCTCAGTCATTGCCTTTATACATATGAGAACATGAGCAACAGAAAAAAGCCAGATAACAAATGATCTGTTTCTTGGAAAAAGGAGATGAATTCTAACCGAGGGTGAGTGATTGTCATACAATTGATAACAATATACGAATCTCTTCAGTACAAGTGGAAGTAGGGGGAAACTTAGAAAGGATAACTCCATTCCGTACTCGAGAGATAATGAGGAGCTGGTAGGGCCAGCATAAGTTAGGATATCATCTTCTTTGTTGGTGATTAAGCCCCCATAACCAGCAACTCTTCTTCTTCCTGTGGAATTTGTGATTTCTTTCCTAGTTTGCTGTTGCTGTTTAAAAACTTTAGCTGGACAACTCGATGACTATAATTTCTGCAGAAAGCTCTAGGATGAGGACTATAATTCTTGCATACACTATCCTGATCTTCCATCAGATCATGAAGAGATAAATCTATGAAACACTGGAAGATTAGGGCTCCATCATATGCTTACTTGAAACATCCAAAGTTCTAGATTACGGCTAGTTAAGATGACAGCATTATCATTCTTCTTATAACGGACTTTCAGGCCCTCGATGAACTTGTTTTGTGGACATTCAAAATTCATGCAAATGGTGGGTTTGGAGTTGCATATTTTGAATAAAGGTTGAAAACAATGTTTTCTCTGGGAAGAGGGAACCATAACATGGTTGATTGAGAAATTGGAGTGTGTTGCTAGACTATTTTTGTGGATGACGCATAATAAAAATATTAAAAGCTATAAGGTCTTAATTGATGAGTACTGTTTCATCCATGTAAAACTCTGAAATTAGTTTACAAGACAAGCATATTTAAGTGCAGGACCATTATATTTTATCATATAGTGGATATAATGATGGATTGTTGTATTTCTTTGAGGGACATGTTAACCCACCATCATAATATTAATATTTACCAAAATTTGGCACATTTTAGTGATTTTTAACCGGGTGAAGTGAACTTGACCTATAATACTTCAGTGAATTTTATTGCTCAGTCCGGAATTTTTATAACAGATGAGAAGTGTTAACACTTCTATCCTCATTTTTTCCACGTTTTCTTGCTTTTGGAAGGTTCTTAGGTGAAACCCGGTCACTCTATTAATAGTTTTTGAGTTAAAAAACACTAGGGGTTGAAATCAAGGTCAAACTCTCCTCGGCTTGGGTTGCTTGTTTTGAAGTTGTTCTTCGGTAAAAAACCAATTTGAACCTTGATTTTTGCCACCTACATTTACTAAAACATCAAATTTGAGACCTAAGTTTCAAATTTCCATCATTTGCTAGCCAACATTGTCAAACATTATAAAATTGCTACCACCAATTTAATGCTTCTTTCAAGCCCAAGATGCCGTTGCCACAATGGTCCATCATCAGAAAGTTGTTAAAAAAATTTCATTGGTTTTATATTTATGTCTGTCATCTCAAAATACCATGATCTTACCCAACTTCTCATCTATGTGCTCGCTACCATCAAGAATACCATAAGGATGGTCTTCAACCACAAAGTAGCAGTAAGTAAGACATGCCATTTGATAGCTTTTCCTCCTAGTTCTCATAGGTAAAAGATCACCCAATTGGGTGATATCCAATTTTAATCTTTTTTGGACCATTGGCAAAATTTTCTTGACAGACTGAAAGAATGTGATAGGTACAACCGTCCAAGGGGGTTGATTTTTGGCATGGGAATCTTCTGGATGGGACCAATAAAGAAAATTTAAAAGTTGTACAAAATGTTATGCAACTCTAGTGGGTTGATTTTTTTGACGGATAAGATTATAAAAAGAAATAAAAAAAACTTAGGGTCTGTTCGGTACCTGAAAAAAAGAGTTCCGATGGCGAATATTTAGCCAGGCGAATATTATCTTGGCTAAATATTTGCTCATATCAATATTTAGCAATGTTTGGTACGTGTATGAGCTAGCTTACTTCATTTTCTTTCAATTTGAGTGGGTCCCACATATCAAAGTAAGTCAAAAATAGGTTGGGCGAGTGCGGGAACCACATATTATGTCAGACAGTCAAAGGATAAAAAAAATCTCATTTTTATCTTTTTTATATATTAAAAAATTAATTTTTATTGAAAAAAGTGATTTTCCGGCGAGAAAATAAAATTTTCTCACCAAGGCATAATTGGCGTGAAAGTATTTACACGGGGGGAGGTGATCAAATGTTTTCCAGCCGCGGAGGGCAAATATGTGGGCCCGGCTAAATATTCGCCGAGGGCAAGTGGCTGCCAAACGCACCCGGGTGAATATTAGCGCGCGCAAATATTTTATTTTCCCGCCGCAGTGCGTTATCAAACAGGCCCTTAGTGGCAAATGGTGCAAGAAAAAAAATTATTTTTTGGTGGGAAAGGTCCAAACTTGGAAGTAGCAATTTTGAGTGTTATTGACAACGTTGGGTAGCAGATTGAGAAACTTGAAACCCAGGGGCGTATTTGAGGTTTAGTTGACTGGGTGGAAAATGAGGTTTCCTTTTAAAGAATTGGAAATAGTTGGAAACAAACTGAAAGATATTTTTGGGTTTCTCTCACCTCCAGCATAAAAGGTTTAGAAATGGAATATATTGAGTAATTTTAGTTGGCAGAGTTTCAACTGATCTGGTTCTCAAATTATTCCTCATCAGGATTGTAATATATTATGCTAATTAGCGGTGTTTAGTGACAGATCAGGTGGCTGAACCAGAAAGAATGATGCCAGATATTTCTGTTCTGTTTGATCCATTTGGTTGGTAATCAACTTTGTAAAAGAAAGAAAAAAACAAAGATGCATATAAAAAAAGAGATGCATAAACTGATTCCATATGAAGTGATGGATCTTTTTTGAGATTTCTCTTGCCTTCGTATGATCTGTTGAGAGTAGTACTTCCTTTTTTTCATGCTCAAATGAATTGTCGAGCACAATACTTGTGTATATACACATGATGTTCCTGAACTCCGGCTGTTCCTCACAAATGTTTCTTTTGCAGGAAGGGGTCAATATTTTGGCTGTTAATTATGGTTCTCCTGGGGCATGCCAATATCCACGACCACTTAAACTTGTAAGCAAGGACCAATTTACTAGATCCAAAGATTTCCTTCATTTTGACTACTTCCCATCAAGAGTATTTCAATAGGAGGAAAAGAAAAAGAATGAAAAAACAAGGCAACTAATGATACTTGGGATTGTTTTCCCAATTTTAATGATGGTGAATGACAGCATTTACTGTATCTTGGTGCCTAATGCAAATGATACATGTTCAAGTACGTGTTCATTGTTCTCTGTTATATCTATCCTCCCGGTTCCTGAATTTAGGGGGCATTGTCAAATTGGTTTGAGATCAAAACAAATGTTGGATTTTATTTCCCCGTCTCTTATTTTGCATTTTTATCATTGAGACAAATTTAAGGTACCTGCCAGGTACGGTTAGCAGTGGTATAGGACATAAGGTTTGCATCATTCATATGCAGGAGACCACTATATGAAGGGGTCCCATCCAGGAACTCCCTTGGAAAAATTAACCCAACTGATACATGTCCAAGTATGTTTTCATTGTTCTTTGTAATGTCTATCTTCCCAGTTTCTGACTTTAGGGGGCAGTGTCAAATTTTTCTAAGGTCAACAAATTTTGGATTTTACCCCCTTCTCCTAGTTTGCATTTTAATAATTGAGAGGAATCCCAGGTACCTGCCAGTTAGACTATAAGGACAGTTGGTAATGACATAAGACATAAGGTGTGCATCATTCATAAGCAGGAGACCACCATTTGACGGGGTCCCATCTAGGAAATCTTGGCAAATTAACCCAACTGAATAAATCTAAACTATCCAATCTGTTAGCTTTTTCTGGATGCTGTTTCTTACAGACCCCTCAAAAGGATATGTAGATGGATTGTTAAGATTATTCGTATTGGTTGATTTTTTTTACCTAGCAGATCTCCTAGGTCCAGACCCAAGAGATGAAGGGTCCCACCTTCATGCATGATGCATGATGCATGTGCACATGTATGCCTCTCAGTCGTCAGTTTTTGGTCCTCATCTACCCAAAGGGTACCTTAGTTTTGTTCTCATTAAAACAATAAGCAGAATGTCCAAATTTTAAACTTCATTGCCTGAAGCTGGAATTGTAAACCTTCCAAGCCTGGTAAACCAAGGTGTGATACCATTGCTGGTGAAGGGAATGGACTCAAATATAAAAGAGTTCTTGGTGAATGGTTGTATGAATTAACTGCCAACTTCTCATCTTCATTTCAGCCCGCAAAGTGGTCTTTTAACTCATACACGGTCCTAAAAAGCAGCGAGCAGGCACCAAGGTAATATACACATTCATTGGTCCTTTTATATTGTATGTATACGTATATTCATTGATGTGGGCACAGTGCAATTACATCCGTAGATCAACCTTAAAAAATGAACATTTCTCAGAAGCCACTATGTACGAGCTTGAAATTTAGGTGGGTTTATGTTACGTAAACTATGAAACTTGGAAACATGTCCTTTGGAGAGGCAGTATCTGGTAGTGAGGTGCAGTGTGAAGCTACAACTTTCTTTCGTAATGCTGCTGGGATCTTCATGCCTCTAAACCCATCCATCCATGTGATGCACATGTTGTGAGGGGACCATTGAATCGGTGTGGGATGGTCTTAACGGAAAAATTGTCCTAGTTGGATTATTCTAAGAGTCTGATTGATGTTTTTTAAAATTCTTTCAATCATTGTTCAGGGAAAAAAAAAGCCCAAGAAGAGAAAAACATTTCTCAGATGCTCAGGTCATCTGGGGGTAATTGATCAAGCTGGTTTTTAGTTTAGGAGATCTTCAAGGTGGGCCACTGATAGAAATGGCACATTCAGTTCGATGAGATGCAACTGGATTCCGCCTCTGAACCCGTTTTCTGTCATCATAATTATTTCTATATTTGCATTTTTGTTGTTACCGGAAATGGTGGTTTTGGTATTTGCAGAGCTCCAGCATTTGCAGAGGATATTCTTGTTGGGGAAAATGGAGAGGACGATGGTGTAAAGCCACCAGAGCGGTCGTTTTGGGCTAAATATGTGAGTATTCTTACAGTTTAGTTTCCTCATACTTTGGGTCTGTATGGATGCGGAAGAACAGGCTTGTTCCAAATCTTGTTATTCAGTGGGTGGTCATAAAATTGCATTACCATACCCAGATGATAAAAAGTTAGGTGCCTATTGGCGCATTAAAAATCCATTTACGTGGGCATCTGAACACGCCCTTCAATGTTATTTTTTTCACTCTACACGATAAAATTTAAACCCTCGTCTTTCTCTTCTCCTTTCTATTGCAGTGGATGTATCTAATCCCTTTGGGGCTTATTGTCATGAATGCCTTCACTCAAGCTATGAACATGCCTGAGGAACAGGCTGCTGGGCAGTCAGGCTCCCAAGTTCAGCAATCTGCAGCACAGCGTGCACCTAGTTCTGCCGTGCGTAGACGATGAAAGGTAAGATCCTCTTTAACTTGTGAGATGTTAAAAGATTGCACCTGACATGGATCAAGCTTCATTCAATGAAATGTGGAACAACCATCCACCTCAGTTCTTCGCGACACTGGTGTGCGCAAAATCTCAAGTTTTGCTGAGGTGGTAGACAGATCCATTTGGGATGGATGGAAATTGATCAAATTCAAGTGGATCTTATAATTTCTCTAACCATGGACCTGTTTGGTTCTTTCATTGTATATGAGGAGAATCAGGTGAGAACCACATATTTTTAGTAACTGATATAGCGTCTAGGCATCCATTCAGTCTGGGCTGTACAATTGTTATGCCACCTCTTGGATGGGCCATAGCCCCAAAATCACCCGAATTAGATTGATCCTCAATGAATTTCTTTCTGTACAATCATCATACTGATTTTCAAAGATTAATCACGTATAATCATCCAATGTGTGGTGGTTTTGGGGCTTTGATCCCTCCATAAAGTGGCCTATTAGATTGATCCTCAATGAATTTCTTTCTGTACAGTCATCATACTGACTTTCAAAGATTAATCACGTATAATCATCCAATGTGTGGTGGTTTTGGGGCTTTGATCCCTCCATAAAGTGGCCTATTAGTCACCCAGTTGGATCAAGGACCATGGCTTTAGATCTTGGTCTTGGGCATTAGATCGTCCGGCACTGAGACTGAGTTGACTCGGGTAGTCAACTTGGTTTTGGTTGAGACTTAAAGACCATGTCAACCTTCTATTACTTGGATGGTTAATTTATCTGATTCAACACTTGTACTGTTTGGATGGTTATAGCAACCATATTAGCAAACTGATGCAAGACTTATCAGTTAATGGATTTTGCTGTACTTATGATATATTCCTTTTTCTTTTCTTTTTTTGTCTTTTTTTCTTTTGCTCCTTTTGAGGTTATCTATTAAATTGCATTTTGTCTGTGTTGCATGGACACTTCCAACCAGCGGACGAATCGCGTGTCCCTACGTTTGGACATGGATTCGGACACCGACACGCCATGGATACTTCGATATTTGAATAATTAAAATATTCAAATAAAAAGTGAGATAATTAATAGATTTTTCCTATTATTAAGGTATAATTTAACATTTCTTTATCTTAGGGATTGTAGAGAGAGAAAAAGATAAGATTTTGTTTCTAACTTCCAATAAATAATTATTTTCATTTCCTATAAATAAGGAAAAATGTATTAATTATAGGCTGGACCTATTTGAATAATTAAAATATTCAGCTGAGTCCCTGAATCCTATTTTTGGGGTTTGCTGAGTCCGACACCTCGTATCCGTGTCAGATTCCGACACGTGTCCGCATCCATGCAACCCAGCATATTGTATATTACCGAAACATCCCCATTTAAGAACATGGATTCTCAGTTTTGCTCGGTACACCCATAATGACCATAATACCTTAAGGACATTTTACTTTGATGGATCTGAGCTGCAAGTTGCATCCAGTGTTCCAGTAATTCACCTAATGAGTAAGAAGAGGGATAACTGCATCCTTTACTTTAGGTTTAAACTGTTATCTACTTCATTCTGTACTCTGCATGTGGCCAAGCTGCATTCCAGACCTGTGTACGATTTAGTCAATGAAGCACAACTTGGGTATCATGCCTAGTCCATTATTATTATATAAACCAGATGATATGAACTGTCTGATCAAGAGCGCCTTTTTTGTGTTACATGCATGATGATGAAGCATTTGATTTTATTTATATTTCAGTGTTTTTTGGACAAATACGAGAGGAACCAAATCTGGCGTTGGGGTTGGGGGGGACCTGAAACGACAGGGTACTCTACAAATTGTCCCGAAGACAGGAGAGCAGCACTTCTGCCATTTCCAAAGAAGCTTTGTGAGTGACCGAAAGAGATATTCTTCAGCAATCAAAGGTGTAATTTATTCTGTGAGAGACTGATTGAACAGAAACCCTAAAGTAGTTCCACACCCTTGCACAATTTTGCTTGGTCTAAGCACTCAAAAATTCTTATGGCTCCAAGTAATTGAAAGTTCAATGTCCAGTGAACCAATTTACATCACTTGCTGAGAACTGGTGAATGGAATTATTAGGTTTTGTTTGTTTAGAAGTTAATTTACGTCCGTATGTCAGTGTCAGCTGGTGTTCATGTTCACTCATTGGTCTGGATGCTGAATTGATGGGCCACGATTTTTGGATTTACAATAGCTAATCAAAAGCCAGTATCCTCTAATTTTTATGAATATATCCAGGATGGATATTTTGAAGAGGTGTCATTTCATGTACCTACACTTCCATGCCATTGTTTCAGAGTGGATTGACCACTTGACTCGGGAACCAGACCTCTGGCTGGTCTGTTTGGACCATGACCCAGAATGTATCAAAACCAGGTCATATTCAGTAGCTTGGCTGATTGACCAGGGTGGCTTGCCGGGAAGTGACCAGGTCTGTGAGATTTTGAGCCGTTTCATGTACCCAACACTTCTAGGCCTTAGTTTCAGAGTTGATTGATCAGTTGACTCTGGAACCAGACCTCTGGCAGGTCTGTTTGGATCCCGACCCAGAATGCATCAAAACCATGTCAAATTCATTGGCTTGGCAGATTGAACCATCGACCTGGGTGGCTTGCGGTGAAATGAACAGGTCCGTGTGATTTTGAGTCGTTTCATCATGTACCAAACCTTACAGGTCATTGTTTCAGAGTGGATGGACCATTTACCAGTCCTCTGGCCGGTCTGTTCGGACCCCAAACCAGAATGTATCAAAACCAGGACAAATTCAGTTGCTTGGCTGATTAAACTATCGACCTGGGTGACTTGCAGCGGGAGAGATTTAATGCTTTCCTGCAATGATCTTTATTCGATCACACCAGATGTGTAAAAAACCTGTTTGCGTTTTAGAGTTATTGATCTTGTTAAAGGCAGGCTTACTGGCTGCAGAACTAAACATTTTAACCACTCAAAAAGAAATAAACAAAGAATCTGACTGGCAAGAGAATGAGGCTGTGATTTTAGGGGGTAGGCTTTGATACCACAGCCCTGGGTTCAGAAGCCGACTTCACCCACTTGCCATTAAGCTACTTGCTACCTAGAAAAGGCAAAATCATCTACTTTATAACAGTTTTTGTTTTCTAGATATTTTTGTTTATTCTTTTTATATTTTTGTTTTTATAAGGACGGATAGATTGGTGAGTATCTAAAACCCATAGAATTAGTGTTGGAGGGCTATCTATCAAACTTAAGGAAAATTTTACATGACATCCGTAAGACTAGCTATGATTTATGGAGTTGAATAGACAGCTAAGAAACAATATGTTTAAAGAATGAGCGAGTATAAATGAGCATTTTCTAGGAAATCTAGGAACAACTCCAATAGGAGATGAGATAAGAGAGTAGATTGTGATGGTTTAGGCAAGACAAACGACACCAGTGAGAAAGAGCGCTTTGATGCAAGCTGAAAGCCTTAAAAGGAAGAGGGGAATACAGAAAATGACATGGATAAATGTTGTAAGAAATATTTGAAAACTAACGTTTTGACAAATGATGTTACTCTAAATAGAGTCGAATGGCAAAATAAAATTCATGTTGCCAACCCCGACGTTTTGGATAAGATGACGACGACGACGATGATGATGATGATAATGAGGATCTATATAATATATAAAGGGAAGAATTGTGTTGACAAATTTTCTAAACAACCCCAGGGAATTCTTGACATACCCCCCATGTTATCTTTGAAATTTGACCCCCCTACAATTTGAAAAAGCTGACATACCCCCATGATTTGGTACCGTCTATGACCGCCAAAACATGTGGGTTTTGGCTGCAACCCTAACCCCAAATCAAATAGTTGTTTTGAAGGGCCAACCACCATTCCAACAAGCAATTTAAAAACCCAACAAAAGAAAGGAAGTGTTTAAAATAACCCTATTTTGGTTATTTTGCCCTTTTGGACCCTTCTTATTTCTTTTTTAAATCTCCTTTCTTTGTACCTATAACTTTCTATAAATCTTCTTAAAACCCGATAGTTTATCATATACATCATCACCAATATGTTCCTAAAAATATATAAATGACAAGAGTTTGTAATTAAAATTGCTCGTCAGAGTTATGATCGGCCGGTCATAGTAGTTGTTTGATTTGGATTATGGTTTCGGCCCAATCGCACATGTTCGAAGAAATGGGTATATTCAGTTTTTAAAAAAATGTTAGTCAATTTAGGTCAACGACAATCATAGATAATGGACTGGGTCATAGTGGGTATGTCAACTTTTTCAAATTATAGGGGTATGTCAACTTTTCCAAATTGTGGGGGTGTCAAATTGAAAGATAACATGGGGGTATTACAATAATTCCCTAATTATTAGGGGTTGAGTAGTCTTTCTTTCTTTACATAATTAAATTGAACATATAATATGATAATAAACGTAATTAATTCTCCATTTATAACTAAGTAATTTTTTTCTTTTCCCCACCTTTAAAGCAAAAAAACTTGGCTTTCCCTTCACAAACCCACTTGTAGTGCCTTGATTTTTATTATCTATTAATTAATATAATTATTAATATTAATTAATTATTGTATTTGGTAATAGTGCTTGTTATGTAATCTGTTTGAGTTATTTGTTGGATGGACTTTTAAGGCTAATTTAGAGACTGTTTGAGCTCGAAAATAACCCAGTTTGTAACCCAGTAACTGATAATCTCTATCCTTGAAGGCTTCTGTGACATTCTCCAAATTATCATCATAAAAGATCTCAATTATTGCAAGTCCCTTCATCACAACCGTTGTTTGAAAACACAAAACCCCTTTTTTCCCCATCATAAAAACCTATAAACAAGTAGATAAACATAAGAACACAATTTTTTACAAGAATACCAAGAAAAGAAAGAGTGTTCAACAAAGGAAATGGAATGAGATTCAAAATTTTGAGAGCGAGGTTCAAAGAATTAGCTCTTGAACTGTTAGATTGAGGTTTCGAAGTGGGTGTAGCACTCCTAACCGGAGGTCTGATTACTAAGATCTGTGTATAATGTGTACTTAAACAGATACTAGATACAATAAACCAGAGAAGTTTGTCATTTTCTTTCTAATTAATTAAATAAAGGAAAGATCCTCATTAACATGATGAAGCATATTATTGTCATCTCAAATTCTCAACCTTGGGATAGAAGTAATACATAACCAAAGGGCCGATAATACCTCAAAGAGGAGCAAAAGTGCATGGTATTTACATGCAAATATTTAAGATTCAAAGAAGATGCTATCTATGGTCTTGAGTTGCTCCATCGCCTCCCCATGGGCAATCCCAGGATCAATGTAACACAACTGAAACCGAAGAAAATGTATCAACACTTTCTTATCAAACAATAATTAAGTCGACACTGAGAGTTTATTAGATGCAATATAACCTGGTATTGTGGCTTCTTCATCGTGTGCACCCCTCTTTTGATTAGCTTTTGCCATCCAACATTTTCTCTAAGAGACCTTTCAAGAGCTTCTGTTCTCTATAAGTGCCAAACAAGATTGCAAAGAAATGTATGGTTAATGAATTAGACAAATAGATGCTGTAGAATATTTCTAGCAAGTACTTTGGGAGAAATAAACGCATACAATGAAAGCTAAGAAGATCCTACAATAAGCCCTTCCTTTGTAACTGTTAACCTAAAAGCAGTTAATGGTCATGAAAGATTGGATAAACCGAAATCATCCTTTACCATCATAATATATGTTTGTAAGATTGGATATTGCCCAAACATCTCAAGATAACTATAATAACAATCCAAACCAATTTACTTGAGTTGGAAGCAAGGTCATACAAATGTTCTGAAAGTAGATCATTTTGCTCACCACCCATTGAGTTGATCAACTATCAGGCAGTAGGAAGGTGCCAAAAATTAAATCCTTGCACCTGATTAAATGAATAACGGAAAGAAGGAAAAAAGGCTCAAGAATTTGAGATCCCTCGATCAAAAGTTATGTGCAACACAACCACACGTTGTGGAGAGAATATGCACGTTGCATATGTTAAATAAACAACTATGTATACCAAGGGGTCGTCGGGCCAACACAACACGTGAACGGGAACACACCATCTGCTATCACACCCCCTCAGCGGGAATACACTCCGCTGGAGACTTGAACCCACGACCTCTCATACTTTAAGGCTCTGATACCATGTTAAATAAACAACTATGTATACCAACAGGTCATCGGGCCAACATAATACGTGCGCGGGAGCACACCATCCACTAACAGCATAGTGTATAAAAAAAGCTCTGTGCACAAACTTGCAGCTCGGTGATCTCTGTTTGGCCAATAGTTGAGCAGTGGTTGAGAAAAGCTCAGTGATTTTAAATTTAGGAAAAAGTAGAAGGGTTAAACGGCCAATAAACTAATAGAAGTTGAGCTTTGCAGCATGAAGAGAAATGCTCAAATTTTCATGTCCAATTGTATTTACATCATACAGAAACAAAAATATTTGAGCTATTTATTATCTTTTCTCAAGTTCATTTTTTTCTTGAGAGGGCAAGCTACAACAAAAAAGACAGGAAACTTGAGACTTGAGCAGTAGATTCACTCAAAATTTCAAATCCAGGATCACGTTTCGTCTAATATTTGTGTAACCAGTTCATCAATGAGATTCAATTCAAATGCAAATCTAATAAGAGCTGCGATGTAGTGTATAATTTAATGGATACATTGTTACTTACAAGACCAGGGTCTAAAACTAAAAGGTTGTATTGTTTTGGCATCCCAAGCTGTTGCTGTTTGACTTGAATGCCGACAATGGTTCTTGAATGGCCATCATGCTGGAAGTACAAAGGCCTGCTCATTGGTGCTTTCCAAGAAAGTAAGGCACAACAAAAAAAACATACCATTTCCAAAATTTAAGATGGAGATGTGTGTGGAGCATAATTCAAATTCCAGAATATGATAGTCATTCATAGTTCCAAGTTAGGTTATAACAAATGTGCAAAATTGGAGCTAATCCTAATAATATAAACCATGACTCACGTTTTCTCACTGACAATAACATGTTCAAGATTGCCTGATTTGTTGAACTTCTTGTCAGCAAAATAATTCCATATCCAATCAATAAGGACTTGATGACCCTTAGTTTTCCTTGTCAAACATTTATTTAACTTATCATGATCTGACGAGTTATCGTTATTTTTTCTGTGGATAGAAGCACCCAGATCATTTCCACTATGGATACCAATATTGCTAGATTTTCCATGCCTGACGTGATCTGCTTGGAGAACACCATGATGTCTACTAAGAAGAAACTTGTCCATTGGTCCATAAACCTGTTCTATTTCCCTCTTGCCTTTACCATTTATTTGCAACTGTTTTGCCGCTTTTGCCCAAGGATTTGCACCATGAACAGAAAAAAATGACTTGATTTCTTTACTACCAAAATCCACTATCCTTGCCTGAAGCCCAAAAGAACGAAATAGTGTGGCACATTCAGTAGTTCCAATCCATTTGGTTGAGCCATAAATTTTATGATTGAATGAAACCGAGCCAGGTATATCAAAATCCCTTTCCCAAGCAATCTCAAGCCATCTCTGGAGTGACGGGATATCTGGAACAAATCCTGAACCACCAAACATAACTTCCTTCGCTTCTAGCCTTTGCATTAGCAAATTGGAGATGTTGCGCCATCCACAACCCCACCCAGAGTCCTCTGATTCAACACTCTGAAAATGATCAACATGACCCGTTATAATACTAATTGATGTTCTGCTTTCCAATTCCAAACACCTCCTCAACAAGGCCATCAAACCACCTTCAACTTTGTAGAAAGTGCTTCTAATTTGTACACTAACTAAACAAGATATCTTTTCTTGATTACATCTTTCTCCGTGATTGCTTGTTTTGCCATTACATCTTGAAGTACTAGTTTCTGGAGTACCTCCAGAAAAAAACTCAACTGCTTTGGTATCATTCATTTGATTATCCTGCAGATGGGTCATTAAGGAACCAAATTTATTAGATTTACCTGTAGACTTAAAGGAAGAATTGCAGCAAATGATTGGAAAGCATCAGGTACAAAGAAAATGATGGATGAAATTAACTCCGAATTGCAGAGCTCAACAAGAATAAAAGGATCTGAATGTCCATCTCTTTAGAGTGTCGTGGTGATTTAAAATTGAACTAACTATTAATTCTACCATGTTATATCTACTAGTTATTAGAAAACACCATACTGCAATTCTAGGACTTGTTGAGGTGAGTGCAACTTGTTGCGCCAACTCCATGTCCCTGGCAAACTCCTCCTCCACAAAGTGATTGTCTGCATGCCTGCATGTCTCTTAATGGGTCAGGCAAATATAAGAATTATTAATGGAAGTTCCAAATGAATATCTGAGGAAAGATAGATATGGATACCATTCCAGCTCTGATGAAGGAATAATATTATGGCAGAAGGGGCAATCAGAAAAAGACATTGCTTACTTGAAAAAATTCCTCCTGTATTCCAGCAATCATAAACAAGGTAAAATTACATCCTAGGTATTAAAAAAAGGTAGAAAATGTTAAAACAAGCAATTCAAATATGTGAACTCTAAGGGTGGTGTGTTTGGTACAAGATCAGATTGTCAGCTGAATCTCCAGGTTGCAAATGCACACCATGTACCATAACTCAAGTTACTTTTATAAAAAAATAAATTTCATATCAAATTTTAAACTCTCACCCCTTCTCTCCTCTCCCCCAACCCCCACACCCCGCAACCACCACCACCTGTCAAATCAATTCCTCTCTGTGGTTCTCTCCCGGAGCAGAGCAAACACTCTTGATAAGGAGAACAGGAATGAGTGTTTTCACCACTCTTATCTCAAAAAAAGCTATTGTATTCTTCTTCTTCGCCTGCTCGAGAATGTTGAACTGATATTTCCCAGCATGCTCCTCTGCTAGTTTCTCTTTCTTCTCATCAGGTCTCTTCTCGGGGCTCCAAACTCATTCTGCATTTTTTTCCTTGGCTCTCTTTGCCTCTCTGTTGTGTTCAGCCTCCCAAGAACCGACTTGAAAATGACTGGCCCCTCTTCCAATACCCTTTTCTTTCTCTCTCTCTCCAATCCCGATCTCTACTGTCCCTCCTATCATTACGGTAACATTCTCTTTTACTGCTTCGATTGCTATCCCTCCTTTCAGTCTCTTCCCTATCACGGGGCCTCTTCTTGCGCGACCGTTCCCTGGAGTGATAATGCCGAGTGTGAGCAATTCCTCCCCTCACTGCTGTCGCTAAGACAAGCCCTTTGGCTGTATATTTTCTGCACAATCGCCATCTTAGTGTCTCCTAACCTTACTATCCCCGCTTTCATACTTCATCTGTTTTAGGAAATTTTATTAATATGGGAGTAATCTTTGCTTTTTAAAATGAAAAGTTTTGATTAATTAAGAATTTCGTTTTGGGAATGATTTCCAAAAATAGAATGGTGTGATGCCTTGTAGAGAAGAGTTATTCCATCAACCAAATGGAGTGATTTCACCGAAACCCTTATCCGATCGCAGAATGGGTCCCCATGCTACATCATACCTACTCCATTTTCCTTCAGAGACAGGTCCTCCCCATGGTATGTATCATTCAAGAATTTCTTCTCATGATCCGGTAAAGTTAACATTTTTATGGAAAAAGAAAAAAAAACATACTATTTTGAAACTAACTACAACTAACTTTTAAATTCGTTTAAGAGGAAGGCTGGTCAATGTTTTGGATGTGTGTCGGTGTCATGCATCTGCAAACCCTGTAGCAAACCCTTGCGACAATTTGGGACAGGGACTCCATAGCATAGAGGGACTCAACCCCTAAAGTGCCACAGACAAGGTGATATATATTCTTCTAGATTGATTAGATAGAAATCAAAGTTATTTCAGTCACCACAATGTGAGAACCAAAAAGGAAAGAAAGAAATTGAGTTTGTGGTCTTCCCTGAACTTAAAATTGTTTACACATTTTTATTGCAAATTCAAAGGCTCTCAGTTCATACAAGCCACCCTAACCAAACCTGATCTAAGAATTTCGATTTTGAAGCTATAGAAACATCGACACAACAATACCTCTTCGCTCTTTATAAATATAAATATAATCCTATAAATTTGATGAATTAAGTACGATTATGAATTCAAAATACGTCAAATCAAATACAGGTGTTCAACTTCAGGATACCTGGAGTTTGGAGAACCGTTCCAAGAGACGCAAAGTCGGGCAGCGATGGCGAAGTAGCGAATGAGCTCTTGGCTGGAAAATTTGATAACAGAAAACAAACAAAAACCCTAGAAATTTGAAAGTTTCCGCGCCAGTAATTGGGGGAGTCTTTATTTTAATGACAGGATTACCCTTTATTGACGGGAAAAACAGGACGTGGCTTCTATGCACCAGGGCCGTACAGACTAAACAACACGGCCCTCAATTTGAAAAAGTAAAAAAAAAAAAACAAACAAAGAAAAAATGAAAACTGATTATTAACCTGGGTTGCGGTTGTGTTGAGCTTTTTTTCGCTGACGTGGCACAAGCTCCACAGGGCCGTTTTGTTTGGTCTGTGCGGCCCAGGCGCATAGAAGCCGCTTCCGTTTAAGTGGGTGCACTTATAAAAATGTTAACCTATTTATGTATCAAATTCTCTCGCCCCCTCTCTCTCGTCTCTCCCCCATACCCCCGTGAGCAGTCGCCGCTGCAGCCCCCTGGTTCGAATCCACCTGCAACTCTATAGTGCCGGAAAGGTTAGTGTTCTTTCTCTCTCTTTCTCTCCCCGTTGGAATTGGATCACCTGCAACTCTCTTTTTCTCTCTCCGTTGGACCACCTGCAACCCCCCTTCTCTCTCTGTCCGTTATACCCACTCTGCCCACAGCACACCTGCGAATCTCTCTCCCTTCTCTCTCTTGGAGCCACACGGGGGTGGTTGTAATAAGATACACGAGACACGCAGAGGAAACCATTGACCCAAGGAAACAATCTCATCTATCTCTCCTTTTTTTTTTTGTCCGCGAAGAAGAAGAAGAAGAAGAAGAAGAAGATTGGGTAGTCCCAATCCAAGAAAAAACGAAAGAGAGAAAATTTCTTGTAGTCTAATAGAGGCTAAATTTAGGACTGTTGACGGGTAAATTGTGAACCCGTCAACAGCCCTAAATTTTAATCTCGTCTTAGCAAGTGTACCAGGCCCTTATGTATTACGGACTTCTAGGGTTAGGGTTTGGTCTTCTGAGCAATTCTAGGGTTATTTTTTCTTTCTTGATCATTTTTTAGGGTTTCTGTAGGGTTTTGCAGGATCGAAAAGATGAGGCCGATTTTGATGAAAGGCCATGAAAGGCCCCTGACGTTTCTAAAATACAACAGAGAAGGTGATCTTCTCTTCTCCTGTGCGAAAGATCACACACCGACTGTATGGTTTGCTGACAACGGCGAGCGATTGGGGACCTACAGAGGCCACAACGGTGCTGTTTGGTGTTGCGATGTCTCCAGTAAGTTTCATGAATAAAAATTTCATCTTTGTTTTTTTACTATTTGTTATTGCAGTTGTTCTTTAGAGCCTGTTTGGATCTGCTGTCATTTTTATGTTTTGCATGGAAATGCTTTCAAAAATATGTTTAGTATGGCGCAAATTTGGTAATCCAACCAAATTTTGCATGGACTTTATTCTCCAAGTTTCTTCAAACAAAAGTCGAAGGTAGCTCAGTGCAGACTTCATAGCAAGGTTTTAAATTCCGGCCGAAACACCGAAATTTCGGTTTCGGTGGTTACCAAAATTCCCAAAATATAGCTTTCTATAACGAAATCCACCGAAATTTGGAAATATCGCCCGAAATTTCGGTTTTTGACCTCATCGAAATTTAAATCCTTGCTTCATAGCCCGTTAAGACAGGTTTTTCGTGTCTCAGTGGAATGCTAATCCAGAAAATCTGAACCGTCCATCTGATAGATGGCCATCTGGATCAAGGTTTAAAATTTCGGTTTGTGCATGCCATTTTGGTGAGGGTTGAAACCGAAATTTCGTGTGAAACCTTGGAAAATTTTGAATGAAAAACCGAAATTTTAAGCTGGACCTGCTCCCACCATGGCTAGATTCTGGTTGAAATTTCAGACGAATTTCATGGAATTTTACGAAAATTTTGGTCCAAAAATTTGGAAAAAAAAGCTATGGGTTTCGGTGCAGCCCAAAACCAAAACTTCAGATATTTCATCTAAATTTAAAACCCTGATCTGGATATAGCTCCGTTGGTGATGTCACACTCATAATCTACTATGTATTGCACTTCTTTTTTTCTGTTCAAGTGAGCCCCTCAAAATTTTTAGTTGTTGAAGTAGAAAACCAAATGGAAGACGGCCTTGGGGCGGTGGGCAATTGGGTTGAATCTTGCCATGTGGGGCGGGGATGAGGTTATCCATCAGGTGGACCTCTTTGGTCTTGCCACTTGTGAAAACCCTGTCTTCTCAAGAATTGAAGTATGTTGTGTTCTTTTCAGTGTACAAGGACTTAACGGTAAATTTTTTTTTCGAAAAACTGCCAATTGTAATGGTTGACTTGATAGTGCTGTTATTGCAACTTTGAGGTTTTGATCAAACTTGTTCGTCTATAAAAAGGGCACGACACATTATCTATGGCAAGTCCACTATTGATGTGCTGATATACATGTCAATGTCATATGCAGGGGATTCCATGCGCCTCATAACTGGAAGCGCAGATCAGACAGCAAAGCTATGGGATGTTAAGACTGGGACTCAGCTCTACTCTTTCAACTTTGATTCTCCAGCTAGAGCTGTAGATTTTGCTGTTGGTGATAAGCTCGCTGTAATCACTACCGATCCATTCATGGAACTGCCTTCCTCCATTCATGTGAAACGCATTGCTAGAGATCCTAGCGAACGTATGTTGTTCTATACTTTTAGGGGATTATTTTGTAATTGATCCATTTACTTGTGATCAATATTCTCCGATAATTATTTGTCATGTATTTATGAAATCTGCCATTGTTATCAATTATAGACTTTGCATGTTGTTTTATCAGTTTGATTGATGTGGTGTCTTCTCTGTCTCAATAACCTTTTCAGCTTACTATTTAGTATTGAATATTGGCCCCAGCGTTAGGTGTTGAGAGGACCAAGGTTTAAAATACTGAAAAAAGGAGGTCAAAACTCACCTTTGCTGTTAATTCACTGATATTATGGCCGTATAATGGCGGATATCTATTCTGACTTAATACTCCTTGAACAATATTATTGGGTCTGATGTACTTTATATCTTATTTTGAAAAGTAATAGAATAGTATTACTAATGTTATAATGGTCCTTAAATAATGGGATAATGGCCATTATAATGGAGATAACTGTTCACAATGACTGTTGTATTAGGGGTGTTATTTACCTATGTAACGTAACGGGTATGTCCCAATACTAAAATTAGTAGTTATTCACCAAAGACATGTAGAACTAGGTTCCTGAATTGTGATTTTATAGGCAAAGCATGGACTGGTGATGGTTTAGCTTGTTTGGAAGTGACAAGTATGCCTCATAATGTTGACTTACAGCCCTCAGAGATTTTTTTTTTTTTTTTCGCATTTTTAATTAAGAAATTAAAAATGAGTTCCAAGGAGTTATCCGAATATGGGCAAAATGCAAATATGTTCATAGTGAAGTGTGTTAGGTTTCAATGATGTAGGAGGAAAATCCCAACACCTCCTTTGGGGTCTGAAGCACGCTCGGGCCGGTGATGATGAACCTGAGCACATCGTTGAAGTGCCCGAGAAGTCCACCGAGGTTGCTGAGGTGTTCTTGCGTGAACTTTCACAGTAGGCACCGAGAACCAATGGGGGGTGCCAACGAGTCTCTGAAGCTTAAGTCAGCTAGGTGAAAAGAGAGAATAATACTGCTCTAGATAGAACTACCATATGAATTATATTGATTCAGTTCATCACTTGATTGATATTCCAAAGAATTTTTCACCATATTCAACCCTTAGTTGCACGAAGCAGGTGTGGAAGTGTATGCAGGAGTGGGTGTTGTTTTAAGGAAGCCCTAGTGTTTGGAACGTTTGCGAAGCGTCTGTACAATATATGTTTATACATACATATACATAAAATAGAGAATTAAATATTTTTAAAAGGATGTAATATTTTGTCATAGGTCCAAATAATATGCTAAATTAATGATTAAGAAATAATATTTGAAGTTCACAATTTTTTTGTCAGTGAAATTCATGATCTCCATAACTTTTGAAGTTTTTCACAGTATAAGAGAATCATTGAGTTCTGTTTCCAAAATTCCTTGTCAAATACTTGATGTTTAGCGAATCAAGAGTCCGTCTCAATCAAGTTCGAGTTTTTTTCAACTTAGAACCGTGAGTCCGAAAAGCTCCCAAGTAAGAAGCGTGGAAGTGCGATTTCAGAGCGGCAGCGTCACCCTACATAGGAATTTACTGCAACTAAGATTCAACCTATATAAGCTATGCAACTGTGCAAGTTTCAAAGGGTAGCATAGGAACAGGTAATGAGCCAGAGTATGACTTGATTCGTTCACTTTTTGGGTTCAAATTTCAAAGGTCTAATGTAGATGTGGGTAATGCTAATATGCTCAAATCTATAAGGTTTTGAATCTCAGCGGACACTAAATGTATATCATGCTTATGTTCCTAGGGTAATTTTTCTAAGGTACTGACAGAGTGGTATCAGAGCACATGCTTCAGACACCTAGGGATTTGTGTGTAATAGGTCTATGCATAATTGAGTTATGTATGATAGAATGGTATTAGAGCACAACCAGTAGATTACCCTAGGGACCCGTGCAATGGAGATCATTAGGGGATTTGGTTTATGTATCCATTCTTGTTATGGAGACCGTGACATTTTAATACACATTAGAGACACTTGGAAACATTGTAATCTAGAGCACTCTGATTGTTTGTAATACTTATAAATAGTGATTGTGTACTATTATTTGTATATATATTATTGTAATACTTAATTTTATATTATGCTTGACTATGTCGCAAACTTAACAATGTCATACCTTATCAAGGAGATCGTGATAGAATGGTATATTGACAGAATTATATCCTCAGATCTTAATTGGACAGTCTGACTATTTTGACTAGTAGGCCAGTTGACTAGCTTGACCAGTTTCAATGGAAGATAAATTGATTAGTTTTACTAGCTGATTAGGTCGATTAGATTGATCAAGTTTACCAGTTTAGCTAAGGTTGACTATATTGATTAGTTTGACCAGCATAGTTAAGTTGACTAAACGTAGATGACTAACATGCCTGGATTGGACTAGATTGGTGTAGATGGCCAGTTTGTCTAGGTTTACTATATTGATTAAGTTGGCCAATCTGACTGTGTGTAACTATAAAGTTTGTCAACCAATCTAACTAGGCTTGGCTAAAATGATTAGTTGACTAATCAGATTTGACAGACTAGGTTGAGAATTTCTTTGAGGGGGTTCGAATTTCGGGGACGAAATTTTCTTTAAGGGGGGTAGATTGTAATACCCTGAACTTTCGTTCTAGGGTATTATGATAAATTCACCTAATAATGAAGACCTGAAACTTTTTCAGACTTCTATTATTATTTTTATGGTTTGATATCATGCTTGAGTATGTGTATTTAATTTGGTTTCATTCTGACAACTTTGAAAACTTGCATTTTTTTAAACTTGCTCTTTAGGGCTAAATTCTTGCTAAGAATAATGAATTATAATTTGTAGGGGACTTTTTCTTACCGCAACTAACATTCCAAAACTTTTATAAAAAAAATTATTTTGTGGGCCCGAGACAAAATATTCATATTTTACCATTCCCAACTTACTCGAGAAATTTAGAACCTTTCTTTAGACATAAAAACCTTAGCGGGAGATTTCGGGAGATTTTGACAAAAATAGTATTTTCGTAATTTTTGAACTTTCCTACAATTCTTATATTTTTAAAAATAATATTTAATTATATTTTATTTATTTAATAAGAGTGTGGGACTCGGAATCACTTTTCGGGTCATTCCAAGGTCATCTAGACACTTTTTCGAGACTTTGAACTTTTTTATGATTTTTGTATATTTAGATTATGTTAAGTGATTTATGTGTGTGACATGTGTCAATACATTGATGTATCAACTTTTAAATTATATAATATAGTTTAATTGAATTAATTAATAATTATTTGTTATGATTGTTGGGTGAGCCTGTATGGCCAATCTAGAGGCCTTTTGGGCTTAATAATAATCTCGAATGAAGCTTAGTTGATATATATGGGCGTTAGACCCATTTCTAACCCATTAGTAATGTAAAATATGAGTTTTTGAGGGTTGAAAAAGTCATCCCATTGATAGTTACGAATTTCACTAAAATAGAAATCCTAATCATTCCTTAAACTTATTTATGAAAATCCTAAAGCTTTGAAAGTTTTTATAAACCAAACTCCATTAAAGAATAGAGAAATCTCCATTAAACTTTCATCTGGGCACCGATCGCACTCGAGCAAGAAGGGAGAATTGACGGGGACTCCGAATAGAAGAACATGTTTCGAGGAGAGGACGATCTGACGACTTTCAAATTTGAAGAAATTTTTAATTTTCACTAAAGTTCAAGAAACTTTAAGGTAAGTGTACTTGATACATCCCATGTTTATTTTTTTTCAAGTTATTGTTTTTCTTTTATTATATAATGGTACATCTTCACTATAAATTAATTGGGGCATGATTTAGTGTATTTTTATTGAGTTGATAATTATTTTGTGCCACCATGATGGGTTTGGCCATGACTTATTTGGCACCCATAACAGATAGCCATGTTTTTTATAATTTTTGTAGTATTTTTAGGACTTAAATATTTTTCTAATTATTTATCCTAAAACCCTTTATGAATATATTTTTTAAAACAGTTGATTTTGTATTTTTATGATTTTTATTTATTTAGTTATGATTTTTCTAAGGTGGTGTCATTTTCTTCACAACCAAGATTTTCAGATTCTGTATGGTCTATTTAATTAAAGATTTTGATCTATATTTTAAACCTGAATATTTTTATAATTAATTTTCATAGATACCAATATGAATTTATTTTCTAAATTCATTGAGTTTGTATATTTCGAATTTTTATTTATTAAGTTATGATTTTTCAAAAGTATTGTACTTTTTTATAGAACCCAGAATTTCAGATTCTTTACAGTCTAGTTCATTAAAGATTTCGATCTATATTTTGAATCGGAATATTTTTATAATTATTTTTCATAGATACCTCTATGAATCTAGTTTTCAAATTAGTTGAGTTTGTATTTTTTAGATATTTATTTATTTAGTTATACTTTGTATAATGTGCTAGACTTTTCTGCAAGACCTAGAATTCTAAATTTTGTGCGGTCTAGTTGATTCAGGATTTACACATATAATTTAAAACTAAATACAATAAACCTATGTAAATCTATTTTTCAGATCTGTTGATTTTGTATTTTTAGGATATGTATTTATTTAGTTGTAATTTTTCTAAGGTACTGACCTTTTCTGCAAAACCGAGAATTTCAGATTTTGTGTATTCCACTTCTTTAAGAATTTCGACTTCGATTTTAGAAATAAATATTTTTGAATTTATTTTTTATAGAAACCTCAGTGAATATAGTCTTCAAATCTATTGAGTTTGTATTTTTCTAATATATATTTATTTAGTTATGATATTTTTAAAGGAAACACTTTTTTTTATTTATGTAAGGCCCTATTTTTTGGATTTTGAACGATTCATAGTCTTGGAAACCCTTAGTAGTTCGGTCATGACTTATTAACTATTAAGGGGTTTAGCCCTTGTTGTTTGACTAAACCATAGATGGTTTGTCCTATACTTGTATGCATGGGGATCCCACCCATGTGTTTTGGATCCCTCATAGGGTTCGACCAAGTGTCTTGGATCTTTCTTTAGGGTTCGACCTTGTGTCATGGATCCCTCATAGGGTTCGGCCATAGTGTGTTGGATTCTTTTGCGATTTTCACTTATATTGTTCATCCGTGTTGATCATGACCTTCGGTGATTGTTACATGTTATTCATGTTTAACCCTAATTCGTTCCCATGTTATCACTTTTGATGATCATGTATTCATTTTATATTCTTATTTAAATGTTAAATACATGTTTGCTTATGCCATGTAACCCTAGTACCATCTTGTTATCATACCATGATCATCACGTCATTTCATATAAGGGGTGCATAAGGGAACGGGGTTGAAGTATATTATATACGTTTATATTGGTTTTATCAATTAATCAGGGTTCGGTAACCTAAGGTGAAAGGCCCCAGACGTTATTATATCCTGCAGATGGGTCGATGAGACCGCTCCCAGTGCGGGAAGGAGATGGAGACTCTATGTGGTTATGGGTACTAGTTGCATTGGCATCTCGTACTCACTTGCATTCACCCTCATATTCATGTCATCTTTATTATATGATTGAGATGCATACCTTGGTTAAAAACTTGTATAGTATGACATCATACCATGCACATTGTATTACTGGGCCTCGGGTCACGGTGCTACACCGATACCATTTTCAGATTTTGAGAAGTTGGGTACGTGAGATGATTTTGAAACAGAAGACTCCAGTGTACACGAGATCGACGGGGATTTGGGAGTCGATCCCACACTTTAGAAAGCTGTATTTGATTATTTTATAACATTATTTATTTATTTTCATGGGCATGTAGGCCTTTGATTGAGAGCATGTTCTCACCTCCTTCTTTCCACATTTAGTTGATTGATTGAATTATTTGAATTATGAATTATTTGAATTATTTGTTTTTTACATCTTTCTTTTTTTACTTAGTGGGTTTTCGAATGAACCGTAGTAGTCTAATTGACCTAATTGGACTACTAGGGGACATTCATGGATCACCTCTGGGTTCGGGTGCGGGTCGATCTACGGATTTTCGGGTCATATCTAGGTATCCGGATTTGGGGCGTGACAGAGCACCCAAATATCCGTAGATTGACCCGTACCTGAACCCAGAGGTGATCCATGAATGTCTTTTAGTGGTCCAATTAGGCCAATTAGACTACTAAGGTTCATTCGAAAACTCACTAAGTAAAAAAAAAAGGCTAGATGTAGAAAACAAATAATTAAAATAATTTTATCTATCAACTAAACGTGTAGAGGAGGAGGTCAGAACGTACTTTCAATCAAAGGCCTACATGCCCGTAAAAATAAATAAATAATATTATAAAATAATCAAATACATCTTTCTAAAGTGTGGGATCGACTCCTAAATCTTCGTCGATTTCCTTGAGTATACTAGAGTCTTCCGTCTCAAAATTATCCCACGTACTCAGCTCCTCAAAATCTGAAAATGGTATCGGTGTAGCACCATGACCCGAGGCCTAGTAATACAACAGTGTGTATAGCATGATGTCATACTATACAAGTGTTTAATCAAGGTATGCATTTCAATTATATAATAAGGATGACATGAATATGAGGGTGAATACAAGTTAGTACCGGATGCAAATGCAATTAGCACCCATAACCACATAGGGTCTCCATCTCCTTCTCGCACTGGGAGCGGTCTCATCGACCCATCGGCAGGATATAATAACGTCTGGGGCCTTTCACCTTAGGGTATCGAACTCTGATTAATTGATAAAACTAATATAAACGTATATAATATACTTCAACCCCGTTTTTTTATGCAACCCTTATATGAAATGCTGTGATAATCATGGTATGACAACAAGATGGTACTAGGGTTACATGGCATAAGCACACATGTATTTAACATTTAAATAAGAATATAAAATAAACACATGATCATCAAGAGTAATAAAATGGGTACGAAAGGGTTAAATAATATGTAAACAATCGCCAAAGATTACGATCAACATGAATAACATGTAACAATCACCGAAGGTCACGATCAACACGGATGAACAATATAAGTGAAAATCGCAAGAGAATCCAACACACTATGGCCGAACCCTATGAGGGATCCATGACACAAGGTCGAACCTTAAATAGCGATACAAGACACTTGGCCGAACCCTATGAGAGATCCAAGACACATGGGTGGAATCCCCATGTATATAAGTCTAAGTCAAACAACAAGGCTAAAACCTTAATAGTCAATAATCATGATCGAACCACTAAGGGTTCCCAAGGCCAATAATCGTCAAAAATCCAAGAAATAGGTAGTTCACAGAAAACATGTTTCCTTGTAAAAATCATAACTAAATAAATATAAATTATAAAAATACAAACTCAATGGATTTGAAGACTATATTCACTGAGGTTTCTATGAAAAATAAATTCAAAAATATTTATTTCTAAAATTGAAGTCGAAATTCTTAAAGAATAGGACTGCACAGAATCTAAAATTCTGGGTTTTGCAAAAAAGATTAGCACATTAGAAAAATTACAACTAAATAAATATATATCCTAAAATATAAAATCAACGGATCTGAAAAATAGATTCACATAAGTTTATAGGAAAAATAAATAGAAAAATATTTAGTTTCAAAATATATGTGTAAATCCTTAATCAAGTGGACTGCACAGAATCTGGAATTCTGGGTTTTGTAGAAAAGTCTAGCACATTATAAAAATCATAACTAAATAAATAAATATAAAAAAAATACAAACTCAACTAATTTGGAAACTAGATTCATAGAGGTATCTATGAAAAATAATTATAAAAATATTTCAATTCAAAATATAGATCGAAATCTTTAATGAACTAGAATGTACAAAATCTGGAATTCTGGGTTTTATAGAAAAGTACAGTACCTTTGAAAAATCATAACTTAATAAATAAAAATCCGAAAAATACAAACTTAACGAATTTAGAAAATAGATTCATAGAGGTATCTATGAAAATTAATTATAAAAATATTCAGGTTTAAATTATAGATCAAAATCTTTAATTAAATAGATCGTACAGAATCTGAAATTCTGGGTTATAAAGAAAAGAACAGCACTTTAGAAAACTTACAACTAAATAAATATAAATCATAAAAATACAAACTCAACTGTTTTGGAAAATAGATTCATAGAGGGTTTTAGAAAAAAATAATTAGAAAAATATTTAATTCTTGAAAATACTACGAAAATTATGAAGAATTAGCTATCTGTTATGGGTGCCAAATAAGTCATGGACAAACCCATCATGATGGCTCCGAACAATGATCAACTCAAGAAAAATAAATTATGTCAAAATTAATTTATAGTGAAGATCTACAATTATATAATGAAAGAAAAGCAATAACTTGAAGAAGAACAAGCATAGGATAGATCAAACATACTTACTTTAAAGTTTCTTGAACTTAAAAATTTCTTCAAATTTGAAAGTCGTCGGATTGTCCTCTACTCGGAGTATATTCTTCTATTCGGAGTCCCCGTCAATTCTCCCTTCTTGCTCGAGTGCAATCAGTGCCCGGATGAAGGTTTAATGGAGATTTCTCTATTTTTTAATGGAGTTTGGTTTGTAAAAACTTTCAAAGCTTTAGGGTTTTAATAAATAAGTTTAGGGAAGGATTATGGTTTCTATTTTAGTGAAATTCGTAACTATCAAAGGGATGACTTTTTCAACCCTCAAAAACTTATATTTTACATTACTAATGGGTTAGAAATAGGCCCAAGCCCCATATATATCAAATAGGCTTCATTTAAGAATATTATTAAGCCCCAAAGGCCTCTAGATTGGTCATACGGGCCCACCCAACAATCATAACACAAATAATTATTCATTAATTTAATTAAATTATATTATATAATTTAAATGTTCATACAACAAGGTGTTGACACAAGTCATACACATAAATCACAAAAGTAGTCTAAATACATAAAAATCACAAAAAACCGTTCAAAGCCCCAGAAAAGTGTCTAATGACATCGGAATGACCCGAAAGTGATTCGCGGGTCCCACACTCCTATTAAATAAATAAAATATAATTAAATATTAATTTTAAAAAATATAAGAATGTTAGGATAGTTTAAAAAATTACGAAAATATTATTTTATCAAAATTTCCCAAAATCTCCGACTAGTGTTTTCATGTCTCAGAAAAGGTTCTAAATTTCACAGGTAAGTTGTAAGGATAAAATAGGAATATTTTTAGTGTCTCGGGCCCACAAAATAATTTTTTTATAAAAGTTCTGGAATGTTAGTTGCAGTAAGAAAAAGTCCCCTACAAGTTATAATTCATTATTCTTAGTAAGAATTTTACCCTAAAGAGCGAGTTTAAAAAATAGCAGATTTTTCAAAGTTGTCAGAATAAACCAAAATAAACATACATACTTAAGCATTATAATTAAACCATAAAAACAATAATAGAAGTTTGAAAAAGTTTCAAGTTTTCATTATTAGGTAAATTTACCATAATACCCTATAACGAAAGTTCAGGGTATTACAGGTAGGGGTGTTAGGTATTTGTCCGAGTGCTAGTTTTGCACAACCCCAAAAATTTGGTACTTAGACACGACTAAATAGTTAATATTTTAATATATCTTAATCTTTACAGGTGTCATCATATCCTCAGAGTTCTTTGATATTCCTCAACTGTAGTCCCAAAATTTTGGTACTTGGACAGGACTGAACTATGTTACTTGGGTATGGGTAGGGTGTCGGGTATGTGTCCGAGTGCTAGCTTCCATAAGGTTTTTAGAGGTGTCATCATATCCTCAGAGTTCTCTGATATTCCTCAACTGTAGAGCTTTGCTTATTTTTAAGTTATTTGGAGTTCCATGACAAAAATGGCAACTGATTTATATCAATATTACAGTGACACAATACATGTTTACTTGGAAGAACATAAGTGAATGATTCTTTTCTGTAATTTCAAACTAACTTAAAACAGACTTTCCTCTTGATTAAGTTTTCCAAAAACAATTAAGCTAATAAAGTTAAGTTTATATGGGGTGATCTCCCAATGGAGTTAGAGTGGACCAACATTTTCATATTGTTTACAATTTTTACCCTTTAATCAGCTGAAGAATTGTCATTTTAGGGACTTCGCCTAGTTATATTTTTATGTAAACAGTAAATGCAAATTATTTAATGCCATCATCTCAAATTATCATTATACTTTGGGATCTGGCTGAAATAATTTAAATGGACTTATTTGAACCTTGACAATCCTCATACTCGTTATATGGTCTAAATTAATTTATTAACTCTAGGTTTCTTGAAATATTAACTGCATTGTTTTGTAATGCTTAACTGGCCTGTTGGTGTTAAATGTTTTTGTTTTCTCATTCGTATCATACATTTTGCTCTTGTCGATGTCTCTCTTTCTTATCATATATTTTGCTCTAGTGGATGCATTTTAAATTTCTGAGGTATGCTTCTCTAACAAATCATTTTATATTTGGTCTACATGTCAGAATCAATAAATACTTAAGTTGTTATATGCTGCCTGGTGGCTTCTTATTTATAAAGCAAAAACCGAGGAAAGTTGTTAAATCGTCCAAGACATTATTTTGCAGAGACTGGCGAATCTGTGCTCACAATCAAAGGACCTCAAGGGAGAATAAATAGAGCTGTCTGGGGACCCTTGAACAAGACTATAATAAGTGGTGGTGAAGATGCAGTAATCCGTATATGGGATTCTGAGGCAAGTAGCTGCACCTTACACGCACAATTTACTAAATTTGTCATTTATGGAAATAGTCAAGCGATCCGAAGGGATCACAAATTGAGCACTACAAAAAATTTCAGCTAATGGTTAATTATGGATCTTGTCTGGGTCCTTTAGGAGATCACTTTCACTTCTCCCCTTGCTTCTGTGGTTGACAAAGTATTTCCCTTCATTTTCATGTAATTTTACTTGTAGTAATTGGCTTGAAAGTATTGGGTTCTCAATTAAACTTGCAGACAGGGAAGTTGCTCAACGAATCAAGCAAAGAAAGTGGTCATCAGAAGACAATTACTTCACTGTCAAAATCTGCAGATGGTTCACATTTCCTTACTGGCTCTCTGGATAAATCTGCCAAGGTAGTGTACCCCATGACTTTTCTGCTTCCTGTGCTTTCTATGCTTTTCTCCATATATTAAAGTAGAGTGCCTTTTTTCTCCTGTTCTTATGGTTCTTTTCACTATTGTGTTAGCTTTGGGACATCAGAACATTGACGCTTATCAAGACATACGTGACGGAACGCCCAGTCAATGCTGTTGCACTGTCTCCACTTCTTGATCATGTATGTAATCATGTGGCTTAAACTTTTAAACACACATGAATGTTCAAATACATATGCATGTGTGTGTGTGTATAAGTCTCTATCTTGCCCCATACAAGTTTCATAGGATGGTTTGTCCTATCTTTTCTTGGTTGAACTAGTATGTCCCTCTTAATGGAAATAGAAGAAAAATATGTTCAAACTGTAAAAACATTTGAGTTGTGACAAGATAGATGGAAAACTGAAATAAAAAATCTTTGCATCCAATATTTAACATTTTATTCTTCGTTTTTCTCTAAGAATATGAGGTTGTCCAGAAAACATTTTTTCAAACTGTTTTTTGTTGTGAAGTACTAAGAGATATCTAATTGCTGGTAAGTATTTTGAGTAGAAAAGCTTTTAACATCCAAAGGAAATGGGAGGTGCTTTATTACTGCTTATTCAGCTATAGCGCTGCCAAGCCCCAAACAGCTTAGACACCGTCCACCATATGGTGCTGCTGGAAGGGTTAGGATGAAGGAAAACAGAAAAATTAAGATCAGCCAAGCTAAAGAAAGAAGCTTAGTCTTACGATGCGAAAGGTTGGGCTTATGAGTTTATGTCTTTAGAAAGACCCATCTATTTTTCGTGGTAGTAGATTTTTGACACATGTATAATTGCGAAGTTTAATTATATATTATTTTGTTTCTTGAAAGTAACTGCTCATTGCATGCTACTTAACATGATAGGATCGGGTCTGAAAATGTTAGATCTATATCTAAGACTTAACATAATGTACTTGGGCTCATAATACTAGTCATAGAATTTCTGATTTCTTTCTTGGAAACGGCCCTGTTCTGTTTTTTTTACCATCTATGATTAGGCTACCTACTCTATAGTTTCATTGGATTGTGTACAACTGAGCTATCTTCAGGAACTGTATTGGGGTTTTTTATAATTTGACTGCAGTTCCCAACTGGATATCTATTGCTAGGTTTTAGCCATGTTATATGCATGAATGTGTGTATTTTAACATCATGTAACAAACTCGTGATGTATATATACATATTATCTTTGCGGCATATTAGAGGGCCTGGACAGAGGTGATTACTTGTGATCAGTGTTATCAAAATCAAATCGGATTGCAAATTCTTGGGGTTCGACTTGAATCAGATGCTAAATCAAATTGTAAACTGTTTATAAAATTTTCTTTATAAATTTGGGAAAAATGTATGTACCAAAACTAGTACAGCACCATTTTTTTAGTTAGTGTTAGTACAACCCATCATTTCTAACCATAATTATGTTCGTACACTATGTTACCCAGGTATGGGTAACGGTATTTGATATGAGTAAGTGTCTGAGTCTCAAACTTGCTCAGCCCCCAAATTTTGCGATACTTGGACATGACTAGATAGGTAATATTTTTTTATTATTTTACTTTGTGATATTTTAATATTTTAATTATAATTTAGCTATACAGTTGAATAATGAAAATTATAGGAGTCATAAGAACTAGTTTTAGGTTAGGGTTGTAGCTTATTATTGGAAGTGTGGATATATGTTAATTTTTCATTGATTATACATCAGCTTAACACTTTACTCACTTTTCTCACTAAAGCCCTAACTTCTTCTTCTTCTCTTGCCACACATGGGTGTGTGCCAACTTATTGGGTGCCCATAGTAGAAAAGGCAAGCTTGGAAAATTGGCCATGTATTTGGTGGATCCAACATGGATCCTGTACCACACCCTTGTTGTGTTGTGTCGACATGGGTATGTTGGGTAAATTGAAGGGTTCAGGGTATCATAGTCCATACATCATAGATTTTAAAATAACAGGTGAGCTACCATTAAGTCCATTCTATTCTTATGCAAACAAATCATCTATCTATATTACCAATCAGAAAAGAAAAATAAATCTCTTGCATGTATTGTATTGTCAATGTCCCCATCATCGACTAAAAAGGTTTCCTTCAAAGTATGTATAAGGGTCAGGATAAGGGTCAAATTTTGACACAAAATTTCACACCAAAAAATTGGCGGGGGCCTATATATAAATTTGAAGTATTGGAATGAGAGGATTTTTGGTGAGGAGATCACCGTCACAAAAATTCAAATCATTTTGATATTTGTAGCCTGGTTTACAAGCTGAAGAATTATGGACCGTCTATTTTTTACTGTTAACTTGAAACCCACATTTAATGGGGTTATATGGTGATTGTTGAGGAGATCATGCTCACAAAAAATCAGCCATTGATTTATCTTCCATGTGGGTACACCAAAATCGGTGTGAAATTTGTGTCCCATGATCCTGACCCATAGTATAAACCATTCATTGTCAAGGCAAAATTGCAATTTTTTAACAGTGAACAAGTTTTCAACTTAATTAGTGAATAATACTAGCTATCAACAATTAAAAAAAAAAAATTCAATCAGTAATACCATTATCATCATTGATGTTCCTCCATTATCATTTGAGTCATCCATATCTAGTATATCTCCTCCATCTTCATTTCTGTTTCCTAGGTAGTGCCTTATTTATTTTGTGTTTCATACTCATCATTTATTAAATTCTCCTAGTTCACTTTGTTCTGACATGCATGCAAGGCATGGTATTTGTTGCTCGAGAATGGGGATTTTCCATGGGAAAAGATCACCAATACATGAATACCAATAATAATTGCAATATAGTTTCTTTTTGTATTTCAAATGCATGGGAGTTTGATCTTCCTTGACCACTCACCATTTTTAGAAATGAGAACAAAGACTACGAAAAACACCATTAGGGGTTAGTAACGATTAAACCATGTCAATAAGAACACTTGCAATTTGCTGTTGTCATGTTGGCTACAAAAAAAATTCTAACATCTAATACATCAAAATACAAAATTTTAAACTAAGCTGCCTGACATCACTTCAATAAGGTCCAAATTGGCTGGATGTATGGGTTGATGCAGGTGGAAAATGATATGGGTAAACCCACTTTGCGAGTGGACCTCTTTGCCTGATGGGTCTGGTCGTGGCCTCCAAATGGGCCTGCGGATGTGCTGGTGATTTGTCTAGACCTTCACAGTTCAGCTCCCGTGTGATATTGGAATCACAATTTCACCCTAAACCACGACCCTTGTTTTAACTGGAACCATAGGATCCGTACAGACACCTGAGACTCAAATCATTTGGGTTAAGGTTCAATTTGAGTTTTAGGATTCAAAGTGCAATTTCAAAGTGCAAATCTTAGGATCTTAACCACAGAGCATGTCACATCCATGTTTCTTCAGCTATATATGCTCTCAATAACTTGTTTGGGGTCTTAATGGTCTGTGCATTTTCCAGGTGGTCCTTGGAGGAGGTCAGGACGCATCACACGTCACAACAACCGATCGTCGTGCTGGGAAGTTTGAGGCGAAATTCTTTCACAAGGTGCAATCTGCTCTCATCATGTGTTGGTATATGCATGTGAAAGTATTTGGCGTTGCCTACTCTAATGTAATTAATGTTTTGGTTCATCTACTACTGAAATAGATTCTTCAAGAAGAAATTGGAGGTGTGAAAGGGCACTTTGGACCAATAAATGCTTTGGCGTTCAACCCTGATGGGAGAAGGTACCAATCTCTTCCCTTGGTATTATATTGGGAATAAGCTTCCTGAACTCTGGTAATGAACAAACCCTCCCTCAATTTCAAAAATTGATGGAAACACCTTGAAGATGACAGAACTTTCCATAATATGTTTTGGGAACTCACATTGATAGTATCCTTTAAAGAGGTATTTTTATCAATTTTTGAATTTTTGAATTTTTGGACCTTTCCCCTTCCAATATTTTATCCCAGGATTGTGAAATATTGCTGTTAGTAGTTCTTGTGATTATGTTCACTGATACTTGAATAGATAGGTTTATGCAAACAAATTGAGGATAGACTGATATAGATTATTTGGTAGTGAGAAGGCTTATGCTCTCTGTGTGTGTGCGTGTAATAGCTTATGCTCTGTGTAATAAGCTAACGCTTGGAACTACTTGGTTTGGAGTATAATAGCTTCATGAATCTTGTAGGACCATTTGCTCCTTTAGATCTCTTGTGATTAGGTCTTAAAAATAGTTCATTTCTCTGCTTCTACTCCCTGCTGCTTCTGGTAATTAACATCAAGGTTCAGATAGCGGCTGAATTTTCTGTATCATTGTTTCTTTCTCTGGCTGCTTGCATGCACCAGAGTCACTTTATAATAAAGGATATGAGCTGTGTTGCATGGACACGGACACATGTGTCGGAGTCCGACATGGATACGAGGTGTCAGATTCGGGGATTCGCCATGTGGCACTTTTAGAGACCACTGACCGTATGGATATTTGGCCCATCCCTAGATGGACTTCATACCAAAATTCAACCTGATCAGTAAATTCTATTTGTTTGATCAGTCTTTTCCATTGTTTATTTTTAACCATGGATTTCGAGCATTATTTGGGGTACTCAGATCTCCGAAGGTTTGATTAGATTTTTGAGTGCTATGATCAGTTAAATCATAGCAATTAGGAGATCTTAACCATGCAAAACTTTGATAGCTATGGTCGACAATAGGGACCCACCAACCATACATGGTTCCCACCTTGGAGATCTCTAGCTCTATATCAAGTCAATGGGTGATTACAAAAGGTGAATTATTGACATTTTAACGCCCTATGAATGGCATATGTCATGTAGTGACGTATTGGAGTACAAGGGAATTTTGTGTCTGAATGGCTCAAGTATCTAACATTTTCCATTTCGTTTCCTGTTTGTAGTTTCTCGAGTGGAGGTGAAGATGGTTATGTTAGGTTACATCACTTTGATCCGGATTATTTCACTATCAAGATGTAGCTCCAGAACATCAACTCGGTATGAGAACTTTTCTTTTTACATCTTTTGTTGTGATTTATTTGATCTAATGACATTACTGATCTATCAGACTTCCTTATTAGGTTGTTTTGATGAGAGAGTACTCAGAAGTCATAAGTTTTGTTCGATGAAGTCCCTTTTGAATGCACAGAATCACCTTTCTCCAGTACAGGGTTTTGAATCGTTGAATGATACGATCATTGGTTTTTGCCTTTTTAACTGCTTAGAGAGTTAAGGGGAAATTTATTTCGAGCTACTTCCCCCAGACTTCAGTTGGTCTGAAAACAGTTTGAGTAATGTTGAACTTTTTAAATGTTCTTTGCCCTCGTGTTCAAAAGAGGGCGAAGGCAGAAAAAAAAAAGATCATAAACATACTGTTGTCGATTCTAATATCCCAGGGATTCCATGGTCCATGGTGTCTGAACCCGTGTCTCTCTCTCTCTTTGGTTGCTCATCTGTGGTGTTAATATCTGTACGACTTTTCATAATTGTGGGGCTGGGAAGTTATTTGATGTTAATCCCAATCTAGTAACCCATTTTACCCTGTATGTATGAGAGAGGCTGTTTGTTTACAAGTTTCAAGCTGTGCGCGGAAGACCATCAATTTAATCTCGTCAGTGTAAACTTTTCAGCGTCTCTCTCTAAGGGACATGGAAGCTTCAGTACATGTAATCTGAAGTTCCAAACTCCTGGAAATCTAGTTAAGGGATGCTTCTTTTATTACACCCATTTAGATTTGTGTTGCACAGTTGGGTACTTGTAAACAAACAATCCCAAGAAGTTTACTGAGCCACGTAGATGTAGAGTGTATGATGGTGAGAGTAGAGGTATTTTGATCATGACAAGCGGTTTCCTGAGCTGCCAACCCCCCAGGTTTCTTTCATTCACCTTCATCAACCTCGACTGTTCAAATGTTTAGAGAGGCCTCCCCCCACCCCTCCTAAATATCCGGAAGAGTAATCTGGAAGGGGCGGCTAGGTCGGAGAGTCCTCCCAAAAATCCAATATCTGAGATTGGGCCGATTATTTGGAAACTGGATGACCAATCAGATTGTATTGGACATTTTTCACTAGAACTTTTTAATTTATTTATGGCAAATAATACCAAGATAAGTATATTAAAATGATAGTTTGGATCAAGGTTTAAAGGGAACTGTTATAACGGTATAATGGACCGGGGGTGTTACTGTTTTTTCCGTTGTAACAAAAAAAAATGCTAGGACAAAAATGGGAAAATAACGGAAAAAAGGGAAAAAACACAGAAAAAATGGCGCTGAAATTCAAATTTTGAATTTTAAAATTTGAATTTCAAAAATGGAAAAAAACGGATAATAACAAAAATAATGGCCGTTTTTTTTCACAATTTTCCAGAAAATAACGGTTGTTATTTTTGTTATAACAGCCGTTATTTTCTGGGTGTTTTAACGGTCCATAACATAATGGGGTAGGTCCGAATCTGTTACAACGGCCGTTATTTGCATTATAACGGCTCAATCAGATTGTAATCTCAAGGATAGCTCCCTGCAATGATTTCACCCAAGAATTCTCAAGATTGTATTGTCTCAACCGTCAATGTGATGTTGGAGCCAGAGGGCTTGCTTGGTGAACTCTTCAAATGCTGAAACGTTTTGAAGATTGGGAGGTATAAGCAATTTGTAGAGAGCCAATAAACCAGATAATGTAACAGCCTAACAGGGTTGGAGCTTCCAAACTCTGTATAAGAGGTGAAATCTATTAATTTCGCTATATTAGGGACATCATTTTAGATAACTGGTTTTGGGATTCTCAAATCAAGGTACCAAGTAAATAAAATTATTGTTTTTGTTTTAGTGGATATAAATCATCGGTTTCAAACAGGTTAGCCCGTTAGAGGTTTCGGGCCTAAGCTTCGAATTGTATTGGGTTGGGCCTAATATTTGGAAGGGCTTTTTTGCTTTACCCCCTTACTTTATTGATGCAATTTGCATCTCACCCAATGTTTTTAAAATATTTGCGTCTCACCTTTTGACCATGGTCAACATCATTGACCACCGACGGTCATTAACGCTCTCTGAATGGACATCCCAATATTTTTTAAATGACTATAATGACCTTGGGTGAGACGCAAATATTTTAAAAACATTGGATGTGAAGCAAATTGCAACAATAAAGTAAGGGGGACAAGCAAAAAATCCATTTTTGAGGATTTCTTTTATTTTTTTTTAGGATCGTGAGCTCAAAACCTTTCAATTACTTTTGGCCCAATCACAGCTGGACCTACGGACGAAAATTAATTTAATTGTTAATTTTTAAGCATTGGATATAAAATCTCGGAACACGGAACTCACTTTCATAGGTTGTTAAGCACGCTAATGTCCCTCATCAATGATGACGAGGGACCATAATATGAGCCATGTGGCACAATCTTAGAGGTCACTAACCGTACGGACGTTGGGTCCATCGCTAGGTGGAGCTACATACAAAATATCAGCCTAATTAGTGCTTTCAAGCCATTGGATCTTTGTACCCCAAATAATGCTCAAATTCTACGGATAAAATCGACAGGAAAACAACTAATCCAATGCTTAAAAATTAACTATCAGATTAAGTTTTGGTCTGTAGGTCCGCCTACAGTTGAGCCAAAAGTAAATGAAGAAAGGTTTTGAGCTCACAATCCTTAATAAAAAAATCTTCAAAAAATTAGATTTTTCCCTTGTCCCCCTTACTTTATTGATGCAATTTGCATCACACCGTTAATGGCCCTCTATGGTCAACGACGTTGACCATGGTCAAAGGGTGAGATAAATATTTTAAAAACATTGGGTGATATGCAAATTGCATCAATAAATTGCAATTTGCCACGTGACTCAATCGTGCATCTGTTTCTTTTTCAACCAAATCAAGTGTGGATCTTGGCGGCTCGACATATCTGATTGGTCCAAAATATCTGGGATCGTGTGTCATATGGGCCCTCATATGAGAGGTTGATGGAAGATGAGACCCATTCAGTAAAAGTATTGATTTCTTGTGATCATTTAACTGGGGAATTCCTATTCCATCTCCATTGGATCTTGAATGGACAGTTATATCTTTACTGATCATGCTATTTGTTAACTCGAAACACTTAATGAGCAGTCACCAAAATAACTTCCAAGTCTTTTTCTCTTTAGGTGGTTAAAATCTTTTATCAAACCACAGCCTTCAAAGATATGACACTGCACCTTCAAACCGAGTTATGGGCTTGACCCTTCTAAAGAAACCAGTGATTTTACCCCTTTTTTATGCTTTAAGAATATTGCTAAGTACAAGAATTGATTAGCTATTATTGGAATTGTTCTAATTGCGTGAATTATTGGTGAAAATTTAGTTCGAGTTGAAATTTTAAGGTTGGTGAGGTCAATACAGACCTTCCCTCACCTTTCCATGCATTCACCACCACCACCACCACCACCACCACAACCACAGCTTCACCATCGCCTTCTTCTTCTTCCACCATCGCTGTCACAACCACTCCACCACCACCGTCTTCTTCTTCTACCACCACCACCACCACTACTGCACCTCTGCCCCCCTCTCTCTCTCTCTCTTAAAAAAAAAATTCTCGCGTGTGTCGGCAAGCACGGAGGTGCGGTGGTGGCGCAGTGGTTGTGGCGCCGGTGGTGGAAGAAGAAGAAGAAGGCGATGGTGGAGGTACGGTTGTGGTGGTGGGTTCCTCTTTACCAAAATTTTTTTTTTGTGTCTTGTAACTTATCCCCACCCCCCCACCCCCCGGGGTGGGCTAGTAGTATACCTTGATTCTAAAATCACGTGTAGGTTTGCATATTGACCAGGCCAGCCTGATTTGGGCGGAGCTTGGGCTGAGAAATTAAGCCTATGGGCATGAGCCCAAGGGACAGGTGGCCCTCAAAGAGGTATTATTTATAACATTTGGTCAGTTTGAATTGTGACCTTCAAAATTCGAATGATAGATTGTTCGACTAGGGCCACAGCAGGGGCTTTAGCAGCCCCTGTGAGGTGCATACGCTCGCATATGTATGCATACACACACGCGTGCGAGAACACTTTGATGGGTTACTTTATGGATCATAAAGTAGCTTTCAAGGGTTCCTGAGCTCCTGCTTTCGGTAAGCAGGAGAGACTAGGAGTTACTAAATAGTTTGTAGTCCGTAGAGTAAACAGCTAACGTTAAGTGACTCCTGTAACTTAGCGAATCGAGCTAGTATTAACTATTTCTTACCGAATGAAGTGAGGGAAGAAATAGAGGAGCAAGAGTAGATTATGATCATTCAAAATTACAACAGGGACATCAGGCGGGGGAGGGCTGCATCACCATCGTTGCAGCTAGAAAGTAAAGCAACCACACGATTCGGGAAAAAATAAAAGGTCTGACCATCTCGGCCTCACCACACATGTACCCAGGGTGTACTCGAGTGCTTTTTGCCAAAACACTTACCTGGGTACATGTGTGGTGAGGCCGAGGTGGATCGACAAAATCCACGTGTGCCGAGGACTGCGGCCCTGTCATCTCCTTTGATGACATGACTCAGTCATCAAAGATTTACTCCTTAGTCTTGGCCCTTCCTTATCATGGAAATGATCAAACTCGTGCTCTTAGATCTCTTCCTTGACAAGTACTCACTCACAATCTCTCCGTACTTTCTAAATAAGTCGTCCATTATTCCCCCACCAAAATGTGCTTCAAGCATTGACTCTACCACAGCTCTGATGGTCTTCGTCAAAAGTTGGCCTTCCTCACCATTAAAGTTGCTACAGTCACCTCCATCCCATTTTTCAAACAGCTCTAGGCGATCAACAATGAAGGATCCTTCTCTTTGTATCTCTGCTTCGACTTCATCGGGACATGGTGAATAGTAGGGGAAATTGAAAGAATCCAACTTCTCCTCTTCAACAACACCCTGCAAGTGGGATCATGTCAGAACACTGCTGCATATGAAATTTTAATGTAGAGCCGCGAAATTCCTTAAAGAGCACGCTTCATCCCTGATCTCCATGTTTTTTTAGTCTTGCAAAGCGGAGTTCATTGCAGTTTATTTGGAAAGCGAATAAGGTACAGAATCGGATCTTCCTATTTATTTATTGTTCAATCATACCTAGAAAAATAGTGTGTAGTTTGGTTTGATTTAATAGTTTTCTTAAAAACAAGAAACGTACCTCTAGAACCATGTCCCCTAATGCTTGTGCTAATAGATCCCAAAGGTCACAACTTTCTTCGGTGGAGGGGTCTTTCGTGCTTCTACCGAAGAACGATAAAACCATGCGTCCTCCGGATACTATTTCTTCAGAACGTGACTTAAGAAATAGAGAGAAATCCTTTTGGAACTGCGTCAAGTACGCGTCGAACACGCAAGGCGGGCTCGTCTTTGAAATGTAGATCTTCCCCTTGTTTAATGGAGTATTAGCATCACTGTGAAGACTTGGCGGGACCTACAAAGCAATTTAGTTAGTAATTCTGATTAAGATCCAAAGGTCTAGACACTCCATTTGGTGGTGCAGGAGAAGGATACCCTAGAAACATTCTAGTGCAAGATTCATCACATGAGATAAATTGTGACATTTCATCTCGAGCACCAAAATTTTAGCATGCACTAACAAAAAACAAAAACCAACATTTTTCAATATGAATCCATTTCTTCATTATTAACCATATAAAATGTTTACTTGAAGTAACAATTAATTTTATACTAAAAATTTTCAACTTCAAATAAATCAACATTTAACGAGGTTAAGAATGTCGGAATATGGATTTAGTTTTTGTGACGACGATGTTTGCAGTTGGGACTCGACTCGGAAGTCATTTGGGTCGAGTCACCTCGATGACTCTGTAGTTGACTCGACGAGTAATTAAATTAATTATTAAATATTTATATTTAAAAATAATATTTATTACAAACTTTAAAAAATCATAAAACATAGAAAAAATACTAAAAACATTTAGAAATTCAAGAAAAAACATTGAGTTTCATGCCATTCGGCCTTTATAGGGTTGACTCGACCAAGTTTTGAGTCGACTCGGCCTCGTTTCTCAGTCAACTCGGCGATGCTTGCAAATCCGAGTTTGTATGCACTCGAAATATGATCGAGTCGAGTCGACTTGGCAGAGTCCCGAGTCGACTCGGTGAGTTTTAAAACATAGTTTGCGACAACTCAATATTGTTCAAAATAATCTTTATATGAGCCCCTACTAACGGGAGTAAAGCAAATCCTGAATCCATTCAAAGGTTTTATTGACTGTCAAACATGTGATAGCTCGAATTTCTTGACCATAAAACATATATTTCAAGGAAGATGTCTAATCTTTAAACATATTTCGAACAAGGTTGCCTAATTGTAAGCAACTTTGATGTTAGCCCACCAATTGAATTGTCAAGATTAAATTTTAGAAGGGATATTATTTTTATTTAAGAAAAGATAATAAAAGTAAACCATAGTCATCGTAGAGAAGGGGATAAAAAATATTAAAATAATATTTATTGAATAATTTTGGAGTATCTCTAAACTAACTCTAATAGGGTTGCTAGAGAATTACAAGGATGAAAAATATAAAGAGAATATTAAAAAGAGACTATCTATATAACCAAAAACCAATGGTTGTCTCCCCTTCTTATAGGCTTCGTATATCCAATGGCCCATATCAACCCTTACATAAAATAAAATTTAGACGGTTGGATTAATTTAACAGGAAAATTGTCTCCCCACTTATACCCCTCTAATCGGCTTCACAAAGGATGGCTGAGATCTTATCCCCCAAATGGACTCTGGATCTCAACCACTCACACCCGATTTTGGGAAATGCTTTGTAGGGGAGTGCCGAGAGCATGGGCCACCCACTATACATCTATATAACAAAACAGAGAAGTCACTTAACCCCCCTCTTATCGGCTTCACAAAGGATGGCCAAGATCTTATCACCCCAAATGGATGGTGGATCTAAGCCACTCACACGCGATTTTGTCAAACGCTTTGTCGTAGAGTGCCGTGGGCACGAGCCACCTACTAGTCTATGTAACAAGTGAGAGTGGTCGTCTCCCGACTTATACTTCCTCTTATAGGCTTCAATAAAGAAGGGCCGGGCCAAATCTTATCCCTCAACTGGATGGTGCATCTCAGCCACTCACACCCAATTTTGGCTAATACTTTGTCAAGGAGTGCCATGGGCACATGGCACCCACTAGTAAATAACAGGTGGTTGTCTCCCCACTTATACCCCTCTTTATGCGAGATGGCATGTAGTTGGTTGCTATTTACACCTAATGCCACCGGTGGCTTCTAATTGATTCAGAAAGAACTAGAGCTTGATCTCAACAATTCAATAGCCCTGATATCATGATCAAAATCATAAAAATAATATTTATTGAATAATTTTGGGTGATATCTACACGTACCCAAGTGAGTGTTTTTTAAGATTTCTTTTTAATTTTTATATTATAAAGGCAAAAAAGCACTTGGGTACGTGCCAAGAACTCATTGGCAGTCAGTTGCTTCACTGGCAGCCAGTTGTCATCAAATATTTTACTCCCCAAGTTATATCTCAAGTTGACATATGGTTAGATTTGAGAGAGAGAGAGAAGGGGTGGGTGTCCAATCAGAACGGGGGTATTTTGGTCCCACATGGGTGCCACCAAAAGACGTACGCGCCCCACCCTTATTTTTTTTCTAGATTTCACCATTCACAAAACGGAAAATTGCAGAAAAGAAAACAAACTTTAATTTATTTACAAAAAAGAATACAACTTTTCGCAAATCCCAAAAAAAAAAAACGAAACGCGTCTGCTGTCAGTCCAATCAGTTGCCGATTGACTAACGAATGACTGATGGCTGACACGTCTGACAAACGCCCTTTTAAAGGGCGTTTATTCCTGAGAAATTTTAAAAAATGTCCCATAATTCCTCAACTTCTAAACCAATCTACGAATATCGGAATGATTTGAATTTTTGTGAGGATGATCTCCTCACCGTAGAGATCATCCTCACCAAAAATCAGCCATTAATTCATCTTTGGGGTATCAAAAAACGCCCTTTAAAAGGGCGTTTGTCAGTAAAAAATGCCCTTTAAAAGGGCGTTTTCTATTGACACACGCCCTTTAAAATAACGTCTGTCAGTTGTCAGAGGTTTGACAGACGTTTTTTAAAAAGGCGTCTATTATTGACAAACGCCCTTTAAAATGGCGTTTTTTTACTGACAAACGCCCTTTTAAAGGGCGTTTTTTGATAAACATGTGCCACGTAATGAAACGCCCTTTGAAAGGGCGTTTCATTTTCTTTTTTGGGATTTGCGAAAAGTTGTATTCTTTTTTGTAAATAGATTAAAGTTTATTTTCTTTTTAGAAATTTTCCATTCACAAAACGACCTCACAAATGGCCCAACAGTATTGGTATTTTTTGTGCACTACTTAATCCAACAGCTAGAAATTATCAACCAAGCGGAATTTTGGTATGCATATCCACCAAGGGGTGGGATAAACATCCATGCGGTTAGTGGGCCCAAAAAATTGAGGCATGTAGGGCCACGAGACCCTTCTGCATCCAAAGTCCTCTGCATTCAAAATTTTTCACCTAAAGGTTTCGCCAGGTGCTTAGGGAAACACCTAGCGCTACCTATGCTTGTTTTTTTTCATAGATTATTTTTTGGGCCCACTAACTGCATATGGATGTTTAGCCCACCCCTTGGTGGATATACATAACAAAAATCAGATTGATTGGTAATTTCTAGCTGTTGGATTAAGTACTCAAAACTATGCAAAATCTATGGCTAGAGAAAGCCACCCAGACTGATTTTCGGTATGTATATTCACCAAGTGGTGGGCCAAACATCTACGCGGTTAGTGGACCTAAAAAATGAGCTATGTAGGGCCATGAGAGCTCTCTGCATCTAAATTTTTACCCTTGATGTGCGGGAAGGTTTACAATCTAACCTGAGAGAGCCAATGGAGACTGGAAGAAGAGTGCACAAAGTGTAGACTCTTGCTTGGAACGAGCCTCCCGTAAAAGGAACCGGGTACTCCAGAAATAAAACATGGCCCGAATCCATTCCCCTTCTCTTCCTTGGATACCTTCAAAGTGCTGTAGAATGCTGGCAAGGACACAAATATACTGTTAAAATCGTTCCCTGGAAGATCGTTTAAAACCACCCGAAATTCAGGCGTAGAACGGCCCAAATGGCAGCATCTCCCATAAACGGCGTCCATAATCATTGAGACCACAAACAAAGTGTTGGGTCCCGATCCACATCCCAAGTCCGCTATGCCCAGGCTCTCAGGGATGTTGGTGCGACAGAGATCCAGTATAGCTTCCTCTGCCACTGGCATCAATATGGATATTATCTTTTTCTGCAAAAAAGTAAAGAAGTGAAGGACTAAATAATGTCCTGGAGATAAACAGAAATCATAGCTGTAGCTATGGCACCTCAGAAATACATAAATAACACCCTGAGAAGGTTACAAAACTAACCTGGGCAACTGAATTCCTAGCGTAACTAGTCTCTCCTGCTCCTCCATTCATGTGGAGTACTTGCAGAACCTCCATTTCGCGCGATGCTTAATTACCTGCGACTTCTCCCATGCAGGGAATTATGGTTCTCTATATATAGAGAGGTATAGCCCACACATTGAAGTTATTTGCTGATCCATGGTTGATTAGTGGTGAAAGACGTGTTCACATATCCATGAAGCTTGCTAAGTTGGTGAGGCTTGTGAGTGTTGATGTCACAACCCGGGTTCAAAACCCGCTTTCACCCACTAACTGCTGCTACTGACCGACCTGCTTGCCTACCCGAAAGAATAATAAATAAATAAACACATATTGCAACAAAAAACATATCACATCTATTTTACTTATTTTCGATTGACAAACATTGTTTCTTTCAACTTTTTGACTTTTTTTTACTTATTTTCGATTGACAAACATTGTTTCTTTCAACTTTTTGACTTTTTTTGTTTTATAAGGATGCTTTAGTTATTCGACGTTTTTCACATTTAAACTCAACTGACGAAGCATTAAATGAATCACCTCGTGGACCTGAATTCTTTTCCTCGAAAACTTTGATGAAAATATCGTCATTAAAGTTGATGAAATTCAAATTTTGAAATTTGAAAATTAAAAAAAAAAAAGAATTTAACTGATTTAAATGGATTTTAACAGAAATTAAACGAATTTTAACAGAATTAAACGGTTTTAACGGCTTTTTTTTTACAAAATTTTTCAAAATTAAACGGATGTTTAAACGATTTTAATGCCGTTTAAACAAAAATATGGCCATTTTTTTGAAAACCAATAAAACGTGTTTAAACGATTTTAACGGAAACGGGCTTGGGACGTTACCGTTTAAACCGCGTTTTTCAAACCATGCTCTGGACAATAATAAGCCGGACTGAGTAAAACTTAGCTGACAGGGGGCTGTCAACAATGCCGCTTAGTCCACAAGGCGAGCGACGTACTCGAGTGCTTTAGCTTTTTCAAACAATGAAACAGGACAAAATGGGACAAAATTTAACGGGAGCTTTTTCCACATGTTGGTAAATGTTGGGAAAACCGAACAAAAGAAAATGGTGACATATTTTGTGTTATTGACTTTGTTATCATATATTTCTGGGTCGGGCTCCAGGGACCCCATTTTTGACCCCCATCTTTCCGTACCCACATAGAAGATGAATCAATGGCTGATTTTTGGTGAGGACGATCTCTATGGTGAGGAGATCATCCTCACAAAAAATCAAATCATTCTGATATTCATAGACTGGTTTAGAAGCTGAAGAATTATGGACCGTTGATTTTTGCCGTGTAACTTTAAAACCACATTTGATGGGGTTAGAAATTTCAGAATGGGCTGATTTTTTGTTGGGGTGATCTATATGGTGAGGTTATCATCTCCCCCAAAAATCAGCCATTGTTTCATCTTCTATGTGGGTACGCCAAGACAGGGGGTCCATTGAACCTGAGGAATGAAGATTCTAGAAAGATTGACGTGGCTGCAAGAGAAGTCTTTCTGAAGAAGCCAATAAACATAAATACATAAAAATCTGGGCCTTTTTTGAAAACTTTATAACACTCTTGGAATTATAGGCGATTAGAGGACCTAATGCATGGTCTTGGACCTATGGGCTTGTTCATGAAGCCTATAATGAAAAAAAAATGCTCAAATCCTAAGCTTGGTAGACAGCTTTGGTTTCTCGTCCATCAAAAATTGCTCAAATCCACTGACCCAAGTTGGGGGATAGGTTGATTCATGATTTATAGCCATTGGATTATTACCCAAAAAAATGCTTGAATCTAATGGCTAGAATCACTATTTAAAAAGTGGCTGGAGATAAACCAATAAGGATGATTTTTTATTAAAATTTTCCAGGCTGGCAAGCAAGCAAGCTAGCTTCAGCATCCGTGTAGTCCTTATCAATAACGCGTGGAAATGTCAGGGAAGAAGGCCCTCCCTAAAAAAAAGTTTCCAAAATTATATGCGTCGATTTCTAACCACTCAAATTTCGAAGAACATATGATTATGGGTGTCAATGGCTTGAATAATGGATGGGAATCGGAGTAAACTTGCCTGACCACCGATGGACTGGTAGCTACTCACCAATGCCTGGCCATCGGTGTAGTGCTCGGGGAGTAAAACTTCTTTCACAACCAAGTTGCAAATCACACAATCACTGCCAATGAGTTCTCGGCACGAACACCTCAAAGCAAAAGCACATGGGTACGTTGCAAAAGCACTTGTGCACGTGCCGAGAACTAGTTGGCTTGTGATGGTGTGATTTACAATTTGTTGTGATAGAAGTTTTACCGGGCATGTCGACTTTGTACGGACTGACAACCACAGCCTGACCAAACACGTACAATGAGTTTTTATTTATTTATTTATTTTTTAATGAAAAAACAAAAGGACCTCGGTGTTCGTGCCAAGCACTGCAGATGGTCAGGTAGGAGTAAAACTTCTGTCACAATGGGATTGCAAATCACACAAAACACAGCCAATGAGTTCTCGGCGGCACGTGCACTTAAAAGCAAAGCACATGGGTACGTTGCAAAAGCACTTGTGTACGTGCCGAGAACTCATTGGCTGTGTTTTGTGTGATTTACAATCTCGTGTGATGGAAGTTTTACTCGTCAGGTAGCTATGGGTGGTCAGGCAAGTTTTACTCCCATGGCAGGGAAGAAAGGCCCCACCTAAAATAATTGTACCGAATGATTAAAAGATTAGGTCCCACAGATCTCGTTCGCCCATAATAGACTTGCTTGGGAGTACAGGCCCTGTAATCGAAAGAGATGACAGAGCAGCAGATCACGGCACCTGGATTTTGTATGGTTGGACCACCTCGGCCTCACCGCACACGTACACGGTGAGTGTTTTGGTAAAAGGGACCCAAGTACTCACCTGGGTACGTGTGTGGTGAGGACGAGGTGACCAGTCGTAAAAATACACGTGCCGAGATCTGCTGCCCTGTCATGACAGGGCCCGGTCATCAAAGTTTTATACACTTGTTTGGATGTCTGGTGATTCAGAAGTGGTGGTTGCTATCACGTGCATCACTTTACTATATCTAAAAGAATCCTGATAACAGGCCTATCAAATGGAACTCTTTCTGAAAATATTGTCAAAAAAGAAAGATCCTGATAACAGCCGTTAATTTCCGTTATAATGAAGATATCAACGTTATTTTCTGAAAAATCTTGTTAAAAAAAAATCCATTATTTTCTGTTATTTTCCGTTATAAAGTTTATTGGAAATTTGAAATTGAAAATTTGAATTTTGGCTTCGTTATTTCCGTCGAATTTGAGTAATTCAGAAAATGCTGAAATCCAATAGCTAGAATCACCGTATGAAAAATGCTTCCAATCCAATAATCATAAAATTAATTACCAATTATGCTGAATTTTCAGCCCTCTTACCTAGGGGTGTCAATTTTACCGGTTTAACCAGAACCGAATCAGAACTGGAACCGAAAACACCGGTTCTGGTTCCACATTTTTGGGAACCGATTAAAAAGTAATCGGAACTGGAACCGAACCGACAATAATGGTTCCGGTTCTGGGTAGCCTAATATGGAACCGAAACCGATAAGAACCGGAACCGAACCGATAAGAACCGGTACCAATAAATAAATATAGTGTATATATTGTTATATTCTCAAGATTTGGCCCAATATACCCGGAACCGGAACCGGAACCGACATAAATACATAAGCGGTTCCGGTTCCGGATCCATCACTTTGAGAACCGGAACCGTTAAGAAACCGAACCGATAAGAACCGGAACCGATTGTTCCGATTCTGGTCACCTTAGGAACCGACCCGTTGACACCCCTACTCTTACCCATGGGTGTTCTTCAAGATTTGTGCGGTACCTTTATAACTTTCTTTATAACAGTCATTTTTTAAAAAGAAAAATTTTAAATAATTAATAAAATCGTCGTTTATGATCAGAATGCTAATAATTTTTGTGAAATCTGCACAAAAACACCGATTTCTAAGTTTTCCCTTTTTTCTTTTTTTTGTTTTTTTGGCAAAACTCAGAAATGTCATTCAAAAGACACTAAAATGGCCATTTAGAGATATTGTTGGATATACTATTGGTATCCTCAAAGAAAATATCTCCATAAATAGGTGATGAGATATCCTTGCATGCAACATATGGATTGAGGGGTTTCTTTGGTAAGTTTTTTTTTGTGGAAGATACCTTACAAGAATGGGGAGAGTTGGTTGTGATGGATGACGTGGTAGACGACCCCACGTTGGCATGTGCAAGCGTGGATTGGACAACCGACCCAATCAGAGTTGGAGTAGGCCATAAGAGAGAGACACGTGGAGCGTTAAAGATGAAGACCATGTAAAGTCGTGCCCTTAAGATCGATATTGAAGAATCCATTTAACAATGCAAAAGTGGTATTCAGTCGGAGAGTGCATGAACTGACATACAGTGTTGACAGAGAAGGACAGATCATGCCTTGTGATAGTGCACCCACAAGACTGTTATAGAGGGTAGGATCATGGAAGAAAGGACCTTCAGAGGTGAGCTCCTGTTTTGAGGAAATGGCATAGCAATGGGCTTCCAGTCAATCATTTGAGTCCGATCCAGAACGTCCGAAATATACTTGGTTTGACTTAAAAATAAGCAATTAGTAGTAGCATCTTTTGGAGCAGAATTAAAACTTTCTATGTTCTACTCTTTTAAAATATTTCTCTTAGAATTTATCGCCATAATTGTCTCCCAAAATTATGGGGATAATTTTGTTTAAACTTTTCTATTTCGTCACTTCCCAAACCCCCTACAATTACTCACGTGCAATGCATGTACCATCTACTAGTATATATAAAGCGAACTCTCAAGGATAAAGCTGATCCACATTTTGCCACTTTTCTCATGAAATGCCCTACCCAATTGTCTCCAATTGTCAAAAATGATCAAAAAACATCAGGGTCGCTCAAGAGAATATTTTTTCTGACCCTATCGTTTGTTAGCGCCGAACTGGCATCACTTTTTTACTTTTTGGGGCGCTGACAACCACCGTTGGATTCATGAAATCTACGGCCGAGCGTGCGAACACCAAGAGAGTCAGAAAAAGTGGGTCCTCGAAACCCTAGCCAAAACATAAAAGAGCAAAACCATCTTTTGGAGTAGAACTAAAACTGTCTATTCTCTACTCTTTTAAAATTTCTCTCCTAGAATTTATCGTCATAATTGTGTCCCAAAATTATTCCCACTTTTCGAACACCGTTCCACTCTTTTCTAAGTGCTTTCCCTAGGAATATTTATGCCCTTCTCCAATCGTTGCATTTTTTTAAAGTATAGTCCATCCATGAGTTACTCACATATTACTTTGATGCTATGGATCAAAGACACAATTGAGGCACACTCCAAGGTGGGGTAGTTGTTAGACTACATTCTAATTTAGCATTTCTGAATCTTATTATGTTTCTCTTTGTTGTTGTTAGCAATTGATATCTTTTTTCTTTTGTTTCTTGTATTTCTACATGGGTGTAGTCACTTCAGTATGCGACAGATGGACTAGTTAATATGTAGTATGTGGATTCAATGGTTCATAGTACAAGGCAGCAATTATTCATTCTACTGTGTACAGTTCTTCTTTTTGTTGCTTGGAAATGCTGTTCTTTTAAGTATTATATTTTCCCTAAACTGATGGTTCACTCTTAATCTTTGCTTACCATAGGTCCTATGGATTGCTCAAATAAATTTTGTCTCGACATCCTATGTCATTCAAGTTTGTGCCATCCTTATTGTTTGTTTGCATATTATATTTTTAAGTAGATTTATTTAGTTTTAGCAGGATATATCTTGTTTAAATACAAAAAAAAAAAAAAAAAAAAAAAAAAAACAGATCTATTTTGTTTGTGTCCTCAATTATTCATTAGTCCTCGAATGTTTGAAAGAGATTTTATCAAAATTTTGTTTTGATACACTCTTCCATTAGGTTTCCTCCACCGTAACAAGGCATTTGCTTCACATCTATAAAAATCACTTTCAGTTTGTATTTAAGAATCGAAATTTCTTCAAGACAAGGAAATTAATTTCATGAAATAAACAAAACAAAATATTTTATGAAATATTTTCATTTTTCAGCCCATTGACATGAAATGTTACATGCAATATTTCATGGAATTTCTATTTGTGTCAATTTATTTCGATGAATTATAACATTTCGACTAAATAAAATGTATTATTTCGGTGGAAACATTTTGACATAAATGGAAATGTTTCGACTAAACATGAGAGAACTCACAAATCTAACATTTGCTCAAATCAACTCATCTCTTTTGATTCTTTGAAAAGAAAGACTACTTTATTGAAGATTTTGAGGTGGAAAACCTTGTAGATCAATTGTGAGGACGAGTCAGAGCTCATTTTAAATTTTTTTATATTTATTATTATTTTTAAATAAATTAAAATTTTATCTCTTTTATTGCTATAAATGGATAGTTTAAGTAAAAATTTATTAGTACCATGGACATATAATAGATTTACGATGAAATTGTGCACATATTAAAGATTGTTTAGAGTAAAAATTAGGAAAATTTAGTACTACCCCCTGCTTTGCCAAAGTAATTCGTAATACCCCTTGCTTTTTTAAAATGGCCCAATACCCCCTTTGACTAAGTGGAGACGTCATTTATAACTGTGGAGCACACGTGCCCGTTATTTATATTATTAAATGTCCAAAGTACCCTTAATTTGATTAAACTCCCGATATACCTTACTGACTCAACGAAAAACTAGTAAAACTTGTGTCACAAGATGTTGTGACGGAAGCCGGTCACAACACTCAATTATGAGCCACGTGGCACATGATCAGAGTGTGCTGACCGTATGGATGTTTGCCCAGTCCCTCGGTGAACTTGCAAACAAAAAATAAGCATGATTAGTGATTTTTAACCTTTGGATTTTAGCACCCAAATAACTCTCAATAATGCTCAAATTCCTACCGTTAAAATCAAACCATGAAAATAACTTCAATTGAATCAGCTAGAAATCACTAATCAAGCCGATTTTTATGTATCGCTCTACCAAGGGCCTGGACAAACATCCATACGGTCATCGTCCTCTATTAGTATGCCACATGGCTCGTATTGTGTGCTGTGACCGGCTTCCATCACAACATCTAGTGACACAAGTTTTACTCACGAAAAACTACTTGTAGACAAATACCTCTTTGAGATTGGATGTAATGATTTCAGAGCAGATCGTACAAAGATCAGTGGTCTCTAAGAGTGTTACACGTGGGTGTACAAAGACCGTCCTTGTACAAAGCTGTACTCAACTAACTATAATAAGAGTAAATCTTGTGTCACACTATGTTGTGACTGAAGCCGGTCACAACCCATAATACGACCACATGGCATACTATTAGAGGGAGATGACCGTGTGGATGTTTAGCCAGTCCCTCTATGGACCTACAAACCAAAAATCAGTATGATTAGTGATTTCTAAGTGTTGGATTGAGGTTATTTTAATGGGTTTACTATAACCGTAGGAATTTGAGCATTATTGAGCGTTATTTGGGTGCAAAGATCCAAAGGTTGTAAATTACTAATCAGGTTGATTTTTAGTTGCAGGTCCATCAAGGGACTGGCCAAACATCCATACAGTCAGAGCCCTCTAATAGTATGCCACGTGGCTCGCATTGCGGCTTTGGTCACAACATCTTGTTACAGAAGTTTTACTCCTAAAATCAGGGACAAATCTAGTCTGCAACTGTTTATAGACTTAAAAGTATGTAAACATTGTATCCACTATTGAATGCTACTTGAAAACCATGTTTTTAATTTATAAAATATTATTTTTTGAGAGCATTGAAATAACACATTTTTCAAGGGACATCCAACAGTACTGACAATGTTTGCATACATTTATGTCTGTAAATGCTTGCAAACTAGATTTATCCTAAAAAAAAATATTTTTGGGTATTTAACAAAGGATCGGGTTGTCCCCTGAACCCCACCCTTTCATAAAACAAAGGGCACTGTAGACATTTTCAAAATTAATTTAACGGGATTTGCTAAAATGACACCTTGACTTAGTCAAGGGGGGTATTCGGCCAATTTCAAAAAGTAGCGGGGTATTGCGAATTACTTTGGCAAAATAGGAGGTAGTACTAAATTACCCTAAAAATTATAAATTTGCGAAAATTATAAATTCATTTGTTTTCACTCTAAACATTTATGGTTGTGCATGAATTAATTATATGTTGCATAATTTAGCATGATCTAAAACTTGGTTGCGTTAAAAAAATTAATTTTAATTTAAAAAATATTTAAAATTTTAAAAATTACACAAATGCTGTAATTAATGGTAGATGTGTTCTATAATTATATTAAAATAGTATATTAATATAAGCAAATTAAGATTTATTAATACCTTATTAAAATTTCTTTTCATAATTAATAATAATTAATATACAAATTATTACAATTTTAATAATTTAAAAAATAGCAAAGAAATCCTAACGCATCAAATCTATGCATATGTAATGCGTTCTTTTTTTCTAATTAATTTAATATTTAATATTTTACTTATTAAAATTTAAATAAAATAAACATGTATGTATAAGATAGTCAATAAGTAATATTTATTATTATGCGTACTTGTTTATTTAAATACATATTTGAATGTAATGAATTTAATTGAGATTATTTAATGATTGTAATTAATTTTACGTTATTTTACTTTTTTTATTTGTTTGACTACCAGATACCTTCTTCAGTATATTATAAATTATTATGGTCATTCATCCCACACTATATATGAATGTATATTATTGTGTGATAGCTTATGTAAATGTTTTCAAGTTTTTCATCATTTTTTAAACTTTTATAAAAAAAATTGACAACATTAATCTACCATTTTCATGAAATATATCATTTTTATACTTCCAAGTTGGTTGATATAAACCTTGAAATCAAAATATATTTTCTTTAGTTCAAGATAATGATAATAGAAATAACTACTATTTATTAACACTTGTTTTCAAAGAACATAGTGTGTCAATCAAATCTTGCAAGCAAATTTATCCTCACATGCTGTTAAATAACAAACTATAACTATGTGACCAAATTATGACTGAAAATTTTTCATATCATACTTTAGTAGAAGATTTTTGTTCAACATACTCATTCTTCTCTCAATTATTTCTATTTTTACTTATACAAAGTCTTGAATTTAATAATATGTTGTAGACATACTATTTTAACATAGTCTCTAATTTGATGATCGATTGTCTTGATCTTTTTTTATTATTTTATAGATTATATAACTTATACTGATCAACACCTCAGAATTTTTAACAAATCATAGAAAGCCTATTTAAAATTATCAATCACCCTTAGAGAATATTTTTAAAATCTAAAACCATCATTAAGAAACCTCATTATAAGCTATGAGAATTTTGTCAAAGATTTGACTTTTATGGATAAACGATAAAAATTACTTTTATCTTTAATTTTATTATTAACTTGATCGAAGTCTAAGATTTTTGTTTGACCGATCCTTAAATAATCTTAGTTTTTGATAATTTTTGTTCAAATGAGATGTCCACCATTGAAAAATACTCTAAAAAAATTTTGATATTATTTTTTCTTAATAATTTTGTACTCACAATAATTTTTTTATTAATGATTGATTAAACATCTAGATGTACATTAAATTCTTAATCTGAGTAGATGCATCAATGTTCATACATCATGTCACATCTTTGATAATAATATTCAAGTTTATCTATCTAACTAATCAACTCTTATTTTTTTATTTTATCTTTAATTTTTTAGTCTATTCTTCTCACTTAACAATCTTACAACTACTCAACTTTTTAGATAACAAACTTTTACATAATAAATTAAAAAATTTCTTAAGATATTCATGTAGGACAATTTTTTAACACATTTATCATCTAAATGACAAAATTAACCTAATATTTTATTCTTAAATTACTCAAACCTTATCTTTCATCCATAAATACTCCTTCATTCCAAGAGAGATAAACATCCTTCAAAGCATTTTCTTTAGGTCTAAAGAAATTATTATCACATAATTTTTGAAGTACTATGACAATTTTTTTTTTACTCTTTTACCCTTAAATAACAAAATTATTTTTACTGTTATTCTCAATCTACTCAGAGGCTCTCTTTTACTTATAAATACTCCCTCACTTAAAGAGAGAAGATCATCCATTTAACCTTACCTTTTAAGCTTATAAAACCTCTTGCAAAATAGTTTTTAATCCCCAAACCTCTTAAAAATTTTTAGAAAAATCTTTTAAAGATCTATTATTTTAATAAATTAAATAAAAAGATGAAAAATTGATATTTTTTAATCATTTTATTTTTTAAATATAAGAAGAAGAATGAAAGAAATATCAAATAAAAAAGAATGGACATTCTAAAGGTACAATATAAACCATATAAAGAGGGTTAGGCTACATTTATTTATATATTATGTATTTTATTTTATTTTACTATATGTTTGTTGGTAATTTTTTATTTTTCTTAAGTTTTTTATTATGATATTTTTTTGGCTCTCTAACAATATAATCACATTAAATGGTTAAGCCATCTTATTCTATTTGAATTTTATTTTATTTTTATTTATTTTTTATTTTATTTATTTAGTTTTATTTTGTTCTTTGTCTCTATTAAAATTTTATTTTATTTTTATTTTATTTTGTTTATTTAACTTTATTATGTTATATATCTAGTTCGTTATTAATTTTAATTAACTTTTAATTTTTTTTTATGTTGGTTTATTGTTCTTTCTTTTTTTCTCTCTCTAACTTGTGTGAAAAACTCAAAATATATAGATAATAAGATGAACCCTCATTTTTCTTTTATATTCTTATACATGTAGATTAAAATATATTTCTTATTTTTTTAATCGATAACTTGAGAAGATTCTTGATGGTATAATAGTATATAATCATTTAGATAGGGATATATTAGAGTATTTAACTCATTCCCCAATTTATAGATAATCTACTTACCTAATGATTTATTAAAATTGTTATTAGATCAATAGTCACTAATTTATATTTTGTTTATTTAAAAAAAATAATATTATCTATATTGAAAATCAGTGACCAATCACAATGTTAAAATGGATTGGTAGCTATTCCATTAAATTTGACTTTTCGTATTCAGTTGGATTATATTATCTCACACTCCATTCTTTTTTCATATATTTTTATTTTGTTGTGTATTAACTTTTAGTTTACATTCTTAATTCTTTTATTACGGTAATTTCTCTTTATAAAGACAAATGGTCCAAAAATGATTGTATAATAAGGTAAATTATTTCTAATGGTTGAGAAAAGCTTAACATAGACATGTACGAAAATCTTAAAATTCATACATAGTAGGATAGTTATATTTATTTTCTCATTAAACTTGAGTTTTTATGTTAAACTCTCTATTATGAAAAAGAACTCTTGAAATACATACATAGTAGGGTGAACCACACTAATTAAAAAGTTAAAAGAAGGCTAATATAAAACATATAAAGAATCTTAAAATGCATGCATAATAGAGTGTCACACATTTTTTGTTTATGTTCATACATATGTAAATTTATTTTATCAATATTTTTTTATAGATAACTTAAGAAGATGATTGAGAATACACGAGTAGGTAACCGTTAAAATATGGGTTGATTGAGATGCCTAACACCTTTCCTAATCTACAAATGACTCATTTAACTAATGATCTTTCAAAATGGTTAATAAATCAAATTGAATCACTAATTTGCATGTTTATTTTTTTTTATTAGTCAAATATTATATTAAAGAGATCGAGAAAATCTCAGAAAATACAAAGAAGAAAAAAAGACCCCTCAAGAGAGAAAATAAAAACCAAAAAATAGCACACACTAGCTCCGTAGTAACGAATCAAAACTAAAGACCAAATCGATAAAAAAGGTACATCTCAACTCTATAGAAGTACTGCCCCAACTGTGAAAGAGAGTCTTGATACTAATAATGACGTCTTGAAGATGGCTCACCTCTTCTCTAAAGACTTTCATGTTCTCCTTCCAAAGACCCCAAATAACAGCAAAAGTGACCATTTTCAAAATAATTCTACCCTTAGTTGAGAGGTTAATTACTGGTCACCCACCCAAAAAAAAGCCAATCGACTTCGGCATAACCTAAGAAATACCTACCTGAATAAAAAATAAAGACCAAATCTGGGTAGTCAAATCACAATAAAGGAGAAGATGGTCGGTATTTTCTCCACTCGACATACACATAGCACAAAAGTTAACCAAAATCTATTTCCTAGCAATCAAGTTGTCGTAAGTAAGTAATTTGTTCAAAGAGGATGTCCATGCAAAGAAATGAATTTTTAAGGGAACCTTGACTTTCCAAATGTTGGTGCAAATGTAGGGATGGATACTGGGGTTCGAGACAGGGAATCGTAGAAAGAACTCATTGTGAAAACTCTAGATTTTTAAAAATTATATTATCTATTTTCAAACTCAATAGCCAATTGTACTATTAAAAAAGATTGGTAGCAATTCTATTAGCTTTGGTCTTTTACCACAAATCGGATTATATTAGTTCACATATGTCATTTTTAATACAAACATGTTTTGAAAGAAATATTAATGATTTGCTTAAATTTTGATAAGGAAGATCTCTTTGGACGTCCAATACAAGATGTATTTTTATGTTATTAGCAATTGTATTCTATATCATTTTCAGGTGCTTTAATTGTATATATTATTGTATATCTAAATGCATTGGCGATAATCTTCTATCATGTATGTGCAAAAACTACTATTTTTATATTTAATAAATTTTTTGGTAATATATTTTTTATTTTGATTTGTTGTAGCTTAAAAATGACTCTACTACATTGAAGATCTTTACAAGGTTTATATTCCGGTTATTAAATACACATTTAAATCGGCAAGGTCTTTAAAGTAACTTAAGTGGATATACTCAATGACGTTAAGTGAATTCTTAATGGAAGTCCGATATGTTCATACGACTATCGGAGAAGTTGGAGTAGGAGGATTTATTGTATGGCCATGTGCATTTATAGAAATGTTGTAAGCTTGAAAAAAGTAAGTGAATATTGTTAATTTTCTTATGTTCTATACCATAAATTAGAAAAATAAAATCTTGAGATTTCGTATTTTTAATATATTTTTTATTCAATTTATAGTACTTTAAGTAACAAGTATTTTGATTGACAGTATCCATATTTTTTTGTTATTGTAGTTTACTATCACGTCAAACCAAAACTTGTAAAACGAAACTATAGATTTTCGTGTAGTACAAGTATTAGAATCGAACCACAATGAAGGATGAGAATAGTGAAAAAACTTAATCAAACAAAAATTATTTTAACAAAAGTGAAAAAGAAGAGATTGTATTGATTAATTTTTTTATTATATTATCGTACTGAAAATAGAAAATCTAATTAATTTTGATTAACTTCAAGAATTTCAAAATCATCAAGGATCGAGAGCCACCACCATTAAACGGTAAATATCTAAATTTTTTTTTTTGAGTCTAGTCATTTTCTTGCTATAGTCTTTTATTAAAAATAAATTTTAATTTTATGCTTAAATGGACGATAGACTATTAGGTCCTTTTTTATTTCTTAAGTATTAATGTAAAAAAAAAACTCTTTAAACATTGATGATTCTTTATAGTGAATGAATTTATCTCAATTAATCAACTTTTGATAAATTAACTACTTAATGAAATAATTAATTAAAGTCAATTGTTGTGGATGTTCTTCTTTTGGAGGTCTTGAAAATTAAATGAATCACAACTTAATAAAAATACACTAAATCTCTTCTCCTAATCACTAGAAGTATTTAAAATAATATTAATTTATTAAGTTCATCGATATGCAAGAGTAAGAATTAATTACAAAAAAAAAATTGGATCGTTACACTTACTATTCATGATGGCAGAGCCCTCACCTTAATGGGAGGGATCTCAGCCCACCATGGTTGACAGATCAAGATTCTTTAAATGAGAAAAAAATAAAACAAAAATTGCATAAATAAAATATTAAACTATGACAATTGCATAAATGAAATAAAAAAAACTTGTACTAATAATGAAAACTCTTACAAATTATAGAATTTTTTTATTTTTCTAAAAATAAAACTTGTAATAATTACTTGAAAAATTAAATTCAAACTTTATTTTCTATTTTGTCTTTTTATTTTTTTTAGAAATATGCCCACTATTTCTAGACTTTTGGCTCACGAATCAACGGCTGAGATTGAATTGCTGCATGGTTGGCATGGAAATGAAAATCGGCAATGAATTTTAAATTAAGGAAAAAAAAAGGGTGAAAGAAAAATAAAAATTAAAATGTGGATTTTTGGTTGGCATGTCTAAACAAAAAAAGATATGGGGAGATAAGGGATGGGCACATGTGGGTTGGCATAACTCATATGGGCAGTGATTTACTACTTCACAAGATTTGATAATGTACTTCTCAGTTACTATAATAAGCTCTAAAAATCTTTGGGAAAAATATATGGTTTGCATGACTCGAACCCAAGACCTGATGTAGAGATAAGCAACACCCGAACCCTCTAACAAATATCTTCTTTATGATCTTAATAAATTCACTTTCATTCTTTTATTTCTTTTGGGCTTGAGTTGGACTAATTAGCTTAAAATCTTGGGCTTCTCCTTTTTTATTTTTTGTTTATCTCTTTTCTACTTGATCAGGCCTATTTGCATGCTTAAATTTGATTTGTGCATTTTTAAATTAATTTATGTCAAAGCATACAATTATCATAATTAGTACATTTTAAGCGTATTAAAGGAACAACAAGAGTTATTTGGGGCCTAAAGGTAGTGGTTTTAGGTACTTATCATGTTTTTTCAGATAGTTCTAATATTTCTTAGGTGGTTTGACTATTAAATTTATGTTCCTTGAACAGGTAGACGATAAGCTATACTTTGAGTATTTTTCTGGTGGTTCCAACTAAAAGTTGCTTTAAGATTATGTTCATTTTAGTGAATCAACAATCCATAGTTACACTCGACGATGCATGTGGACAGATTTAAAAAAAATATTTATTGAGATGTTTTAACATATTATCAATTACTTATTTTTTGAGATGTTATAAGATATCCTATGCAACTATACACTTAAGTTTTAGATACATATTTTTTTGAGATGTTTCCATATGTATTTATATACCTATGTTTTGGATGCATTCAGATTAGCCTATTTTGTTGGAGACAAAGTAACTAGTATTCATCTCAATTATACGTTTACACTTCAAAGGAATTCCAAATGTGACATTTGTCCCCATTGTTAGTGTAACGCCCCGGGCCCGCACTAGTCGAATGTTGTCCGCTTTGGGGTCATCCCCCTCACGGTTTTGTTCTTGGTACGTGCCCTATGGCACGTCCAAAAGGCCTTCAACTAGTTTAGGTCCGGCTTGCCCTTATAGCCCAGTCTTCGGACCCTTCCTTATCCGATGTGGGACTAAACTCATGCACCCCTCCCCTGCCTACCTCCCTCCCTGCCTACTGTTCGACGGCTCCACACGGCATCCCGGTAGCCATTTCCGACCCAGTGCTTGGATGACTGGGCCATGACAGTTAGCTACTGTTATAAGGATGACAATATATTAAATACAATTCACTTGATTTGGTTATGTTCAAGTAAATGTGATAGATTTGAATGGTTAGGTTCATTTGTTTGAGTTGGGTTTTTGGGCAAGAGGACATCTTATATGAAGCATTTGAATGTTGAGAGGAAATGGGTCAGGTTTTGGGCCCTTTTCTTGGGTATGCAACATGTAGTTCCAGTCCCTATTCTTTGGCTAGAAATGGTTTTGATTTGGTGGTTGTATGGTGGATGGTTTTCGGCCTAAAAAAGGGGTCGGTTATGGGCTACTAAAAGGGTGAATAGGGGTTTGTAAGTAGGTGGTTTTGGATTGAGTCTTTCGAGTTGAAAGTGAGACTGCAAATCAAGTGGGTCCAATCCCTGTTCTCCATACATTTTGGGTGGTTTTTGGGAGTATGGGTACGAGTTCTGGTCCCGCATGAAGGGTGGTGTGTAAGTGATTTGAAAGTAGGGGTGTCAATTTTACCCATTTAATCGGAACTGGAATTGAAAACACCAGTTCCGATTCCACATGTTTGGGAATCGATTAAAAAAGAACCCAAACTAGAACCGAACTGAAAATAATGGATCCAATTATGGGTAGCTTAATATGGAACCAAAACTGATAGGAACCAAAACCGATAGGAACCGGAACTGAACCGATAAGAATCGGAATCGATATATAAATATAGTGTTAAAATTCTCATATTATCAAGATTGGACCCAAGAAACCGGAACTGATAGAAACTACATAATCGGTTTCGGTTTCAGATCCATCATTTTGAGAACTAGAATCGCTAATGTCCGAAAATGATAAGAACCGAAACTGTCAGTTTCGATTCCGACCACGTTAGGAACCGAACTGGAGCCGACCTACTGACACCCCTATTTGAAAGGTAGGTTTCGGGTACATTTTTGGTGTTGATGTGGTTTGGGTGGGGCGCAACCCCAATTTTTCAATTTTTTTCATTTTTGGATCCATTTTGACTTGCAAAATAGAGTCCATTTTGTGTTGTGAACCAGACACATTTTGGGTACCAAGTAAGGTCGATTTATAGATGATTTTGGGTGTCCAATAGGGTGTAGATGGATGATATTATGGGGTTGAAGTCAGGTGTAAAATACAGACTAAAATGTGGTAGTAGGGTTGTATTCACAACTTGTAAGAGTTATTAGCATGTTTGTATAACCTGCAACCACTAACTTATGGAGAGGCTTATTACCACTTTTCCATGAAGGCATTTCAGTCAAACAGTGGGTGATGTCCTCCAGAGTTAATTGAGTTGTCTCATAGTTTTGTGAAAGTATGTGAAGGATTTTCGCTTGCAATTTTGACTGTCTGTGATATCTTGTCAAAGACAGTCATGACTGAGAAAGAATGGAAGAAATTGCATGACAGACTTGATTCCGAAGTCGAAAGAAACCCTAGTTTTGAAATTATGAGAAATAAATTCACACAAAGTTATAATGATCTTCCATACTATCTTAGAGATATTGTTTCTTGTGCTTTAGCATCTTCCCTGAAAATTATCTGGTTAAGTGTACAAGATTGACTAGGCTATGGATTGTTGAAGGATTTGTACAAAGTGGATCATATTGGGTAATAGTGGAGACGGTGCAATGCCTAACATTCAAATGCTAATTAAGAGATGATCTTTCTCTCTTAGGTCTCATTTTAGTTTGTCTTTGAACGGTAGCAAATTGAGGGTTTTTGCTTCTTTTTCTTTTATATTCTTACTAGTGCTTATCTTCTAATTGTTTTCATATGCATGTGAATGGATTCCGTTGAGCATGCCACTGCTTGTATCTTTCCCTTGAGAAGGAAATGAATCTTAAAATGCATACAATAAGCTTAGAGCGGAAAGAGAATGAAGAAAGAAATAGAGCGACTCAATGCTTTTTGCATGGGGCATGACTCATTATCTTTATGATATTGTATTACTTCATAAAATGTTTGATGTTCTTTCGTATATAATGATTATGTAAAGTAGTAGCGTATATAATAATTGAGTTGAACTTTTGTTTGTTCTATTAGGTCGGGTAAAATAACTCATCAATAGTACATAAATTAAAAAAACAACGCATTGAGTGCATCATTTTTTTTAAACTTCAAATGGCTTCACTGTCAATGTTACACTTTCCTCGGCAGTTATAAACCACCCCATAAACCGCTGGCATTTTGTCGCCAACGTAGAGGAAAAGCCAACATTGGTGGTTTAAGAACCATCGGGAAAGACTAAATTCGGCGGTTATAAACCGCTGTAGTTGCACTTTCCCCGACGGTTCTAAATGATGGTTTATAGCCGTCGGTGAAGGCTTTGCCGGTGGTCTAGAACCGCTAAGAAAAAACCCTATTTTTGGTAATGGATGATACTCTGATCTTCACCTCAAGATCTAAAAGACAAGTGGCAATCTTGAAATGTCTCTTAAGTTTCTTTGAAGTATGCTCTTGGCTCAAAATCAACTTTAGAAAAAGTAGGATTATGAGTATAAGGGAAGTGGGGAATTTAGAAGAGTTGGGTAGGATCTTGGTTTACTAGACGGACCCCTTCCCTTCCTCCTATCTCAGCCTACCTCTTGGTGCCCTATATAGAGCCAAAGTGATCCAATCATTGAAAGAGTCTACAGAAGACTAGCAAGATGGAAATGTAAGTACCTCTCTAAAAGAGGGAAGATGACCCTCATAAAAAGTACTCTTCCGAGTCTTCTAGTTTACTTCCTCTCCTTGTTTATTGTCCACGACAGTATTGAGAAAAGGCTAGAAAAGGTTTATAAGAGATTTCTTATGGAATGATATGGATGACTCTTCTCGATACATTTAGTGAAGTGGGCTTGAGCCTGTCTTTTGAAGAAAGAAGGGGGACTAGGTCTTAGAAAGATTGAGAAAATGAATGTGGCTCTACTTGAAAAATGGAACTGGAGGTTTGGAAAGTAGAGAAAAGGCTATGACGGAGAGTTATTGCTGGCAAGTTTGAGGAGGAGCCAGGGGTTGGGCATCTAAGAAGCCTAGTGGGTCCTTTAGGTGTAAAGTTTGGAAGGGCATTTATAAAGTTAAGAACTAGGTTCTTGAAGGATTTAGGCTAGTACTGGCTGATTGGATAGAGATTAGATTTTGGAAAGATTTATGATATAGTGATGTGTATTTTAAAGAAGCTTATCCTCGATTGTATTCTCTTTCACAGTAGAAAGGCTAGTTCATTTCGTCTTTCTGGAATGGATCAAGTCAAGCGGGTTCTTGGGATTTAGAGCTTAAAAAAAATCTATTTGAATGGAAAAATGAACTAGTTGTACTTTTGTTGGAATCCTTGAGATATCGTATTGTTTCTAGTTTTGAGGAGGACTACCTATCTTTGGCTCAATCCAAATCAAGCGGTTTCTCAATTAGCACCTTTTATCATCTTCCCTCCTGCACGCCCCTTATTATGCCCAAACGTTTGGAAAGCTAAAGTTTCTTTGAAAATTCACTTTTTTTTTTACTTAGGTTGCCTCGTTGAATAAATTGTTCACTTGATAATTTGATTGCTAGAATTGGATTTTAATTAATTATTGTCTTATGTGCAAGGCCAATGGTATTGCATTGTGATTTTGCTAAACAGATTTAGTCGTACTTTTTAATTCTATTGGAATTATCTTGGGTTATGCATGCCACATTCCATTGAGACGTTATTGCGAGGTTGTCCTAGATTAGCCCTTTTTGTGAAAGAAAAAATCTTGTGGAAGATGGTGCCATTTGTGGTGATGTGGGGTTTATGGGTTGATAGAAATGAGAGAGTTAGTACTTAGAGATAAAGAAAATTCTTGGCAGGAGGTTCATATTAGCATCAAGGCGCACACTTCTATTTAGTTGGGGAAGTAAGTTTCCTGAGATGGGAGGAATTTATTTTAGAGATTTGATTTTCAGACCAGATGCTCTTATGGGGAGAGAGGTGCAGTTTGTGGTCTTTTTAATTTTCATTGTTTTCTTTTTATATTTTGAGATCATCTCGATCTTCCTTTTATATCATATTTGAACTTATAAAAAAACATTAATTATGAAAACGAAAAACTTCTATGTGATAGAGGAAGTGTGCAATTCTTAATGGTGGTGAACTGAATATAGTTTCTTTTCTCCTTCCGGTTGCTATTGATGTTTTCGCTATTATTTTAAATGTTGTTGGTGTTTCTCAATGCTATGCCAATGTTGTCGTAGTTGGTTTTTCTTTCTTTAGTTGTGACATGTTTATGATGTAGAATCATGTTATGATCACTAGACTTCAAATATGACACCCTCAAAATATGTGAGATATCTACATTAGAAAGGATCTATTTTATGCTTGAAATTTGTATGAGTTACTAAGACATTACTGATTCTTTTGTAGTTGGTTCTGTCATCATGTTTAATTTTTTCAAGTAAATTCTTTAAAAAGAATACTCTCGTAGGAACAATTAGAATTTTCTTACTTCTTTACAATAGGTCTAACATTAAAGCATAATCAAGTCATCGGGCAATAACTCGCACACACACACACACACATATATATATATAGGGTTAGGTTCGGGGTACAACAATTTTTGCATACCCCCACATGGAAGATGAATTAATGGCTGATTTTTGGTGAGGGTGATCTCCTCACCATATAGATCACCCCTACAAGAAATCGGCCCACTATGAAATTTCTGGCCCCATCAAGTGTGATCTTCAAGTTAGCGGTAAAAATAGATGGTCCATAATGCTTCAACTTCTAAACCATCCTATGAATGTCAGAATGATTTGAAATTTTGTGGTGTTCTCTTCACCATAGAGAGCATCCTCGCCAAAAATCATCCAATTCCAAAACTTATAATTTATACATTGGCCTGCGCCAATTTTTTGTTGTTAAAAATGTCGTCAAAATTATTGTCCCCCGACCCTGATCCATATGTATATCAACTTATGCAGGTGAAATATTAGGATAAAGTGTTAGCAATCTGCACATATGGTTACATTTCTTTACAAACGAGATATTTTTAAACTGAAAAATATAGTTTACTTGTTTTCCGATACTATGAAGGACAATTGACACATGTCATTAGGTCAAATGCTGAGACCCCAGACCCGGTGCATTTGGACTGCGCAACTTGAGGAGTCGTGTGACTCAAGGTGCATGCGAATTGGAAGTCACTCAAGCGACCCGTTTGCAATGTCAAGAGAACTGAATTTTTACTCCCACACAACTTATTTTTCAGTGTTTGGAATGTCATGAGAAATCTCAGACGTGTTGGGTGCAATGCAGATCATGGCTAAATTTGCGACGTGACTCAATCTCGCATCCCCTTCTTTTCCAACAAAATCAGGTGTGGATCAGGCAAGCTCGACATATCTGATCAGACTCAAATATCTGAGCTCCACGTGTCATTTGGGCCCACATATGAGAGGGTGATGGAAGATGAGACGCATGCAGTAAAAAAATATTGACTTCATGAGTAGTCATCAAAATAACTTCCACACCTTTTTCTCTTTAATTACTGAGTAATTTGATTTGGCACACATGAACAGGGCAGTTTATGCTCAGGGAAGATATGAGATTTGTTTACTTCCCAACCATTTTCTTATTGTGGATGAGTGCTTGACCATGAAGGTCGTCTCTAATGGAGTACAAGAATTCACGTGTATATCCTATCCTGGAAGTCTTCCCTTAGACTAGGCTTAACGTCTTCAATAAGCCCTTGGATGTGCCATGGGACTTCAATCTCTTCCCAATAGCCTTGATCAGTACAATGGAGTCAACCTCTAAAGGAAGGGTTAGCTTTTGGCATTAACTTTTGAGGAATGCTAGCAAGCAACCCCTTAATGGCGCTGCACAGATGCAACCCGCGAAGGGCAAGAAAACTGCCTCGAAAACCACACCTCTGAATTAAAATATATAGCATCTGTGCAACTCCATCAATGGGTCGCTTGCTAGCATTGCTCTTACCTTTCTCTTCTTTTAAGCCTCATTTCCCTTATTGGCTGGTTTTTTGTTGACCTTTGTTCCACTGAAGAGCTTTAATGGCGGCTTGGAATTTGTATTCAAAACCCTGCGACAAGGAAAGACTGAGAATTCGGCATGACCAATAAACTGAATAAAAGACTAGTGCATGAATAAAAGACCAATTTGCAAGAGCGCACCTGGTTTCAGCTAATGAGCTACATACCAATCAATTAGGCTACTCCACTGCCTTCAGCTACCCTTCATTTTTTTTTTTTTTTTTTGATAAGTTCAGCTACCCTTCATTGATGAGGATAAGATTTGGTGATTGCTACTTTGGTGTGCATTGTTGATTTATAATCATTGGAGGTGCAGGCATTGATTGAAGTCAACAATGTTCTTGAAAAAGATCACTTGATCACTACACTACGGTCACGAATCCTGCATGTTAACTGGTCACTTATCTAATATGACATCATTGAGTTATTCATTCAGAAGTGTTCATTTCTTAGACTATTTATCTTAATAAATATGTTATTGTGGAAACTGTTTGCAAAATAAGCTTTTGATAAATGGGTAATGTGAATTTAAGATAAGAGACAGCTCAATCCCTTTATCCTTTTTTTTTTTTTTTCTGATTGGTACAACTCAATCACGTTGATTGTACCGCTTGTCCAGTTAGAGCATACAGTATCTAGGGCGGGCTATTAAGATAGAATATTCCATGCTAGTCCGATGAATAATCAGTGAGTTTCTCTCCACGAATAAGTACCTGATCCCCAAGGTGTCAGGTCTTTGATCATGTTATTATGAATAACAAGTAGAGTAGTTCTGATGAGATTGGCACATCAACCACAACGATGCTAATGTTGTATCTAGTAAAGCTACAAGTTATTCTCAAGACAGTACAATGGGCTAGCACAAGAAGAATATGCAGCCCATTCTGATTTGGTCTTCACTGCTCTGAGTGTCATTTTTTTTGGCATGCAAGCAGGTTAATAATTAGTGGCCAGTGGTGAAGGCAGGTTAGTGCTATCTGAATACAAACTTACTATATCTTAGCTAATACATCTGATAATACAGCAGAATTAAGAAAATATGGGAAATTATCATGTGTAGAATATTTACATGAACATGCAAAATGTCATGGGTAAGAACACAGAAAAACCTGTGTTTTAATTATCTCTGCAACTGAAATTAGTATCTGTACAAGTATACACAACAATTCCAGAGGATGTTTTCACTGCAGCATGTAAGATACCTGTGAAAGTTGGAGATCAATCTTCTTCTCAGATGCTTTAAAAGCCTTCTCATAGGCTGTAACGGTCTTCTCCTGTTTCCTCTGCTATGGCTTCTTCAGTTTGTACCACAAAGCATTGGCATGCGCTGAAAGTGCCAAATCAACTTCTACCTGGAAAGAAAAAAAATATAGCGAAGGCCACAAATACAGATAATAAAAACACAAACTTCAAAGACTAATGGTTTTGGGTTTAAAATGATTAAGCAGGAAAACACTGAAACCCAGTCCACAGCTCCCAACCATACCATAAAAAGCCCAGACTCGTCTGCAATATTTTTGGCCAAACTCCTAGCCGACCCCTTGCATGTGTGCCAAGTGTCCTTACGTGGTCAGCAAACTGTTGTTACAGTTTATGCTTCAGGTTTATTAGATTTCCACTTCTACTTCCTTGCAAACTAACACATTACAAGCCAGATGGAACTTAAATGTAAACTAAGAGAGGTATGCTTTTGGGTTTGATTCATCTTCTATGTGGGTACACAAAAATTGTTGTGAAAAATGTTGCCCCTCGATCCTGACCCATATATATATATATATATATATTTGAATGTATGTATTTAAGCACATTATATATGTCACAATAACATGCATACACGTAAAGTAAATAAATACACAATGTATTTATTTATTAAAGTATACATGATACACACTGTATGTACGCATGAAGGCATTTGTGAACATCTGTATGTAATACCAGTATATCCCATATTTGAACAAAAGAGGAACACCATGTCAGGAATATCAGCTAATCTGAATATTGCTTCTTAACTGAACATCATATTCTAAAAAGATCGAGTAATTTACAATTGAGAATGAGTATCCCAAAATGATGAACATGTTTCTCCAAGTGCTTGATGACCCATTCACATCGAGGCCTCCGCAAATCATAAATAAATTACAGCTATCTGATTCAAAACGAAAGTGGGTCACGATTTGTTATTTCTGTTGGTCTCTATACTCTTTCACGAACTTAAGACTGATGGTCTGAACACTGCCTTTTTCTCCAACAAATTCTGAAGGGCCGCATGCATGTTGGACAGTTCAATGAGAACCTTGATCTCCTAAAGTGAAAATTGCTTGGCTTATGTCCTTTGTCAACCATCTGCAAGAAACACATCTCTGCTTCCTCTAACTTCGCTATATCATAAAGCAAATCAAACAACAAATACGACACCAAAATATATGATCCAAAACCCTTGTTCACCATGTCATTCTACAGATCAAGTGCCATCTCCAACTTCTCCTTTATCCAAAACCATTCCAATAAAAAAAACATAAGATTGTGTGTTCCGCAAGCATCCAGTCTCCACCACCCTCCAATAGAAACTCCAAAATTGTGAATATCCTTCTAGCAATAGCTTACACATGGCTTGTGAAAAAATCAACTTTGCTTGACTGCTGCATTGCAATAGAAACTGAGGAGAGCAGCTCAGAAATTTGTTGTTTATCCAAATGTTTGATGCTTCGCCATTCAAATAGGGCATTCCCAAACCATAAATAAATCACAGCACTCCAATTCAACACGAAAGTGGATCAGAATATATTGTTTATGTCGCACTCTGTCCTCTTTCATGCACTTTGACTACCGGACAAAAAACTGCCATCTTCTCTGACAAATGCAGAAGGGCCTCACGTCTGTTGGCCAGTTCCATGAGAACCTTGATCCTCTTGAAAGAACAATTACTCGGCTTCTGGCCCTTCTCAATCATCTGCAAGAAACACTTCTCAGCTTCCTCCAACTTCCCCAAATCACAAAGAAAATCAAACAACACATCAGACACCAAAATATAAGACCCAAAACCCTTCTCCACCATGTCATTCCACAGAACAAGAGCCATCTCTACCTTTTCCTGCCTCCGAAACAATCTAATAAGAAACATACAAGACTGTGTGTTGGGCAGGCACTCAGTATCCATCATCCTCTGATACAAATTCCACGAGCTTCCCAAATCATTCGACCAATAAAAACACCGAAAAAATAAATTATAAGTTGTTGCATTTGGATTCAAACCCTTACCCACCATCTCATCCATCAAATTATAAGAATCTCCAAGCCTCTTCGCTATGCAGAAGTTCCTTATGCAAGCGTTGTAAGCTGCAACATCGGGGTAAAACCCATACTCCTTCATCTCCTTTAGAACATCTCTAGCTTTATCAGGCTGACCAATCAATCCCAAACCCCCGATGATACTCGTGTAAGTGAACACATCAGGGGAAATCTCCTCATCCCTCATCTTATCGACCAACTTAAACGCCTTATCCATTTCTCTACTCTTGCAGTACACATCAACCAAACAATTGTAGGATACAAGATCAGGCTTAACGCCCATCTGCATCATCTCCTCAATGAACCCTTCAGCTTCTTCGGATGATTTCCAACCGGACAATAGTATATTAAATGTTTGCAGGTTTGCCCTAAACTCGTGTTTCAGACTATGATACACATTTCTCGCATCTGTCATACTCTTCTCTTGACAGAGAGTTCTCAAGATGGCATTGAAACAACTGGTATCAAATTCAGGAACAAGCTTCCGGAACTTTCGGAAGCTTTCGACAGTCTGCCGTACTGAACAGACCTTAGCAATTCTAGCCAGAACTATCTGTAAGGTACGTGGTGTTATCAAAGACTGATCTTTTCGACGCATTTCAATCAAAACCTCCCAAATTTTATCGAATTTCCGGTTTCTTCCTAGGATATAAAGCATAGTATCATATGAGAATGAAGTATGGAAAAACCCTCTCCTTTTTCCAGTATAATTGAAGAATTCCAATGCTTGCAAGGGATTTCCATGGCTGAACCTGACCCTTTTTAAGACCATATCGATCAAATCGTTTGAAAGAAATATTCCACTCGCTTTCAGTGATTCTTTCAAATTCTGAGTAGACTCGGAATTGCTGATTATACGGTAAATTGTTTTTACATCTTCGTTATTGGCCGAGTTATCAGCACAGATGACACGGGAGATAGGCGAGCTAGGGTTTTGTAGATTGGAACTGAAACGAAGATTCAAAAATGAACAACGAGCGTACCTTGTTGGAGACTGTAACGAGAAGCGTTTCAGAATCATTCTCATTCAAATTTTCACCCCTTTATCGGATTTTTCTTGCTTTTTCAGTTTGGTGATCGATTTAGCCTTTAGGTACGAAATCAGAAGAATTTGATTGAAACAAGAGAAACCCAGATGTGATGTTGGGAGAGAAATAAAACCCAGAAAGAAATTTCCGAAATGAGCGGGAATGAGAAAGAATCGAATGAGCACGGCGTTGATGCAGAGGGAAGTTCAACTTCAAATTTCAGGGAGGGAGCTAGGGTTCGGGTTCGTACAGTTAGAAATCACCTTAGGAAAAATGCTCGCATCCAAGGGTTAGAATTCATGCTGATTTTGGACGTGAATAAATCTTTGATGACGGACGTCGAATGGCCACGTCGCAAACCCTCAGAGGCCACTTAACGTATGGATGTTTGGCCCATCCCCAGGTGGACCTACAAACAAAAAATCAGCAGATTGGTGATTTCTAACTGATTTGAGTCTTTTTTATGGGTTGATTTTTAACCGTGAATGTTATTTGGGTACTGAGATCCCAAGTAAACCTTCGCTCATACCAGGCTGTGGCGAAGCCGATCACAGCCCACAATACGGGCCACGTGGCACACTCTTAGAGAGCGCTGACCGTATGGATGTTCGTCCAGTACCTCGGTGGACCTGCAAACCAAAAATCAGCCTGATTAGTGATTTACAACCTTTGGATCTTTGTACCCAAATAACGCTCAATAATTCTCAAATTCCTACAGTTAGAATCAACCCATGAAAATAACTTCAATCCAATGCTTAGAAATCACTGATCCGGTTTATTTTTGGTCTGTAGGTCCACCTAGTGATTGGAAAACACATCCATACAGTCATCGTCTACTAAGAGTGTGCCACATGGCTCTTATTGTAGACTGTGATCGGCTTAATTAAGCGAAGGTTTATCCTCAGATCCAATGGTTAGAAATAACAAATCAGGCTTATTTTTGGTCTGTAGGTCCACCTAAGGATGGGCCAAAGATCCATAAGGTCAGTGGTCTCTAAGAGAGTGCCACGTGCTCTTACGGATGTACGTGAGCATTCCTCAAAAATGATTTATTTTGGAGCGGGCTATTGGCAATTTGGCACCCACATTTTACTCTGTAGTCTGTACCTTCATTTTATTTGTGTGCCCACCCAAAAATAACAATTAGTATGTGCACACACCCTAATAAAACATCTTATTCCTCCCTCCCTCGTCCACCAAAATTTCTTCCTCCTTTCTTCCACCGTCACCACCACCACCACTGCACCACCACGCCACCATCACCACCACATGCACTTATTTTTCTTCTTCCATTACAACTACCACTATGCCACCATTGCATTACTTATCCTTCTTCTTCTTCCACCACAACTTCTTCTTCTTCTTCCACCACCACCACCACTGCCACACCACCACATTGTCGCTCCCCACCACTACCACACCTTCTTCTCCTTCTTTAAGAAACAAAGGATCGACGGTGGGCAATAGACGGAGCATCATCTTGTGATCGGGCGGAGCAACGGCTAAAGTGGCTGGTAGGCAAGTTATGTGTGAAGAGAATGAGGAGAGTAGGGACTAGGGAGTATTTTGGTTTAATGAACGGTTGGGCGACGATTGACTGCAGACTCAGTTGGAGTCTGCTAACGAATAGCAATCCTATAAAACCCTGAAAAAAAAATGAATAAAATGGTATTTTGGTCTTGTTTAATTTAAAGTTTTGAACTCTTTTTCACATTTTCCTTTATCAAATGACATAGTTTAACTATTACAAAAATTCACTCAAAATTTTTGCCAATTCTAAGAGAAATTTACTTTCAAAGTTTTAGGGTCATTTCATGCCATCCCACATGGCATAGTGGACTAACGCATTCTTAAATTGTTTTAAGTCTCATATGTGTTTATTATCATTTAAGTATCACCAATGAAGTTAATTTGATCATCCTACATGTTTTGATTTAAGTTCTTGTTTAATATACATGTATGCATGCATTTATACATTATGCATGTCCATAAGCTTTAATTAAACATTAAAGTAGTGATCTTAATGCCTAAGAAATTAACTTATCTCATTTCACGTGCAAAGACGTAAATTACATTGCTTTAATAATTAGTAAGTTACATTTTCACATAAGAAAATATTTATTTTCCTCATTAAATATTACATAATCTTTTTGGAACCAAAACTTCTCCGTATATTTAATTGTTTGTTTTTCTTAAACCAAAACTTCTCCAATATGTCACTATCGTACAATCCACTTCACCTTAATGTTTTCTTTATTATTTTTGTTTAACTTATTTTTATTAAACCTATAATTAAACCAACCTTAAATAGCAACCCTATAAAACGTTTTCACCCATTATCATCTTTCAAGAGAAGAAACATCCCTCTCCATATTATAAGCCTACACTCTTAGTCTTCTGTAATGTTAGCTCTAAACCTCCATCGATCTCTATCAACCATTGTCAATCTTTAATTAGCCTTCCATCATATTTTTAAGTCCAAACCATATGCATTAAAGTTAGCTAGAAATCTTAATTTTGAGCTACGAAAAAAAAAAAAATTTTGAGATCTAAATTTCATTAAAGGTGGAATCTCAAGAAGAAATCAAAAGTAGGTACACAACTTATTGGATGATTGTTATGTATTTCTTTTTATGATTTAAGTTTATATTATATTTTGAAGAATAATAGGTCGTGTTTATTTGATTTACATGTTCTTTTCCATATTGATAATTGTAAATTTTTTATATATATGAGTTGTTGATTCTTATGGCGATTGAGATAGCATGATGAAGTTGATCTATGATTTTGATGAAATTGATCTTGTAAGAATCATGTTATTACATTATTTTATTAGCCTATGTGATGGAGTAACGATGCATGATTAGATACATATACATTCATTTGGATTATTTCTAAAGTCCGATCTACCTGAAAGTTAGTGATCAGATGGATCTATTCCTATGATTAACCATATACAAATTTCACATCGATTTGACATCCGGATCTTGAGATACGAATTTTACTAGACTCATTTAGAGGTTTGATCAACTTGAAATTTATCTTGTAGGTGGATCTATGCATGTGATCTGACATACTAAAATTTCAGATCGATCCAACGGCCAGATCATGAGTACTAATTTGATTAGGATCTTCCTGAAATCTGATCAACTTGAAATTTTGCGAGCATATGTCTTTCTGTCTCTGATCTGACATACTAAAATATCAGATCGATCAGGAAGCCAGATATTGAGATACGAAATTATTTTGGCCCTTTTCGAAGTTCGATCAACCTAAAAATTTTTAGACAGATTACTCTATTTTTCTAGATTCGCATAATGAAATATTAGATTGATCTGATGTTTACATCTTGATAAATGAATCTTGATTTAGTGTTTGGAATAGAAAATTATACCAATATGAAATCTGAGAATTGATTTATTTTGAAGAGTCTTATGCATAGTACGAATATGAAGTATTATTAGTCAATGTTCTTCACTTGGTTTGCGGAAGGCCCAAGTTGAATTGAACTAGACTCATTTTCACTTAGTTTGCGAATGACCCAAGTTGAATTGAACTAAAATTATTTTCACTTGGTTTGCGGAGGGTCCAAGTTAAATCAAATTAGACACTTCTTCACTTGGTTTGCGAAGGGCCCAAGTTGAAGTCGGACTAGTTTTTCCCCGAGAAGAGCTTCGGAGGGAAGCTACGCTCCGGAGGAGAGCAGGAGAAGGAGACCCTAATGGGTTAAGCGTTAGGGTTAGCGTGTCATAACGCACTTATCATTGATTCATATTTACGATTTATAAATTAATTGTCGTGTCACATATCTATATTTAATTCTTTATTGATATTCGATGTATGTCTAATTTAATAAAATTTTAGTGTTATTCTCTATGCATAATTGCATGTTTAACTTGAAATTAGTACGGTACTTTACTACCGAGCGTAATTGCTCACGGTGTTTTATGCCACAAAATTCTAGATGTAGCGAATCAAGACCACTTAAAGAATTATTCCCAATGGAATGACGAGGATTACCTAGAGGCGACCCTCAGTGGGACAACGAGCATCATGGGATGGAATAGGCAGATGAACAGATCTAGTTAAAATTTGTTGTTTTAATTTAGTTATTAATGATGTAATCAGACTGGCCATTTGAAATTTAAAGTTTTAGTGGAAAATTTTAAATAATTAATTAGATATTTTGGTCACTTTTGATGACATTGAATATTTATTATGATTAGACTGCGAGACATCGTATTTAATTTTTATCTTTATCACACCTTAGATCTTGGGTAAATGGGTCGACCCACAGGTATTCCAAAATTTGGGGCGTGACAAATCCCTCTTGGATTGTTTCCTAATTTCTCTCATTCTTATTTTCTCTCTTTCCTAATTTGTTTCTTTCTATATTTAGATTGTTATCTTGAAGCTATACGTAGTTGTATACACGGTAGCTTGTACTCCAAAAAGTTCTTCCTCCTATTATAAATATACAAGACCTCTAACCCTACAAATCAAAGGATTAAAGTTGCAGAAGTTTACATGGTATCAGAGCATTTTTGAATTAATGTTCTCTGATTCTCTCTCCTCTTCTCTTCATTTTTTTTTCTTCCGACGATTCATTCAAATCCATGGTGATGGCATCTTCTTCTTCGTCGTCCCTATCCTTGGGTAACATCATCAACTATGTCTCTCTCAAGCTTGATGACACCAACTATCTGTTATGGCGCTCTCAATTCATCTCTATTTTAGTCTCCAATGATTTCTTTGAATATGTTGACAACTCAATCCCTCAACCCCCAAAACTGATTGAGTCGAAGGAAGGAACGTCCGCTGTGAATCAAGAGTTTCTTACTTGGCGAAAGAAGGACCAGTTTGTCCTCAGTTGTATCAATGCAACTCTCACTAATGGAGTCCTTGCATAGACGTTGGTCTCTCCACCATGCATGCAGTTTGGGAAAGTCTTCTATTTACTTTCCATGAGCAAAGTTAAGCACGTTTTATGTTGCTCCAAAATCAACTCCATAACCTTCAAAAAGGTACCCTATCAATTATTGATAACCTAAATCGGCTAAAGAATATAACCGATTCACTAGTTGCCATTGAACATCCAATCCCTGATTCCGCGCTTGTTGGTCACGCCCTTAATGGGCTTGGATCGGATTATGAATCCTTTGTGGTCATGATGGAAAACTGACAGCCTCCACCTATTTTCGGTGAACTTCGGTCTCGCCTATTTAATCATGAACAACGCCTTAAACGCTCATCTTCTGCAACACCCTCAATTCAATCGATTAGTGATACTGCTCTCATTGCCTCTCGGATTCCATCATGAAATTCTAGAGGTCGAGGTCGAGGTCGAGGTCATGGTGACTACCACATTAATCGCAGAGAAAACTTTAATCACCACGTGCATGAATTTTCTCATCAACAATACCACTGATATTCGCTCAAAAGTGCTTATTTTAAGCAATTATCCTTTTAGTGTTATTGCATTCTCCTACGTTAAAATGCTCTATTTATCTACTTTTCTACGTAAGAGTCTCTTGTGTTGCGTAGAACCCACTTTTCTGGACGAAATGGTATATTTGCATGCATTAAACACATTTTCGGAAGTCTAGACATGAAGTCATTCTGATAGAGTCTCATTACGCGCTTCTTCTGTCGCAGGAAACCCTGATGGGACAATTCTCGAGACTTGCGAGCCCACATCGATCAGGAAAGCCCATTATCAAAGCTTAAAGAGCCCACATGCTATGACTAGAAGATATGGGCCAAATATGGGCTGAATAAGAGGACCAAAAAGCTGGCCCAAAGAACGAAGAGAGTAGGAGAGCGAATGACCAAAAGACAGACCAAAGCGTTTAAAGCCACATGAGTCAGCAAGGAATGATAGTCTACTCTACTGGAGAAGCGTGAGGATGGTCACAGTGAAGACTAGGGTTCCAGACCCTCTGCCAATACTTTTATCTCCATTTTTTGATACTTTCTCTCTCATCTCTCCTTATTCTCTCTCTCTCTTCATCTCTCGGTCCTCGAATCTACTGACTTAACCCCAGAACTCCTGCCCATCGGCTCTATCTCATCTCCCTTAGCTTTCTGACCGTTGGATCTTCCATCGGACCGTTGGATCTCTCTAGATCCGTCGATCTACCAATCTGGGTCCCAATCAAGTCACCATCCATCCGATCGCCATCAGACTGTCTGTCACATCATCTTGTGAGACGATGGACATCATCAATCCATGTGGGCCAGTAGCCGGGCCCATCATCATCGACCCGCTGTCCGACCAGTTAGTGGACCCCGTGAATTTCAAAATAATTTTAATTAAATTTTAAAAAAATGGGGGGTCCACTAAATGGGGACATTCCCCAAAGAAAAGTAGACTTTTACTTTAAAAAAAAAAATTTATTTCAAAAATTCTCTAATTTCCATTAATGGAAACTAGGGAGCTTTAAAAGGGGAAGGAGAAGGGTTCTTTGGGACCCTAATCCCCCTCCTTTCTTCTACTTTCTCTTCCCAAAACCATCCCCCACGTTCTCCTTCTCTTCTTCCTTCCCTTTCTTCTTCTTCTTCCTCTTCTTCTTCCTTCTTGATCTCACCGGAGTTGCAGACCTGCAACTCCGGCCGTCCTTCTTTCTTCTTCTTCTGCTGTTCTCTTCTTCTTCTCTTCATCTCCACCTTGCTCCGCCTCTTGCACGGTCGCCAATAACCCTCTCTTCTTCTAAAATCGAAGCTGCCTCCATCCTCCCAACCGTCACCACCTCTCCAAAAATGTTGCTGGAGTTGCAACCTGCAACTCCAGTTCATCTCTTCTTCTCCACAGCCTTCACCGGAGTTGCTCTGCAACTCCGGCAACCTGAACCCGTCTGGTTCTGCCACTGCCTCGCTCCTCCATTGCTGGTTGCACAGGAAGCATACCTCCATCACCTCGCTCAACTCCCCACGCCACCATCAGTCCAATCAAGCCGATTTTCTACAACCAGATCCCATGCTAGGTAAGATCTCAAGGTGAGTCTCTCTCATAGTTCTCTCTCTAAGTCTTTCTAAAATTTTCTCTCTCTAACTCTCTCTAGATCTCCTATTCTCGTCTTCTTTCTCTCTAAAACCCTTTAGTCTCTCTCTCTATCTCTAGAATTATTTTCTCTCTCCTTAGTTTCTCTCTTTAGATCACACTTTCTCTCTTTAGAAATTCTCTTCCCTCTCATTCCCTCTCTCTCTCTCTTATTTCTCTCTCTAATTAGTAGTTTTAAATGCTTTTTAGTTAGTTGCTTTCTTATTACTTAATTTGTTTTGATTGAAAGTATGTATGTTACTTATGATTCAATGAATGAAAGTTAAGTTTCTCTTTTCATTTGTCGTGCTCGTTTTTCTTTCATTCATGTTAAAAGAGTTGATAAAAGTCTCAAAAAGAATGTTTTACAATCGACCCATCCTTCTCACATATCCACATTCTCTAGCAATTTCTGTCATTTTATGTTCTTGTCTGCGCTACTAATCCCGAGTGTGGATCGACATCCGAAACTTCCCACTGTGCAAGAATTCTAAATTTTGCAGGATAATCGGATCAAATTACAAATGTGTTGGAATTAGGGTTTCCGTAACCAACGACGCGGAAAAATCCTACTTTCAAATGGCGCCGTTGCCACTCGGGTTGACGGGAGTGCGAAAAAGGACGTAAAGACGGAATTGGAAAGTTGCTGAAGCGGAAAGCTGCTCAATTTGGACAGCCCGACCTTTTCGGGAAACTTTCTATTTTTTGTTTTTAGTGATTTTTAGCAGTCTTTTAAATTACTATTTTTTATGCCTCGGAAGGCCGAGCGTAATTTGTAATAATTTAGGAATTTTACTACTTTCCATATAACTGCTAGATCTTGTTCTAGGGTTTTTTAGAAACCCTAGATTAAGTGGAAAATACCATAAAAATAAAAAAAAAATCAAAATTTAAAAAAATTAGGGTTTTATATTCTGCAGATTTTTAGAAATCACCAATCAAGGATTTGCGATTTTTGGAAAGATTCTAAAATCTTGAAACTCTGCTTAATTAGGGTTTCCCCTCTTAGAAGTTTCCTCTTTAGAAGAATTTCTATCTTTAGAAATCTTCCGAATTTGGAAAAGTTTGCAAAAGGAAACACCCCAAATCTAGCAGAATTTTAATTTTGAGAAATTTCCCAAAATTGTAAGGGATCTCGCAATCAAATCTTTCTGGGAAGATCTCCACAATTCGGGAAACTTTCCAATCTAGGTATTTTCCAATCTGGGAATTCCTAAATTTTAACCCATCTCGAATTTGGAAACTAATTCAAAAACTTGCCTAAATCCAGTGCTTGTTTAGTGAACCCTAAAAAGGCAAGGATCTTCCAAATAGAATCCCAAATACCTAGACCGTGCGATCTAACTATTTCTGTAGGAACACGATTCAGTGTGGGTAGGGAGCGAAAGCTCAAAGAGGTGGAGTCGGGCCCAAGCCCATTAGGATACCCCTCCCTAACCCACGGAGGCGACCCCGTGGCGTGGCCCACGGGAGGTAAATCTCTATCCTCGCCTTGAGTGCGATACGGTGTTATTGGGTGCATCATTGCCGCGTGTCTATTTGCTTTCGCATATATATTACTCGACTTGCGTGGCGTGGCCGTTAATCAATCAACTCTAAGAGAGCAGACCCAGCTCCAAATTGAAACTGGTGGGATTTCATCACCCACTTCATCATTCCAACTGATTTGATCCCAAGGCTCCATTTAATTAAAAAGAATCAAGAAGTAGAGCCAATTAGCCCGGTGTTCGAGGAAAAATCCACACAAAGCAAACCCGCTTAACATCCAATCGAAATAAGACCACGAGCGCGGGTCCCTGTTGTCTAACACACCCATAAGTCCCTGCTACTCAAGTACACTGAGCTCGACGTGGCATCTTGGACTATTCGGCGGTTAGTTGCGTGTGGACTAGGAACACGCACCAACCCTAGCTTAACCCGATGGAACACTCTTCTTATACACTTGACCAATCCGGTTAGTCTGGGACGTACTTAAGACAGCCATTGTGCCGCACGTCTGTCTAGGCTTCGGATTGCCTTGTTGTTGACTAGAGTTAGTACTAAAGGATTCGCTCTGAAAAGTGTAGCCTGATGAGAACCTCTGAGTGCATACCGTTAGTCTGGCGGCTAAAAGATAAACCAGTGGTCCGCCCACTGTCATAATCTACTCTAACCCCAAAACTAACAAGATAATGCCTAAAATATATCCTGATTGTTTAGAATAGGATTATCTGTGCTTGGTGTGCATCATTTAGAATCACTACTCTAGTGTCTCCTTTTGGCAACTTCTTGCCAAATCTTGGGCTTGCTTTTTCAAGTAGAAGCCCGGTTGGACCTGTCCTAACCTTTTACTGACTCGATCTGAGAGTTAGTCCACTGCACCCCTCTATCGCCTCTAATGGTAGATGAACGGCCTCTGTATGAGACCTACTATAGTTTCTGTGAGAATCGAGGTGATCACTCTCAACAATGGTATGACAATTCTGCGTATCATCATGATACTCCAGTCTTGCACACTTCTACAGGGTATGATAATCACCAAGATCCGGAGTACAATTCTGTACTCCAAGAGCTTAAAAATTCAGTCTCTGCCCTTCGTGCCGTAATCCAGCAACTTGTGTACCATTCCCAGTCTGTAGGATATTACCCTCCTATCCAGCAAGATGTCTGTACCTTTCCATCTCCAATGTAGACCTCCTATGACAACACTTATGATCCGGATAATAGGAGTCACCATAACTTTGGTTGGGAACAGTCTGCCCTCCCGCAGCAACTATCGCAGGATAATTATCCTTCCGGGTTCCATCAACCCAATGGAGAGTATGACTGGCAATACTCGCAATCCCAGTACCCGTCATATCCACAGAATGACTATTCTGATCAACAGTGGGCCCCTCAGGATTTTCAGAGTCAGCAACTAGTCCTAGACTCCACTTTGCCTTACAACTTTCATACCCAATCGGACTACAATCAAGAGTTGGCATCTCAGCTCCCCTTGGCTGAACCACCTCCATTGGCTACTAAACCCGGTCTAGAGGACCTTCTCTCTCAGTACATTGCCCAGCAACAACAGTATGTCCAAAGTCTAGAGCACCAACAACAGCAATCTATGGAGAGCTTGGAGCAACGTCTAGTTCAATTAGAAAATGAGAGAGAGGAAGTCAACTTCACTAGTCCACCAATAGCCTATCCTGAGGAGAATGATATGGCCACTGTCTATAATGAGGAGCCGTACAATTGTACCCACCCCTAGATCGAGCCAGACTATTGAGGAGCCAGTGTTTCCTTCTTCGGTGCCTTTAAAAGCACCACATCCTGAACCTACCTCAGAGCAACCTATTTCTCACTCTCCCACTGCTGCGTCTAACCTGGACCCTGAAGATGATCATCATGACATTGAGTTTTGTCTCGATCGTAGGATCTCTGCTGTCATAGATCTATCGTTCCTCCCCACCTCCCTTGGATTGTGCAACAATTGTGATGAACCCGAGTCTCAATCTTTGGTGCCTTTAACAGCACCAACTTTTAGACCGAGCCCAGAGAAACCCGGTTCCATCTCTATCTCTGATAATTCTTTCTCTGCCCTGGATGCAGACATTCCTACCGTAGAACCGTGTCTAGAATATGAGACTCCAGCTGTCCTAGACCTACCGTTCCCCACCGAGGATGAACATATTGAATGTAGGGATTGGAACATCCCTATCAAATTAGGAAACATCGAGGGAGAGGTCAACAGTTTTCACCCGTCACCCTACGTCGATGTTGTCGATGAACCGTATGTCATGGAGAGTCTAATTCAGGACTTTCTCGAGGATAAATTATCTAAGTGTCAAGAACACTTTGAGTCTGACTTCATCTCAGAGTCAGACAATTTTGGTATTACTGATCTGCAGGAGTCTGCTCCATTCAGATACATTCCCGCTAAACTCAATGAGTTTTTGGCTCTGCTAACCATGGTCAGAGAACCCACTACTACTCTCCTCTCAATCTTTACTGAGAAGCTTCGATCCCTCCCAGATCAACTCCATGCTTTTGCTAGGCTGCTCAGAGAGCTCAATGCCCTTCTCTCAGTCTACACTGAGAACGACCTGTTCTACACAGGTATACCTAGACAAGGGATAGGATAGTTGTCTCCGTTTTACCTTAGGTGTTAGGAAGACTGCAGATTCACTCAGTCTCCATGAGTTTTAACCTGGTTGGGGGTACTTGATATACCCCCGTCATGTCTGGCTGAAGACGTAAAACTTAGCGCTTTCGAAAAGGCAATTCTGGTATTCCTAGAGTACATGAGTCTCATGCATTTGTTATTACTGTTATATCTCTGAAAATGCAGGTACATTCATTCTTCCTATCATCAGGTACCACACACTGTCGAGTTCTGCCAACTTGGTAACATCCTCCCTGAACCTTTGCTTCATCATCACCGATTTTTCATCATTTTATGTCCCGGTCATGAGCACCGAGGACGGTGCTGTATTTTGGTTGGGGGTGGGTATTTACCAAAACTCATGTCTTCATTTTGATAAAAAAAAAAAAATTTCTTGTTTTTGGGGTGATTTTCGATATTCTCCAAAAAATTTTTAGAATTTCAAAAATGTGTCAAATACCCTAACTTTGATTAGCTGAAAACCTCTGTTAAGTCAGTATTGAGCATGTCAATTTTTGTTTAATGTTAGCATTGAGTCAAGTTAAGCATGACTACAGCAGGTTTGAAAACTCAGAAAAACTCATATTCGGCACAATTGTACACTATCAATATCAGAGTCATCCTAAGTTTGGAAATTCTAGAGATCCTGTGAGAAGAATTGTGGAGACCTAACCCAGTGAGCTTTCGAGCCTTTAATCATTTCAGAGAGTTATACATTAATCCTGAGTCACAAGATGACTCACTATTCTTCATGCCCACAATATTCGTTGAGAGATCTCATTATCTTTTGCTTCAATCATAAAACTTGGAATGACATCAACATTGGATTACTACGACAGAACCTTCTCTATATCCAGTCAAGACAATACACATGATAGTGCAAACCCTAGAAAATGATTTAGGCCATTTTTCTGAACCATTCAGCCTTTTTACTCCTCTGAATTATACTTCACTAGAAACCCTTTGAACCTTTCTATAAAAGTCTTTTCTTGTTAAGCCCATTAACCAAAAACCCAGTTCAGCTACGAAGTGTTACTAGCTACCCTACTTTTGAGAAGGATAAAGAATAACTGATGTGGGTGTACCGTGAAAAGAAAAGTAAAGAAGAAGAATCAAAAGGAAAAGAAAGTGGTTCAAGCTGAAAACAAAATATGGAAAGAAAGTATGAAGAAGAGCTGAAAAGAAATTGAGCAGTCTCAGAAATATCAAGAAAAAGAGAAAAATACGAAAAAAAGGAAAAAGAACCAGATAATGGTGTTACGCCGCAGGAAAAATGCAAGAAAATGACAATATCCTCTCAAGATCTTTGAAATCCTGTATCCTTTTATTTTTCTACACCAGACCTAAGCCTCATTATAACCTAGGAAAGTCCTATTTGATTCTAGGGTAGCATGATCATAAAATGTGGAGATTGGAGAAGGAGAAGCTATAGAGTTTGATATGACGTTCCCGAGTGAAGTGGTATTCCAATCATGAGATCTTCTTCTGTTAAAGATGTCATTCCTTTAAATAATACATATGTGAGATCTTTGCTTTTATATATCAACACATCTCCTCACATATAAATTGAGAGAAAAGAAGAAAACCCTTCTTATGTAATTCTATTCTGAGTGCTAAACATGTGAGATTTGAGGTCGAGGCATAAAAACTTAGAGGTGATCTGGAAATCTTTACTGTCGGATGATGAGAATATTGAGCACACACACACGCAGAGTCTGACTATTCTAGGTCATGATTATCAGTCTGTAGTCTTGCCAAAACTTTCCAACTCTTCGCTAGCATATAACTATTTTTGCATCCATTCAATGATTTGACGAACGATGTTTTCTCTGAGCTAATATGAAAAAGTGTGCAGCATGTGCAGAGTCCTTTTAAGCTCATTTATGTCGCACTAATTGCCAAAGATTGACAATATGCTAGTTGGGGGTTGTGATATTCGCTCAAAAGTGCTTATTTTAAGCAATTATCCTTTTAGCGTTATTGCATTCTCCTACGTTAAAATGTTCTATTTATTTACTTTTCTATGTAAGAGTCTCTTGTGTTGCGTAGAACATACTTTTCTGGACGAAATGGTATATTTGCATGCATTAAACACATTTTCGGAAGTCTAGACATGAAGTCATTCTGATAGAGTCTCATTACGCGCTTCTTCTATCGCAGGAAACCCCGATGGGACAATTCTCGAGACTTGCGAGCCCACATTAATCAGGAAAGCCCATTATCAAAGCTTAAAGAGCCCACATGCTATGACTAGAAGATATGGGCCAAATATGGGCTGAATAAGAGGACCAAAATGCCGGCCCAAAGAATGAAGAGAGTAAGAGAGCCAATGACCAAAAGACGGACCAAAGCGTTTAAAGCCACATGAGTCAGCAAGGAATGATAGTCTACTCTACTGGAGAAGCGTGAGGATGGTCACAGTGAAGACAAGGGTTCCATACCCTCTACCAATACTTTTATCTCCATTTTCTGATACTTTCTCTCTCATCTCTCCTTATTCTCTCTCTCTCTTCATCTCTCGGTCCTCGAATCTACTGACCTAACCCCAGAACTCCTGCCCATCGGCTCTATCTCATATCCCTTAGCTTTCTGACCGTTGGATCTTTCATCGAACCGTTGGATCTTCAATCGGACCGTTGGATCTCTCTAGATCCGTCGATCTACCAATCTGGGTCCCAATCAAGTCACCATCCATCCGATCGCCATCAGACTATCTGTCACATCATCTTGTGAGACGATGGACATCATCAATCTATGTGGGCCAGTAGCCGGGCCCATCATCATCGACCCGCTGTCCGACCAGTTAGTGGACCCCGTGAATTTCAAAATAATTTTAATTAAATTTTAAAAAAATGGGGGGTCCACTAAATGGGGACATTCCCCAAAGAAAAGTAGACTTTTACTTAAAAAAAAAAAATTTTATTTCAAAAATTCCCTAATTTCCATTAATAGAAACTAGGGAGCTTTAAAAGGGGAAGGAGAAGGGTTCTTTGGGACCCTAATCCCCCTCCTTTCTTCTACTTTCTCTTCCCAAAACCATCCCCCACGTTCTCCTTCTCTTCTTCCTTCCCTTTCTTCTTCTTCTTATTCTTCTTCTTCTTCTTCTTCTTCTTCCTTCTTGATCTCGCCGGAGTTGCAGACCTGCAACTCCGGCCGTCCTTCTTCCTTCTTCTTCTACTGTTATCTTCTTCTTCTCTTCATCTCCACCTTGCTCCGCCTCTTGCACGATCGCCTACAACCCTCTTTTCTTCTAAAACCGAAGCTGCCTCCATCCTCCCAACCGTCACCACCTCTCCAAAAACGTCTTCACCGGAGTTGCAGGAGCAACTCCGGCAACCTGAACCCGTCTGGTTCCGCCACTGCCTCGCTGCTTTCTCCACTATCCGTTGCAACCACCACCGCCCCCCCGCAACTTGCTGTTACACAGTGCACCTCCCTCTCATCCTTCACGCCAGCCAGCTCGTGTTCAACTCCTCAAATGAGCCAGCAACATCTTTGCTGACCGTTTCTTTCTTCCCTGCAACTCAATGGCGCTCCCATCACTTGTTCTCTTCTCAAGGAACCAGATCTGCAAATCTAACAGCCCGTGAATACTACCTTCCTCACCGTTCTGGAGAGTTGCAGACCTGCAACTCTTCACTTCAACCACCGTCTTCCTTTCATGGCAGGAACGTGCTGCCACCACCTACAGTCGTGTGCTCCCCAACAACTCATCATCGGTTTCTTCTCCAACCTGCAACACAACACCGTTTTGACTCCATCAATCACAGCTCTCTAATCTCTTCTCTCAAAAAGAAGAAAATAAAAAAAAAGGAAGAAGAAGAAGAGAAGAGAAAGTGGTCCAATCTCCATTGCTGGTTGCACAGGAAGCATACCTCCATCACCTCGCTCAACTCCCCACGCCACCATCAGTCCAATCAAGCCGATTTTCTACAACCAGACCCCATGCTAGGTAAGATCTCAAGGTGAGTCTCTCTCATAGTTCTCTCTCTAAGTCTTTCTAAAATTTTCTCTCTCTAACTCTCTCTCTAGATCTCCTATTCTCATCTTCTTTCTCTCTAAAACCCTTTAGTCTCTCTCTCTATCTCTAGAATTATTTTCTCTCTCCTTAGTTTCTCTCTCTAGATCACACTTTCTCTCTTTAAAAATTCTCTTCCCTCTCATTCCCTCTCTCTCTCTTATTTCTCTCTCTAATTAGTAGTTTTAAATGCTTTTTAGTTAGTTGCTTTCTTATTACTTAATTTGTTTTGATTGAAAGTATGTATTTTACTTATGATTCAATGAATGAAAGTTAAGTTTCTCTTTTCATTTGTCGTGCTCGTTTTTCTTTCATTCATGTTAAATAGTTGATAAAAATCTCAAAAAGAATGTTTTACAATCGACCCATCCTTCTCACATATCCACATTCTCTAGCAATTTCTGTCATTTTATGTTCTTGTCTGCGCTACTAATCCCGAGTGTGGATCGACATCCGAAACTTCCCACTGTGCAAGAATTCTAAATTTTGCAGGATAATCGGATCAAATTACAAATGTGTTGGAATTAGGGTTTCCGTAACCAACGACGCGGAAAAATCTTACTTTCAACCACCATGGCCATGGACAGGGTTCTCACTTTCAATCATATCGGTATATGGGCAAATGCCAAATTTATCGTCAACAAGGACATACAGCTGCTGAATGTCGATTCCGATTTGATTAGGGATACAATCCCCGCAAGTTGCAACAATCTTTTGCCGTAATGCACTTCAACAACTCCAGCTCACCATCCATTGCTCCATCCCAATATGCTTCTCCTTCTCATGATCCATTTGGTATCCAGAAACAGGTGCTACCAGTCATATGACAACAAACTTCGTACATCTCACTCCATTTTTCAGCTTAAGGATGTTCTTTGCGTACCTGATATTAGAAAAATCTACTATCTGTGGGGCATTTTACCAAAGAAAATTACTGCTCTTTTCACTTTTTTCCGTAGGGTTATTGTGTTAAGGATTTGGCCGCGGGCAAACAGATTCTCATAGAGCTGATTAAAAACAACCTTTATCCACTTTAGTTACCAGATCGAGCTATCAAGCATAAAGATGGCATTTCCACGGGTTCATCCATGACATCCAAGGCCACTTTTCTCAGTTCGAAAGCTAATCAGGAGTTTGGCACCATCGCTTAGGACATCCAGGATCACATATTATTTCTTCTCTTTATCAAATAAGTGTTTGGATTTTTTTGGAAAATTTAATAAAATTTTTGTTTGCTCGTCATGTCAGATGGGGAAAAGTAAGAGACTACCTTTTCCTCCTTCTAATCGATGCTCACCTCATCCCCTTTATTTGATTCACTGTGACATTTGGGGTCCTGCACCCATGTCACATGTTTCGGGCTTCCACTACTATATTGAGTTCATTGATGACTACAGTAGATATGTGTGGGTTTATCTGATGGTCCACAAAAATGATAGTGTTAACTGCTTTCTTCAGTTCAAGAGAACCATGGAAAATCTCCTCTCGACCTGTATTAAATATTTTCAAGGCGATGGTGCACTTAAACTCACAAAAGGGCCCTTTTAAATCTGTATTGGATACCTCAGGCATAATTTCTCGCATCTCATGTACCCACATGCAACAAAAGAATGGCCTTGCAGAGTGCAAACATTGACATCACACTTTTGTTTCACAGTTCGATGCCTCGATATTACTGGTTAGACATGTTCTTTACTACATCCTTATAAATCAGTTACCCACTCCGGTGTTGGGCTTTCGATCTCTTCATGAGGATCTCTTTGGGTCAAAACCAAATTATAGGATTCTTCGTACTTTTGGATGCGCCTGCTACCCTTACTTGGGCGCCTATAAGACCGACAAATTAAGCCACAAGTCTTCTCGGTGTGTATTTTTAGGGTATGGCAATCACAGATGTTATCGGTGTTTGGACAGATCGACGGGAAAAGTCTATACCTCTCGGCATGTGGTCTTCGATGAATCTATTTTTTCCTTTGAAAATCCGCTACTTGAAAAGTGTCCTCCAACTTCCTCGCCCTCACAAGTTCACCTTCCTATATCAGTCATCACAAATGGACTTGTTCAACCAGCCCAATCGCTCGAGATGCCCCATCCACAAGGCATACATCCTAGCACTGACCCTTCATCCATTATCTCCGATTGTCCATCCTCTACAGACTAATCTCCAGTTCATGACAATCTTCCTCAACTCGAGCCTACCATCTCTGAGACTCCTATTGCGCCAATTGCCTCATCATCTCAGTCCCACCCTATGATCACTAGACTCAAGGCAGGAATTGTCAAGCCCAAACATAAGTCCTATGTGGCCATTAAGCATCCTCTCCCTCAATCATTCCTTGCCTTGCTACCATCTGCGCCGTACCGAACCTTCCACTTATAGACAAGCCGCCCAAGATCCCCACTAGTGTGATGCCATGAATGATGAGTTTCGTGCTCTCCTCACAAATCAGACGTGGTCCCTTGTTCCTCGTCATGGATCTATGAATGTGGTCGGTTGTAAACGGGTGTATAAGATTAAAGAGAAATATGATGGTTCCCTTGAACGATACAAAGGACAATTAGTTGCAAAGGGGTACAAAAAAAAGAAGGTGTCGACTTCACTGAAACTTTCAGCCCTGTTGTCAAGCCCGCCACGGTTCACACAGTTCTCTCTCTTGCTCTTAATTGTCATTGGTCCATTCGATAATTTGATGTCAAGAATGCCTTTCTTCATGGAGTTCTTTCAAAGGAAGTTTACATGGAACAACCCCCTAGTTTTTAGGATCTTTCCCAGCCTGACTATGTTTGTTGTCTACACAAAGCTATCTATGGTCTCAAACAAGCACTACGAGAATGGTTTCACCGGTTTAGCAGTTTTCTTTATCACTTTGGGTTCTCATGTAGCCGTGCTGATTCATCCATGTTTGTTTATTGCTCCTCGGCTGGTATCATGATTCTCTTACTCTATGTGGATGACATTATTTTGACGGGTAGTAGTTCCTCTCTTTTCCATTCCTTTACAAAACTACTTGGCCGTCAGTTTGCAATGAAGGACCTAGGCGAACTTCACTACTTCTTAGGTGTTGAAGGCAAGCGTACTTCCACAGGCCATCTTTCTCAAACCAAATATGCCCTTGGCCTGCTCTCGCGAACGGGTATGCTGGAAGCCAAGCCGTGCTCAACTCTAGTTGCATATGGTTCAAAACTCTCTTTATATGATGGTGATGCTCTTCCTGATCCAACTTATTACCGTCAGGTCATGGGAGCTCTTCAGTATCTTACCATGACACGCCCAGATCTCACTTATGCTGTGAATCAGGCCTATTAGTTTATGCATTCTCCGACCATCGTACATCTTTTGGCAGTCAAACACATCCTTTCTTACATTAAAGGCACGGCCGAACTTGGTCTACATCTTCGCTCGCCCTCGTCTCTTGCTCTTACTGCCTTCTCTGATGCTGATTGGGCTGGCAGCCCAGATCTCCGCTGCTCTACCACTGGCTTCTGTATCAACCTTGTCTCCTGGTCTTGTAAAAAGCAACCCACTGCTGCTCAATCGAGTGCTGAAGCTGAGTATAGAGCTCTTGTCGGCGTTACCGCTGAGATTTTGTGGCTTCGCTATCTTCTTCGAGATCTTCATGTTCCTTTACTTCAATCGTGTACTCTTTACTGTGACAACATCAATGCAACTTACTTGGCGGCTAATCCAATTTTTCATGCCCACACAAAGCATATCGAAATCGATTATCACTTTGTTCGCGAGCTAGTTCCAAATGGCACCATTCAGGTTCAATTCATTCAGACCGATCATCAAACGGTTGATATCTTCACTAAGGGCTTAGCATCCTCTTGATTTGTTTTTCTTCGGGACAAACTACTGCTGACATCCATCCCATCAGTTTGCAGGGGAGTGTTCACGAATAGCAATCCCTCTTGGATTGCTTCCTAATTTCTCTCCTTCCTATTTTCTCACTTTCCTAATTTGTCTCCTTCTATTTTTTAGATTGTAATCTTGTAGCTTTACACAGTTGTATACATGGTAGCTTGTACTCCAGAAAGTTCTTCCTCCTATTATAAATATACAATACCTCTAACCCTACAAATCAAGGGATTAGAGTTACAGCAGTTTACAGAGTCGTCTCAAGGTTTGGTGATGGTGAAAGGTAAAGATGATGAATTGGGCTGGTTTTCAAGTATGTAGATCTCCAGTGAGAGATCTATAATTCTAAAATGGGGTGGAAAGTCTAGTTCTAAGCATGACTTATTGTCCGGTTATCCAAACATGTTTGTCTATTTTTTTTGTGAAGTGGGTGTATATAATAACACATAGTTGCCAATACCCGCCCCTTTATTTTTTGGAAAATGATAGTTAATGTCCTCAAACAGCAAATATTTTTGTCCGATTATCTGTGAGATAACACGACTTGTTGTGTGTCATGCTATCACATGGACTTGTGTGGTTGAAGCCATTAATTCTTGGGTTCAAGAGATCATATTCAATGGCCTTAACCGCACATATTTTTGTCTATTATCCATTAGATAGCACGACTTCTTGTGTGTTGTGCAATCACATGGATAACTGTACAAAAATGTGTGGTCGAAGTCATTAACCATTGGATTCAAGAGATCCACGGTCCACAAGGTAACAACTATATTATTCTTTGATAGACCATCCAAAATGAGTACAAGGCTCAACCAAGCATCGAAGAAGGGGTTATAGCACCCATATGTAGGCAAGAAAACCTATCTTAAATGAACCTATTGATTGAATTCTTATAGGAAGATGAGTTTCGCGCAAAACCCAAGGAAGCCAAAAAAGTCAAAAGCAAAGCTAGAAGATAAATTCTCTTTAAAAAATGTATCAAATATATGATATTTTTATATATTAATAAATGTGTATAATATTAATATATTATTTGAATAGAATTGTTTTAGGTCGAGTCCGAGTCTTCGAATTAATTCACCTCGGCATATATTTGAGAAGAGTCGAGTTTTCATATATACTAGATATTACCCGTGCCAACGGCACTCCTCAACAAAGCGTTTGCAAATAAATTTGAGTGTCTTCGGCACTCATACCCACTTCCTAATTTCTCCCACAATGACAATTAAATCGAGGTTCACTTTGTTTCCTCTTTTTACTTATTTTATTTGTTTTTGCAAAGGTGAAAAATACAGATATGAGATAAATCAGACTATGCTTGCTTAGGGGTATCTTCCATCATCCGAAGTTGTGAAATATGTATTATTCAATTCCAAGTTGTAAGGGTGTATTAGTGTTGAAAACTTAACAAAGGAATTTGTTTATTGCATATTCATCTACGCCATCACTGATAACACATTATTGTAATCAAATTTCACATTTTCTCATCGAACATAAAATAAAATAGGTGATAGCAGAAGAAGGAAATGTCGGCACCTGTACAAAAGACTACAAAGCTTGAAATAAGTGTTCATCCAAAAATATATGGCAATATGATAATCTCCCAACTTGTCCAGCATGCCTAATCTCCTAAAAAAACATTCTTTTAACCATGGTTTAAAAACAGCCGTTATAGCGGAAACTAACCTCCCCGTTATGCTACATACCATTTTAACACTATTTTCGTTATTTCCCATTTTTGGTCCTATGCGTTACAATAACAAAAAAATGGTAACACCCCCAATCCATTATACTGTTATAACGGCCCCTTTTAAACCTTGCATTTAACTGCACTAGTTGGTAACCATTATAATGACCACCTGAAAAAAAAAGTTGGTTATTTTCAACCAATAACACTCAAATCGGGAAAAAAAAACTATAACCATTATTTTTAACAAAAAAAGGTTAAAATTTTTGGATTCACAACCATCTCGTCGAACGATCATATGTCTCCCCTTTTTTTGGTTATTTTCAACCATCCAGATCAAAAATCAACAAATGATAAAAAAGTAAACTAATAATCAAGCAATGAGAAAGAAAATTCGGCAACTAAAAAATCGATCCCCAAAATGAAAAATCATATACATGGGTGCCGCCAGCCCATGTGCAAGAGTTGTTGATTCTCTCATAGGAAAATCTCCTCAAAGATTGATCCAAATCAGATGATTGTAACACTTCAATATATAGATTTATTTTTCCTAAAACCACAAATCAGGCTGATTTTTGGCCCATCCTTAGGTGGACCTGCTTGCTTTATCTGATTCGGCAAGGTCAAATGGTGTGCTTAATGTTGGCTATTTCTGTTTTCAGGCAATGCATCAGGCATATGATGCTAGCTTCCAAAAAAAATCATGCTGGTGTAAGTCTTTTATTTTTTAAAGTGCGTTACACTTAATGCATGTCTACATTTGCAATGTTGCAATTCTGTGAAAATGCTTATGTTTGAGTTGGACACTTTCCATGTGGAGCGATAAACAAAAGTCGCCCTAGAACTCTAAAGAATAAATATGAACAGGATGCTGGTGGAGTTTCATTTAGAGAAATCATGCTAATGGATCATGATCAAGGCAATGACAACTGAACTCACAGAAAAGTGTTTTGAAAAATATTTGCACATACATATTCTTAACAACAAATGCTAAAAGCAGATGCCGCACACAAATCATGTGTTGTATTGGGAAGATTAACATGATATACTCACAAAAGCAACATGAGATGAGTATTAGAAAGATAATGTGTTGACCATAACATTCAACTGTGGAGAACAGATCAAACGTAGAGAAAAGAAAACAAAGCAAATAAAAAACACAAAAAATAGATACCAGAAGATTAGAAAACAAACCATCACCTATCTCTTTATGAGTTCCCAAAGCAAATAAAAAATACAAAAATGGAGACCAATCTCTATATAGTTCAATCCACCCCAAGATTAGAAAAAAAAAAAACATCATCTAAACCCTCAACTTTTGATTCTCTTTCTGGAATGATAAAAACTCACTTTCTGAGTTTAGATGATGTTGGGGTTTAGGTATAGATTACAAACAATCATCAATCCCAAACCCAAAAAGATTACAGAACCCCCAAACCCAAACAAACCCAAATGCTAAAAAAAAAAAAAACCATTGCAACCCCAAATGCTAAAAACCCCCATGGCAAATGCCCAGATCAAAACCCATAGAGAGAGAGAGAGAGAGAGAGAGAGAGAGAGAGAGAGAGAGAGAGAGAGAGAGAGAGAGAGAGGAAACACCCAAATCAAACCCCAAACCCCAATGCTAAAAACCCCATTGCAAACGCCCAAATCAAAAGCCACAGAGAGGGAGTGGGAGAGAAAGAGAGAGTAAACCCCCAAATCAAAACCCAGTTATATATATATATATATATATATATATATATATATATATATATATATATATATATATATATATATAGAGAGAGAGAGAGAGAGAGAGAGAAAGGGGGGGGGGGTGATGGAGAGAGGCATACCTTGAGAGCGGCTGAGAGAGAGAGGTCGAGTGTCGCGAGAGAAAATAGTGACGGCAAGACAGAGGTGTCTTTCTCTCTTTAGCGAGGGAGATGAAGCAATGTGAAAGTACAATAGGCGTGGTCTAGGTGTGCGTGGGTAGGTGTAAGGGTAAAAAAATTAGCGCAAAAACAAAAGCGCCAAAAAAATATATTTTGATTAAAACTAAATCACAACCGTCAACGCTATTTAGTGGATCTCAACCACTACTTATAGAAGAGACAACCCTCCTCTTTTGTTATATATATATATATAACATATGATTCACCCCCCATTCGTAAGTTCCTTCCTTGTTGTATAACACCTAGAGGAGATCTAGGTGTGGGTGTTTAGGTTTTTGATATCTATAGCATCTATAATGTTTATATGTTATGACATATAATATCATTCACTACTCTAACAAGTAGGGAACCTTTCAAATATATTTAAATGTTTATTAAATTATGTTTTTATAGACATAGTAGATTTTCTTCTCAATTACATTTCAAAACTAGAAGGAGTGAGATTTTGTATAACTTCATTGATTACATCGATGTCTTGCAATGGTGCATGTGAAGTTTTAGGTTATTTAACATCTTCATTGACGATTAGACTGTCGTTTACTTACAATAGTAATGATGAAGCTTTAGGAGTGTCTGTCTATGGGGAGAAGATATCGAATTATGTCAACTCTTTATAGTTCACTATACGAGGGTCTAGACATAGTTTTAGAGTCCAAATACCATTTACATAGATTTTTCATCTTAGTATTTCATCACTTTCTTTTTAATTATGTTCTCGTACATATTTTAATGAGATGTCATAAACGAGGCACTGAGGTCAACTTTACAATATCTAGAGAAGGTGTTAAATCATTCACATCTTTGCAAAATAGAGTTTAGGGGGTGTTGATTAGTATTGTTGTCAATGTGTCAAACGTTGTAATATGCAAGGTAAGAGAATCCTAGAAGACATTGCAGAACATATAATTTGTAAAGGTATAGATCAATCGTATACAATTTTGTTTTACTATGGAGAGCATTTTCTGAAAATTCCTAGTACATTTGCTAATAAACATGGTGAAGAAGTCTCGTGAATTGTCAATTTCGTGAATGTCATTTGATCGTGTTAATAATGAGGACATTGACGCATGCATGAATGAAGTCCATGGTAGATATGATGTTGAAGCTCAGGATGATGGACAATAGGATTTCCAATACATGAAATTGATGATCTAAGATATTTGATGATCTAAAACTGGGTGAGGTCATTCAATGGCCAAAATTATTTACACGTTTTAAAAGCTGATGGATCTCTTATGTCTAACTCTTATTTTTAGAATTGAGCGATTTGTATAACTATTATTGTTTTTTATATGTATCTCGTATGGATATGTCCTTTTATGGATATTACTCTTAGACATTTGTGATTGATTATTTCATGTTTTTCTTTATCTAAGTCACGTTTTTTATTTTTATGATTATGTGATTATCTCTTACGTGTTCAATCAAGTATAAAAAAATATAATATTTTTTTTAAAATGACTAACCAAGTGTTAGTAGTGAAATGCGGACCGCTTCGTAAATCACGACCAAGAGATGTAGTTCCCAAGTGTTAGTAGTTCCCACAATTGGCATCACAGTCACCAATCCTCTGATTTCGGTCCCACAAACACAAAAGTGACTCCCCATGCGAAGGGTGTCCTCCAAAAGGCTAGCAACTATGTTTACCTGGGTACAACAGAGACACCGGGTAGGATACGACATGGACATGGCATTTTACACTTAACACTTTGAAGATGAAGTATTGGATGTGGCAATTGTGTCTGATTTGGGGTTTGGGTTTTGGCCCAAACCTCTGTTCCAAGGTTGAAGACAAGGGCATTTTCGTCCTCTAATAAAAAAACTGGTCATCAAATCGGGTCAAGACTGGTCAAATGGCAATGGACCAAGTCGTAGAAGGGCCCCCATCTATTAGCGCCACGTATATAAAGTAGAAAAAAGCTCTCTCAACAACTCAACCCGCCAGTAACCCTAGTAAGATTTTTTGTTTACTTCCTTTTTTTAGCAACAAATTCATTGACAAACAAAACACTTTTTCCCTACTTTTTCCCTTTTTTCTCCGGCTTCCTCTTCTCCGTTCCTTCCTGCAACATGGAGAGAATGGAAAACCACGATCCGTCGCAACCTTTTTTCTTTTTGCCTCTCAGATGTGCTTCCCTTTTATTTTTAGGTCATTTCTTCAAGAAATCGGGCTTTTTGTGTGTTTGTGATGTAGAAGCATCAGTTTAGGGTTCCATGATTTATCTCTGATGAAGAAGAAGAAGTCAAGAATATAAGCTTGTTCCAAAAAAGAAAGGAAAAAAAACAAAATAAACCTTACCTGGGTTACCGGTTGGTTGAGTTGTCGGGAGTGTTTTTTTCTACTTTTTATACGTGACCCTAATAGAAGGGGTCCGTTCTATCGGTTTCGAATGGCCCTAATAGAAGGGGTGTATGTCAAAATTCCCTTTTTTATTTCTTTTTATTTTCAACTTCATCTTCAACCTTGGGAAACCATAATGTGCAAAAACAGAGCACCATTGCTTCAGCACTTTCCGTCAACCATGGAGGCCGGACCCCAATTAGTGTGGGTCCCACCAAAAACGTTTTTCACTCCTCTACTATCCGTCATGAATTTTATCCAAGAAAACAGGGTTTAATACCTAGATTTTGGTGCTAAGAACATCTCCATATAGGTCTGCTCAAACACACCCAAAAACCCAGGTTCAGACTAGTATTGGGCTTCTAAAGCTCCCCAAAACTTTGCTCGACAATGTGGGCATTTCGCCCTCCATGCCTGGAACAAATGGTAGTCCGAAAACGTCCCATAAAGGACTAGTTCACCATTGAAATAATCAGAACAAGATTTGGTTTTTCCTTTCCAAAATGATCTCTAAATAATCGAAAAAATTATATAAATGTGGGCATAAAGTTCTTTATATTTGCAACAAAAAATAGTCAAAAAACATCCATAAGGGAGTTGTTTTACCAAACAGAAAGATTCAAAACCAGATCTGAAATATGTTATTGCTATTTTGAATTCCTTTATAACATAGTTGATTTTCAGTTTCAAACCCTCAAGAATCTTTCCCAAATCCCTCCTCAAAGGTGGTTGAACATTGGTCAATGGAAATTAGGGATTTTTTTCAACTAGAATAATTGTCAGAAATTCTCCAAAAAATTCTGGATAAATTATAGAAAGTGTAAGAGATACTATTAAAGCTAATGCTCACTCTTGGTCACCATAATAAATGGGTAATCCAAGGTCAGCACTAGCAAGAAGAGTTTGAAATTATATTGCATATAGATCGGGATTAATCCTCAGAATGTCAAAAAATTTCTAAGATTATCTAGAAAAGCTAAAAGATAATTTCTAATGATAAAATGGAAACTTTCTAAGTTAGTACTCACTCTAATCATAGAGTTGGTACATGACCCAAGGTGAGAATGGGCTGGGAGATCCCAAATTAACATTGGATATAGACCAGAATCCGCAAGAGTCCCATGTGTTTGTTATGCTAAAGATTTTTAGATTCACCGATCTCATGAATATTAGATTCATCCCTTGTACTAACCTACAAGCCAAAAACTAGTCTGATAAGTAATTTGTAGTCGTTGGATTTTAGAATTTTTTTTTCATTACAGACTTCATGAACAAACCCATGGATGGAAAACAACATTGGATCCAATGTCCGAATTTTTAACATCGAATTTTTGGATCATAGCCGAATGAAACACGAATGAATGAAACAACATTGGATCCAATGTCCGAATTTTTAACATCGAATTTTTGGATCATAGCCGAATGAAACACGAATGAATGCAGTTGTGAACTTTTACCGTTCTTCAAATTTTTGACCGAATTTTTATTGACGAATTTTTAGACAATAATCGAATTATACTCGAACTTTTCCCTTCTCGAACTTTTCCCGTATCTGAACTTAACAACTAGGGAGAAAATACAAGAAACTACTGCTAGAAAATGTTAGTGAAAAAGCTTTAGCTGATGTCAGTGCATCACAAATAGGCCTATGATTTTTAAGCCCACAAGGAAAAAGAAGTCTAAATCAAATGGCTAGAAATCATCAATCAGGCCAATTACTTTGGTATGCGGGGCTACCAAGAGGCAGATCAAACATTGATGGGTCACTGAGCCCAAAAGATTTGTCAGGTGGTATTTTGGGGACAGGTCCTATCGAACTTGATATATAACCATACAAGCTGGACTCGAGTTGCTTGGAGATCTCTTTGCACGATACATAACTCAACTTGAGTTATTTTTTTAACGAAGGTTCCAACAAAGATTGAGGCTGTTTTTGAAGAAATCTTTTATTCCTTCCCCCAAAATGCCACATGGCATACTCTTTCGAGCCCATTGACCCGTAAGTATTTGACCTCTCTTGGTGGACAATTACACCAAATTAATATCAGCCTGATTGATGATTCATAGCTGTTGGATTTGAATATTTTTTATTATGGGCCTTTAAGCCATCTAAATGCATGCCTGTTCATGAAGATCATGATAAAAAATGCTTAAATCCAATGTTAGAAATCACTAATCATGCTGATTTTTCTACCTAAATTCATCAAGGGGCCAACCAAACATTCATAGTTTGAAATAGATTTCCGTATCAAAGATTGGCTCACAAAAAGGAGAGAGGGAACCAGTTGCCAAAAGGATTTTGTTGATAAAATTAAAGCTGCTTCCTTGAAACATGAAGGAAGCTCTATCAAAGGGCGCAAGTATACAACAAGACATAGTCAAATACTGAAGCTTTTATCAAACACCCTGTGGGAGAGCTTTCATTTTTTAAGGAGTCTTACGTCCAGTTTTGCTTACCAACGTCTTTGCTCACGGATTCACCCACCACTGTTTATATGAGCCACGTCGCATACTCTTTAGAGACCATTGACCGATGTTTGGCCATCCCTATGTGGACCTACAGATAAAAATTCATCATCCTGATTAGTGACTTCTAACTACACAATCTCGGTACATTTCCATTGGCCCCCGAAGTGCTATTAGTCCGGATAAAACATCACACCACACAATTCTCGGCACATACCCTAGTGCTTTTTGCCATGTACCTAGTGAATATTTTTTAATTAATTTTTTATTACAAAAGTAATTAAAAAACATTTGGGTACGTGTCAAAAAACACGTGGGTATGTGCCTAGAATTGTGTGGCTGTCATTGGCTTCGATCATCTTGAAGTTTTGCCAACATGCGGATATGTGCCTAGAATTGTGTGGCTGTCATTGGCTTCGATCATTTTGAAGTTTTATCTCAATTAGTCCCACCCCAGCCTAGTTAGTAATTCTGCGTACTATGCGTGTATTATACCGGTACCCAAATAGTAAGTTTATTTTAGAAAACGTTTTAAACGATCGTATACATTGAATTGTACAAATTATACTCCATTTTTTCTCAAAACGTATTTTTGTTTTTTCAATAAAACTTACCAATAATACTTCCAATTCGGCACGTGTGAGAAAAAAGTCCATTGACATATTCTTAGAGATCAATGACTTGCCTCTTTTTTTATCCGGCCAATGTTGATCAATCTCGATTAAAAATCATTCTGATTGGTGATTTTTTGCCATTTGATCTTTGTACCCACCCCAAAATAATGATCCAATCCCATGGTTGAAAATCAACCCGGCCATGAAAAAGACTAAAATGTGATGAATATAAAGCCCTAATCATGCTAATGTTTGGTCGATCTGTATGTCCACTTGGGGATGGGCTTAACATCCGTACTATCAATGGCCTCTAGGTGCCCATATCTACTTAGTAGATATCATTTTGTTTAGTACCCAAATCTTACTGTTAGATTTCTTTGTGCCAATAACCCCAAGGATTGAGCCACGTGGCATTTTGGGAGGGGAGTAGGTGACTAACTTTTGACTGGACGTTTGTTACTTGTATGTCAGGTTAATCTTTATATATTTTAATATTTTAAAAGGACGTTGGTTACTTTGTCTATTAATTAAGATGGATCTTTATATATTTTAATATTTTAAAAAGTGGTGATCATATGGCCAGGGTCCGTGTAGTGCCAACTGTTGGCGCCTTTTAATTGATGCTGCACTAACTTCTATTACGGAAAATTTCTTAAACCAAAAATAATTTTAAACTATTTACAAAAACGGATATAATTTTTGAAAATTTACAATAAAACGTGTCACTCCCTAAAATAATTAAGGCTGAAAAAGGGTGTTGCCCATTGAGGAGTAAAACTTCTGTCACAAATATGAACCACGTGGCATACTCTTAGTGGATGCTGACAGTATGGATGTTTGGCCGGACCCTCGTAGGACCTGCAAACCAAAAATCAGCCTAAGTAGTAATTGACAACCTTTGGATCTTTTCCCTCAAATAATGCTCAAATTCCTATGGTTAAAATCAACCCATGAATATAACTTCAATCCAACGCTTGTAAACAACATAACTGCTCATGTTTATTTTGGGTGTGTAGGTCCACCTACTGATTGGCCAAACATCTATATGGTCAGCAACTGCTAAGAGTGTGCCACGTGTCTCGTATTTGTGACAAAAGTTTTACTCCTCAATGGGCAGCCTTTTTCACAGCTTCTATGAGCCAGGCCACATAGACCAAACAAAACGGCACTGCTCAAGTTGTGCCAGGTCCGCGAAAAAAAAAAAAAAAAGCAAAAGCTCGTGTAACTACGTACCAACCAAGATTAGTTGGTTTTGATTTTTTTTTTTTTATTACTTTTTGAAATTGAGGTGATGTGGCACAACTTGAGCAGGACCGTTTTGTTTGGTCTATGTGGCCCTGGCGCATAGAAGTGAGAATTTCGATCGTCGTAAACAGGTCAGTAGTAAAGATTTTAAAGATGGGATACATCTAGAAGATTTGCTTAGATGTAATAGCAACAATGACGATATAAGAGCCAACACAAAACAGAACAGAAAGTGGTTGTAAATGGGAGATTTTATCTCCTTGATTCTCTCCATTGATTGCAACGCGTAAGCATAGAATTATATAAAGAAGAAGACTTTTCACGTGAAAAAACCAACATTTCACCAATCACACTGGGGGATGATTAAGACTTATAATATACTAGTAGGTGGCCCCTGCCCACAGCACTCTCCGACAAATTGTTTGCAAAAATCGGGTGTGAGTTTATTAGATCTACCATCCATTTGGGTTATAGGATCTCGGCCATCCTTTGTGAAGCTGACAAGGAGGATAAGTGACTTCTCTGTTTTGTTATATAGATTTAGCATTAAATAAAACATGGAGGTAGGAGAGATGTGATTTAACTAGGCATCACATCTTCGAGAAGAGGAAGTCCAAAATGAAAACAGAGTTATTCATCCCATGCTAGCATTCCTCTTGAATTTAAAAAAAAAAAAAAGGTAGAAGAAGAATAGATTAAGAGCCGTCCCCACTTTTTCCCTCTTTGATTTAATGGAGAAACGTCATCAGCTACTATACCATTCACACAATTTGCTAATGGTATTTGCACTCATAAGCAAGGTTTAAAGGAGGCCGTTTTAATGCTTAAACGGACTGGGGGCATTACCGTTTAATGGATTGAAACAGCCAGGGCAAAAATGAAAAACTGAAAACATAGAATTAAACGGATTTTAACTGAAAAAAATAGTGCTGAAATTCAAATTTTGAAATTTGAAAATAGAAAAAAATAGAATTTAACGGAAATTTAACTGATTTAATGGTCTTTTTTCACAATTTTTTTTTAAATTTAACGGTTGCTTAAACGATTTTAACGGCCGTTTAAACGGTTTTAACGGTTGTTAAAACAAAAAAACAGCCGTTAAATACAAAAAAGTAAAACAAAAAAATGGCCGTTAAATACAAAAACGTTAAAACGTGTTTAAACGGTTTTAACGAAAACGGGCTTGGGGCGTTACCATTTAAACGGCTGTTTAAATGGCCGTTTTTAAAACCATGCTCTTAAGTGCACTATTCCAATAATCCAATGGTGGTTGATAGCGCTGAGCTAGCATCACCTTTTTGCCAAAGCAAAAGCACCGTTGGATATCTTAGAATCCACACTCCAGAAGCCGAGTATGGATTCAGAGGGGTATCCACAGATCGAGTACCAATCTACCCAGAACCAAGGTTTAAAAGGGGTCATTATAACAGTATATAACTGACTAGCGTCATTACCGTTTTTTCCGTTACAAATTAAAGGATTATAACGCATGGGCAAAAATGGAAAGTAACGGAAAATGATGGAGAAATACGGCGCTAAACAATAAAATTTATAATTGAAATAACAGACGTTGTTTAATTAAACAGTTTTTTTCAGAAAATAACGGCCGGAAAAATGAAAAACGATACATAACATAACGGGGGAGGTTCGAATCCATCTATCAATTCCGGTTCTAGTACCAAAAAAAGGAATATATAAATATATGATTCTCCCATTAGAGGGTATGTAGGGTACGTATCGCTTGGACCCCATGGCCATTTACGTCGTGAAACACTTATTTATTATATTGTGATTTCATTGTCAAGTATCAACCAAGACAAAAGCCTCGATTGAAAAAATCACATGGAAAACGACTCCACTAAAAAAAAACTTCACTCGCCCATTTTATAAATAGAACGTTTTGGTTCTTAAAAGACCATCCCATGCAATGGTTCTACTACAAGAAATATTATTGCATCCCTTCTCACTCTGTCTTCTTCTTTCCTCTCTCTTTTGTCTCTGCTTAGGCTCAGTGGAGCTTGGACGGAGAAACTCAATCTACCACCTTCTCCACCGAAGCTTCCAATCATAGGGAACCTTCATCAATTAGGCACGCTACCTCACCGGTCTCTCCAAGCTCTCTCTCACAAGTATGGCTCACTCATGCTCTTACACTTGGGCCAAGCTCCAACTCTTGTAGTTTCATCTGTAGAGATGGCTGGAGAGATCTTGAAGACCCACGACATTGGCTTTGCAAATAGGCCCGCTACAACTGCCGCTAAGGCGATTTTTTATGGATGTGTCGATGTGGGTTTTTCACCCTACGGTGAGTACTGGAGACAAGTGCGAAAGATTTGCGTTCACGAGCTCTTGGGCATCAATAGGGTGCAGTCCTTCAAGTATGTAAGGGAAGAAGAAGTCATTCTTATGATCGAGCAGATATCGCATTCATGTTCGATGGGAGCTCCAATTAATTTAACTGAGATGCTGCTCTCTCTCTCTAACAACATAATCTCTCTGTGTGCTCTTGGTATGAAGCCTGGAGGAGAAGATGGTAAGAACAAATTTGGGGAGCTATCGAGGGAGATACTGGGGCTCTTTGGAGCTTTTAGTTTTGGAGACTTCTTTCCATCGTTGGGATGGATGGACGTCCTCACTGGCTTGGTTCCGAAGCTGAGGAGGGCTTCCCAAGAACTTGATATCTTCTTTGATCGAGTGATCGAAGAACATCTCATTTCTATAAAATATGATGATCAAGACGATAAACGAGACTTTTTGGACCTTCTGCTCAACATTCAAAAGGATAACAAACTCACCCGTGATAATATCAAAGCACTACTATTGGTCAATTTCTCTCTCTCTCTCTCTATCTTTCTCGATCTCATAAAAAAATTCACAAAATCGCTAATTAATGCTCTCTTCTTTGTCATCCACAGGACATGTTTTTTGGTGGAACTGATACGACATCAACAACCATCGAATGGGCAATTGCAGAGCTTGTTAAGAATCCCATTGTGATGAAAAAAGCCCAGGAAGAAATAAGAGGAGTGGTTGGAAAGAAATCCAAGGTGGATGAGGAGGACATTAATCAAATGGACTACTTAACATGTATCGTTAAAGAAACACTAAGACTACATGCTCCTGTTCCGATGTTGGTTCCGCGAGAGTCTACCGCAATTAGTACTAATGTCAAAGGTTACCTAATCCCCCCCAAAACAAGAGTCTTCATCAATGTATGGGCAATTCAAAGGGACCCCAAATTATGGGACAGTCCAGAGGAGTTTCTTCCAGAGAGATTTATCAACAACTCTATAGATTTTAAAGGCAATGATTTGGAACTTATCCCTTTTGGCTCAGGGCGAAGGGGCTGCCCTGGGATTTCATTTGGCGTCAAAGTCATTCAGTTAGTTCTTGCCAACCTTTTATACTGCTTCGACTGGGAGTTGCCAGGTGGTGCAAACAAGGAGGAACTAGATATGACTGAAGCTTTTGGGATTACTGTCAATAAGCGAATTCCTCTTCATCTTGTTCCAATATATCACTCATTTTAAGCTTAATAAGATCCACGGATCTCTACTCTACTTATGTAAGATATATTTTTCCATTTAATAGAATGATGTTTGTATTGTTTAAGACTAGTTGGTGGCCCGTGCCCTCGGCACTATCTGACAAAGCATTTGCCAAAATCGGGTATGAGAGGCTGAGATCCACCGTCCGTTTGGAAAATAAGATCTCGGCCCTTCTTTGTTGAAACATATAAGAAGGGGTATAAGTAGGGAGACAACTTCCCTGTTTTGTTATATATATATATATAGGGAAATTCTATTTGTACCCCACAAATTCTATAAGCACCCCATTTGGGTGCTTTTGGGCCGAAAATGCCCTTAGACCAAAAGAAAAAAAAAAAAACCCAAGCACCCCACCTCTCTCTCTCTCTCTCCACACGGTGGTTAGTGCCTTGGGGACTGTGTAGCCCACGGCCAGCCCAACCATGGCTACCATAGAAGCCACGGCTGGGCTGGCCGTGGGCTACATAGTCCCTACGGCACTAACTACCATGGAGAGAGAGAGAGAGAGAGAGAGAGAGAGAGAGAGAGAGAGACACGTACCTGCGGTGGTGGTGGCAACGGTGTCCTCCTCCTCCTCCTTTTTTTTTTTTCTTTGTTTTGGGTTTTTTTCAAGGGTGAGAGAGAGACAGAGGTGGAGAGGGAGAGAGGATGGTGAGAGTTGGAAAGGGAGAGAGGATGGTGAGAGTTGGAGAGGGAGAGAGGTGGAGGGAAAGGTGGAGAAGGAGGGAGAGAGGTGGAGAGGGAGGGACGAAGAGGGGGGTGCTTGGGAATTTTTTTTTTGGTCAAGGGCATTTTCGGCCAAAAGGACCCAAATGGGGTGCTTATGGAATTTGTGGGGCGCAAATAGAATTTCCCATAGCTATATTAGTGTTACCAAGTTTGGAGACGCGCACACATCCATGTGCACATGTTAATTGAATTCTCCCAAGTCCCAACCATTGTATTCTACTGCTTAATTTTTCTTATTTTGATGGAGGTAAATGATTGGATTTATAATCACATTTGCAATGATATACGGATCATACAAACTGGAGGTCAAATGGTCTTGATCGAGCAAATGAATCAATGAGCGCAGCGTATGATGAGTAACGGAAAATTGTCACAAAAAAGGAACATAAAAATAAAAAAAATACTTAATTATCAAAATAGCCAAAATTGTGGTGATGATGACTCGTACCGTAACCTGACCATGTCGTCGCAAACTACATGCACCAAAATAAATTGGACTCAGGCTTAATGGACTGGGTATAATAGCCGGCTAGACTTGCAAGTAGGTCTAGGCTGGGTCTGAGTTGAACTATAGAATCAGTTCAACTGGCCCAGGCTCAGTCTCGTTGCTGGACCGTGCTCACTTGCAACAAAAAAATTCTCTTTTGATAGGACTGAACTCGATTCTAGACGCCCTGAGCTAGGCTAGGGCCTATTCACTGGCCGTCAAGGCTTGTGGCATAATTCTTTAAGACCAAGGTTCAATTTACAAAGGGCTCGATTTCTTGTGAAAGATGTTGCTAGTTGGAAAAAAAACTACTCCAATTTGAAGACAAAATCCACCAAAATTCTTATTAAAAATATGTTGTTATTTGCAATTTTATAGAAAGTCCGTAGTGTATCTATCTAATACAATCGGATATTTAGCAATGCTCAAATTCTAATACCAATTTTTTATGGTGAAAGCTACGATTATTAGAGCCTCCAAATGAAGACTCTCTCTCTCCATCTCTCAAGACTTGTGGGAATTTGTAGAAGAAGACTATGGTGCGTTTGATACGAGTGAAAATTGGGTGTGCAAATAGGTTTACACGTGCAATCGTTTCCCACGCATGTTTGGTACGCTTGCATTCGGCCATGTGCACATGCACACGAGCAAATGAATGCTCTCCCTCTTTAGCAATTAAAAACCCATTTCACCCCCTGAGCAATCATTTACACAACCTCCTTGTGCAAACAATTTGCATAAGGTACAAATTAAAATCTAATATTTTCTCAAATCAAGCCCTATCTTTCCAAAAAAAAAAAAAACCAGAAATATTGGAAAAGTGGTCTTGAAATTTAAATTTTAAAATTTTAAATTTTAAAAAATGAGAAAAATGAAAAAAAAAAATTAACGAAAAATAATGGCCCTTTTTTCACAATTTTTTTTCAAAAGATAATGGTCGTTACAACAGAAAATAACAATATTTTATTTTTTGACCATTTTAACAATACATAACGTAACGGGGGAGGTCCGAATCCATTACAACAGCCGTTATTTTTGGCATAACGGATTCAGACCTCCCTCGTTACATTATATACCCTTAAAACATTGAAAAAATATACCAAAAAATAACGACCAATATTTTTTGAAAAATTTTGTGAAAAAAAAATGTTCGCTATTTCTGTTATTGTCCATATTATTTTTCTGTTTTTTCATTTTTCATTTTTGAAAATTTGAAATTCATGTTCAACTATGTGGGGCCCACTTATTAAGTACGGAAAATTTATTGTTTTTTTTCGTACTTAATATGTGGGGCCCACATATTTTGTGCTTTTCTAAGTGAGCATGCGCACGAACCAAATGGTAGTAAATATGAACAGTGCGTAAATTTTGAAACTTCCATATGCAATGCGAACCAAGCACAAGAAAATAGTATGGGTGCGCAAACCATTGCATGAACAAACCATTGTACGCGCAAACTATTTTGCTCGTGAAAGATAATGAATCAGTTCAAGTTTTCTTTTCTAGAGTCTCCGATATTATTAATCAAATTAGAAGCTCAATGATAGCATTCAAGATAAAAAAAAAAATAGTTGAGAAAATTTTGAGCATTTTGCCTACAAAATTTGAGCATGTTGTGGCCACTGTAGAAAATTCAAAAGATTTATCTAAACTATCTTTACATTAATTAATGGGTTCTCTTGAAGCACATGAGCAAAGAATTAGGAGATTTGTAGAACAACCACTAGATCAAACATTTCAGTCAATGGTAAACATGATTACAAGGCCGTCTTAATACAAGTTGAGGCCTAAGGCGAAAACTCTAAATGGGGCATTTTATTTAAAATATTAATATAAATTAAAATTAGTTAAAAAATTTAAATTTATATGATAGAAAAATATTTATTTAAACATCATTCTTCTTGTTTTTTGAGATGCAAAATTACTGATTAAATTTTTTTAATCAAATTCGGAAACACGATTTTTGTTACGCACCACTGTCAAGTGGGCCCACTAACTGCATGGATGTTTATCCCACCCCTTGATGGATATACACACCAAAAATCACCCTAATTGGTAATCTATAACCATTATATTTTATCACTTTTAACACTTTTTAAGGCATTTTATAGCCGTTGAATGCAATCATGTTTTTTAGTACTAAAACCAACAGCTCAAAAACATCAAACAAGCTGATTTTTGGTGTGAATGTCTACGAAGGGGTGGGCTCAAAATCCATGCGGTCAGTGGGCCCATATGGCACTGATGACTACCAAAAATGATGCTTCCCGCATTTGAAACGATCTCAGGTATACATTGTTACATCACAACCCTATTCTTTGAATTTATTCAAAACTAAAAATCTTTTTTTTTTCTTCAGAAATTCAACCATAGATAAATAAATCAAAGAAGAAAGAATGAATATTAGTTTGTACCTGAATATGGAGCAAAAATCTCGATTTTGAAGAGATTTACAGTCACATAAACGGTAGAACCCATTTTGTTTCGTCGAATCCTTCGAGGCTTCAACGCTTGGAGATAGTTTTTTGAGTTGAAGACAAAATAAACAGGTTAATCCTTCAATGCTTGAAGAAGGATCGATGTGGAGAAGAAGAATAGAGTTAAAAATAAGTCGGGGGACCCCCATTTTTGACACATTTTGGCGTACCCACATAGAAGATGTATCAATGGCTGATTTTTGGTGGGGATGATCTCCTCACCATATAGATCACCCCAACAAAAAATCATCCCATTCTGAGTGTAATTATTACATTTTATAATCAAATAAGGCTTTTATACAACAAAGAATTTACAGCGTGATCGTGTGGAGTCAACTCGGAGAGTTTTGAGAAACTCACCAATTCAACTCACAGTCGATAAAATTTTATATAGAATGAGTTTCTGCTTAGTCAATTCGAAATTCAGTCTATTCAAGTCAACTCGGTCGTGTTTTGAGTTGACTTAAAAAGATTCACTACAGGAAAAAAGACTTTTACCGACGGCCGGAGACCGTCGGTATATGGCAAAATTATGTCGCTAAATATTATACCGACGGCCAGACAGACCGTCGCTAGTCGTCGCTATAAAATTCGTCAGTAAAAGGTATTACCGACGGCCATATCAAAAATGACCGTCGCAACAAACATTTCGTGGATTGGAAAAATTAATGTACCGACGGTCAGAACCGTCGGTATATATCATTTCTAGCGACGGCTTTTGACCGTCGGTATATAAAAAGATCATTTTCCATTGTCAAAAAGATTTACCGAGGGTCAAATTCGTCGCTGTAAGATACATATAGCGACATAGTTTTACTGGCCGTCGGTATTAAATACCTTTAGCGACGACCAGGGTCGTCGGTATAGATCAATTTTGTGCATAAATCGTGCCTGCCTTTTAGCGACGGTCGAAGACCGTCGCTATATCATTTATATAGCGACGGCCATGAGTTTTGCGTCGCTGTAAGTCATATATAGCGACGGCCATATTAATCGACCGTCGCTATATATATGATATAGCGACGGTCAGGACTCCGACCGTCGCTATATCATATATATAGCGACGGTATACGGCCGTCGCTAAAAGATTTAATTGCATAATTTTTTTTAAATTTTTTTTTAATAATTTGTTGTACATGTACCTGTAATGTATATAATACCGCATTTCCCTATTCCATGTCCATTTAATCAAAACAGAGTGTAAAGAAATAAAAAATTAAATATCTTAAATAATTAAATTTCTACAATATTGATTGTTTAAAATGTAACAATGTTATAAAAGTTTAAAAAAGCAATCTGGAAGAGTAGAAGACACGATCAATCAGCATCTAGGCCCTGCAAAACAAATAAAAATAAAATAATTAATATATAAAATGCAATGTAAAAGAAATAAAAAATTAAACTTAAAAATCTTGAAATGTCTAACTGGTTACAGATTCTTAATCGGAAATCTGTGTTTTACCCGATCTCTTCCAGCATATTTGTTTCAATACAATAGAAGTGTTGTAACAAGATTCGGGAGAGTCGAACATCGTTTGCCATATTTGGACGTCGTTGTCCTAAATTTGACTTAACTTAATACCTATAAATGCCTAAACCTATAACTGACTACACATTCCTAACCGGACATCTGTTTTTTAACCCGTCTCTTCCAACATATTTGTTTTAACACAATAGAAGTGTTGTAATAAATTTCAGGAGATTCGGACATCGTTTGCCTAATTTGGACGTCGGAGTCCTAAATTTGACTTAACTTAAAACCTATAAATGTCTAAACCTATAACTGACTACAAATTTCTAACCGGACATCTATTTTTTATCCCGTCTCTTCCAGCATATTTGTTCAACACAATAGAAGTAATATAACAGGTTTCGGGAGATTCGGACCTCGTTTGCCCGATTTAGGCGTCGAGGTTCTAAATTTGACTTAACTTAAAACCTATAAATGCCTAAACCTATAACTGACTACACATTCCTAATCGGATATCTATTTTTTAACCCGTCTCTTCCAGCATATTTGTTTTAACACAATAGAAGTGTTGTAATAAATTTCGGGAGATTCGGACATCGTTTGCCCAATTTGGACGTCGGAGTCCTAAATTTGACTTAACTTAAAACCTATAAATGCCTAAACCTATAACTGACTACAGATTCCTAACCGGATATCTATTTTTTATCCCGTCTCTTCCAGCATATTTGTTTTAACACAATAGAAGTGTTGTAATAAATTTCGGGAGATTCGGACATCGTTTGCCCAATTTGGACGTCGGAGTCCTAAATTTGACTTAACTTAAAACCTATAAATGTCTAAACCTATAACTGACTACAGATTCCTAACCAAACATCTGTTTTTTATCCTGTTTCTTTCAGCATATTTGTTCAACACAATAGAAGTATTATAACAGGTTTCGGGAGATTCAGACCTCGTTTGCCTGATTTAGGCGTCGAGGTTCTAAATTTGACTTAACTTAAAACCTATAAATGCCTAAACCTATAACTGACTACACATTCCTAATCGGATATCTATTTTTTAACCCGTCTCTTCCAGCATATTTGTTTTAACACAATAGAAGTGTTGTAATAAATTTCGGGAGATTCGGACATCGTTTGCCCAATTTGGACGTCGGAGTCCTAAATTTGACTTAACTTAAAACCTATAAATGTCTAAACCTATAACTGACTACAGATTCCTAACCGGACATCTGTTTTTTATCCCGTTTCTTCCAGCATATTTGCTCAACACAATAGAAGTATTATAACAGGTTTCGGGAGATTCGGACCTCGTTTGCCCGATTTAGGCGTCGAGGTCCTAAATTTGACTTAACTTAAAACTTATAAATGCCTAAACCTATAACTGACTACAGATTTTTAACCGGACATCTATTTTTTACTCCGTTTCTTCCAGCATATTTGTTTCAACACAATAGAAGTGTTATTATAGGTTTTGGGAGATTCGGACCTCGTTTGCCCGATTTAGGCGTCGAGGTCCTAAATTTAACTTAACTTAAAACTTGGAAATGCTTAAACCTATATGATTGTTGTATTTAATGCATAAACCTTAAATACAACAATCATATCTCATAAATATAAATGTACCTGATCATCATTCGGGTCGTCGGACTGATGTTGGTCTTGGCTCGGAGGCGGTATGTCAGCTGATTGCATGGAGCGAAAAAATGCAACCATCTGCTCTTGCACCATCCTACTCACTTGCTCCTGCATCTACTCCTGCATCTGGGATTGGGCTTGCCGATGCATCTCTTCCTGTTTTTGCATCCGCTCCTGCATCTGCTCCTGCATCTGCTGCATTTGCGACTGCATCTGTTGGAACTCATTTTGAAGAGCCTTATAACTGGAACTGGATGAGCTAGATGATGAGCCAAAGACTGAAGTTGGCGTCGGGCCTAGACCAAAGCCGCGTACCCGTCCATGTCGCTCTGGGGGCATCACGCTGGTATAAATCTCGTCAGCTATAAGTGCGGGAGTAGAACTCTCACCACTCTCTGACACTCGACTCTGTGAAAGCTCTCTAAATTTGGACTGCATTCCAAATAAATTAGTTAGTAGAAGACAATTATATTTTTATTTAAAATAGACATCTTATATACCATGATATCAGCAGATGTAGAATCAACTGGAGACCCGTCTTTTTTAAGATGGGTTCGGAAGAATAAGTCAACTCGACTCGGTGCAGTACCGTCTGTCCTACTCCGAGCCTATTTTTGAAGAAAAAACATATAAATTATTAAACAATAACAGGTCAAAGTAGCTTCAAAAAACAAGCAGTGATATATTGAAATCATATACGCACCTCCTCATCTCTGTGGCGCGCAAAACTCTTCGTGCCCCCAGTATGTTTCATGGTCTGCTTACTACGGTTCGCCTTATTTTGGTTTGACAATGTCTGCAACAAATTCATTGTCATGACATAGAAAATGGTTAATAAAATTTTATTTTTTAAAATACCTGAAACTCATCACTACTCCAATATACGACTAGAGAGGCCCAATCAGCATCTGAGATGCCTATGGGTTTATTCTGTAATCGAAGCTCATCCGTGTCCATGGCATCATAATTTTTCTTCAAATCATTCCTCCAATCGCTGTATTTAGTTCCCATTGACTGCATGACCCACGGTCTGTGGTCATCACTAATATCAATTTGTTTCTGAAACGTTAAGCAACAACACTGTTAAAAATCACATCGTTTACTAAAATTGAAAATGGATAATAACTAAGTCAAAATTAATAAAAGTAGTGTTAAAAAATCATGTCATCTACCTTTACTTTTTGCCACATCCTCTCCTTCGCATCATCAGGAATGTTAGACCATCTCTTTAACTGCAACGATGCGTGACCAGAATGCCTAACAACCGTCCCCAATACTTGTCCAAATGAACGAGCCCCATCACCTACAGGTTGGCCTACTTCATTCCATTCAATTTGCATTTTTTGGCCAAATGGAATGCCAAAATGACCCACTCCTCGTGTGGGTCCTCTCCTCCGGACGCTGGTAGAAGCTGTTTCAAAAATTATAACAAAAACACGTCAATGAGTATACAAAATTTATAACATCAAACAATAATATCAGCAACTTATATCATACCAGCGCTACCAGGCGTCGACTGTAGGGCTGGTGATGAGGCTGGCGATGGAGCTGCAACTGGGGATGGGGCTGACGATGGGGATGGGGCTAGCACTGGGGATGGGGCTGGCACTGGGGATGGGGCTGACGATGGGCTTGATATTGTCGATGGGGCCGACACTGGCAATGGAGCTCTCGATGTAGTCTTCCTAGACACTTTATTTTGTCGAGGCATATCTAAATTCTTGCACGAATAATATTAGGCCATATATGCACGAATAATATTGATAGAATAAATCAATGTACAAGAACTCAATTTCATTAATCAAACATATTACAAAAAGAAAATTACAACATATATTAAAAATTACAATGGATCATCCTCATCATTGATGAAAGCTTGATCTACTCCATAACCTTCAACAACAACTCCGTCGACATCATCCCTAACCCAATTGACATCATCATTGGAGTCGGGTTCCTATTGGTACAACCCGGGCTCATTTATTTGGAAAGGCTCTTCTTCTAGGTCCTCAGTTGACACCATATCGTATGTGTCTCGTGGTTGTGCCTTTAGTACAATGCGCCAATCAGCATTGTTGGTGTCTTGAACATAAAAAACTTGTTGTGCCTGATTTGAGAGAATAAATGGTTCATTGGTATTTAAGGCTCGTTTGACATTCACACAGTTGAACCCATACTCATCTTGTTGGAATCCCCCATGAGTCAGGACATCATACCAATGACATTTAAATAACACGATCTGATTTTCGCCAGGATACTGTAGCTCCAGGATATCATTTAAAATGCCATAGTATTCGACATTGCCTGTTGTTGGGTTCATGTCTCTCGCGCTTGCAAAGCTATTAGTCTCTGCAGTTATAAAAACTCCACTATTTTGAGTTTTTCTCTTTCTCTCTCTATCTTCTGTGTGAAATCTAAACCCTTTCACAATATACCCCTTAAAAGATTTCACTGTCCAAGAAGGACCCAAAGATAACATTTCGAGAGATTCATGTACTTGTTCGCCATTTAATCGCATCTGCGAGACCTAGGCATGTTTGAAAAATAAGGTTAATACATTTAAACTATATATAATTACACTTAAAAAATAAATGTGTTTGTATGATATCTAAACCGTACATGTTGTTTAAACCATGAAGAAAACTCCTTGATATGTTTCAGTTCAACATCCCTAGGTCCCATACGTCGATTATTGGTATTGATTATTAGTTTGTGTTCCCTGTACAATAAATAACACGTCAATAAGTATCAATTTATATGAAATACATACCGAAAGTAGATTTGGAATGATTAGTCTTACTCAATAAATGGAGTGACTTCGGGGCAGTTGTTCAGCACATAGAGATGAGCTTGTTCCCAGTCAAGGTTGCTTAGCATGTATGTTGTAGCCTTCCCTATGGCACGACCAATTCCTGTGAAAATGGATAACTTCCCACGTGATTCAGCATCAATAGCATCGCTATTCCGTTGTGGCCGGTTGAACCTCGTTTCAATGTCATGCAAGTATCTTGAGCAAAATATCAATGATTCTTCACAAATATACCCTTCGGCAATTGACCCTTCCGGATAATTTTTATTTCGAACATATGTTTTGAGCCTATGCAGGTACCTCTCAATTGGATACATCCACCGATATTGTACGGGTCCGGCCACCTTAGCTTCACCAGCTAGATGAATGGGCAAGTGCACCATTATATCAAAAAATGCCGGCGGAAAGATCATTTCTAATTTGCAAAGTGTTACAACAATCTGCGATTCAAGTTGCTCCAATTCTTTCACATTCAACACCTTCGAACATAACTGCCTGAAGAACGTGGACAACTCAATCAAAACTGAACACATATTCTTTGGTAAGTTACCACGTATTGCAAGTGGAAGAAATTGTTGCATGAGAACATGGCAATCGTGACTCTTGAGCCCTGAGATCTTGCACTGCTTCACTTGAACACATCGTGAGAAATTTGATGAATAACTATCTGGAACCTTCACATCTTTCAAGATTTGACAGAACTTCCTTTTCTCAACCAAAGACATCGTGTGACATGCAGCGGGAAGTAAAAGTTTCCTCCCATCTGGAATGGGATGAAGTTCATTCCTTATACCAATTAATTTCATATCCAGACGAGCCTTCAGGTTGTCTTTAGAACCCTCCATATTTAACAGTGTCCCAATCACATTATCACACACATTCTTTTCAATGTGCATGACATCCAAATTGTGCCGCAACAAGAGATCTTTTCAATACGGCAATTCAAAGAAAATGCTCTTTTTTTCCAATTCTTAGGTAAATTGCAATCATCCCTCTTTCTCTTCCTCCCAATTTTATCCTTATCTGACTTCCCAAATGTTATCTGCTCGTAGTCCTGTAACTGGTCGAGTACATCCCCACCGGTCAATGGTTTTGGAGCACTTTTTAATTCTTTTCTGCCATTAAACGACTTCTTATTATGTCGAAATTTATGATCAGTTGGTAGAAATCGACGATGTCCCAAGTAACATTCTTTGTGTTCTTCTTGTAATCTGACTGAACAAGTATCCTTGTGGCATGAGGGACAAGCAAGTTTTCCCTTAGTGCTCCACCCTGACAAGTTTGCAAGTGCAGGGAAGTCATTAATAGTCCATATGACTCCTACATGACACCAAAAATTTTGTTTTAAAGAGGCATCGTATGCCTGAAATCCATCTGTCCATAATTCCTTCAATTCTTCGATCAATGGTTGCAGGTACACATCGATGTCGTTCCCAGGAGCCTTAGGGTCAGGAATATGCAGCGTCAACATGAAAGATGTTTGTTTCATACACATCCATGGCGGCAAATTATATGGAATAATAATTACGGGCCATGTACTGTGAGGAGTACTCGTATAACTAAAAGGAGTGAAGCCATCGCTCCCTATCCCAACTCTAACATTCCTCTGTTCAGAAGCGAAAGATGGGTATTTCTCGTCTAAAGTTTCCCACGCCTTGGAATCTGCTGGATGCCTCAACACACCATCTTTTGTACGACCCTCGGCATGCCATCTCATGTGTTCGGCTGTTTTTGAACACATAAACAACCTCTGAAGTCTCGGTTTCAACGGAAAATAACGCAAAATCTTCGCAGGTATTTTCTTATCATCTGTAGACGAAGTGGAAGCATCTTCAGTAGACTGACGTGTAATCGGTTTCCACCTGGACTCACCACATACGACACATTCATTTGCGGTCTCATGCTCCTTCCAGTATAGCATGCAGTCATTCGGGCATGCATCTATCTTCGTATAATGCATCCCAAGATCCCGAATGATCTTTTTGGATTCATAATGATTCCTGGGCAACGTTTCACCAACAGGAAGTGCCTCCTTTAACAACTCAAGCAATATGTCGAATGATTTGTTACTCCATCCGTTAAGACACTTCAAGTGTAATAACCGTACAATAAAAGATAATTTTGAAAATTTTGTGCAACCTGGGTACAGTTCAGTCTCGGCATCCTTTAACAATTCATAAAATTTATCCGCTTCCGAATTTGGCTCAGTCGATCCAGTCTCATTCAATTCATTCTCCTCTTCACGATCAAAGTTCGCCATTCCATATGCATCTTGTAACATTCCTTGCATATCATCACCCTCGTCAGCCTCATCACTCATATATTCATTATCATACTCCCCATGGTACAACCAGACGGTATAATCCGGTATTATCCCAATCAATACTAGGTCCCAATATACTTCTAGTCGATCCTTCAGGAACGCATGACAACATTTTCTACATGGACACTTGATCTTGTCTCCGTACTCTGAACGAGAAAATGCAAAATCCAAGAATTGTCCTACTTCGTTTAGATACTCGGGGCTATTTCTTGGCTTCCCAACCCAACTTTTATCCATCGGCATATCTTCTTCAAAATGACGCCACCTTCAACCGAAATTAAGCAGGTTGTCACACACAACTCAAATGCAGATGCATCATGCTTCCTATCTCCTCTCTAAAGGGTGGGTTGATCCTATCCCATTCAGGAATGCATAATCTCTGGTACACTCAATAGCCAAGTGATTATTTCTCTTTGAAGGAAAATTTCGACAACATTTCCCCATAGTTCTCCAAGTACACGACTTAGACAAGGGGCAAACATGTCACCTTGTCTAAATATGTACCTAGAGAACAAGAGAAATGCTCGCCGAAACTGTCCTACAAATGGAAATAAACACTTTAACTACTGACTGTACCAGAGATTATGCATTCCCAAACTGTCCAAAGGGACAATTCAAGAATCAACAGCAGACAATTACTCCTTATCACCAAAAAGACAAAAAAGTTGTTCACTTGAATTTAGTCTCAAATGAGAACTAAACGTCATAATTTACAACTAATGTATCCCAAATAGGTGATAAGCCACATAATTGTCACAAAGTGATTCTTGAACGGGAGATCTAAGGTTTAATGCATATATATGTATGATGTGTGTGTGCACAATTCAAATTTATATCATCCCACATGTACAAACATTACTATTGGCAAAATTCAAAGGAAATAATTCCAACAATTCCCAACATGCATAAATCATACTTCAACCAATAAGCGAATCCTTAGGTAAAAAACTTTCATAAGATCTTCAAGTAGCAATATGAAGGGCAAGCAAAGTATTGAAATCACTAATTGAGGCAGCCAAAGCAAATACAACTCAAAGATTGAGAACAAAAAAAAAAATAATTCCAAAGATTGAGTAGTGCATTGAAACTAAAGTGAATCTTGAAACAAGGTATATACCCATGCTGTCCATCCTTAGTAGATATTTTTACCAAAAATCAATGGGTCGGGTTCCGGTGACCAACATTTTTTACCAACACCTTGGTGCACCCTCATAGAAGATGAATCAATGGCTGATTTTTGGTGAAGATGATCTCTATGGTGAGGAGATCATCTTCACAAAAATTCAACTCATTCGGATATTCATAGACTGGTTTAGAAGTTAAAGAATTATGGAACGTCGATTTTTACCGTGTTAATTGAAAACCAGATTTGACGGGGTTAGAAATGTAAGAATGGGCTGATTTTTTGTTGGGGTTATCCATATGGTGAGGAGATCATCCTCACCAAAATGCAGCCAAGGTGTTGGTAAAAAATGTTGGTCACCGGAACCCGACCCAAAATCAATTTAATTAGAAATCTCTAGCCATTAGATTTTAGCATTTTTTTAAAGTGTGATTCTAGCTATTGGACCTCAGTCCATGTGATCATTCACTCATACGGGATTTAACATAGGTGGACCTACAAACCAAACATTAGCCCGATTAGTGATTTCATGCCTTCGAATCCTTGTACCCCAAATAATGGTTTATAATGCTCAAAATCTCATGATTAAAATCAATCTATAAAAATAACTCAATCAAACACTTAGAAATCACTAATCAGGGTTATTTTTGGGTTTGTAGGTCCGCTTAGGGATTGGCCACACACATCCTTACGGTTAGTATCCACCCACTAAAATCAGCCATTGATTCATCTTCAATATAGGTACACCAAAATGGGACAATAACAGAAAAATGGTGTTATCAATAAATAAATAACAGAATATAACAGAAATATAAAAGAAAAAATAAGCAATATGTCTGGGTATGTAAGCATGTCGGCCATTGACAGGCCCGACTGTAAATCCCGCGTACTCCTTGGTGGATATACACACTAAAAATCAGCATGAATGGTAATCTCCAGCCATTAGATTTTTTAGTACTTTTTAAGGCGTGATTATAGCCATTGAATTGAACCATTTTTTTAGTACTAAAACCAACGGCTAAAACTCATCACACAAGTTGATTTTTGGTATAAATGTCTACCACAGGGTGGGCTAAACATCCGTTCGGTTCGTGGGCCCAGATGGCAATGGTGAATAACAAAAATGGTGCTAGCTCACGCCAAAAGAGTGAGCTACAGCTTGAAACTGAAACCGAAACTGATGGTTTGATGTTGGAACCAAACCAAAAGGCACTTGAACCAATATATAAATTTACAGACCAAAAATTAGCTTGATCATAGATTTCTAAGCGTTGGATTATAGTCATTTCATGGGTTTTCTCCTAAATATCTACCCTAAACCCTCAAAAGAGGGTTTAACAAATAAATGGGGTTAGAGATTATGAATTAGGGTGATTTTTGGTGTATATATCCACTAAGGAGTGAGAAAAATAACCATGAGGTAAGTTAGGGAAGGAGATAACAGAAAAACAAAAAAAAAACTAATCAAAACATACCTGTTACCGCTTGACGAAGCACGATCGACGCCGGAGAAGACAAACGGCGTCACTAGTACCGACGGCGTCCACAGAAATAAACGGCGTAAGCCGTCGGGGGAGGAGAGGGGAAGGGGGTTTCCGGTGGAGGAGATGGGAAATGGGGTTTCGGGTGGGAGGGGGTTTCAGGTTAGAGGATGGAGAAGGGGTTTTCGCGCGGGTCGCGAAAACCCAAATTTTTTTTTTTTATACCGAACTTTTTACCGACGGCCACACCCTGACCCTCGTTATAAGTATGATATAGCGACGGCCGAGACCGTCGGTAATAATATTTATAGAGAGGGTCACACTTTGGCCGTCGCTATACGATTATTTAGCGACGGATTCCACCTGGCCGTCGCTATAGATCGGTGTATTTTGGGCGCCAAAAATGCTATACCGACGGATGGTCCTATTTTCGTCGCTATATTAATATGTAGCGACGGTTTTACCTGGCCGTCGCTAAAAATCCGTCGCTATAAGCCAAGTTTGTTGTAGTGATTTAAACCCTGTTATGCAAATGAAAAGATCAAAGAATTTTTGTGCATCCCAGAAATAAGTAGTGGAAGTGCAGAGATATATTTTTGAAAAAAAGTGACAATTTCAGTCGTCATAAACAGGCCTTAGTAAAGATGACATATCCAACTAAGAAGATTTGCTCAGATATGTAATAGCAACGATGCACGTGATGATAAGAGCCGACCCAATACAAAATAGAAAGGGGATGTAAATGGGAGATTTTATCTGCTTGATTCTCTGCAATGATTGTAACAAAAATCTCCTTGATTCTCTCCATTGATTAATATGACGTGTAAGCATAGAATTATGGGTGGGGCTCAGGGGACCCCCATTTTGGCGTACCCACGTAGAAGATGAATCAATGGCTGATTTTTTGTGAGACCCATTCTGAAATTTCTAACCCCATCAAATGTGGCTTTCAAGTTACACAGTAAAAATCGACGGTCCATAATTCCTCAACTTCTAAACCAGTCTACGAATATCGGAATGATTTGAATTTTTGTGAGGATGATCTTCTCATACTACCATAGAGATCATCCTCACCAAAAAGCAGCCATTGATTCATCTTCTACATGGGTACGCCAAAATGGCCCCCCCCCCCCCCCCCCCCCCCCCCCCCCAAGCCCGACCCTAGAATTATATAAAGAAGTTATTCTCATCTTCTTTCTCAAGTTGAGAAGAAGGCCAAATTATGAAAAACCAAGATTGCTGGGTACTTTTATGTTTATCAATCACACTGATTATAGTTCATTTTGATAGCCAAAGGTAACAAGGTAAGTATATTTTGGGGGATAATTAAGGCTTATAATATATAGTGGGTGGCCCGTGCCCACAACACTCCCCGACAAAAGCATTTGCCAAAATCGGGTGTGAGTGGTTGAGATCCACCGTCCAGTTGAGGGATAATATATATATATATATATATATATATATATTGGCCCTTCTTTATTGAAGCCTATAAGAAGGGGTCTAGGTGGGAGACAACCATTGTCACTTGTCATATAGATTTAACATTAAATCTCAAATAACGCACGAGGTTGGAGAGAGGTGATTTTCCTAGGCATCTGTAATTATTAACATTTTATTTAATAATATTTTTCGAGAAGAGGAAATCAAGAATGAAAAGAAAGTTATTGATGCCATGCGAGTAAAACTTCGATGACAGGGCAGCAGATCACGGCACTTGGATTTTGTATGGTTGGACCACCTCGGCCTCACCGCACACACGTACACAGGTGAGTCTTTTGGCAAAAAGCACTCAAGTACTCACCTGGGTACGTGTGTGGTGAGGCCGAAGTGACGAGTCCGTACAAAATACACATGCCGAGATCTGCTGCCCTGTCATCTCCTTCGATGACAGGGCCCGGTCATCAAAGTTTTATCCATGCCATGCTAGCATTCCTCTTGAATTAATAAAAAAGGTAGAAGAATAATAGATTAAGAGCCGCCCCCAACTTTTTCTTTTCTCCACTTGAATTAATAAAAAAGGTAGAACTGTAGAAGAATAGGAGATTAAGAGCCGTCCCCAACTTTTTCCCTTGTTCTCCTCGTGAATTAATAAGTAGAAGAAGAATAGATTAAGAGCGGCCCCAACTTTTTCCCTTCTTAAATTTGATGGATATATGTCATCGTTACTATACAATTCAAAAAGTGCACTTGTCTTCTCGAGCATGGATTTTGAGAAGGAAAAAGATGTAACAAGGTATGCCTCAAACTGTTTCATTTGCGGAAGCGGCATTTTTGGTAGTCACCACTGCATCTGGGCCCACTAACCCATGGATGTTTATCTCACCCCTTGGTGGATATACAGACCAAAAATCACCTTGATTGGTAATCTATAACCATTAGATTTTAACACTTTTTAGTACTTTTTAAAGCATTCTTATAGCCGTTGAATGCAACCACTTTTTTGAGTACTAAAACCAACAGCTAAAAATCATTAAACAAGCTGGTTTTTTGTATGAATGCCCTATTAAGGGGTGGGCTAAACATCCATGCGGTCAGTAGGCCCAGATGGCAGTGGCGACTACCAAAAATGCTGCTTCCGCAAATGAACAGATCTCAGGTATACCTTGTTAGGTCACGACCCTTTCAAGAATCCAATGGTAGTTGATAGCGTTGAGCTAGCATCACTTTTTTGCCAAAGCAAAAGCACCGTTGGATTCTCAGAATCCACACTCTAGAAGATCAGTGAAATAACGAGTGCAACCCAAGTTTGGCACACATTTTAACAACACAGCATCTCCGGCACATTTTATTAGTGCAGTGCATAATTAGAGCAATCCCGTGGGTATCGGGTACCAATGTACCCAGAACATATTCTAGTTTCTATTGATTCCCGTTCTAGTACCAAAACAAGAAAGACTCAGGCTCCGAGGACCCCCTTTTCTGACCCACCTCGGGAGTCGGACTCAGGGCCGTTGATTTCGAGAATCAATCAGTGCATAATTAGTGCTGATCTGATCACTTAATGAAAAAATTGAATTGAATGCCAGTTCAGCGCTATCAACCACGGGTGGATTCTCATAATCCACGGCCCGAGTCCCAAGAGGGGTCATAAAAAGAGGGGCTATTGAGCCCCACCCAACAAGAAATGTTAGTATTTGGGGTACTTATCACTTGGACCCTAGGAGCATTTAGGTTATGAGACACTTATTTATTATAATATTGTGATTTCATTGTCAAGTATCAACCAAGCAAAGGCCTGTATTGAAGTTTTATGGTTATTAAAACTAGGGGCGGCACGTGCATTGCAAGTCAGTGACTGTAGGGGTGTCTTTGGAAGAGGTGGCCAACAATTAGAGACCTTAGAGACCACTAACCGCATGGATGTTTGGTCCATCTCCAGGTGGACACAAGTACAAAATATCAGCCCGATTAGTGATTTCTAAGCATTCGATTGAAGTCGTTTTCATGAGTTGATTTTTAACCGTGGATATCGTGAATTATTTGGAGTACTTAGATCAAAAGGTTATAGGATGTGTTTTGGGAGTAAAACTTGTGTCACAAGATGTTGTGACGGAACACGGTCACAGCACTCAATACGAGACACGTGGCATACAATCAGAGGTCTTTGACCGTATGGATGTTTGACCAGTCCCTCCGTGGACCTACAGACCAAAAATCAGCCTGATTAGTGATTTAAAACCTTTGGATTTTTGCACCCAAAAAACGCTCAATAATGCTCAAATTCCTACCGTTAAAATCAACCTGTGAAAATAACTTCAATAGAATCAGTTAGAAATCACTAATCATGCTGATTTTTTGTGTACCGGTCCACCGAGGGACTGTCCAAACATCCATACAGTCATCGTCCTCTAATAGTATACCACGTGGCTGATATTGAGTGCTGTGACCGTGTTCAGTCACAACATCTTGTGACACAAGTTTTACTCGTGTTTTGGTATGTAGGTCTACCTAGGGACAGGTCTAACATCCATACGGCCAATAATTTCTAAGAATATGCCATGTGAAGAATATGTTACTCAGACCTGTCGTCCATCATCAACGTTGATGATAGCTCCCTCATCAAAGTTTTGCTTTTTCCCAAAGTTATAGTGGTAGGCCCCACCAAACTCAGGTTTTGTCTTTTATGATTTTGCTTTTTGCTTTTTACTTTTTTTTATTTTTTTTTTTAATAACATGCGGGGCAAAAGGAAGGTGAATGTCTTGTGAAGCCTGTGTGAGAGGGGGCGTGCCCCAACCCAGGTTGTGGCTTTATCGTAGTCTAGAATCTAGATAGATAGATATTACCATGACAATCACATGTATGTGTCGGAAGTGTCACTATAAATAGAACGTTTTGGTTCTTAAAAGAACATCCCATTCCCATGCAATGGCTCTACTACAACAGTTGGAAGAGCAACAACAAATATTATTGCATCCCTTCTCCCTCTGTCTTCTTCTTTTCGTCTCTCTTTTCATTTTGCGTAGGCTCAGTGGAGCTTGGACGGAGAAACTCAATCTACCACCTTCTCCACCGAAGCTTCCAATTATTGGGAATCTTCACCAATTAGGCACGCTACCTCACCGGTCTCTCCAAGCTCTCTCTCAGAAGTACGGCCCACTCATGCTCTTACACTTGGGCCATGCTTCAACTCTTGTAGTTTCGTCTGCAGAGATGGCTGGAGAGATCTTGAAGACCCACGACATCGACTTTGCAAATAGGCATGCTACAACTGCCGCTAAGGCGGTTTTTTACGGATGCGTCGATGTGGGTTTTTCCCCTTTCGGTGAGTACTGGAGGCAAGTGCGAAAGATTTGCGTTCACGAGCTCTTGAGCATCAATAGGGTGCAGTCCTTCAAGTTTGTAAGGGAAGAAGAAGTCAGTCTTATGATGGAGAAGATATCACGTTCATGTTCGATGGGAGCTCCAATTAATTTAACTGAGATGCTGCTCTCTCTCTCCAACAACATAATCTCTATGTGTGCTCTTGGTATGAAGCCTGAAGGAGAAGATGGTAAGAACAAATTTGGGGAGTTATCAAGGGATGTACTGGGACTCTTTGGAGCTTTTAGTTTTGGAGACTTCTTTCCATTGTTGGGATGGATGGACGTCCTCACTGGCTTGGTTCCGAAGCTGAGGAGGGCTTCCCAAGAACTGGATATCTTCTTTGATGGAGTGATCGATGAACATCTCATTTCCAGAAAACATGTTGATCAAGACGATAAACGAGACTTTGTAGACGTTCTGCTCCACATTCAAAAGGATAACAAACTCACCCGTGATAATATCAAAGCACTACTATTGGTCAATTTCTATCTCACTTTTATTTTCGAAAACGTGGGTATCTAGGCCTCTTAGAGCACCCGACTAGTCCCCGGGGCACCCTGGTCGCCCCTTTCACACGTGCCGGAGTGTACTGGGAGACAAGGTTTAAAAGAGGCCGTTTTAACGGTAGAACGAACTGGGGGCGTTACCGTTAAAAAGGATTGTACCGGACGGAAAAAAATAGAATTTAATGGATTTTAACGATTTTAATGGAAAAAATGGTGCTGAAATTCAAATTCGAATTTTCAAAAACAAAAAATGGAATTGAACTGAAAAATCATGGAATTTAACGGAAATAACGGTTGTTTTTTTCCACAAATTTTTCTAGATTTTATTTAACGGCCGTTAAAACCAAAAAATGGCCGTTATTTTCTAAGCGTCAAAACGGTGTTTAACGTAATGGGATTGGGGCGTTACCGTTTTATATAATGGCCGTTAAAACTGTTTAAATCGCGTTATTTTAAACCATGCTGGGAGAATTAATGTGGACTGGGCCACTTATTACGTACCCTACTCTTTCAAGGGGGTGGTCCCAAGGAGAGCTGAACTCAGAACCTCCTACTTTTTGGACTGGAGTCGTGGCCGGCCACCTACACTCTAATGCAAATTCAAAATCACTAATTAAAGCTCTCTTCTTTGTCATCCACAGGACATGTTTTTTGCTGGAACTGATTCGACATCGACAACGATTGAATGGGCATTTGCAGAGCTTGTTAAGAATCCCAGTGTGATGAAGAAAGCCCAAGAAGAAATAAGAGGAGTGGTTGGAAAGAAATCCAAGGTGGATGAGGAGGACATTCATCAAATGGACTACTTAACATGTATCGTTAAAGAAACACTACGACTACATGCTCCTCTTTCGATGTTGGTTCCGCGAGAGTCCACCGCAATTAGTACTAATGTCAAAGGTTACCTAATCCCCCCCAAAACAAGAGTCCTCATCAATGTATGGGCCATTCAAAGGGACCCCAAATTATGGGACAGTCCAGAGGAGTTTCGTCCAGAGAGATTTATCAACAACTCTATAGATTTTAAAGGCAAGGATTTGGAATTTATCCCTTTTGGCTCAGGGCGAAGGGGCTGCCCTGGGATTTCATTTGGCCTCACAGTCACTCAGTTTGTTCTGGCTAACCTCTTATACTGCTTCGACTGGGAGTTGCCAGGTGGTGCAAACAAGGAGGAACTAGATATGACTGAAGCTTTTGGGATTACTGTCAATAAGCGAATTCCTCTTGATCTTGTTCCAATATATCACTCATTTTAAGCTTAATAAGATCCATGGATCACTATTTCTACTTATGTAACAGATATTGTTCGATTTAATAGAATGATATTGTACGATTTTAGGATTGAGGACGGACATGCACCCAAACTACATGAATTTGTTGAACATTGTAATATGGTACATTGATAAAGTGGCAATTTTTTTGTTGGACGGGGGCTTAATGGACTGAGTCTGATGAAACTTGGGTTTTTTCTGTCGTTGAGAGAACAACCTTAGAATCAACACATTTTGTATCTTTTTCGGTTCACTTATCCTGTAAAATGCAGATATTTGTATAAGGATTCGTGTCGGATGTCGATCTGTACTCGAGGTTAGTTTGCGCAATTCAAACACATAAAATGATGAATTTTTGCTTGAAATTGTTGGAGAGGTGAGAGTGGTGGATAAATCGGATTAAAATATGCTTTTATGGTTCTAGAGAGAGAATATTTGCCACATACAAAAGAGCATAAAGCGATAATAAATTAAGAAATGCAAAATATCATTTTCATTAATAACCAAAGTGATAACCAAATATTCCTTACAATACTTAAATTAAAATCAAATCAACAAAAGAGACTAGAAAGCAATAAAAAAATTGAATCTAGAGCGAAAGAGGTAGAGAGAACTAGAGAGATAAGGTAGTCTCTAGAGAGAGAAAGTGAGATAAACTAGAGAGGAGAGAGAAAAAGGAAAAGAGAGGAAGGTAGAGAGGGAAAATGGGAAAGAAGAGAAGAGAGGAATAGATCACCTTTAGCACATACCCACAAAGAAGTGAGGACCACATGGAGGAGAGGTGCAAGATCCACCGTTGAAAGTGATGGAGATGAGGTTAGAGCGCTCAAAGGAAGAGGGGCAGCAAGCACGTTGAAAGTACGGTTTTTTCGCGTCGTTGGTTACGGAAACCCTAATTTCAACACAATTTGTAATTTTGATCCGAGGTTTTTAATCCTACAAAATATAGAGATTCTGTATAGGGATTTGTGTCGGATGTCGATCCGCACTCGGGATTAGTCGGGTTAGCGCAATAATGAACATAAAATGACGGGATGATGTTCGAAATAAAGGCGGGATGAGAAAGGTGGTGTACGATTTTTTTTGAAACATGATTTGTGATTTTTAAAAAAAAAACTTTAATACTAACAATAAGAACATGAGAATAAAGACAAGTTCCATTAATTCATTAATCCAAAAGTTCTTACAATATTTGACTCAAAATAAGTAATAAGGAAAACTACACTAGAAAGCTGATAAATAAAGTGATAGAGAGAGAAACAAGAGAGAGAAATGAAGAGTAACTAGAGACAGAGAGAGAAAGTATAAGGGAGAGAGAAAGTGAGAAGAGAGATAAAGAACATATAGCGAGGGAAAGAGGAAACTATTCTAGAGAGAGAAATTGAGAATTCTAGAGAAATAAGGAAAGAAAAGAGAGAAAGAAAGATCTCACCATGAACTTACCAAAGGTTTGCATCCGCCATATGGATCTTGTGCGCACGTGGGTGCATGCGTCGGTATGGGCAGCAAGCTTGTGGGTGGTGGAAGGAGGTGCGATTTGCATGTGCACTGGTGGTGATACAACAAATGGTTTTCGGTGAATATGTGGAGACATAACAGGTGATGCCCGGATAGGAGAGAAGAGGACAGCAAATATCCTTTGTGGAGAGTTGATTGGTGGTGATAATGGTGCAACTTGGTGGACGACCACACAACACGGGGCAGCAACTGGTGGCTCAATATGGTAGCAGCCACGTGGTGAGCTATGGTGTATTGTGGGAAACGGTGTTGCTGGTGTGCAACACACGTTGCTACTAGTTCAGCAACTGGTAAGCACTACAGAGGGACTGTGCAGCAGCAAGGATATTGAACCCAACAAGTGGCAGTATGGAAGTCGTAGGTGTTAGCCGTTGGGTGAAGCAACATTTAGGACAGCAGCTGTAAGTATGGTGTTACCCAATGGTGATTGCACAGCAAGAAGAAATGGAGGACGCCCTGGTTCTCTTGAAGGAGGAAGAGTGAAGTAGGTCCGGTGGTGATTCTTGCAAGCGTGCAGCAGGGCAAAGAGGAGAGCCAGCAAGTTTTTAGCCGGTAATGGAGGTGGAAGATCGCCGGAGTTGCAGACCTGCAACTCCGGTGGACAGATTAAGAAGAAGAAGAAGATGAACAAGAAGAGGGGGCGGTACAGCAGTGCAACCAACACGATGGTGCACTGTGATGCAAGGGGAGGAGCACGGTGGATAGGTTGCTGAGGTGGAGAGGCGGTACCGCACCTGCTGGTCGAAAAAGATGAAGTTCAATCCGCCGGAGTTCTGCAACTCCGGTGGACTGATAGGAAGGAGGAAAAGAGGAGGAAGTAAGAGAAGAAGAAGAAGAAGAAGAAGAAGAAGAAGAAGAAGAAGAAGAAGAAGGAGAGGAAGAAGGAAGATGGTCTGTGGGGATAGACTGGAGTTGCAACCTGCAACTCTGGTCATGAAGATGGTGGAGGTGATGGAGAACCTGGTGTGAAGGGCAGCAAGCCGTTCTTTAAGTGGTGACCGGCGACTCCTCCCTTGGGCAGCTTCGTGATGGCTCTAATGGAGAAGGAAATGGCAATCCTAGGAGGATAATGAAGGTGCTGCCATTGGAGGTGAGGGGGTGTAGAGGAGGTGATGGGGAAACTGCTTCAAATGGGAGAGGAGTTGTGGAATGTGGGAGAGAGGAGAGAAGAGAATGGAAAAACAGAAAAACGTGGAAGGAAGGGGTCCCTTTTAAAGGGATGGCTTTAGGGTTTTAACCCAAGAGAAGGGTGGAACGTAGGATAGATGGGCTGGAGAGAGATGCGTGGGGAGTGAAAGGAGGTGCCCACGGTTTCTAATTCTTTCTTCTTTTTTTTTTTTTTTTTTTTCTTTTGGGCTAATTGATGGGCTGCGGGACATGAGGCCCATGGACATTGTGGGTGAAGGTGTGGGCCACTTGGCCATGGGTTCTCAAGTGGACCCTATGGACTTAGGGGCCTTGTCGTGGGTTTCTCCATCACTAGAGATGTGGGCCTACAAGGAGATAGGGGAGTGAGGAGAGAGAAAATGTGAAGGTTAGAGAGAAATTGTCCTAAACCATTAGATTGCGATGTGAGAAAGCATGTGGTGATCGCCTGGCGAATGGGTGTGATCGTTTGGCGATCGTAGGTCGTTGGATGAGAGATCCAAAGATTGATAATGAGAGAGAGTCAATGGGTGCCTAGGTCAGAGTGGGGCTTGAGAATTTGTGAACCGTAGGATTTGGAGAGATCCCATGGTTCGATGGATGATCTAGAGATCTGATGGAAGATCTCACGGTGGAAAAACCATGTGAGATGGGATAGAGTTAGATTAGAGGTTATATGATGAAGATTTGAGGGTTAGGATGATCGATCTTAGAATCGGATGGCGAGTTGTGGGCTGTCAGATCATGGAGAGGGGGATCGAATGGTCGATTTGGGGATCTAATGGTGGGATGAGAAGATCTAAGGGTCGGATGTGAGATTTTTGAGAGATGAAAGAGAAAGGATAGAGAAAAGAGAGTGTTAGGAGTGAGAATTAAGAGAGATGAGAAAGAAAATGTCAGATAGTAGGGAGAAAAGTGCTGGCGGAGGGTCCTGAACCCTGGTCTTCACTGTGACCATCCTCACGCTTCTCCAGTAGAGTAGACTATCATTCCTTGCTGACTCATGTGGCTTTAAATGCTTTGGTCCGTCTCTTGGTCATTGGTTCTCCTGCTCTCTTCGTTCTTTGGGCCGGCTTTTTGGTCCTCTTATTCAGCCCATATTTGGCCCATATCTTCTAGTCATAGCATGTGGGCTCTTTAATCTTTGATAATGGGCTTTCCTGATCGATGTGGGCTCGCAAGTATCGAGAATTGTCCCATCGGGGTTTCCTGCGATAGAAGAATCGCGTAATGAGATTTTATCAGAACGACTCAATGTCTAGACTTCCAAAAATGTGTTTAATGCATGCAAATATACCATTTCGTCCAGAAAAGTGTGTTCTACGCAATAAAAGAGACTCTTACGTAGAAAAGTAGATAAATAAAGTATTTTAATGTAGGAGAGTGTGAAAATGCTTAGAAGATAACAGTGGAAAATAGCACTTTTAAGTGAATATCACACATGCTCAAAAGGGGGCGGTGGAGATCCGTTGAAGGTGGTAGAGGTGTTATTGCTGGGGTGGCTTCAACCGTGGATGGCAAGGAGGAGAACAACCTGTGTTGCTGCCCAAGAGATGGACAACAACAAGGGTGTTAGTTGGTGGAGAACACGCCCAAATCGTTGAGTGGAGTTGCCGTGTGTAGCAGCAGGTTGCAGGTTGTTGTTGGTAGTTTCCGGCAACAATGAAGAAGATGGTGGTCGTGAAGAGATGAGGAGCTGCACCTGTGGAGGGCGGCCGCGCAGGCGAGCGGAGAAGAAGGCGGTGTGGAGGGCGGTTGCGCAGGCGGTGCTGCCCTGCAGTGGTGGTTGCGGTGGTGTACAATAGCAGGCGCTGCTCGTGGTGGGTGGAGCAACAGGCGCTGCTCACTGTGGAGTAACGTGAAGGAGGAGTTGGGCGGTGCTGCTACAGGCTGCAAAAGAGGCGGTGCTCTCACGGGCGGACGCATGAGAGAGCAGAAGAAGAAAAGAAGGAAAAATAGAAGAAAAGAGGGGGAAGAAGGCGACCGGAGTTGCTGTCTGCAACTCCGACGAAGATTAAGAAGAAGAAGAGAGGAAGGAAGGGAAAGAAGGAGGAGAGAATAGGGGTGAAGGAAAGGAGGAGAGGGCGTGGGAATTAAGGTTCGTCCCTCTCCTTCCCGCTTATTATAACCTCCCTCTTTCCTTTAAAGGAAAATGGGGAATTTTTGAAATCAAAAAATAATTTTTTTAAATTAAAGAAAATTCCTTTTCTTTAAGTGGGGAATTTTCCCATTTAGTGGACCCCCTTCTTTTTTAAAAAAAATTTATTTAAACTCTTTTGAAATTGCGGGGTACGCTAAATGGCTGGGTCGTAGGTCGATGATGATGGGCCCGGCTATTGGCCCACATGGAATGATGATGGCCATCGTCTCATAAGATGAGGTCATGATAGATAATTTGCTGACGGTCGGATGGATGATGACTGGATTGGGCCCCAAATAGGTAGGCCGACGGATCTAGAGAGATCCAATGGTCAGAAAGCTAAGGGAGATGGGATAGAGCCAACAGGCAGGAGATCTGAGGTTAGGTTAGTAGATCTAAGGGTTGGGTGGTGAGGTATAAGGAGATGAAGAGAGAGGAGAGAGAATTAGGAGAGAGGAGAGAGAAATTAATACAAAATAAAGAAAAAATGCTAGCAGAGGGTCTTGAACCCTGGTCTTTGACTTGGTCTTCTGCGAGCTTTACCAACGAGTCAAGTCTTTATCTTATTTCAGTTGATTGAGCTTTATTCTCCTTAATCTCTTCTCGGGGTGCTTGGCTCTCCTTCTCTCTCAATCTCTCTCTAGCTTTTCTGACTCTCTGATTCTCACATCATTTGGCATGTAACTTCTTTTCCTAGCCCACTGGCTCTTGAGCTTTGATCACAGGTTCTGGAGGTTGATTGTGGGCCCGTATTCTATCAGATTTGTCCGATTAGTGCTCCTGCGATAGAGAAATTGCGTAATGAGACTTTTTTAAAATGGCTTCGCATGTAAGTCAAATAAATGCGTATGAATGCATGCAAATATACCATTTTTTATCAAAAAATTGTGTTCTACGCAATAAAAGAAACTTACGTAGAAAAGTGAATAAATATGACAGTTTTACGTAGGAGAGTGTGATAACGCTAAAAGGATAATTGCCTAAAATAAGCACTTTTGAGCGAATATCATCTGACAGCCGGTTGGACTTGCAGGTAGGTCTAGGCTGGGTCTAAGTTGGACTGGAAGCGGTTCAACTGGACTAGGCTCGGTCTCGTTGCTGGACCGTGCTCACTTGTAGCAAAAAAAACTCTTTTGATAGGACTGAACTCGATTCTAGACTCCCTGAGCTAGGCTAGGCCAGGCCGATTCGCTGGTCAAGGCTTGTGGCCTACTTCTTTAAGCCCAAGGTTCAATTTACAAAGGGCGTACATGATTTCTTATGAAAGATGTTGCAAGTTGGAAAAAAATCCTACATACGTTTGAAGACAAAATCCACCAAAAATTTGTTAAAGATATGTTATAATTTACAATTTTATGGAAAGTCATAGTGTATCTAGAAGTGTTAAAGTCGGTTAGATGTCTCTATATATATATAGTTATTCGAGATACTCTACTAGTCAAAGTCGGTGGAATAGATCAATGTTTTAAAACTCGAAACTCGGACTCGACTCAGAAGTCCATCTCGAGTTGACTTGCTGAGTCATTAAATTAATTATTAAATATTTTAAAAATGATATCTATTAAAAAACTTTGAAAAATCATAAAATATATAAATAATACTAAAAACATTTAGAGATTTAAAAAAAACATTGAATTTTGAGTCAACTCGACCTTTACACAATTGACTCAGTCGAGTTTTGAGTCGACTCCGGTGAGTTTCCGAGTCAACTCGACGAGGGTTGCAAATCCGAGTTTGTGTGCCGAATCGACTCGAAATACGATTGAGTCAAGTCGACTCAACTGAGTCCCGAGTCGACTCGGCGAGTTTTAAAACATAAGAATAGATCCAAAATTTTATCTTTCCCTATGAATAGGGAAGTTGGGTAACACCGTGGGAGCCAAGAGAAATGGCCAACTACTCCCAAGTTTCCCTCTTCCTTATCCAAATAATTCTGCACAAATATTTCTTGTAATAATAAATCTTTTGTACGTTTCCTTGTCCAAATAGTATTGAAATTATTCAGTGCATCATACCCATCACTCTTTATGTGCTCCAACAAATTTTGGTATCAGAGCGAAGTTCTTTTTTTAAAACCCATTAATCATCAGTCCAGCCCGCGGCAAGGCGGGCAAGCTCTAATACAATCGGATTCCGCTATGCTCAAATTCTAATAACATTTTTTTATGATGAAAGCTATGATTATTGGAGCCTCCAAATGAAGACTCTCTTCATCTCTCAAGATTTGTGGGAATTTGTAGGAGAAGGCTATGTTGTACCTGAATCTATAAAAGCCTTTGCAACATGGAGAGTCAAGCAAAACAAAAGGAGTACAAGGAGAATAAGAAGAAAGATGTAAAAACATTACTTTTCATATAACAAGAGGGTAAGTAAAACTATATTTCTAAGAATTTTGGCTGCAACGAAATCAAAAGAAGCATGGGATATCTTCAAGGAGGAATGTCAAGGATCACAAAAGGTAATCTCCATTAAACTACAATCTCTATGGAGAGAATTTGATAATTTTCTCATGAAAGTTAATGAATCAATTCAAGTTTTCTTTTCTAAAGTCTTCAGTATTATTAATCAAATTAGAAGCTACAGTGATAGTATTCAAGATATAAAAATAGTTGAGAAAATTTTGAGAAGCTTGCCTACAAAGTTTGAGCATGTTGTGACCGCTATAGAAGATTCGAAAGATTTATCTAAACTATATGTACATGAGCTAATGGGTTCTCTTGAAGCACATGAGCAAAGAAATGAGCAGATTTGTAGAACAACTACTAGCTAGATCAAGCATTTCAATCAAAGGTAAACGTGTCAGATAAAGGATGAAGAGGCCAGAAAAGAAAATCAAAGAAGGGGCTCATCTCAGGAAGTGCAAATTGGAAGAGGCTCAAATTTTAATCATGGTCGTGAAAGAAAATGCAACGAATGCAAAAAATTCAGCCATGCAAGTGAAAATTGCAGATACAAATGCAATAGTATGCAATAAGCTTAATCATAAGTAAAAATATTTCTAGTTTCAACAAAATGATAGAGTTGATTTTTCTGAGGAAAATAAATCTCCAGATCAATTATTTTATTCATGCCTAAATACTCAACAAGCAAACATGAGATATTTGGTATTTGGATAGTGAATGCAACATGAAAGTAGGGTTTTTCTGCGTCGTTGGTTACGGAAACCCTAGAGTTAACATATTTGTAAATTATCCGAACTTAGAACCTGCAAAATATCATAATTCTTTGCAGAGTGGTTTTGTGTCGGATGTCAATCCGCACTCGGGGTTAGTTTGCGCAAACAAGAACATAAAATGATGGGTTTTTGCCACAGAGTTTGCTAAAAGAAATGATGGAAGGATGAGAATGGTGATTAAAGCGATTTTAAAGCATTCTTTTTTAGATAATTGTCACAAACCATTAACCAAATATTATGAAAAAGAATCACAATATGCAAATAACTCGAAAGAGATTTCATTCATTAATCAAAAAAGGTATTACAGGGCATTGAAAGACAAAAAATGAAAATAACTAAAAAGCTATTAAAAAGAGGAAATATAGAGAGAGAAAAAGAGATAGAAAGAGAAACTAAGAGAAAGAAAGTAAGAATACCTAATTTTTAGAGAGAGGGATTACTTCTAGAGAGAGAAATCATGAGAGAGAAAGTCTAAAAGAAAATTCTAGAAAGAGAAAGTGATGAAGAGACTTACCAAAGGTTAGCGTCGGGCATGCGGAGAGAATGAGGCAAGGCATGATGGTGTGCTGCCCGGAGTAGTGGCATAGTGAGGATGTGCAAGAAGGTGTGTGGACGGGCTTGATGTTGAGGCAGTGATCATGGGATAGCTGCGATGGTAGCAGTGTGAAGGTGGTTGTGGATGTGAGCTTCGTGTGGCAGCAAGGGTGAGCATTAGAGCGTCGCCTCAAACTGGTGGTGGTGCGCTCGGTTGTTGGTGACGTCTGCAATGAAAGGGGGTAGTAGAGGACGACTCCATCTTGATGAATATGATGGTGGCTAGTGATGATATTGATTGCCAGCATAAGAGAACCCAGCAAGGAGAAGGGATTGAGTTGCCGAGATGTTGAAAGGGGATGGCATGGTGGTGACAGACCTGCAAGTAGCAGCTACGCTCAGAAGTCTCCGGCGTTGCTGGTGGATTAAGGAGGCAGATGGAGGAGCTGATTGTGTGCACCTACGGTGGGAGAGGATGGAGAGCTCCTACCAAGCTAAGGGAATGGTGTAATGACAACAAGGTGGAGAGGTTTCAAATGAGAGAAATTAGTCGGGCGGCTGTGAGAGAGAAGATGCAGCAAGGGGTTGGGTTTTGTGGTGATGCAGGCATGCACACTAGAAACGTTGAGGAAGGCACCATGACTTCTGGTTCCTCTCCTACTTCCATCCTCTATTTTTCTTATTTTGTTCTCCTTTCTTTTTTTCTAGAAAAACAGTTAAGGAGGGAAAGATGATGGCTTCGAGTGAGAAGAGAGGAGGGAAAGATGACGGCTTCGTTGGGAAGAATAGGAAGAGGAGAAGTGAGGGGCGTGGGAGAGAAGGGAGAACCTAGAGAGGAAGAGAAGAGATGATGGCCTTGTATGTTCAAGGTTTTCTCTCTTGAGAAAACGTGGTGGTGAGAGAGATGAGAGAATGAGATGGGGGCTGGAACGTGGGAGAGAGAGGTGATATATATTCATTAGGGTTTCTCCTCCCTCTTTTCTTTCTTCAATTTTTGCCTCTTTTGCCCCTCTCCCTTTATGGCTGGACGTCCATGCCCGTTATGGGATTAAGGCTCTCCTCCTTTGCCACATCACCCATGGGCCCCACCTTTAGCAACTCATCAAGTGGCTGCCACCTCTAGCAATTTTAGTGGCTGCCACTTTTGCTTATGGGCTTGCTGCCATTGCATATGGACCCCACCTAGCAATTCCAACAAGTGTTTTGCTGTCCACACTTTGGCCCACCATTTGTTGGTCCACTCTTTGATCTTGCCGGCCCATAACCTTGTTAGCCCATACCATTCTTAGTCCATTCTTTGGCTCATCATTCAGCAACCTTGCCCAAGCTCAAACAACTTCGTCATACACCGTTTGATCTTTGTGGTCCCACCTGGTCAGCATGCCTTCTAATGCATTTTATCATCCTTGCCATGTGTCTAAAATCTTCTTATTTATTGACACATCCGCCCATGTATTTCCAATACCAGTCAATCATGACCATTCAATGTTGATCCAACTGCGCACCTTCTTGGCCCGCCGAATTGTCTATCAAACATGACATGTGCCTTTTGTCGCAAACTAATCATCAAAGCCCCATTCTACCTCTTCACTATTCTTTTTGTGTCCTGGCCTACACCTTGGTCCATGTGCTTTGGCCATTTTCACTTCCTGGCCTATATTCATTTAATATCTTCCTTTGTGGCTTGTTAACTTGGCCCATTGGCCAACATCTTTGCACGTGACCCATTAGCCTTCAGGCTTCTTAAATTGTGGTTTGCAGCTAGGTCCACCACTCTCTCAGCTTTGCTGTTCTTTGACTTTGCCACTATCTTTGATCGTGATTTTCGTGGTTGATCGCAGGCCCCTCAGTCTCGAGAATCATCTGATCTGGTTTCCTGTAATAACGAGAAGCGCGTAATGAGACTTAATGAGAACGGCTTCATATCTAGACTTTTTAAAATGTGTTTAATGCATGCAAATATACCATTTCGTCCATAAAAGTGTGTTCTACACAATAGAAGAGACTGTTACGTAGAAAAGTCTATAAATAGAGCAATTTTACGTAGGAAAGTGTGATAACGCTTAGAGGATAATAATGAAAAATACGTACTTTTAAGCGAATATCACAACATCATATGAAAAAATTGAAAATATATGTTTTATTAGTCTGAATGAAAAGTAACTTCGCGAGTCAAGCTTGGAAATGGGGAGCTAAAAACTGTTGAAAGCAAGGGAGTAATATATGTGCAAACAAAAGGAAGTAAATCTAAACCGATTCATAATGTTTTATATGTTCTTGGATTAGCTCATAACCTATTAAGTATTGGCCAGCTCATTTAAAAAGGATCTAAAGTTAATCTTGGCAGACAACGATTTTGGATAAGAGGAACAAAAAATTGGTAACTGATAATTGCCTAAAAGTGTATAATTATCATCTTTAAAATAGGCATTATCAAGTCCTGGTGACCTACATGCAGAGCCATTCTTATTATTAAGATTCTAATTACATATATTTTCTCTTATAGGATCACTTTTGGCCTAATTCTTGAGATCTGAAGACCATCAGGAAGCCTAGATCACATCCATCAACATTAATGATCATCATTATGATCAAGATCAAGTATCCCGAGGAGATCTAGATCAATGATAATAAGCTTAAGGAGGACAATCACCACATAAGGGCCTAATTGAAGACAAAAGGCCAAAGTGAGGAATGCATCAAGCCCACGATCACAAAAGATCAAGCCCAATCAAAGTCATCATCACCTTGATCAAGATCAAGGGTAGATATCGTGTAGGAGCTATTTAATTAAGACAATGACATGGGAGTGTAATTAATCCAAAAGAGAAGGACAAAGTTGTAATGCCAAAGATCACATTTATGAGAGAATCTTTTCTCTCTCCTCCCAACTTTTCATCTATAATTCTCATCGTATGTGGGACAATCTCTCCTTATTTTCTTTCTTTAAATTTATCATTCTTCCTTTATTCTCTTCTTTCTTTTCCTTTGTCATAAATCTTTGTCATTAATTTCCTTCCTTTTTCTTATTTATTTCATTCATATGTCCTAATATCTTTTAGGAATCATTTTTATATTTTCTATTTTCTTTTCACCTTACTTGGCATATAAAAAAGCACTCATATTCTCTCATTTTGGGTGCCTAGAGCTCTCTCTCACTCCATCTCTCTCTCTCTCCATCTATTAATTTTTTATTTTATTTCTTTATAATTGGTCAAGAATAATTGGGCTTCATTGATCAAGGGTGATAAGAAGAAGAAGTGGTGTAGCATTTGACAAATAAGATTTTTATTATATTCATCTCTTCTTGTTTTATTCAAATAGTTAGCTAATTTCCCTACTAGGGTTGAGGATTTCACCGAAGTAAGTATTTAATTTTTAGATTACTTTTCTAGTTTATTAATTCTCACAATATGATTATAATGTCTATTTTTTTATAGTTTTTTATTACATGTTCTTCGAAGCATTGACACGCCATGCTTAGATTATTATCTTTGATTGTGTGTGCTTACGGTTGACATGTAATCATTAAACATGATTTATTTTAGAAAAAAATATTATTCTCAAAAGTTGAATCTTCCAAATCAAGAATATTGAATTATTCATGATTTGAGTTAAAAAAATAAAAAAATAAATTAGAGATAGTAATTTATTAATTATATATGTTTACTTTTGGTGGAATCTAATACCTTAGTTTTCTCTTTATTTATTTATTCCATAATCTTTAATTGTTTTGTTTCGTTTTAATTCAAGTTAGTAAATTAGTACAAATTTCATCTTATCTCTACGGAGACTTTTTATCCTAGTTTATTTATTAATTTTTGGTTAAGAATAGATTTTAAACAAATCCTTATGGGTTCGACTCTTACTTGCCTTTGTACTAATCGTATTCTTGTTGCAAGTATTATATAAAATTATTGATCGACTAGGATTTAAACAACGACTACATCATTAAAATCTTAAAAATCCAGTTCGTCAGTGGTAAAAGTAAAAAAAATGACACCAAATAAAGTTTTTCCTCTTGTTATGCCCCAAAATCACAATTATACTTCAAGGGTAGAAAAAGTTAATGATTCTATGTTATGGCATTTAAGATATGGATATTTGTGGACCAATCCGAACACCATCATTCAATAAGAAAAGATATTTTCACTACACCAATTATTGAAATCATATTTTAGCCTTTGCAACGGTTTTAGACCGTTTCCAATTCGCAACGGTTTATAACTATTGTGAATTTTTATAACGGTTCTAAACTATTTGAAGACTAATAAACCGTTTCAATTATGTGCTTTTAAGATTGTAGATATAGTATAATTACTAAAACGGTTCATAACCATTTTAAAATCATGTCAGAAACCGTTGCAAAAGTTTTGCTATGGTTCTGTCACGGTATTACAACGATTACGAACCGTTGCAAAGTTTTTTGGAAAAGAATAGTAAAGGGCTCATGAAAAAGGCATGCGCGCTAAAACACTTCCTTTATGCGCCCTAATTTCGCCCTCTCTCATTTTTATGTCAACAAAACCCTACATCTCTCTCATCTCTTCTTCTTGTCTACTGTACACACACTCTCTCTAGCTACGTTGTCGGCCATACGAGCTATCGTCCATCTAACAAGGTATGCCCTTCTCTAGCTCAAGGCTGAGTCTTTATCCAACATCGTTGTCTGCCATAAGAGCTATCATCCAGCTAGCAAGGTATGTATGCCCCATCTTTTTAAAACCCTAAGTAGTACTTTCTCTCTCTTTTGATTTTGCGGCATGGATGGAAGTTATCGTTTGTTGAAATTTTTCAAGGTCTTGGTTGAGTTTCTAAACACTTTACTGGTTTAGTTCTAAAGGTCATGAGTGGTGATGTTGGGTTTCGAAAACGTTGGCGGAACTGGAGCAAGTTCCCTTTTGAATCAGCCATCAACTCTGATAAAACACAGGGCTGGCTCTAACCTTTTCTTTTTCTCTCCATAACCTTTTGGTTTTTCTATTTTCATTTCTAGGGTTTTGGGGGATTTCTTTTGGATTTTTTTTCATTTTTAGAGTTCTAGATCATTGTGGGGTTGTATCCTCTCAGTAGTTGCAGCAACAAGCCATTTAAATACTTGCTCTCTACCTCTCATAGAAGATGGTAAAACCCCCTTTTATTTCACCTTATCCTTTTTTATTTATAGTGATTTCTTTTAGTGTGGATTTTAGGCAAGACATTGTTGGAAATCAAAGGGTCTTTCAATGACACTAGAAGATTTCTTAGCAATTGGGGAACTTCTTATGCTTCTCCTTGCAACTGGACTGGCATCACTTGCCATCTCCAAGGCCATCAAGTCCGATCTATGTATGTTTAAAATTGCATCTTTCTTTACTTCTCATCTCTATTTTTTATTTATTTTTCTGATTTTTTTTTCTATGGGTTCCTCAGAAACCTACCTTACATGCAACTTGGAGGGATTATATCTCCAAGCATTGGCAAGCTCAGTGATTGCAGAGACTGTAAGTACTATACTCTCATTTTTTCCTCCAAATGCTATAAAAGAAAAAGGAAAAAAAAAGAATATGCACTGTTATTTCTATCCACTCAAATGAGTAGGTTAGAGTTTCCACTTAGCAATCTCCTCCGATTCCCTATCATATCTAGTCGTATCCAACAATTGTTCCCATCATTTTCTTTAGCAGCAAGATTAACCATGCCATTTGTGAGTGTAAATCCCCATGATTGGAAAAACAAATGAATTGGTTAAGTAGTTTAACGCTCTAAACAACTTTTAATTTAATTTAGGACTGAGATTTTCTTTCATTTCTCATTTCTCTTAGGTTGCATATTTATTTTTCTTGTATCATCATGATAGATTTGCCACTTTTAGTTGCCTCTAAAAGTTCTTTTCCTAGCCTATACAAATACCTAGAAGGGGGGTTGAATAGGTACTTAAAAATTATCTAAGCTATTATTAGCTAGCCTATTCAGATTATTGATCTGGGCAGGTGTGAACTAATCGTATGTTAAGAAATCCTAAGTATGTAATTGATTGATTTAGCAAATGATTTCTGATCAACTAAATCAGATCGAATATATCTCAAATATATTGTCTCTGGATCGTTTGATCTAATCTAAGTACAAGTGTGAAAATAAAATCAATCTACAACACATGCAATTTTCACATGGAAACCTTTCTCAAGGAAAAACTACGGGATCGCGTCCAGCTAAAGAAGTATCACTAAACAAAAAGTTAATGAGTACAGAAGTTTCCTACGCAACACCGTTATCCATGGCATACAACCTAAGTCCATCTCGAGCCAGCTATCGGTGCATTCACGCCCTAACTACCACGCACGAGTCCACGAGTGCCCTTCTAGCGCGATCCCCTCAACGGTGTTTAATTTAGTACACCCCCAACCTACCATCGATCTTATGGACCATGCTCACTTCCAACAAAAATAATTCTCTTTTGTTAGGACTCAACTCGATTCTAAACTCCCTGAGCTAGGCTAGGGCCGATTCGCTGGTCAAGGCTTGTGGCCTAATTCATTAAGCCCAAAGTTCAATTTACAAAGGGCCTAATTTCTGATGAAAAATGTTGCAAATTGGAAAAATCTTACTCCAATTTGAAGACAAAATCCACCAAATGTTTGTTAAAAATATATTGTAATTTGTAATTTTTTGGAAAGTTGTAGTGTATCTAGAAGTGTTAAAGTCGGTTAGATGTCTCTAAAGTTATTCTAGAAACTCTACTAGTCAAAGTCGGTGGAATAGATCCAGAATTTTCTCCCTTAATTTGCCTATAAATAGAGAAGTTGGATAGAATTGTGGGAGCCAAGAGAAATATCCAACTAATCCCAGATTTCCCTTATCCAAATAATTCTCCACAAATATTTCTTGTAAAAATAAAATCTTTTGTAATCCTCCATTTCCAAATAGTATTAAAATTACTCAGTGCATCATACCCATCACTCTTATGGTACTCCAAAAAATTTTTGTATCAGAGCGAAGTTCATTTTTTTAAACCATTAATCATCAGTCCACCCGCACCATATCATGGCAAGCTCTAATACAATCAGATTCAGTTATGCTCAAAGTCTAATACCAATTTTTGATGGTGAAATCTAACTATGATTATTGGAGCCTCCAAATGAAGAGTACTCTCTTCATCTCTCAAGATTTTTGGAAATTTGTAAAAGAAGGCTATGAAATACCTGAATCTACAAAAGCCTTTGCAGCAGGAAGTCAAGCAAAACAAAAGGAGTACAAGGAGAATAAGAATAAAGATGCAAAAGCCTTGCTTTTCATCCAACATGGGGTAAGTAAAGCTATTTTTCCAATAATTTTGACTACAACAAAATCAAAAGAAGCATGGGATATCTTCAAGGAGGAATTTCAAGGATATCAATTAAACTACAATCTCTATGGAGAGAATTGATAATTTGCTCAGAAAAGACGATGAATCAATTCAAGTTTTCATTTCTAAAGTCTCCGATATTATTAATCAAATTATAGCTACATAGATAGTATTCTAGATAGAAAAATCACCAGATCAAGCATTTCGATCAAAGGTGAATGTGACAGATAAAATGATGAAGAGGCCAGAAAAGAAAATCAAAGAAGGGGCTCATCTTAAGAAGCAAAAATTGAAAGAGGCTCAAATTTTAATCATGGTCATGGAGGAAGTTCTAATCATGGACGAGGAAGAGGAAGGAATGGATACAACAATCTAAAGTATGCAAGAGGTAATAATATATATAATCCCCAATGCAACGAATGCAAAAAAACTCAGCCATGCAAGTAAAAATTGTTGATATAAATACACTAGATACAAGAAGCTTAATCATATGCAAAAAAAAGATTGATGGTTTCAACAAAAGGATAGAGTTAATTTTTCTGAAGAAAATAACTCTCCAGATCAATTATTTTATTCATGCTTAAATACTCAACAAGCAAATAATATATATTTAGTATTTGGATAGTGGATGCAATCATATGATAAAAAATTGAAAATGTTTTATCTGTCTGGATGAAAAGTTAACCTCATAGGTCAAGCTTGGAGATGGGAAGCTACAAAATGTTGAAGGCAAGGGAGTAATATATGTGCAAACAAAAGGAGCTAAATCTAAATTCATTCATAATGTTCTTTATGTTCTTAGATTAATTAGCTCATATAACCCATTAAGTGTTGGCCAGCTCATTCTTAGGTTCAAATTGAGATGTGTAGCAAACAAATTTGACCACATTTTTTATTAGTCTAGCTTCTAGTCCACACACGACTCCCCAGGTCTGATATCACTTCCGAAATAGGGTGATCTCCTTGCACCCACAGAGGTGGAGTTTTCTCAACAGGTAATGTGGTGTCAATAAACGATGTAGGTGAATCAATAGTATCATCCATATGATCGACTTCTTTTTTTTTTTTCTTTTTTTTTTGTAATCATCCACGTGAACAACTTCGTCATCCTACTTTGACACATGTTCTTTACTAGTGTCATCAATGACCACATTAATGGATTCCACGATGGTCTTGGTTATAGGTTAAACACCCAATAGGCTCTACTATTAGTAGAATACCAAAGAAAGCATCCCACATCAGTCTTGAGTATCGAACTTTCCAAGGTGCTCTCTATCCTTATAGATATAGAATTTGCTTCCAAATATGCAGAAGTACTTGACATTCGATTTTCTCCCATTCCATAGCTCATAGGGAGTGTTCAGAGTTCCAGGTCTCTTCTTATTTGTTACTTTGACTTTATAGAAACAACCATAAGCCCGGTTGAGGTGTTCACCATTTAATATATACATATATTAAAGTTAAAGTCAACCATAAGCCCGATTACTTTGACTTTATATATATATATATATATGGTTGGGCTCCGTTGACAGATCTAAAATGACAGGGACACAATATAAGCCATGTAGCACACTGTTACAGGAATCTGACCGCCATATGGATGTTTGTCCTATCCCATGGTGGACCTCAAACCAAAAATCAGCCTGGTTATTGATTTATGGGCTTTGGATTGGACTTATTTTCATGGGCTGATCTCAATTGTGGGAATTTGAGCAGTATTTGAGGTACAAAGATGCAACACTTATAAATCACTAATCAGTCTGATTTTTGGTTTGTAGGTCCACCATGGGATAGGAATAACATCCGTACGGTCAGAGTCCTGTAACAGGTGGCACACTGATTAGTGATTTATAAGTGTTGCATCTTTGTACCTCAAATACTGCTCAAATTCCCACAGTTGAAATCAGCCCATGAAAATAAGTCCAATCAAAAGCCCATAAATCACTAATCAGGCTGATTTTTGGTTTGTAGGTCCACCATGTGATAGGACAAACATCCATACAGTCAGAGTCCTGTAGCAGTGTGCCACATGGCTTATATTGTGTCCCTGTCATTTTATCTGTCATTTGAGATCTATCAACTGAGCCCGACCCATATATATAGTGGTTCCTCTCTTTTTTGTTGAACTTGGAACAAAAGATTGATGTTGCCTTCAGCTTGACTAGAATATACTAAATTGAAGAACTCAACGTGACTTGTAATCATTGTTGATTAGTAATAAGAATTGGTTTTGCTATTAGAGAATGCTTTACTTTTGGATTCCAACTTTAATCGATGCAAATTCTATTTCGAATATCTCAACTGAGTTTGAGTCCGCCTGCCAAACATAGATTAAAGATGGATTAGGGACCAGCTTGAGGGTCTCGTGGTGAAGCAGTCCAAGATTCATTACAAGCAGGACCCATCTTGGGTGTCAAGAGATAACCATTGTCACCTCTGATTTATGCCAAGGGAGGCGTTTTCTAATTTTATTTCTTTCCTTAATTCTCTTCTTTTGATTAATTATTTTCCTAAATAATTTCCCATATACCGGGGTTGGGAAAAAACCGCTTAAACTTGTTCTCCCAGTTGACCGGTCTATATATGTATCCACGTGTCATTCTATAGTGCGGCAGCTAGACAATGGATGACCAGCTCAGCCGGATTAAAGATTAATCCAATATCAAAACCTTATCGCCATGTGATTGGATATCACAACTTTTTTTTAACATAAGAAATTTGAAGTTTACAGACTTTAATTAATTAAGTGGATCACTAATTTAGTCAAGATTCTAGAACTCTGCTGATGTCAACCCATGAAAAGGCCTCCAATCCAACGCTTAGAAATCACTATCAGGCTATGTATTTTTTTTGTCTATAGGTCCACCTAGGATTGGGCCAAACATTCATATGGTCAAAAACCTCTAAAATATGCCACGTGGCTCATATTGTCGTCTGTCAGTCCGTGGGCAAAGTTCTACTAACTCAAGTAGTGCTTATCAGATAAAAGAGAAAAAAACAAGCAAAAGTCAAGAATGACAGCCTTGCAAATATTAATTTAGTGGAAGATCATTCTCAAACGCCACAGGACATGTGGGTCGTGGACTGTAGGTTTGGGCCGAGTAAAACTTTAACGTCGGGCCCGAGGACGATAATAGGGCACAATATGAGCCATGTGGCACACTCTTATAGGATTCTAACCGTATTGATGTTTTTCCAATCCCTAGGTAGACCTACAATCCAAAAATCAGCTTGATTAGTGATTTCAAAACTTTGGATCTTTGTACCTCAATAATGGTCAATAATGCTCAAATTCCCACGGTTAAAATTAACTCATGAAAATAATTCCAATCCAATGCCTAGAAATTACTAATCTGTGTGATGTTTTGGTTTGTATGTCCACCTATGGATTGGCCAAACATCCATACGGTCAGAGTCCTCTAAGAGTGTGCCACGGTGAATCGTATTGCGCCCTATCATGGGCCTCGATGAGAGGGCCCTGTCATCAAAGGTTTACTCGGTTGGGTCAAACATTTAGAGTCGTGCTATCCCACGGATATATAACCAGACAAAAATATGTGAGGTTGAGGCTATTGACCGTTGGATTCAAGAGATCCACGTAATTGTTGGCTTGTTGCCTCATGGACGGTAGATCTCTTGATTATCCAATGTGGTGGAGGTTTCACTATAAATAGTAAACTGAGCATTTAGGTTTCTAACGTGACCATCGTATCTCGTAGGCAATGGCTCTACTATCATTAATGCTACAATGGTTAGACGGAGAAACTCTCTTCTCCCTCGCTCTTCTTCTCTTATTCTCTCTTTTCATTCTGCGCAGGCTCAGTGGAGCTTGGACGGAGAAACTCAATCTACCACCTTCTCCACCGAAGCTTCCCATTATAGGGAACCTTCACCAGGTAGGCATGTTCAATCACCGATCTCTTCAAGCTCTCTCTCACAAGTATGGCCCACTCATGCTCTTGCAATTGGGCTATACTCCGATTCTTGTGGTTTCGTCTGCAGAGATGGCTAGAGAGATCATGAAAACTCACGGTATCGAATTTGCGAATAGACCTGCTACGACTGCCGCTAAGGCGCTTGCTTATGGATGTGTTAACGTTGGTTTTGCACCCTACGGTGAGTATTGGAGGCAAGTGCGGAAGATATGCGTTCTCGAGCTCTTGAGCATCAAGAGGGTGCAATCCTTCAAGTTTGTAAGGGAAGAAGAAGTCGCCGTTGTGATCGAGAAGTTGTCGCGTTCATGTTCGAAGGGATCTCCTATTAATTTAAGTGAGATGTTGATCGCTCTCTCCAACAACATAGTCTCTAGGTGTACTCTTGGTATGAAAGCTGAAGAAGAAGATGGTAAGAACAAATTTGGGGAGTTGTCAAGGGAGGTAGCGATGCTGATGGGAGCTTTTAGTTTTGGAGACTTATTTCCATCGTTGGGGTGGATGGACGTCCTCACTGGCTTGATTTCGAGGCTGAAGAGGGTTTCTCAAGAAATGGATATCTTCTTTGATCAAGTGATCGAGGATCATATCATTCACAGAAAACATGATGATCATGACGATAAACGAGACTTTGTGGATCTTCTGCTCCATGTTCAAAAGGATAACAACCTCACCCGAGATAATATCAAAGCAATACTATTGGTCTCTCTCTCTCTCTGTCTCTGTCTCTCTCTCTCTCTCTCTCTCTCTCCTCTCTCTCTCTCTCTCTCTCTCTCATGCGCATAATCACTAAAGTTCTCTTCTTTCTAATTCACAGGACATGTTTGTTGGTGGAAGTGAAACGTCGTCGACAACCATAGAATGGGCGATAGCAGAGCTTGTCAAGAATCCGCGTGTGATGAAGAAAGCCCAGAACGAAGTAAGAAGAGTGGTTGGAAAGAAATCAAAGGTGGATGAGGAGGACATTCATCAAATGGACTACTTAAAATGTATCATTAAAGAGACACTAAGATTACGTGCCGCTGCTCCGATGTTGGTTCCACGAGAGTCCTCTACAATTACTAATGTCAAAGGTTACCATATCCCCTCCAAGACAAGAGTCTTCATCAATGCATGGGCAATTCAAACGGACCCCAAGCTATGGGACAACGCAAAGGAGTTTCTTCCAGAGAGATTTATTAACAACTCTATTGATTTTAAAGGGCAAGACTTTGAATTCATCCCTTTTGGCTCGGGACGAAGGGGCTGCCCGGGGATCTCTTTTGGCCTCGCAGTCGTTGAGTTTGTAATAGCCAACCTCTTATACTGGTTCGACTGGGAGTTGCCTGATGGTGCAAACAAGGAGGAACTAGACATGACTGAAGCTTTTGGGATTACGGTTTCTAAGAAAATTCCTCTTCATCTAGTTCCAGTATTCCACTCGTCATAATCTAATAAGATCCTCGGGTGTCTACGGTCTCCCTATGTAATATCACGTTTGTATTGTTTAAATTTTAAAATCTAGCTATAACAACGTTGCTACATGTTTGAAGACTTACACACGCACAGTGAGATCAGGGTTTGAATCTAGCTTATAACATCCCCCCTTGTCTATTAAAAAAGTAAAAAAGATGCCACTTTCCAGATTCCTCTTCATCTAGGAGATATCGCATTTCTTCTCCCTTTCTTGTTCACTATTTTTTAACACGGCAAATAGTGATAAATGTAGATGAGCCCAAGCTTGACCCGGCCAATTACGGGTCCAATAATAGATATGGCAGGTAGAGCTTAAGGAGGTGTTTGGACCGCCATTTTTCAAAAAATATTTATTTAAAAAAATGACTTTTCTGAAAATATATATTTGAAAATGTGTTTTACTTAAAAGGTCATTTGGATCATCATTAATGCAAAATGTCTTTATCTTCTCTTAATGGCCCCACTACTATAATGTCTTTATTTTTTTCAAAGAGGAACTCTATCAAAACCTGTTTCTTTCTTTATTATGTTCATTGAGCTAGCAAATTAAAAAAAAAAAAAGGCGTATTTTTGTAACTTGAAAAACAGTTTTCAGGTTTTTTTTTTTTTTTTTTAAATTGGCTTGAAAAAAATATTTTTATGGAATAAATACTTCGGAAAATTGCATAAAAGAAAATAAACTTTAATTTATTTACAAATAAGAATACAACTTTTCGCAAATCTCAAAAAAGAAAACGAAACGCCCTTTCAAAGGGCGTTTCTTCTGCTGTCAGTCGAGTCAGTCGAGAGTCGGCTGACACGTCTGACAAACGCCCTTTTAAAGGGCGTTTATTCCTGAGAAATTTTAAAAAACGTCCCATAATTCCTCAACTTCTAAACCAATCTACGAATATCGGAATGATTTGAATTTTTGTGAGGATGATCTCCTCACCGTAGAGATCATCCTCACCAAAAATCAGCCATTGATTCATCTTCTGGGTATGCCAAAATGGGCGTAAAAATTGGGTATCAAAAAACGCCCTTTAAAAGGGCGTTTGTCAGTAAAAAACGCCCTTTAAAATGGCGTTTTCTACTGACACACGCCCTTTAAAATAACGTCTGTCAGTTGTCAGAGGTCTGACAGACGTTTTTTTAAAAAGCGTCTATTACTGAAAAACGCCCTTTAAAATGGCGTTTTTTACTGACAAACACCCTTTTAAAGGGCGTTTTTTCATAAACATGTGCCACGTAATGAAACAGGGCGTTTCGTTTTCTTTTTTGGGATTTGCAAAAAGTTATATTCTTTTTTGTAAATAGATTAAAGTTTATTTTCTTTTTAGAAATTTTCCGTAAATACTTTTTAAAAAAATGGTCATCCAAACAATCTATTATTTTGGAAAAAAGGTCTTTTGTGGGAAAAAAAAAAAGACTTTTCCAAGTCTAAAATGGCAATCCAAACACCCCCTAAGCTTTTTTTGTTTTTTTTTTGTTAAGATGAAGCTCGATCAATTTATCAAGTGGGTCTTAAAATACAAGAAAGTCCTCAGAACTTTCTTAAATGGATTTCTAGCTACTAGTTTCTTTTGGACTTTTGACAGTCCAAACGCTCCGTGAAGGACTCCGCCACTTGTTCTACATCACCTTGTATCTATGTCGGACACCGATATATGTGTCCCTATCATTATTACCTAGCCTGATAACTCTATGAGAAAAAGAAGACCGACGAAAATTGAGGATCTGTTTGGTTTTCTAGAACACGAGGAAAGTTAAACCCATAGTGCCACACGATTCAATGTTTTTTTTTTATATATACTAGGGTACCGCCAGGTGCAATGCACATGCACCTTACACATGGCATATACTCTTAGAGATCAACGACCCATATAGATGTTTCACTCATCCCTAGGTGGACCTACATATAAAAGAAGACAAAAAAAAAAAAGAGAGGAGAGAGAGAAGCTGGTGAGGGTTGATGTTGATCCACCAAGAAAAAATATCAAAGTTTGATATCCACCTCTTAAAATGCCATGTGGCATTATTTTGGCCCCACCAACCCCAACCCATGGATGTTTGGCCTACCCTTGGTGGATATGCACAGTGAAAATCAGCTTGATTGGTGATTTCTCTACATTGGATTTGAGTACCTAAAGGCTAAAAGTGTTTGAATCCAACAGCTAGAAAGCACTCATAAAAAAAGTTCTTGAATTTAATTAATTAATAGTTGGAGATCATCAATCTGGCTGATATTCGGTATACGGGTCCTACATCCTACGTCACTGAGCCCGTGGAGTGTACCACGTAGTATTTGGTGGGTTGATACAAACACAATTTAACCACTAATAAAGCTTATTCAAAATGCTCACAAATGGGACAGATTTTGGGTATGTAGGTGGACCAACGGGTGGACCAAACATCTATGGATCACAGGGTTCGAAGAGTGCCATGTGGCATTTTGGTAGGTTGATACAAATACAAATTCAGTGGCAAGAAATGACTCATAAAAATGCTTTAATCCAATGGCTAAAAATATCTACGAGGCTGATTTTGGGTGTGTAGGTTCACCAGGGATAGGCTAAACATCCATGGATAAAAAGCAATCACGAGTGTGCCACATGGTATTTTTAGTGGGTTGGTCAATCCAACCCCTAAAACTCATTCGTTATACATGATTGAATCCAACGACTAGAAATCACCAATGAGGCTGATTTTGGATATGTAGGTCCACCCCTAGTTAGTAAATTCGCGTATTATTCTCATTTAATACCTGAATTTTATGTTTTTTTGAAGAAACGTTTAATATGGCCGTATAAATAAAAAATCAGAAAAAATCTTGAATTTAATATTATATGAATAAAACACGTATTATTCGCGTTTAAAATACACGAATTTTGTGTTTTCTAAAATAAAAATGACTGCATAAAATGAAAAAATGGATAAAATTCAGGCATTTCAAGGCTAAACAAATATAACATTTCAACAATGACCGAAATTTTATATCCTGAAACCAAATTAAATTCGAACTTTTCCCATTTCGGATCTTTGCCATATGCCGAATTGCTAACTATGGGTCGACCAAAGGGTAGGTATAACCAAGGTCTTAAACGGTCCCTTAATGATACCATTATAACGGGCATTAAAACAAGTTACATTGCCAAAATAACGGCCGTTATAATGCTAAGCCCGTTTGTTTTTTCAGATTTGGGATTATTTTCGCAATAACATAGCAGGATCGGGGCATTACCATGAACACAGCCATTATTTTCTTCATAACAGCTTTTTCAAAACCATGGGCCTAACATCCATGGATCAGCTAGGCTCGAAGAGCATTCTACATGGCATTTTTGTAGGTTAGTATAAACACAAATCCAACAACTAGAAACCACTCATGAAAATGCTCGAATCCAATGACTAAAAATCACGAATGAGACTGAGTTGGGTATGTAGGTCCACCAAGGGATAGGCCCAACATCCATGGATTATTGGGCCCAAAGAGTGCCATGCGGCATTTAAGTATAAACAAGAAGATATAATACAGTAACACGTATCACTGTGCTATTGGTTTACATGTCGATTGTTATGAATGTACTCAAGTAAGATTTGGGGATAAGATCGTTATTAAAAAAAAAAAAGATGTAATACGATCACTTTATTATATCTTTTCGGGGTACTGAAAAAGAGTTGGGCTCCAGTACTAGTTACCGCCCTAAAATGACAAGTCCCAGTTACAGGACACAATATGAGCCACGTGGCATACTCTTATAGGACTCTGACCATATGGATGTTTGGCCAATCCCTAGGTGGACCTACATACCAAAAATCATCCTGATTAGTGATTTCTAGGCATTCGATCTTTGTACCTCAAATACTGCTCAAATTCCCACAGTTGAGATCAATCCATGAAAATAAGTCCAATCCAACGCCTATAATCACTAATCAGGCTGATTTTTTTGTTTGTAGGTCCACTTAGGGATTGGCCAAACATCCATACGGTTAGTCCTCTAAGAGTGTGCCATGTGGCTCATATTGTGTCTTGTAATCGGAACCTATCATTTTAGAGTGGTAACTAGAGCCCGACCCACTGAAAAATACCCTTAAATACTTTTGTTTTTCAAAAATTTCCCCCCCGAAAAACTTAATAGCGAGAAATTCCGAGCTTACAATGCTGATCCAAAGGGTTTTCCAATGACTACAAGTGCGGCTTACTCTTTTGCTACTTCAGTTATAACTTCAATTATTTGTAGGTCTCTCAAAATAGCTCAAATGCTTTAAATCTTCATCCATTATCTTCTCATTGAGCAGCTCCTTCATCACGGTTCATAACAGAATGTAGAAAGAAGAAATTCAATTTAATTTTGAATATTAAACCCTAAGGTCAATCTAAGTGAAACTCACTTAATTCTATTCAATTTAAGTACACTAATTAAGGTCAAATAAGATTTATTTTGATCAACTGATTAAAATTTAAACAACACTAATTAAGTTTAGGCAACTAGTCAACATTGATCAAGTCTATTCAACTAGCCAACTGGTTAACTAATCTTTGTAGTTCTGTCATAGTTCAATTGGTCAATTAATCAATATAGTCAACCTTAATTGCACTGTTAACTCACCAGTCTGGTCCAACTTAGTCAAACTGGTTAACTAAGAATTTAGTCAACTTAGTAGACTTGTTAAATTAGTCATTATAGTCAACTCAAGTCTAATTGGTCAACTAATATAGTTAGACCTTAAAAGACTGGTTAACTAATCAACCTAGTCTAGCCTAGTCGAACTAGTCAACTAAGAACTTTTGTTAACCTATTAGACTAATCGGACTAGTCATTATAGTCAGCCGAAGTCCAACTGATTAACTAATCAATAGGATTGGCCTAATCGAACTTGTAAAACTACTTAGTTTGTCGCCCAGTCAAACTAGTTAAACTAATCAACCAAAATTAAGTTGTTGCTTAAACTAAATTACTCTTTTTATGTTTTATTAGAATTATACAAATTAAGCTAAGTAAAACCCCTATTAGATAATTATAATTAACCAGTCAAAGTGATTATGATAAATCAAACCTAGCCAACTTAACTTAGTTTGGTGAATCTCAGTCAAACTTTGTCAACCTAGCTAATTTGGTCAATTTGTCGAATATGGTCAAGCTACCTCACTATAAGAAAATAGGGATTTACCAACGAATTTTTACAGACGGCCACACATTGAACCATCGCTAAAGGTCAATGTTAATGTTCACAGGGAAGTTTTGATGGGAAACTTTGGAGTTTATAGAGATGTATCGACGTGTGACCGTTGGTAAAAGATATTTATACCGACGGTCGAACAGTATTAATCTATTTTAGAGAAGTCCGTACAACCTAGATCTAATCTAGTTCACCTTGGTTAAGTCTGGTAACCCGAATCAACACTGGTTTATCGGGTTAAAATTTGTTAATGGATTAACCAAAATCCAAATTGGTCAATATAGTTCAAATTAAGTTTTAATTGACTAAATGGGTCAACACATATCAAAGTAGGCCAACCTAAGTTTACTAGGTCAATTTTGGTTAAAAGTTATCAAGTGACCCAACTGATCAAAATACTACAATATACTTTACTTAATAATTTATATTAAGTTATAAGTCAAAATGCCCCTAATATAAATGTTAATGAAAATATCGAATTGATCATAAAGTTGTTCACAATAACCAATTTTTATTGACTTGTACTAGACGACCTTATCTCATTTGCTTTTGATTATTACTCTTATATGTATATGTACATATATACATACATTATGATTATACTAGGGGATGCCACGTGCAATGCACGTGCACTTTACACGTGGCACACTCTTAAAGATCACTGGCCTTATAGATGTTTGACCCATCCCTAGACAGACCTACATACCAAAATTCATCCTGATTAGTAATTTCTATTCATTGGATTATAGTTTTTTTTATAGTTTATTTTTTACGATGGATTTTGATAAAGTGGCAACTATTAGAAACCTCTGACCGTATGGATGTTTGGCCATCCCTAGTGTAACCCTGAACTTTTGTCCAGGGGTATTAGAGTAATTTACATTTAAAATGGTATTTTCAACAAACGATAAAATTAAAATAATTAATATCTTTGAGTTACACATTAATTGTCTTAATTAAAAAATTTTATAACTTTTAGTCTTTTGAAAATAATGAAAATCTTTCCCTAATCAAAGACTTGACATTTAAAAATAAAGAAACTATTTAAATAAATTATCAATGATAATTAATTGCACATATAAATAAAGAAAAGACTTATCATTCTCTTTTGAGCAGCTATTAAAAATAGAATAATCTCTCAAAAACCTATACATTTTTATTTTTTCACCATTAGAGAGTTCTTCATTACAAATCGTTCATAGCTTTAAGAGCCCTAGAAACACCATAATGTCTCACCCTTTAAGACTATTCATTTAGACAAAAATGTTCATACTTTCGTGATGTTCGACATACTCGAATTCTGGCTTCATCAAACGACGATCAGTAAAAACACTCGCTGCTACTTTTTCACCATTGATTCAAGTTCAGATGAAGATCAATGAACAAGATAGGTATACATACATATTTAATAGATAATCTCCTTTATTTTACTTTATCAATTAAGTTATATATATGTACTTAATTGATAATGTTGTAGATATTATTGTGATTTGGATTTGATTGGATCGGCCGGTGTGCTAGAAAAAAAAATTATAGATAATGATTTTGTATAATATTGAAGTGTTAGCTCAGGCATGATCCGAATGGATACCAACGGAAATAAAAATTAAGAAGAGCATGGATCCATACGATGAAAGACCCCAAACCCCTATAGAAGAGCATTTTGACTACTCCCGGAGTGGGAAGGAGAATGGGATCCAAGATTGGGTTGTAGTTACAATCATATGAATATAATGATATTGGGCTTATTGTGAGAAATATTCATTATTCTTGACGTTACTGGTTTATATCATCTGTTATGCATTGAATATGTCATGATTTTTTGGTTAGAATATGCGATATTATCTATGATATATATGCGGTGTACAGTGGATTATCTACTGGGCTTTGGCTCATGGTATTTACCAAATATTTCAGACTTAATTGAAGATAATGTAAATTTTGGAGTTGATGCACTTGATGAGGACGATAGCATGGGAAGATCGAATTGACAATTGAGAATGTCGATGAGATTGATGCGGGACTTTAGATATTTGTCATTTGTATCATTTTTATAAGCTTAATTGTTAAAGACTCACATTGTCTATTATTTAAAACTTCGTTTAATTTTTTGAATTATACAAATAATTAATATTTGACTTTATGGACTATTTGATTTAACTCTTGAGATATATGGTCACGAATCATTAATGTATGCATTAAATTTTTTATGGATGTGAGGTACTTATAATTATTTTACGTATTACCTGAGTACCGTTATCGTTATGGTAGATTTCTGAGTCAGGCTGTTAAAATAAAATAGTAAATGATATTTTTTGGCAAAGTGCCTTCACAAAAAAGGCTTTAAATAATTTTTTAATAGTAAAAAATTAATAAAATAATTTTTTATTAAAATTATATTTTTTTAAAAATTTTTACGCCTATCCGCTTCAATTCTGAAACGTTAATTCAAAAAGCCTATCAAAGAGAAGTTTCAACGAAAACACATTTGCGAAATATTTTTATTTGAAAATATTATGAATTATGATAATTTTAAAAAATTATTTTTGAATATTTTATTTTTATTTTTATTTTTATCACACCCTAGATCTTGGGCAAACGGGTCATTTTTCAAGCATTCGGGTCAGATCCGAGTGCCTGGATCCGGGGCGTGACACCTAGGTGAACCTACATACAAAAAATCAGCTTGATTGGAATTGTTTTCATGGGTCAATTTTTAACCGTGGAATTTGAGCATCACTATATAACACACAACTCGAAGTACATTTTTGGCCAATGAAAAAAATGACACCACATCATGCACGTCTATATTGATGCCATGCGACACACTCTTAGAGACCATTGACAGTATGGATGGATGTTTGGGCCATCTCTAGTTGGACCTACATACAAAAAGTCATCCTGATTAGTAATTTATATCCGTTGGATGAGTCTTTTTCTTGGTTTATTGTAACTGTGGATTTCAAGCATTATGATCCGAAGATTAGAAATCACTAATCTAACTGTTTTTATTGCGTAAGTCTACCTAGGGATGGGCCAAACATCTATACTGTCAGTGGCCTCTAATAACGTGCCACCTGGCTCACACTTTTGTCATCAATGTTGATGATGGACGTCCCTCATCAAGTGTTTTCACTTGGAAGGAGTTCTCGTGAACTCTTTTATGCTTTACAATAGCTTTTTTTTCATAAGCTTTGTACTTTGAAAGGTAAAAGTTGTGGTATAAAAAAAAGCTAATAATTATAAAATTACCATAAAAATCCTAAAAGTAAAAAACATATAAGAAAAAATGAAGAATACAACCTGTTAAATGAACATCTGAAGCCTACGTCATCTCACAAGCCATGTTTTGGCTTTATAATAGTATAGATACTAGTGATTTATGCCCGTGATAAAGCACAGGCAAAGAAATAAAAAATTATATTTCTGGATTCTCTTGAGGAATTCTAAGAACGGGTTTCTTGTCGATGAAAAACCCTCTAAAAGCATCATTTTTTTTTCTCGAAATATTTTACCTTTTTTTGGTTTCAAATCTAGCTTAGAAGTTGGAAAGAGCGGAAGATGGAGAGAGAATTTGTAAAAATAAATAAATATAGAGGAAATTTTTTTACCTCATTAGTTTTTTTTCCTTTTTTTTGTAATCAACCTCATGAGTTTAAACGGAATTATTTTCTTCTTTTTGTTTCATCCGGTCTAAATTAAAATAAATTTAGAGAGGTAGGAAAGATAGTTTAAAATAAATACAGAGAAAATTGTGGAGTCGTGTAATAAAGGAATGGAACTTAGGAAAACATTGTTGCTGGTACCTTGGCTCAACATTCTCAAACAAATCTAAGCTTCTTATTTTTCTCTTGGATGAAAATATTAATTTGGCAAATCAATTAGTCTTTAGCCTAGTAATCCACCAAGAGGCTAAATATCTCTAAATAGAGACGAATAGCAAAATAGTATTCCTGTTACCGATCCCAAACATTTGAGGTAAGGTGTAGATGATGATGACGATAGCGTGGAGGAACAGTGTTCAGTTGAATTTGTGGTGTGTCAAAATCTGATAAATCGCCCATTTGTAAGAATCTATTCAGCATAGCTCTAGGTACTTCACCTTTAAGACACTTAATGAAAGTCTAACATCCCGAAACCTCTTGGAATGGAAGGTGAATCCTCTATTAGTCATATCATGGGAAAGAATGAAGATTCACTTGTCTCGTAGATCAGATTTCAAACCTTTGCCAAGACTTGACAGTAATTTTTCTCCCATTATATCAGGGATGCATGCCAACAGTCACACCAAATTCTTTCGCTAGTAGCACAACCTCAATTATGTTGTGATTCTTCGTTTCCTCATGCAAGAACAAGTGGGATATTGCAATCTGCAGAGCAAAAAGAGGGAAGCTTAGAGTGTTGAACCATTTTGTGTCACACAGATGCCATGAAGACATACCTCCAGATAGTGAGATAGAACAATTAGTGTCTTGAACTGTTCCTCCAGTGTTGATAATCAAGACAAAAGGAAATAGAAACACCACATCACAACCAACATATTAAAAACAATTGTTCAAGGAGGAGCAATGCAGGCCCACAACCCTCCACCACCAAAAACACAACCAAAAGAAAACTCGAATCTTGAGAAGTAAGATATTAAATTCTATTTTTGTTTAAAAAAATAACCCAAAGTCTCAAGTTTTTTTTCTGCATTAGCATCCAGGACATGTGAGTTCCTTGGAATGTTCTTGGTACAGACCTTTCCAATGGTCCAAATTGTTGATGATTTCTGGTGACTCAAAGGATTGACTATTTAAAAATTGTAAAACAACCCTCATCTTCTTGGAAACAATGAGTTCTATCTTCCAAAATCTATAATATTATTAATAAATTAAGGAATGTAACCTTTTAAGTAGAAAGAAATAAAAAAAAATAATAGATGATAAAAATAATATCTCCTGAGAAGGGGTTCAATGGAGGTGGCGATTGTCCAACTAATGACAATAGCTGAGTCCCCTTCTATCCATAGAAGATTAGGGGAAGCTTGGGCAACAAATGAAATCCGTTCCATAGCACTAATACTTCAGCCTTCAAATCCTTAGGAGAGGTAGCCATACCCTACATAATCAAAAATACCGTCTCCATTACTACTATGACTAACCTTACATATCCAACGATTTGGTATTGTTTTTGGAATCGAAGACTTATGTTGCTACAAAGACTTATTGGTGGCTATTTGGATGGATGAAACAAACTATTTTAATTGTGAGTCAATCCACCATCCAATTTATCATTCTAAAGTATGGAAGATGGGGAAAGGAGTGCATTTACCATCCAATTTGTTATGATATTGTTCATTGACAAATATAGTAGATAGTAATCAATTAGACAATCCCGAGCCAGATAAAAAAGAACAATAAGAGGACTCAAAACAACAACTACGGCTCTTGAATAGAATTCAAGATGATAAGTTTGAGAGTCCATCGGAATCTCCTACACCTTTGTGGATTCTACATGACAGAGAATGAACAGCTCCTTGTCTATCCCTAGATGCCAAATGCCCCAGGTAGGCTAGATTTGCTTGAGTTTTTGTATGATTAATGTGTCTCACTTAAGTCTACATTTTTTATAGTGGTGGAAGGAGTTGAGTGATGAGCATTCAAGATATCTTTAGCATGAAGGTGACACATCTTCACCAATCGATTTAATTATGTGGATTGATAAACTATTATTAGTGGTAATTTAATTGACTTTAATTGAGAGTAGAATGACTTTTAATTGATTTTCGAAAATAAGTTTCTGGTTGCTGATGTCTGTAGTGCAAAGTTATTAGATGTACCCATTAGGCTACAGGATCCTTTTTGTTTATTTGAAATGGGGCATCTCTACTTGACCATAACCAAGCCAAACTAACAATGACATCATCGTTTCTTGTTTATGTTGATTCATCCAAGTTTTGGTTATTTCACACATTTGTAAATTAGAAGAAGGAAAGATGGTGAAGTAGGGGAACCTTTTAATGTAGAAGGTCCTTGGTAAAAAAAATTGTGAGTTCACTGACAGTATTTGCAACAGTATCATGTTGTAGGGTAGTATTAATGGTCACAGAGCTCCTTAGCAGAAATAACCACAAAATTATTTTTGTTGACTTAAAATTACTTTACTATCATTCCAATAAATTGGACTACAAAAGAACATTTATGAAATGAAGCTTTTAATGCGACTAAATTACAGGGAACTTCTGTAGCCATCATTCAAAAGCATCACCTTACAGCCCGTGTAGCTAATCCATGACTAACCCATGAGAAAAACTCCAACCAATTGCAACATGTGACTAACCCACGACATCATTGTGAATATATAACCGAGGTCGCACAAAGTACAACATGCATTGAACCCCCAAAAATAAAATCTACCCAAGCAATTGCAACATATGGCAAATGATATCCGTGCAAAAAAAAAGCTATGCCAATGGTTGAAAGCGACTAAATAGGAAAGTTATAAAGCAAAATAAATAGAAATTTGAGTCTTTTTAATGAGGAAGAACACCTGATTTTAATAAATGACAACAATAGTGAGCAAAACAATCAAAAATAATAAAAAATCAAGCAACCACAATAATACTTCCATCTTTAATACTTTCTTTTAAGTGAATCTATTCAGAAATTATAAAGTGCTTTGGAAGAAGATATCAACAACATAGAAATAAAAGAGAAAATATACAATCAGAATACAAAAAACTCTTACAATAGGGCATCAAGTTGGAGCATTGAGAAGATGATGGGCTTATCTTTCGTGTACTCAATCACCACCTGCCACACAAAATTAAACAAAGTTAGAACACACCATTATAGCAATACCATTTGTGGGTTATAAAAAAGTAAAAGAAATCAATATTCAATGGTATTTCATTTAAAAGTCAGAATAAAGGGGAAGGCTCCAATACATGGAAGGCTATGACTGACTTGGATGATGACACACCTAGAAAATCCAGAGGGTCCACTATAAATGGATAGTCTGGACTCTAGATTGGTGATGCCGGACATCATTGTGGCAGAAAACTCTATACATTAAACTCGGAAGGCAGGGGTTTAACCCTTGGATAAGAAGTTGGAATTTTTTATCCCAAGCATAAAGTAACAACAAATTTTTATGTCATTACCACAACAAACTAAAAACCAACGTGAAATAACTAAGAAAATTTGCCCGTTACATCTCACTTTTCAATACTATAGGCTCAACAAAAAAATGGCAATTGTTATAAGGAACATGAGTTAAACAGATGTTCCTCTTTTAAGCATCAAGTTGAATTCATGAAAATGCTACTCTTAAAAGGAAAATGCCACAATTATAGACTATGCATAGTGTTGTAAAAATGTAACTATGATAAAATTGCTAAATATAGCAACCAATCACAAAGCATCTATGCAAAATACTGATAAAGGATTGGGCCAAGTTGATGAGTGGAATACTATAAGTATAAAACCAATGTGCTCTGTAGGCATGATAGGCCAATCTTCTTATAAAGGAATGTGTGAAATTCCAAATACATACCTACAATAAAGTAACAGGCCCACAGATTCCATGGATTTTTTGGTAGCATTAGCTTGGTTGGAGCACGATAACATCTTGAATTGTTGTTCAGAACCTACCAACATACCATATAATAGTAGTCATTACATTACTAATCTCTAATCAGCTTCAGATTCAAGAAAGGGAAAAAGAGTTTGCAAAATCTATATAATAAAGTTACGTATATAAACTACTAACCCACTCATTTAGTCTGGTTGATCCCATAATGCAACCTATATTGATATGACAGTCGGGATCATTCCATTAGTAGAGTTTTAGGTTATCACCAGACTGATAGGCACATGCACTATCTTGTTAAGCACATTAAATGATTAAATGACGCATAATATAAGCAAATAAAATCAACTCCAAAGGCATGTTTAGAATATCATTTTTCCTTAATATTAACTCTTAATGCAAGATTGTCCTATTTAGATAGAAGAAGATATGAAAACCCAGATGTTACTTTCTTTGATTGATCGAGTTTTGTTGATATATAATACCTCAAGATTGTTATTGGAAAGACCTGACTTCCAAAGAAACTCAGAATTTAGACATGGTTTTGGCAGAAAATCCAAAGACATTTACTCAAATATATGATGGGTGTATCAAGGAATTACATCCATGGCTTTCTAGACTAACGAATTACATGCTAAGAAAAGATAACAACAGAGGGAAATCGAAATAGAGTAGAACAAAAATACCTTTGCAGATGAATGTTTGAAAGGGAATTCTCTTTGATTGAAAAACTCCACAAAGTAAGAGGAAAGGGAATCATTTTCATTTCGGATTGATGAACTACTCTGAAGGCAGATCTGTAATAGAAAGAAATATATGAGATTTTTATATGAAAATGAAAAAGGAGTATTGCTCAAGAAAGTTCTTTATGAGCCACGTTGAAGGTATTGTTGGGCACCGCGCCAAAACTAGAAACCAAAAATAAAATGCTCTATAAACTTTCACCTAAAAATAAACGGTCAGATTTGAGCAATACTTTTAGAACAAAGCTAGAGAAGGAGAGAGATACATATAGATTATTTTAGAGCAAAGACAGAGAAGAGAGAAAGAAGTAGTAAGATAAAAGGGAGAGACATGAAAAGAGAGAGAGAGAGAGAAAGAAATTGAGAGTCATTTCTGCCCAAGAGAAGAGTTGGGAAGAGGGAGAGTCACGAGGAGAAATCAATGAGAAAGAATTATATTTAGAAGAGTGTATTTTTGGAAAAAAAGTTGAAAAAAAAGATGGAGAGAGTGCCACGTAAGCAGGTCTCAGCTTTAGTATGGATTATAGATAGACTAGTGTGATTGGCCTGTGCTAAAGCACATGCGAAGAAATAAAAAATAAAAATATTAATAGGTTGTACGTCCATCAAAACAAATGGGGTATAAGAAAAAGAGAAGAAAAATAGGTCAAGAAGATAGGAGATAGTTCTATGAGGATTCAACCCCCCACAAAAGTTTGGTAGAATCAAAACTACGAAGAGAAGACGAAAGAATAAACACACCAATGAGGAAAGCTTCAATTATCCTTGTATTTTATCAAACATGTATGATTCAAATCCTATATCATTATCTATAGATTTGTTTAACTATAAAAGTATAATCATACTAAAATTTTCTCTCACGGATAATTTAAATAGAAACAACTACTAACAAAGATTTTTCACCAATTCAAAAAGGAATAAAAACTACTAAATTTGACTATCAAAGTGGAACCCAATCGATCGTTACTTCCTTGAACTCCTTTTTCCTTTACGGAATGGAAGTGATGTATCAACTACCCAAAATATTCATGATTCTTTTGTATTACTTAATCCATATGTTCCTTCACTATTTCAGTCTGTAACTTCGACTTGTGCTTGATGAAGAGAATTAAGATTTGTGTTTTCAAAAAAGAGTAATAGAGATAGCGAAATGAGAATCCTAAATGTCCCCCGCTTTCCAAACCGATAAAAATTGAGTCCTCCAAGAGTATTGTAACCAATAGAAATTATTGTACTTCAAGTGGAATAAAGAATAAAATCGAGAATACCGTGTTTTGATCCAAACAATCCGGTGCGATTAACTATGGCTCAAATGTAATATTGCAAACTTGTTATTAACTTATTATATAATCAATACCCTGAAGAATAAGGAACGCAATTAAAATTATAGAAGTTTCATGAGTGGCACAAAAACAAAGGAGAAGACAATAGAAACACTGAATTGGCACCTGTTAAAACATAACTCAAACCCTCTTGAGTTGATGTATATGCCGTTTCCGCAAGCCAATCAAGATAACAACCGTGCCATGCCCTACCAAACATAAGAAGAAACAATCATAAAGTGTAAAATTAAGATTCTTTGAGGCTCTCCTCCAAAAAAATTTGTCCATAATCTCTGAACAGTTTCACATTGTAAGCATAAAACTTTTCACAGTTAAGATAGAGCAGAAAGTTTTGATGGTTGATTCGATTTCCATGTAGACCTTTTAGTCATGTACTACTCCCTCTGATTGAACTTGAACCTTATGGAATTGGAATCACAAATTAAAATTTATCAGCTTAAAATATTGAATAGATGGTGAATGATCCAGTGCAATATAGCACACAATAAATTCTATATGTTTTTCCCAACCATCTAATTTTGTTTCGACGAATGTCAACTGTAGGGCAGTAAAATTTCTCACAATTAAGACAAACTGGAAATCCATTCAGATTGGGCAAAGTAATGTAAAAAAAGTTTAGTACATCATACCTGTGAATGGTGGATAGACTGCTTGTACTACACGGTCTCTTCAAATTACAGTTTTAAGATGTCAAAACGATGGTCACTTATCAATTGAATTGCATGACACAAATCTGACCATAAGATTTTTCTTACAGCCATCTGTGCATTCGCTCATAGAAAATGGGACCAATCCCTCTAATCTTATTCAGAGTCTCAGACAGACATGATGTGGGGTGAAAAATTATAAATTTTACGCTTAAAGTAGCATGGAGAGTTATGATGGCTGATGTGAATTGCACGTAAACCACCTGATGTTTCTAAACAATTTAAACTCTCAAAGCACAAAACATAGAGTATGGTCTTATAAATATTAACAAAATATCTAAACATGGTCCAAACACAAACCGTCATGGACATATGTCATAGAGATTACAATGAATTAGAGGCCAAAAAATAAATCACACCTAAAGCTTGAGAACACTTGTTTTCTGTGGAGTAGTGAGAACTCTTGCCTCCCACCGATCCGAAAGGAACCCCGACACCAAGATGAAGGCTGCAAAACCCAACATGAGCAAATAAAAACTCGATCCTGCACCCACACACAAAAATAAGCTCTGATTAATTATTTTAAAATGTTGCATTTACAACCCAAAATTTTGCTTGAATCTAATGGTTAGAAACAATTTTTCAAAACTGATCAAATTTGATTCCAGATCTGGAATTGCTGAAGGTACTTCAAAATCTCACTTGCCACATACTCCATTTTTAAAATGGATTAAAATTGCAAATATAAGAATTCAATCAAAGAGAAGTATGTGACGATAAAAGAAGCGTGGGAGCCGATTTCAAACATTTGCATATTGGTAACCCAACTAATCTCGAATCCCATGATAAAAAATAATCCACTAAAAAGATTCCAATCCAATGGTTAAAAATCACTAATCAGGCTATTTTGTGGTATATAAGTCCACTTAGGTATGACCAAACATCCATACGGTAAGTTGTCTTTCCACATGATCATACTATGATCAGCATCTCTCGTACTATGAAAATTGTTACTCAAGATTCCAGAGTCGTGTATTCTCTGATATAGAGTTTTTGTGTAGTCTTGTAGTCCACAACCGGAAGCCCATTGCTAATCTATAGAACTCTGAAAACTATAAATGACAATAGACAATTTAATTGGTCAATTGAATTATCATACACACATTTGATGAACCGCTACTTGATACACCCGGAGAATAATATGGAGTAGTTAATACTCTTGCAATTGTACCATTGTGAATTATTTTTAGAATCAATGGGAAAAGAATATTGTTTGTTTTCCATGGTAATTGGTACCATGTTTTATTTGCGAACATCACTTGTTTTCTTTGGAGAAGTTTCTTCTCTTGCCGACATAGAATAGAATGTAGGACTTCTGTTCGGACACATTCCTCTCACTAACTTGGTAAACCTGCAAGTTTCCATCAAGAAGGATAAACTCATGAGGTCGCATTGTTGCTCTTTTTCGTAATCATAAAATTTGAAAGAGAGCAGAAGTGACAGGAACCCTATGGAAAGCCGCTCAAGTGATCCTCAATGTTTTAAATGTAAGGGTTTTGGTCACTTTGCAAATGTGTGCCCAAACAAAGAAGAATACAAGGGCAAGGCAAAAGTATTCAATGTCACATTGGATGAAGAATCATAAGATCATTCTGATAATTCAAATAGCAATGAAAGACTGATAAGTATATAGCTTTTGTTGCTTGTTTCAATAGTCCATATGGATCTCATGGAGAGTCTAAGAAAAGTGATGATGAGAGTTCGGAAGACTCTTACAATGGGGATTCAGATGACTCGACAATTGGTGTGAAAGAACTGTACAAGGAATCAATAAAATTCATCAAGGCTAATTTGACAGGGTTAAATATCTTGACTCTGAAAATGCAGCCTTAGTAATTGACACTGAAAAATTAAAAGTGTCATGCCCCGAATCCGGATACCCAGATACAACCCAAAAATCTATGGATCGACCTGTACCCGAATTCAGAGGTGATCCATGAATGTCCCCTAATGGTCCAATTAGGTCAATTAGACTACTAAGGTTCATTCGAAAACCCACTAAGTAAAAGAAGAAAAGTCTAGATGCAGAAAATAAATAATTAAAATAATTCGTAATTTTAATAATTCAATCAATCAACTAAATGTGGAGAGAATGAGGTGAGAACATGCTCTCAATCAAAGGCTTACATGACCATGAAAATAAATAAATAATGTTATAAAATAATCAAATACAGCTTTCTAAAGTGTGGGATCGACTCCCAAATCCTCGTCGATCTCTTCGAGTACACCGGAGTCTTTCGTCTCAAAATCATCCCACGTACTGGCTCCTCAAAATCTGAAAATGGTATCGGTGTAGCACCGTGAGCCGAGGCCCAGTAATACAACAGTGTGCATGGTATAATATCATACTATACAAGTTTTTAAACCAAGGTATGCATCTCAATCATATAATAAGGATGACATGAATATGAGGGTGAATGCAGGTAAGTATGGGATGCAAATGCAACTAGTACCCATAACCACATAGGGTCTCCATCTCCTTCCCGCACTGGGAGCGGTCTCATTGACCCATCTGCAGGATATAATAACGTCTGGGGCCTTTCACCATAGGGTACCGAACCCTGATTAATTGATAAAACCAATATAAACATATATAATATACTTCAACCCCGTTCCCTTATACACCCCTTATATAAAATGACATGATGATCATAATATGACAACAAGATGGTACTAGCGCTACATAACATAAGCACACATGTATTTAACATTTAAATAAGAATATAAAATGAAGAGATGATCATCAAAAGTGATAACATGGGAACGAATTATGGTTAACCATGAATAACATGTAACAATCACCGAAGGTCACGATCAATACGGATGAACAATATAAGTAAAAATCATGAGACAATCCAACACATTTGAAAAATCATAACTTAATCAATACAAATCAGAAAAATACAAACTCAAATGTTATATAAACTAGATTTAAAGGGGTATTTAGGAAAAATAGATAGAAAAATATTCATATTCAAAATATGGGTTGAAACCCTTAATGAAGTGGGCTAGACAGAATCTAGGATTCTGGGTTTTACAGAAAAGTCAAACACATTTGAAAAATCATAACTTAATTAATACAAATCAGAAAAATACAAACTCAAAGGTTCTAAAAACTAGATTGATAGAGGTATCTAAAAAAATAATTAAAAAAATATTTAGGTTAAAAATATAGATCAAAATCTCAAGTGAAGTGGACCGTGTAAAATCTAAAATTCTGGGTTATTTTGTAAAGTCCAACAACTTAGAAAAATTATAATTAAATAAATATAAATCAGAAAAATACGAACTAAATGGTTTTGGAAGATAGATTCATAGAGGTATTTAGAAAAAATAATTATAAAAATATTTAAATTATAAAAATACAACAAAAATTATAAAGAACATAGTCATCCGTTATAGGTGTAAAAGAAACCATGGCCAAACCCATCATGGTGGCCCAAAATAAAGATCAACCCAATAAGAATAAAGTAAATATTATTGAAATTAATTTATAATGAGTATCAACCATTACTTAATGAAAAAGAAATAAAATCTTGAAGAAAAATAAGTATAGGATGGATCAAACATACTTACCTCAAGGTTTTTTGAACTTTAATGAAAATCAAAAGTTTCTTCAAATTTGAAAGTCGTCGGATCGTCCTCTTCTCGGGGTATGTTCTTCCATTCAGAGTCCTCGTCAATTTTCCCTTCTTGCTCGAGTGCGATCGGTGCCCGGATGAAGGTTCAATGGAGCTTTCTCGATTCTTCAATGGAGTTGGGTTTGTAAAAGCTTCTAAAACTTTAGGGTTTTCATAAATAGGTTTATGGAAGGATTAGGGTTTTTATATTAATGAAAATCGTAACTATCAAAAGGATGACTTTTTCAACCCTCAAAAACTTATATTTTACATTATTAATGGGTTAGAAATAGGCCCAAGGCCCATATACATCAATAGGCTTCATTTAAGAATATTATTAAGCCCAAAAGACCTCTAGATTGGCCATACGGGCCCACCTAACAATTATAACACAAATAATTATTAATTAATTTAATCAAACTATATTATATAATTTAAAAGTCCATACAATAAGGTATTAACACATGTCACACACACGAATCATAAAAACGTTCAAAACCCTAGAAAAGTGTCAAATGACATTGGAATGACCCGAAAGTGATTCGCGGGTCCCACGCTCCTATTAAATAAATAAAATATAATTAAATATTAATTTTTGAAAATATAAGAATTATGGAAAAGTTCAAAATTTACAAAATACTATTTTTGTCAAAATCTCCCGAAATCTCCCACTAGGGTTTTTATGTCTCAGAAAATGTTCCAAATTTCATAGGTAAGTAGGTAAGGATAAAATATGAATATTTTTGGTTTCTCGGGCCTACAAAATAATTTTTTATAAAAGTTCTGTAATGCTAGCTGGGGAAAGAAAAAGTCTCCTGCAAGTTATGGTTCATTATTTTTAGCATGAATTTAGCCATAAAGAGTGAGTTTCAAAAATAGTAGATTTTCAAAGTTGTCAAAATGAAATCAAATTAAACATACATACTTAACAATGATATTAAACCATAAAAACAATAATAGAATCTGAAAAAGGTTCAGGTTTGGTGAATTTACCATAATACCTTAGAACGAAAGTTTAGGGTATTACAAAAAGTGTTGATTACTGATTTAGAGCAAGAGAATGAGTCTCTGCTAAAGACGAACAAGTCACTGGAATGTGAATTCCAAACTTGCATGACACTCAAGGAATCCTTAGAGAATGAGGTTCTCAAATCAAAAAGGGATGTGTCAGGATTCTCATCCAACTCTGCAAAGCTTGATGAGATTCTTCGTGTAGAAAAAGTCTATGGAGACAAACAGGGTTTGTGTTACAAAAATAATCAAGAAAAATAGTCTTCATCCAAGACGATTTTTGTTAAAGCCTAAGCTATTCCCACACAGATCAATGACCAAATCAAAATGGTAAAAAGCAGTTGTCAATGCAAGTACTACAAAAACATGGGTCATGTGATTAGAGACTGTCACAAGTTGAGAAGAGGACATCAAAATCTTCTAGAAAAAATGATGAATACCACTCAGAATGTGAAAAGTCAGAGAATTCCTATGAAAATACATTATGAGATAAATTATTTGGATGTGCTATCTAGGAAGATGAAAGACCTTCTGGAAAGGTCTAAAGAATTAATCAAGGAGATTGAGTCTCTTGAAAAATTCAAACAATCTTAGAGTTATGTAACTCAAAAGAGGAAAGGTCCTAAGAGAGTTGATCCATCTGCTAAACTCACATCGGTGTGGGTTATGAAAGATTCTTTGAAGGAGAAATGTTCGTCAATGTCATATTTCTGAGCAATGTGCTCTCTATCCTCTCTTGTTCTCATATTCTTATGTTGTGAGGGATTTTTGTTTCTTTTTTATTTTGCTTCATTTTGAAGAATAAAATTGATAATATTTTAGAAAAATCAAAAGATCAAGTGTTTAGAAGAATGTTAAAAATATTATTCTATACAATTTTGATAAGCAGTAATTTTTGAGACATTCCAAGAAAAATGACTTAACTGTTAGTAAAATTTTTGCTAATCCAGGTATTATATCTTTTAATTGTTATGATTGGTCAATTTTTACTAGTATGAATTAGAAAATTATTAAAATAGTATATCTCATATTCACATGCCCACTGAGTATTTCTGTGAGAATGGATTTGATAGAAGTGTGAAATCTTGTATTATTAGAATTAGGAATAAACCACTACTGATTATAACTTCAAATTAGTAGTGTTCCTACCTTCAGTTGATTTCGAAACTGCACTATAGTCAACTGTTGGCCTCCCAATGAGAGTTATTATTTTGAGGAAAAAGCTACCTCCATAAAAGTTAGAGTGAATGTCATCCGTATGGCCTTGTTTAAAATTGAAATCTGATTCTCATTGCTGCAGAAAAGGCTACCTACATGGAGAGTGAAAGCTACCTATATTCAAAGTTAATAAAAATGGTATAAAAGATAGCCAATTTGCTAGAAAAATTCTTATCCATCAGCAAATATCCATATACATGAGAGTATGTGAGACCCCTAAATAACTCTGAGGATTTTATGATCGGATACATGATACCTCCAGATTCTGATACGTATGAGAAATTATTACTGAAATCTTATCCGGTACTACAGATAGACTCAGATCACTTACACTTGATGATATTATTGTTGATATTTGAATTTATGATTATTAGTGATCTGTGACTTGCGCTAATGTCTAAAAGAATTAATATTTTTGATGAAGCAAAAGATTGCACTAACGTGTTAGTTAATTCTCTCAAATCAGAATCAGTGTTTATTGCTTATCCAGACTGTCTTCATGAATGAATTCTATGTTTTTCTGACGTTTTGTCTTTTCTTGAGCAGTTTCAAAAGAATTTTTAACTTGAAAAGATTTTCTTGGGGGTCCTGGAAATTGAGCCGATTGGTTTAAAATTTTTTTTTCTTCCCAGACCAGTCCAATCAATTGGAGGGTACAGTCCAATCGATTGGACATCTCCAATCGATTGGAGAGTATAGCCCAATCGATTGGACAAGCTCCAATCGATTAGCCACTTAGTCTAATCGATTGGACAGTGCGACGTTTGGTTTTATAAAATCCAAAATGGGTCATTTTCAATCCCAATCGATCCAATCGCCTCCCAGATTTCTCCCAATCGATCGCAGGTGCCTGATCTACTGTTCACGTAAGGTTTTGTGGAGCGATTCTCTCGATTTCCTTGTTTTTCACTTCACCCTCTTCATTGTGCTTTTTAAGAATTTCTGAGCAAAAATTAAGATTTTTTGGTATTTTCTTCCTTTCTTGGTGCTCATGGCGACTAATCCTCGTCGTAGAAGAGCTATTGTGGTATCTGAAGAAGAAAGTGTTGATGAAGAAGCGCTGGTTCAACGGACTGAATCACGAGTCAAACGGGGTGGTCAACCCAGTGGGTCACGACACTCTGAACGAGGTGAATCATCGAGAGGTCCTAGGAGAGCTCGGGGTCATGTCCGTCATAGCGATATTCCTTCGATGAGTGCTTGAAAGTAGGATTTTTCCGTGTCGTTGGTTACGGAAACCCTAACTTCAACAATATTTTTAATTAATCCGAGACTTTTAACCTGTAAAATATGAACTTTTGTATAGGGATTCGTGTCGGATGTCGATCCGCACTCGGGATTAGTCGGATTAGCGCGAATAAGAACATAAAATGACAGATAATATACAAGAGAAATGTGGAAGGATGAGAATGGCGAGTCGAGATTAAAAACACATCCATGAGATCCAGAAAATACTAAAATCATCAAAATCAAATTGCATTAATCAAACTGTTGCTTACATGAAATAAATAAAGCGGTAAATCTATTCTAGAAAGCATGTAAGAAAATATGTAAAAAGAGATTTTAGAGAGAGAGGAAGAAGGTAGAGAGAGAATTTTCACACCTCGGTCGTTTACCGGCCGACAAGGTAGAGGTGAGAGAAAAACTCACCCTCTTGCATTCACCGAACGGAGTCAGTGGTGCAAAAAGGCGATCAGCCTGGGGATTCTAGATAGAGAAATTCACTTACCCTAGAGAGAGAAAATGAACCCTAGAAAGAGAAAATACCTTATGCACACTTACCATGATTTGAGACCAAGATCGACCCAGTGAGTGGTTCGGCCTGGATCGGCCAAGAATGAAGGCCAAGTGAGTTGTCCAAGATGGAGAACATGTGATTAGGAGAGCATCGGCCATAGATGATGGTGATGGAGCAAGCTAAGATGAGCCCAGAAGTGGAGCAAGGTGCACTAGAGTTGGAAGAGAAGCTTCCAAGCGGTTGCACGAGGGTGTATTTTGCTGGTGCGTGTAGGGGGTTGAACGTTGCTGCTATGAACGTCAGCAAACCCGAAGTGGTGGTGGGATGCATAGGGCTTGGCCAAGGGAAGAGGTTTGGCCATGCTTGGTGGTGGCGATGTGGTTGTTGTAGGTTGCATGAGCAATCATTATTGCTGGTTCGGTTCGAGATGCAGGGGTTTCAGACCAGCAGGAGGGCGGTGTGCATAGCATGACGTGGAGGAACGGTGGTGAAGATGTTACTGCAATTTCCGGCCAAGTTCGCCGGAGTAGAAGAAGAAGAAGAAGGAGGTAAAGGTGAAGCACTTACTAGTGAAGATGGGGCATGGACAGAAGAGGTGCGGGAAGAGATGTTGCAGCCAAGGAGAACTTTGGAGGAACCTTTTATAGCCTCTCACCTTGGCAGCAACGTTGTTGGTGTTGGACGTCCGAAAATCGGGAGGAGAAAGCTTCGGTGGTGAGGGCAGCATGCAGGCGAAGTCGCACGGAGCAGCAGCAGGTGGTGGCTGAAGAGAATGGAGACGGCCGGAGGTTGTGCAGGCCATGCTCGCAACAGGGAGCAGATGCACAGGCGGTGTAAAAAGGTGGCTGCAGCGGTGGAGACGGTGGTAGCAGCTGGCCGTTGAGGAAGAGCAGACCTGCAACTCGTTGGAGTTGCAGGGTGCCGTTAATGGTGGTGTTCGCAGCAGCGTGGAGGTGGAGTTGTAGACGGCCTTGGCGATGAAGAGGAGCACCAGGCGGGTGGACAAGTTACTGCTGGCCGGAGTTGCAGACCTGCAACTCCGGTAAAGAAAAATGAAGAAGACGAGAAGGAAGAAGAGGAGAAGAAGGAGGGGGAAGAAGGGGAAAACGTGGGGGGCAAGTTTTGGGGAAAGGAGAGGAGGAGAGGGATTAGGAGATTAGGGTTTCGAACCCTCTCTTCTCCCCTTTTAAAGCTTCCCTATTTCCTTTAATGGAAATAGGGGGTTTTTGAAAATAAAAAAATAAGAAAATATATATATATATATATATATATATATATATATATATATATTTTTAAGTAAAAACCTACTTTTCCATGGGGAATCTCCCCAATTAGTGGACCCCCCATTTAATTAAAATTATTTTGAAATTCGCGGGGTCCACTAATTGGTCGGACAGCGGGTCGATGAAGATGGGCCCGGCTACTGGCCCATATGGATTGATGATGTCCATCATCTCACAAGATGATGTGACAGACAGTCTGATGGCGATCGGATGGATGGTGACTTGATTGGGACCCAGATTGGTAAATCGACGGATCTAGAGAGATCCAACGGTCCGATTGGAGATCCAACGGTCAAAAAGCTAAGGGAGATGAGATAGAGCCGAAAGGTAGGAGTTCTGGGGTTAGGTCAGTAGATTCGAGGATCGAGAGATGAAGAGAGAGAGAGAATAAGAAGAAATGAGAGAAAAAGTATCAAAAAAAATGGAAAAAAGCACTGGAGGAGGGTCTGGAACCCTGGTCTTCACTGTGACCATCCTCACGCTTCTCCAGTAGAGTCGACCATCATTCTTTGCTGACTCATGTGGCTTTAAACGCTTTGGTCCGTCTCTTGGTCATTGGCTCTCCTACTCTCTTCGTTCTTTGGGCCAGCTTTTCGATCCTCTTGTTCAGCCCATAATAGGCTCATATCTTCTAGACATAGCCTGTGGACTCTTTAAGCTTTGATAATGGGCTTTCATGATCCATGTGGGCCCACAAGTCTTGAGAATCATCCAATCAGGGTTTCCTGCGACAGAAGAAGCGCATAATGAGACTCTATCAGAATGACTTCATATCTAGACTTCCGAAAATGTGTTTAATGCATGCAAATATACCATTTCGTCCAGAAAAGTGTGTTCTACGCAACAGAAGAAACTATTACGTAGAAAAGTAGATAAATAGAGCATTTTATGTAGGAGAATGCAATAACGCTAACAGGATAATTGCTTAAAATAAGCACTTTTGAGCGAATATCACAACCCCCAACCAGCATATTGCCAATCCTTGGCAATTAGTGCGAAATAAATGAGCTTAAAAGGGCTCTGGACATGCTGCACACTTTTTCATATTAGCTCCGGGAAAACACCGTTCGTCAAATCATTGAATGGATGCAAAAATAGTTAAATGCTAGCGAAGAGTTGGAAAGTTTTGGCAAGACTACAGACTAATAATCATGACCCAGAATAGTCAGACTCTGCGTGTGTGTGTGCTCAACATTCCCATCATCCGACAGTAAAGATTTCCAGATCACCTCTAAGTTTTTATGCCTCGACCTTAAATCTCACATGTTTAGCACTCGGAATAGAATCACACAAGAAGGGTTTTCTTCTTTTCTCTCAATTTATATGTGAGGAGATATATTTAATATAAAGAGGCAAAAGATCTCACATATGTTTTATTTGAAGGAAGGACATCTTTAACAGAAGAAGATCTCATGATTGGAATACCACTTTACTCGGGAACGTCAGATCAAACTCTATAGCTTCTCTTTCTCCAGTCTCCACATTTTATGATTGTGCTATCCTAGAATCAAGTAGGACTTTCCTGGGTTGTAATGAGGCTTAGGTCAGGTGTAGAGAGATAAAGGGATACAGGATTTCAAAGATCTTGAGAGGATATTGCCATTTTCTTGCATTTTTCCTGCGACGTAACACCATTATCTGGTTCTTTTTCCCTTTTTCATATTTTTCTCTTTTTCTAGATATTTCTGAGACTGCTCAATTTCTTTTCAGCTCTTCTTCATACTTTCTTTCCATATTTTGTTTTTGGCTTGAACCACTTTTTTTTTCCTTTTGATTCTTCTTCTTTACTTTTCTTTTTCACGGTACACCCACATCAGTTATTCTTTTGTCCATCTCAACATAAGGGTAGCCAGTCATGTTTCGTAGCTGGACTGGATTTTAGGTTGATGGGTTTACAAAGAAAAGGCTTTTATAAAAAGGTTCAAGGGGTTTCTAGTGAAGTATAATTCAGGTGAGTAAAAAGGCTGAATGGTTCAGAAAAATGGCCTAAATCATTTTCTAAGGTTTGCACTATCATGTATACTGTCTTGACTGGATACAGAGAAGGTTCTGTCGTAGTAATCCAATGTTGATGTCGTTCCCAGTTTTATGATCGAAGCAAAAGATAATGAGATCTCTCAACGAATATTGCGGGCATGAAGAATAGTGAGTCATCTTGTGACTCAGAATTGTTGTATAATCCTCTGAATTGATTAAAGGCTCGAAAGCTCACTAGGTTAGGTCTCCACAATTATTCTCGCAGGATCTCTAGAATTTCTAAACTTAGGATGACTCTGATATTGATAGTGTACAATTGTGCCGAATATGAGTTTTTCTGAGTTTTCAAACCTGCTGTAGTCACGCTTGAATTGACTCAACGCTAACTTTAAACAAAAATTGACATCCTCAATACTGACTTAACGGAGGTTTTCAGCTAATCAAAGTCAGGGTATTTGACACATTTTTGAAATTCTAGAAAACTTTTGGAGAACATCGGAAATCACCCCAAAAACAACTTTTTCTTTTTTTTTTTTTTTTTTTTTTATCTATATCTATATTTATCAAAAGGAATACATGAGTTTTGGTAAATACCCACCCCCAACCAAAATATAGCACCGTCCTCGGTGCTCATGACCGGGACCTAAAATGATAACAAATCAGTGATGATGATGCAAAGATTCAGGAAGGATGTTACCAAGTCGGCAGAAACTCGACAGTGTGTGATACCTGATGATCGGAAGAATGAATGTACCTGCATTGCCAAAGATATAACAATAATCACCAATGCATGAGACTCATGTACTCTAGGAATACCGGAATTGCCTTTCCGAAAGCGCTAAGTTTAACGTCTTCAGCCAGACACAATGGGGGTGATAAGCACCCCCAACCAATTTGAAGCATAGGGAGACTGAGTGAGTCATCAGTCATCCAGCTCATCAGTTGGAGCAGGAATGCTTCCAATCGAGCTAACCCAACCCTAGCAGTAGTACGGGTAGGTTCTTTCTCAGTGAAGACTGAGAGGGTTCTCTGGCCGTGGTTAGCAGAGTCGCAAACTCATAAAGAGGAGCGGGTATGGGAGAACAGAAGTGGGTCTCTCATCAGTAAGAGACCTAGCAAGGGATTCTCTGACCATGGTTAGCAGAGCCGAAGACACAATGTGTATCGGGGATGGATTTATTGGAGCAGACTCCAGTGGGGTTGACAGTAAGCACCCCTATCCAGTATAAAATGCAGTGAGACTGAAATGATCATCAGTCGTAAGAGATTGGATCGATGAGATCCGTCTGCCTAGTCTCTCATCAGTAAGAGACCAATGGCAAAGGAAGGGTGGTGAAGATTGAAGGACTCTCAGATTGAGTCAAACAATGGGGCAGTTGAACCCATATAAATAAGCTTCAGACTAGGTTACAAAGAGACACTGGGTTTGAGATCCTAGATGATGCACATAGAGCAAGCAAGATAATCCTATGCCTAAAACAAATCAGGATAAGTTTGAGGATTTATCTTGTTAGTTTCTGGGGTATGGTAGATTATGACAGTGGGCGGACCACTGGTTTATTTTGTTAACCGCCGGACTAACTTTGTCGCTCTTAGGTTCTCACCAGGCTACACTCTTCAGAGTGAATCCTTTAGTACTAACTCTAGTCAACAACAAGGCAATCCGAAGCCTAGACAGACGTGCGGCACAATGGCTGTCTTAAGTACGTCCCAGACTAACCGGATTGGTCAAGTGTTTAAGAAGAGTGTTCCCTCGGGTTAAGCTAGGGTTGGTGCGTGTTCTTAGTCCACACGTAACTAACCGCCGAATAGTCCAAGATGCCACGTAGAGCTCAGTGTACTTGAGTAGCAGGGACTTATGGGTGTGTTAGACAACAGGGACCCGCGCTCGTGGTCTTATTTCGATTGGATGTTAAGCGGGTTCGCTTTGTGTGGATTTTTCCTCGAACACCGGGCTAATTGGCTCTACTTCTTCATTGTTTTTAATTAATGGAGCCTTGGGATCAAATCAGATGGAATGATGAGGTGGGTGATGAAATCCCACCAGTTGTAAAAGAGCTGGGTCTGCTCGATTAATGTTCAAGTATTAACGGCCACGCCACGCAAGTCGAATAATATGTATGCGAAAGCAAATAGACAAGCGGCAATGATTCACCCAAATTGCTCTGTATCGCACTCAAGGCGAGGATAGAGACTTACCTCCCGTGGGCCACGCCACGGGGTCGCCTCTTTGGGGTAGGGAGGGGTATCCTTCATGAGCATGGGCCCGACTCCTCCTAAGTGAGCTTTCGCTCCCTACCCGCAGTTAGATTCGCAATCCTGCATACGAATTAGTATATGATATGGGTCTAGGGTGTGGGAATATTTTGTTGGAATGTCCCTGCCTAGGGTGGGTAAGCAATCAATCAATCAATTAGGCAGGGTAAATTGTAAAGTTACTATTCATGAGAGTTGACTAAACAACTATCAACCCCCTAATAGACCTTTCCAATTTAAGAGTTTCTCCAAGTTAGGAAAATTCCCTAAAAGTAGAAGTTTCCTAAATCTGAAAACTTGCTAAACTTAGGGTTTTTTCCTGTGTTGGAAACCTTCCAAAAAGGGGACCTTCCATAGTTAGAAATCCTCTAAAAATAAGAATTGCTAATTATGGAATTTCGTCCGATTTGGAAACTATCCAAATAAGCTTAATTCCAATTTGAAATTTCCTAGGAATGGAAACCGTGCAAAAATGAAAATTTCCCGATTCGGAAAGTATCCAAAAATGCAATCTTCCCATATGCGAATATCCTAAAATGTGCAGAAATAGAAACTACCATTTTTCAATTCTTTTGATTTTTTTGGTATTTTTCACTTAATCTAGGGTTTCTAAAAAATCCTAGAACAAGATCTAGCAGTTTATATGGAAAGTAGTAAAATTCCTAAATTATTACAACTTTGCACTCGGCCTTCCGAGGCATTAAAAATAGTAATTTCAAAGACTGCTAAAAATCACTAAAAACACAAAATAGAAAGTTTCCCGAAAAGGTCGAGCTGGCCAAATTGAGCAGCTTTTCGCTTCAGCAACTTTCCAATTCCGTCTTTTCGTCCTTTTTCGCACTCCCGAACACCCGAGCGGCAACGACGCCATTTGAAAGTAGGATTTTTCCGTGTCGTTGGTTACGGAAACCCTAACTTCAACAATATTTTTAATTAATCCGAGACTTTTAACCTGTAAAATATGAACTTTTGTATAGGGATTCGTGTCGGATGTCGATCCGCACTCGGGATTAGTCGGATTAGCGCGAATAAGAACATAAAATGACAGATAATATACAAGAGAAATGTGGAAGGATGAGAATGGCGAGTCGAGATTAAAAACACATCCATGAGATCCAGAAAATACTAAAATCATCAAAATCAAATTGCATTAATCAAACTGTTGCTTACATGAAATAAATGACAGAAATAAATAAAGCGGTAAATCTATTCTAGAAAGCATGTAAGAAAATATGTAAAAAGAGATTTTAGAGAGAGAGGAAGAAGGTAGAGAGAGAATTTTCACACCTCGGTCGTTTACCAGTCGACAAGGTAGAGGTGAGAGAAAAACTCACCCTCTTGCATTCACCGAACGGAGTCAGTGGTGCAAAAAGGCGATCAGCCTGGGGATTCTAGATAGAGAAATTCACTTACCCTAGAGAGAGAAAATGAACCCTAGAAAGAGAAAATACCTTATGCACACTTACCATGATTTGAGACCAAGATCGACCCAGTGAGTGGTTCGGCCTGGATTGGCCAAGAATGAAGGCCAAGTGAGTTGTCCAAGATGGAGAACATGTGATTAGGAGAGCATCGGCCATAGATGATGGTGATGGAGCAAGCTAAGATGAGCCCAGAAGTGGAGCAAGGTGCACTAGAGTTGGAAGAGAAGCTTCCAAGCGGTTGCACGAGGGTGCATTTTGCTGGTGCGTGCAGGGGGTTGAACGTTGCTGCTATGAACGTCAGCAAACCCGAAGTGGTGGTGGGATGCATAGGGCTTGGCCAAGGGAAGAGGTTTGGCCATGCTTGGTGGTGGCGATGTGGTTGTTGTAGGTTGCATGAGCAATCATTATTGCTGGTTTGGTTCGAGATGCAGGGGTTTCAGACCAGCAGGAGGGCGGTGTGCATAGCATGACGTGGAGGAACGGTGGTGAAGATGTTACTGCAATTTCCGGCCAAGTTCGCCGGAGTAGAAGAAGAAGAAGAAGGAGGTAAAGGTGAAGCACTTACTAGTGAAGATGGGGCATGGACAGAAGAGGTGCGGGAAGAGATGTTGCAGCCAAGGAGAACTTTGGAGGAACCTTTTATAGCCTCTCACCTTGGCAGCAACGTTGTTGGTGTTGGACGTCCGAAAATCGGGAGGAGAAAGCTTCGGTGGTGAGGGCAGCATGCAGGCGAAGTCGCACGGAGCAGCAGCAGGTGGTGGCTGAAGAGAATGGAGACGGCCGGAGGTTGTGCAGGCCATGCTCGCAACAGGGAGCAGATGCACAGGCGGTGTAAAAAGGTGGCTGCAGCGGTGGAGACGGTGGTAGCAGCTGGCCGTTGAGGAAGAGCAAACCTGCAACTCGTTGGAGTTGCAGGGTGCCGTTAATGGTGGTGTTCGCAGCAGCGTGGAGGTGGAGTTGTAGACGGCCTTGGCGATGAAGAGGAGCACCAGGCGGGTGGACAAGTTACTGCTGGCCGGAGTTGCAGACCTGCAACTCCGGTAAAGAAAAATGAAGAAGACGAGAAGGAAGAAGAGGAGAAGAAGGAGGGGGAAGAAGGGGAAAACGTGGGGGGCAAGTTTTGGGGAAAGGAGAGGAGGAGAGGGATTAGGAGATTAGGGTTTCGAACCCTCTCTTCTCCCCTTTTAAAGCTTCCCTATTTCCTTTAATGGAAATAGGGGGTTTTTGAAAATAAAAAAATAAGAAAATATATATATATATATATATATATATATATATATATATATTTTTAAGTAAAAACCTACTTTTCCATGGGGAATCTCCCCAATTAGTGGACCCCCCATTTAATTAAAATTATTTTGAAATTCGCGGGGTCCACTAATTGGTCGGACAGCGGGTCGATGAAGATGGGCCCGGCTACTGGCCCATATGGATTGATGATGTCCATCATCTCACAAGATGATGTGACAGACAGTCTGATGGCGATCGGATGGATGGTGACTTGATTGGGACCCAGATTGGTAAATCGACGGATCTAGAGAGATCCAACGGTCCGATTGGAGATCCAACGGTCCGATGGAAGATCCAACGGTCAAAAAGCTAAGGGAGATGAGATAGAGCCGAAAGGTAGGAGTTCTGGGGTTAGGTCAGTAGATTCGAGGATCGAGAGATGAAGAGAGAGAGAGAATAAGAAGAAATGAGAGAAAAAGTATCAAAAAAAATGGAAAAAAGCACTGGAGGAGGGTCTGGAACCCTGGTCTTCACTGTGACCATCCTCACACTTCTCCAGTAGAGTCGACCATCATTCTTTGCTGACTCATGTGGCTTTAAACGCTTTGGTCCGTCTCTTGGTCATTGGCTCTCCTACTCTCTTCGTTCTTTGGGCCAGCTTTTCGATCCTCTTGTTCAGCCCATAATAGGCTCATATCTTCTAGACATAGCCTGTGGACTCTTTAAGCTTTGATAATGGGCTTTCATGATCCATGTGGGCCCACAAGTCTTGAGAATCATCCAATCAGGGTTTCCTGCGACAGAAGAAGCGCGTAATGAGACTCTATCAGAATGACTTCATATCTAGACTTCCGAAAATGTGTTTAATGCATGCAAATATACCATTTCGTCCAGAAAAGTGTGTTCTACGCAACAGAAGAAACTATTACGTAGAAAAGTAGATAAATAGAGCATTTTATGTAGGAGAATGCAATAACGCTAACAGGATAATTGCTTAAAATAAGCACTTTTGAGCGAATATCAGTGCTCTTATCTCCCCGTTCATTTTCGATTCCCCTAGAGATCGCTTTGAGCATTTCTCTGGTCGAAAATTCACTATTGAGAGAGTAATTGAGTTTAGCACTATTTTGGGTACTATGGTCCATTCACAGTTCGTATCTCGCGAGTGGATTCCTATCACTAGCTTGATCATTCCATTTTACCCTGTCTTGGTTTAACTTTTTTATGCCAAAATGCATGCCATTCAGTGTGATGGCCCGAGTGAGTTATCCTTCCAGACTTTTGTCTCTAGGGCTTACCTGACTATTACACCTAATCTTATCTCTACCCTATTGGACATACCTCATCCGTCTACCTCATATGAGTGCATTCCTAGGACTCATGAGATGACGACTTCTAGGGTCACCTTGATCGAGACTCTCACAGGGCAACTATTTGACTGGAGTACCTTCATACCTCTTACATCCCTTCTCCCTAAGTATCGTCTATTGCACCTCATCTGTGGATACAACATTGATCCACCTGGCCATGGGGCACAGGTGAACATTGATCGTCTTCAGCTTCTTTACCATCTGGGCACTGGATTTGTCATTGACCTTCCGAGGTTCATTTTTAGAGCCATAGAGCGGGTAGCCAGTTGGCTAAACATCCTTGTCTTCATTTTCCTCTACTCGTGAGCTCTATCTTACTTCATCTGGATGTGGTGATTCGAGCCAATGAGGAGGTGTGCTCTCCCATGGGGCCTATTGGGCCTTCGACTATCAGGAAGAGCATGTCTTAGGTTCATAGAGTGACAGATGTACCTCCACACTTCGATGATATTTTCGATGAGGACTTGGGGGATGATATCGAGCTAGGGGGTAATACTAAGATGCATCCTCCAGAAACACAGCCATCTTTTGACCAGCCTCTTGAGATACCTACTCCTTACTCCTTTGAGTCTCTTCATCATCAGATGGTGGGATTCGACCAGCGTCTCATAGCGCATGAGGAGCGGACAGCACAGAGCTTTCGCCGATTAAAAGAGGGTCAGGAGAGGATGTCGGGTTCCATGTACGATATGCAGCATTACATGAAGTACCAGTTCACCATGATGGGCTTTGGACAGCATCCACCAGCTCATGGCCCTGATCAGCATAATGGTGCTGGACCATCTACATAGACTCCTAGAGAGAGATATCTTAAGAGTTATTGGGTGTTTTTACTTTTGTTATTATTGTACACCGATAAACTCAAACTATGTATGGTTATACTCTGCCTGTGTTATATTTTGTTACAGGGTATAATCTAATATGTATTTGGTTATGGATGTATATAATGCACTTGTTTCTCATGATAAATATTCATTGCATGCTTATTATTTGCTTATCTTTCTATACCTTTGTCGATCTGTGACAAAAAGGGGAAGAAAAAATCATAGCGGTAAAAATAAGTTGATGCATGAGATAAGGGAGAGAAATTTAGGGGGAGAAAAATATTTTATTATTTTTATAATTTATCTACTTGTGATGTGCATAATTTAACTCACTACATTTTATATGAATTATTGATTGTCAATGATATTACATGGTATGTATTGTTTGGTAGAATGTGCAGGGAACATATCAAAAGCTATTACACTATATCTGTTCGATTATCTCCAAGAGAGTGTGAGATAGTGAGTGAATCATGTAAGAGGGTGGGATTGTATTTTCTATTTTTTACCTTCTATATGATTAAATGTTTTATATCATGGAATTGCCAAAGGGGGAGATCGTAAGGAATATTTTCATATTCAATTTGGCAAAGATTCCGTTTGACATAAAAATATTCTTGTAGCATTTCCTATGAGCACAAGTATAGTGTGAAGATGTCGTGGTACGCATACTTCGCCAGCTATGTGAAGACTAAAAGACAGAGACAGCAAGAATCAGACGGTTGTCGACAGGAGTCATCTGAGTAACTGTCGATTTATCGGTTAATGATCGCGTACGCTCGATTAGGAAGGTAAGTGACTTAGTGGCCATAGGAGTTATTTAAAATAAACAAAATATAATGATCAGACTTAGTCATTGGACATACCCAAATCAAAGTTAATTTTATTGACTAGCGGGATAGTCCAATCGACTGGACATGTATCCCCAATCGATTGGACATAGCCCAATCGATTGGAGACTACGAGGCAGAAACATATTTGAGCATAATCGATTGGAGACTCTGTGAAATCGATTAGAGCCTTCGGGACAGAAAGCTTTCTAAGTACAATCGATTTGAGACTTTGTGTAATCGATTGGAGCCTTCAGGACAGAAAGTTATATATGTCAAATCGATTGGAGAACCCTGTGCAATCGATTGGTGCCTTCGGAACAGAAAATTTATTGAGCCCAATCGATTGGACACTTATCCCCAATCGATTGGACATGGCCTAATCGATTGGACAAATTGTACAATCTATTGGACTTTGAACAGAATCGGTTTTCTCAAATCCGAAATTCTAGGTTCCTTCATCCCACATTCCATATGACTCAGGGTCTTGGAATTCTATAAATAGAACCCTTCTATGCCTTCTCTAAACACACACAGAGACACAGAGTGACTCAATCTTCAAGAGAAAGAAGCAAATGCTATATTTATTAGAGTGTCCATTCGAAGAGCAAGAATCTTATTTTCATTCACATCTTGTGAGCTTGTTCTCTTCTTGATCAAAGCCAAGAGCTTGATCTTTACTCAGCCTAGGTTTTCCACTTCTATATTCAACCTAGTAAGCCTGAGAGTACCAGTGTGACTCAACACCTTTTGAGCAACTTAGGGTTCAGGGTGCACTGAATCCTTCACTTTCTGCAAAGGCGGGAGTGTTGAGAATTAAAATCGAAGGAGCCGATCGAAGGTAGGTTCAGGGTGTACCAAACTGAATAAGCGGATAAGGCTTCTTGGCTGGAATAAGGGCGCGCGTGGATTCGTGACGTTGATTCAGAGGATGTGGACGCATCGGCAGTAGGCCTTGGCTAAGGTTGGAAGCTGTATTTGCAACGGTGCTGCATAGGAAACCTTTGTTTCGTTTAACTTTTCAGTTAATGATACTTTCTGTCTAGACGTGGTCCCGTGGTTTTTCCTTAGCTAAGGTTTCCATGTAAAAATATCTTATCTTGTGTGATTGTTTGTTTGTATTCCGCAATCTATCTTGATTTAATCAAACGATAAAAAGATAATATACCACGGATGTATATTTGATTTGAGTCAGTTGCGATAATCTTTTATCAAACAACAACACCCACATAGCCACTTCAAGCTTAAAATAGATCTACATGTTGATTTAATATATATTAAAACACAAAAGACACTTTAAGCTTAAAATAGTTGTTTCCATTATCTCCAGTGACTAAAACACTAAACAACACCCACATGGCCACACCATTACTTCTCCTCGGTACTCATGGCAATTCTTCTTTCAACCTGTCCTCAAATTTGTCACATTCCATGGAACAACAACCTAAAAAAAATACCAATCCAAAATGCAAATAAATAAATTAACAATCACATACGGATCGCTCTCTGACACCTTCTTTATGAAAAGAGCCTAACCGACACGATTAAACGAAAGAAAAGAAATAATACCTGATGGGGAGATTCATTTTGTTACCTGATACTTCAAAGCATCAATAGATTCTCAGAAATGGTAAAGTCTGAGTAATTAAATCAATGAAGGTAGAGAGGGAAAAGTGAAATAGATGGGTCAGGTAAAGAAGAAGTGAATTATTTTTGAAACCGTATGTTAGTTTTAAAAAAAGGAAGAGACATGATAGGTGACCGTTGAAAGTAAAAACTTTTGTAGAGGTTGTGACATTTGAAATTTAAAGAAGGGGAGAGACACGATTAGTGGCCATGGCCATTGGATGTAAAAACTTTTGGAGAGGTTATGACGTTTGGAATTTGCGCATACGGTTTGGATATTAGCAGATGCTTTGTGGAGAGATCTGTTGGTAGAGACCATTTTGAAATTATAATATGCTGATGTGGCGCTTTCTACCCTCATTGTAGAGAAAACGATTGAAGAATGGAGAGAGTGTCGGTTCAAATGACAAACGTTTTCGTGGACAGAGGAGAAGTTTTTGTTGAAAAAGTCTAAAACACCATTCTTTCTATTGTAATGAATGACAACTTTAAAGGGGTATTTTATGAAAAATTTAAAAAGAACGACAGAGCGCCACGTCAGAGGGCTCTGCTTTAGTATAGAAGTATAAATAGATATACTAAGGACACTACGTATGATGCACATACACCTTACACGTGGCATACTCTTAAGAATTACTGACCGATGTTTAAATTGTCCCTAGGTGTACTTACATACTTAGGTTCAGCCTGATTGTTGATTTCTATTCGTCGGATTAGAGTCTCTTTCATGGTTTGTATTAACCGTGGGTTTTATGCATTATTTGAAAGAAGGTTACACTATTGGAGACCACCAACCGTATGATGTTTAGACCAATCTTAGCTGAACCTAAATATCAAAATTCACCCTAATTGGACGTTTCTATCAATTAGATTGGAGACCATTGATGGTGTGGATGTTGGGCCCATATAAAAAAATCCAAATTTGTGGGTTTATATATGAACCCATGAAATGTTTGATATACTTTTTGTGGGTTCACCCACTAAAATTAAATCAACCATGATGGTGGTCTTTAGGTGATCCACCACTTGATGGACCCAATGTGGTCCACCATTTGATGGACCCAATCACACCACAAATCTGGCCGTTGGATTTGATTAATTTGTAGGATTCTTAAGTTCTAAGTGTCACAACTTTATTGGTGTTGGACACTACAATTATTTTATCCTATTATTATTTATTTATTTATTTTATTGTGGTAGAAATGGGCCAGCCATGTAGGCTGTCCATAACTAATGTGAGCCTTTCAAAAGCCCAAGACCCATTTTTTCTAACCCATATTTTTTAAACTTCATCTTCTTTGAGATGTTTTGGTTCAACTTCTGAACCAAAACATGGGCATCATCCCTACCCTCTAACAATGGCCATCAACGACCCTCCTCCAACCACAATGGGCCCACCAAATCAGTCCATCATCCTCTAATCACACCCAGTTGAGTTATCAAGCTGTGTGGGTGTTATGCCCTATTATTTGCTACTAAAAATGTCCAGAAAAGTGTTATGTTTCAGCGCATAAAACGCCCCTTAATCCTTCATCTCTTTTCTATTCAAATCTTTACCCATACCCCCTTGCTTTAACAATCTATGGGTTTCCTAAACTCCATATTTCCTCTACCAAAAACTAACCTAAAAACTCAAAAAGTTTTATGTAAGTAAAATGTTCAAAATAGAGCTTCGTTTCAACTCATTACTACGGCCATTAATAGCCCTCTAAACCACTCAAAACCTTTTTCTAAAATCTTCATGATTCCCTCTTTAACTCTTCCCTATCATTTTTTTTAGAAAAAAAAAACTTAATGCTCTATTTTTCAATTCCAAAATACGTTCAGAACAGGGGCTCCGCCTCATGACATTGCTGCACCATTGCAGCTAGCAAACATTGCCCAAAGATGGAGCCTCATGGTTGGCCAGCCACCACACATGCACTCCCCTTGTGTTTATGACTGAAATCTACAACTATTTTTCCCACTAAAACGTTCAAATTAAGATCTGAAACCATGATATGAATTCATAAAAACAAAAAACAAAACCATTGAAGTGAAACGATGAAATGAAGAAAAAAGAGAGGATTACCTCTCAAGAACTCCCAAGCCTAGCAATGGTGTTTTGTCTTGCAGCTCCCAACATCTCCATTCTTCTCCTTTTACAATCCTATCTCTTGCAAAAACTTGTTTCATATTGAAGCTCTTTGAATGCTTCTCAAAATAGTTGGAAATGGCACAAAGAAGCCCATGAATCCTCCGCATAGAACACTCTTCTACTCTCAGATTTTTTCTGGTTTCTCTTCTTCTCATACGTATGGGGTGGGTTTGATTAAAAGCATTTGGTTTTATTATTCAAAATGGGCAAGTTTAGATATTTCCATGCACATAAGAGACATATTGCCTTTTGTCTGAAATAAGGATAGGCATGTGTCTCTTGCATGCAATGGCTAGACATGTGTTAAGAAGCAACACAATATGGTGTGATGCGCTGTATGAGATTGTAATATTATAGACCATGATGGTCTATGCCCAATAAGTAGGTCTACAAATTGTCAATTTCATATCCAATCGGATAGATACAAAATATTGGACTTTATGAACACGATTAGGTATAGAGTTATGAGTCTGACATGTATCGCAAGGTGAATTCGAATAATTAAATTGTTTCTTTTTTAATCTTTTGTACAAATCAAAAGTCCGTAGAATTAAGGTCCTACAAGTTGAATTTTGAAAATCGGATTGGACGGATTCAAAGAGAATGAGTTAATAGAGTATTAGTCCAAAGATTGAAAATTTGACGCGCGAATCAAGGTAAATCCAGGCTATAAAAGTACTTGGGTTGTACACTTGAAACTAGAATAATGTCCCAAAGATTATTGGAAATCCTCAAAAAATGTTAGAAAAAATTGGATACAAAGAGTATTCTTGAGGCTAATATTCAACTCAAATTGTTGAACTGAGGTGTAACCTAAGGTAAACATGAGCTAAGAAAGACCCCATATTAACACTGGTTACATGTCAAAATCTTAAGAAATATCCAAGAACTATCGGCACTATTCCCAAATATTAGTAAATGGCAAGGAAAAGGCTTTTAGCTGATGCCGAACATTACACTTCACTACTGAAGGCCGTTACATTACAGTTGTAGATATGTTAGAATTTTGTTTTAGTTGAATTTTATTAATTCATTGCTTGTACTAACTTTATAAATTTAGAATTAATTTGTGATAATTGGATTTCTTGGATTGATATCAATTTGGTTGATATTTGACAATTAGATTGATATTTTTGAATGAATTATGGAACTGTTGAATTAATTTTTGCATGACATATATGTCTAAAAATTCTTGTGTATAGACTTTCAAATAATGTGACTTTTGTTGTAGAAGATTCATCCAATCTAATTTTGAATTTTTTTCGGACATTGTTTCATATTTGTATACTTATGTTAATAGGGTGCTCCTGTAGTTGACTGCACATCCTGAAAATGTTGAGCGTGACATCTGATCATTAATAGAAGCATGTAAACAAACAAATGAAAATCTATAATAACTATTCTTGGAATCCTATAAAAGCAAAGTTCGATTGGATTCGCTTGAGCTCCACTTGGAGGGAAGCTAACTTTGGAGTTGACTGTTGCGCATACTACGCATCAAATCTCTACTGTTTTGTCTTTTGAATCCTTCTTTGTTGTTTCTTTTTTTTTTTCTTTTTTTCTTTTCTCTTCCTTTTGATTTTGGTTGCTTGTGATTGGTTGGTTGAGGCTACCATGTTCGTCCCTCCTTCCTTGATGTAATCTTCCCTCTATTGTAGCTCTCTTTTCTTCTATATATCATCTTTTAGCAAAAAAAAAAAGACTATTCTTGGAACCCTCATCCTATCTAGGTTCCAACAAAGTTAGTTTTATCCATCTTTATTAGTTTTCAATTTGACATGGAATATTTTGTAAAACTCGACAATTTTGTTTTCTATTGATTTTTTGTCATTGTTCCCGTGTTGAGTGTCCTTTGGATGGTAAAGGTTTTTAGTTATTTTTCTTTGTTATTTTATTAAAACTCTACTTTTTGTACCATTTTTGGAATTGTTAATTTCATAAATTTCGATAAAAAATGAATTCACTATGATTTTAGACTATAGACGAGTAAATGATTTCGATTTCGAGCAGGACTTGTCAGTGGTTGAGCTCATTATTATGTGTGTATCTTCTTAATATTTTTTCAATAAGGTACCTTGAGTCTATTTTTAAAAAGTAAATTTTGCATGAATCAAAGTTAGATTTCTTGAGATATGGATTCTCAAATGTGGATGAGTCATTATGTCCAGAAATTAGATCACTAATGTTTAATGAAACTCGTGTAAAACATCAAGCAAACCCATCCTTATGTAATACTGGTAGGTGGCCCATGCCCATGGCACTCTTCGACAAAGCGTTTGCCAAAATCGGGTGTGAGTGGGTGAGATCCATCGTCCATGTATTTGAGAGATAAGATCTTGACCCTTCTTTATGAAGCCTATAAGAGGGAGAGGCAATTTCCCTGTTTTGTTATATAGATAGTGGGTGGCCCGTGCCCACGGCACTATATGACAAATCATTTGCCAAAATCGGGTGTGAGAGGCTGAGATCTACCGTCATTTGGAGGATAAGATCTCGGCCCTTCTTTGTTGAAACAGATAAGAGGGGGTATAAGTGGGGAGACAACTTCCCTGTTTTGTTATATAGATAGTAATAAATCATGATTTGGGAAATAGTTTCAAAACGGGTATGATTTGGCCAATAGTTTACCATTGAGTAATTTTTTTGGGCTGAAAGCTCTAAACATTTTAAAAATTCAATGTTGTTCATCACTGAAAAGTATAATACATGAATTTTTCTTGTGAGCCCACGGGGCACATAAAAAAGCACCACATGGCACAGGCCCAGTGATCCATGACTGATTAGCCCACCCCTCAGATGGACCCACACAACCGATAATCAACTTGATTGGTGATTTCTACCAATGGCTAGATATCACTCCATAAAAAAATGCTCAAATCCAATGGCTAGAGATCACCAATCAGGCTAGTTGGTGTGTAGGTCCATTAGAGTGGGCTAATCAATCATAGGCCCGAAAAAGTGTCATGTAGCACGTTTTTATGCTCCCCATAATTTCTCCCAGTTTGATGTCCTAAGTCTCCCTACCAAAATGCCAGATGGAGTACGCTTTAGGGCCCACTGACATTTTAATAGTGTAATTTTTAGCTGTTGGATTTGAGTATTGTTTTTTAGATGCTAATATATAACTGTTAGAAATCATCCATCAAGCTGATATTGGGTATGTAGGTCCACCAAGAGGTGGACCAAACATCCATAAGGTCAATGGACTATCGAGTACCTCCACATGGCATTTTGGGGAGGGGGAGACTTCAAAATTTGAAGTTCTCTAGGGACAGTTAATATTTTCTCGGGCATATGGGTGTGACATGGAGAAGTTACCTGTCCATATAGCCAATCCAGGGGATTCTCTTTCAGAAACACGGATAGTCATCCACGTGGCAAGAAAGTGAGGTAATCCATAGAAGAGTTCTGGACGGGGGCCTTCAGGAAAAAGAGCAAAATGGGTATTTTATCCCGGGTCGGGCTCCAGTTACCGCCCTAAAATGATAAGCTCCGGTTACAGGACAAAATATGAGCTATGTGGCGCAGTCTTAGAGGACTATGACCGTATGGATGTTTGGCCAATCCCTAAGTGGACCTACAAACCAAAAATCAGCCTGATTAGTGATTTATAAGGGTTGGATTGGACTTATTTTCATGGGTTGATCTCAAATGTTCGAATTTGAGCAGTATTTGAGGTCCAATGATCCAACGCCTAGAAATCACTAATCAGGCTTATTTTTGGTTTGTAGGTCCATCTAGGGATTGGCCAAACATCCATACGGTCATAGTCCTTTAAGAGTGGGCCACGTGGCTCATATTTTGTACTGTAACCGGAGCCTGTCATTTTTGGGCTGTAACTGGAGCCCGACCCTTTTATCCCAAAAGTGTGATTTTTAAGCTACATGTCCAGTAGTTGAAGCAGTAATCACTTTTATTGCCCTAAAATTCTCAAACGAACCCTACCCTACGCCGTGAACGAACAAACTCTCTCCCTCTGCGGAGAGGAGTAACAGAGAAACCCTAAAAACCCTAGCAATGGATGCAATAAGAAAGCAGCTGGACGTGCTGATGGGAGCGAACAGGAATGGAGACGTGACGGAGGTGAATCGAAAGTACTATGATCGTGACGTCTGTCGTCTCTACTTGGTTGGTCTTTGCCCTCACGAGCTCTTCCAATTAACGGTACCACCAATCTCTCTCTCTCTCTCTAAACCCTCGATTTCGATTTGTTTGTTATCCTCTGTATCGCTCTCTTCATATCGATGGATTCCTGCAATGATTCTATTGTTTTGCTATGTTTCAAAACCCTAGTTACAGTCTTATCTGTTTTGAATCACAAATGGTTCGAGTAAACCCTAATTTATAATTAAATACTGCGTCTGTCAGTAGTATTCTTCTCCATCACCACTGTTGATTGGTTCACAGAGTGCATCTCGTGGCAAGAAAAAAAAAAAAAAAAAGAAAGCACAGAGCTTTGTGTCAGTATTTTTTATAGCCTAAACTCGGCTGGTTCACTTACATAAGCATATTATGTGTCACAGCATGGCTTGAAAACGGGACAAGATTATAAAAGCTGTTACTTTCACTACAGACCTCTCAAAACTGATATTGTTGTGGATCCTAATAGTTAATACCTAAAATTTACGTGCTTCTATCTTCCAGACGTAAAATTGTTTTGGGTCTTAACATTTGGTATCAGAGACAGCCCCATGTCTCGGAAGGGGCAACCTGTGAAAAAGAGTCTAGCCATGTGGAAAGGGCTACTTGGATCACAGAGTAGGCTGCTGAGGCTTCGGCAGTGAAAAAATGGTGGTATGTTAGGATCTTAATAGCTAAGACGTAAACTTTACACGCTTCTATTGTCTAGTGGATCAGATATATATCAGTTTTGAAAGTTAAAGGAACATTTATCAAAAAAAAGAAAAGTTAAAGGAACATTTTAGCAGATGGCATATCCTCGGATAACTCCCCCTCTTCAATAAAAATGTACCTTTTAAGCTGTGTGTATTCCTTTTATCCTTCTAAGACAAACATTAGTAAACTCTTGTTTTGAATTTAGTCTACCCAAGACGAAGCTAGCCCTGCATCCAAACTCCCACCTTACTCCCTCACCAGAGAAAATGTTTTTTTTTGTGAGGTTTTAATATCATTATGGGATTTGAGAGGTTTTTTGGATTTGTACATGTGACATGAACAAGAGGGACAGTTTTTTTTGGATTTGTACTGTATTTGGCTTTAGGGATCTTGGTGTTATTTGTTCTTTATGCAATTTTTTCTTGATAATTTGTACTTTTTGTATTGATGTGTATCTTTTTTCCCCCTTGTACCAGAAAATGGATATGGGGCCGTGTCCAAAGGTGCACTCGTTGCAACTGAGGAAAGAGTATCCTTTACAATCATATATTCCATGCTATTTATTTCCTTTATTTTTTGAAATAATTGTTTGCGACTTAAAACTATGTTTCAAACTACAATAAAATGGAGTGGCTGTTTACATGGAAGAAAAAGAAAAATGGAATTTTAACTTTTTCTCTCAAAAATCGGGTTGCAAAAGAGAGGATCTACATAAACAAACTTTTTGAAAATAAAGTTTTAGCATCTGGTTTTGGACATTTTGTGTCCCTGAGATTCTGAGAATTATGCTCAATCTCAGAAAAAAGGAGAAAAACTTGCAAGGTGAAGCTTGAGCTTTAAGCTATATAGTGGTTTAGGCTTGGTTGGGCTACCCTCAACTAGGGGTGTTAATGGGCTGGGTTTGGGCAATGTGACCTGGAATATAAGTAGCTGGGCCCAAGCGTTGTCCTTCCCTTGACAGGTCTAAACAATTCAGGGCCAAGTCCAGCTTAAGAATGGGTCTAACAATTATATATGAGCTGGGTCGAAGCTTATTTTCTTTAAAGTTAAGACCAAGCTGTCCTATAAACATCTAGCCCATTAACCACCCTATAGCTGTCCCAACGGCCACACATGTTCTTAAAGGGGAAACGTTAATTCTTTTTTATTCTTTTCTTTTGTAGTGTTTGCTATATCTAATCTTTGATCTTGGATATTGTTCAAATCCATGTTCTTATTAGCACAATTAGTGAGTAGCCTGCGTTTGAGTAATTTTTCAACTGGCAAACCACAATCACTCTGGGACTACATATGCGATCTCTCCCAAGTCCCAATCATAATTATGCACCAACCAATGTGTTCACTATTGCTTTTGTGCATTGTTTATTTAAATGGTAATCATAGAGATCTGGTCATTTTAATAACCCTAGAGGATTGATTAGTTATTCAGTTATTCCTTTTGGTTTGTTATTTTTAAGATTGATTATCTTGTAATTGATAAATTACTATATCGACTTTTATCTAGCAACTTATTTAATGATTGATAAATTACAAATAATTCACGAGACCAAGGAATGCGCAAAGCTCAGACACTGTAGTTGGTGTTTGCCATTCTTGGATTGCTTGCACCTTCTCCATATCCATTTGAATTTGTCCTCCCCCATTCATATGCCCAAGTAACATAATGTGTTCTTGTGCCAAAGCCATCATGATCTAGGCATTTGCCCACGTTTTGTTTTTAATATACATTTCCTCTTAATACCTCTTAAAAGTAATACTGTACTATTGTTGAATGGGTTTTTTATTTTTTGTTTCGAGGGGTTCCCAGCAAGGTTTAAAATCTTTGCCTCATTTATCTTTACGCTAAGCTGATGGGTGAAACTTCTCAACCCAGAAGGACATTGGAAAAAAGTAATCCATCTTGAAATGCAACAATTCGAATATTCATTAAATTAAATAATTTTTATGTTAAGCTTAAAATATATTGTTTATCTTTCATGCGTGTAGAAGACATTTTAGTATGAGACGTTACATACTAGAATGGATCATCTTGATACCTTATCAAAATGAGACGTCTTGGCTGAGACAGAGCGAGACTTTGAACCATGATTGCAGGTTTTGTAACCTTATACTCTTTTAAGGAAAAACACCCTTCTGCATTCGCCATCCTCACCATCCTTTTTTCTCTGAGTAAGAAAGGGTAATAATTTAACATTCTTCACCTCTGTTTTTTATTTATATTTTATGTTTTTTAATTTAAAACCAGGTTTTCTATCATTGAATAAGAAAATATCATTTCTACACCATCTTAGCATTTTCTTCTTGTCTTGCATTGCGACATTATAAATTCGTTTGCAATATTATCAGTTCTGTATATGAAACACCATGTTGGGCAAATTATTTTATCCTATTTTAAAGTATATATGGTTTTGACAGGCTTTGCCTTGAGATATATTGATGTACTAACACATTTGGTGCCTCAGTGGTGGTGGACCATTTTATGGGTAAAACAAGGGGTTTCAATGCCAAAAGTTATCTGGTTAGATGATTGTAACTGTCTTATGTTGCACATTCTTTTAAAAGATTGTAAGAAAAATAGTGAATGATCAACAAGAAGGTTAGTAGAACATACATTTACCATATTTCAATGGGATTGATGTTTAGAAAAAACAGCTTCACGACGTGAACCGTTGAAAGGTAGGTCCTACCATGGATGTGCAGGTGTAGTAGTATGACCTTTGTTGGTGGTCTCTTAGGGTCTATCCCATGTGTATCTTAGATTTCCTATTTGAGAACATATAGTTGTGTCTTGGTAGCTTGCCTCTAGATTTTCAAATGCTAAGATCTCCATTTAGGTCATTTTCTTTTGCCTTTCAAAGTAAATTGAGTGAATGTCTCCAGTGATATGTTATGATTTTTTAAGTTTGTGCAATTATTTTTATCCAAGGTTTTTCCTAAGCTTTTCATAGATACGAAGAAGCCAAAACAAAAGGTGTTCATAGCTATGACAGGGACTTGGAGGATGTCATAGATAGGCTTATTGTTGAGTGTGATCGGAAAATTACAAGAGCTCTTAAGCGTTTGGAAGATGATGATGCTAAGGCTGCTATTGCTATATCTGTGTCTGAGGTTACCCAGGTGGGCATTCTTCGACATCTCTCATTCCATTTATGAATTTTCTGCTAGAACTTTCAAGGCTCCTTTTGAAAATGCAGACACCCGAGGTACTTGAGTTATCAAAGCAAATCAAGGAAAAGTTGAAAGAAGTTGATCAACTTGGTAATTCTTCCCTTATAAGATGGCACGATTTTCTTTTGCTGGCCTTTTTGGTTAGGCATATTGTGAACATGTTCATTTATGCGAGAATGATAGATTTTGTTTTTAATGCACACCTTGTAGAATGTATCAGTCAAAATAAGCACATGTTGCACATTTTAATCTATGCCTATTGATTTAAGCTGTTCTGTTTCTTTTTGTTCCTCATTCTCATTCAGTGCAAAAAAGTTGTTTGTTAGGAGTGAACAGAACTCTTGGTAGGCCAATGGTTATTTTCCCTACTAATTTAATGGAATTTGCTGCCGTGCTTCTGGTTGATATGTTCACATTATTTTTGTTTAACACACTTTATCTAGTGGGTTGTGTTTTGTGTCCGTTACAGACAAACAACTTGCAATGCTATGTCACACATTGCTGGCTTATGAATTGATCTGAACTGTGTGTGAGGCTAGTGGAATGTCTGAAGGACATTTGGCCTATATAAACATTGTGTTGTTTGCACAAAATATCATATGAGCAAGGAAATAAATTTTGATTTCAAGGTTTATTTCAACCAGTGTGGAAGTAATACATTTTTCGTGGAAATAATGGAAGTAATGCGGAAATGATGAATATATTGTGGAAATTTTACTAGAAAATTAGAAATAATAAAACAAGCATAAAAACACACTCATAACCTATCAAATCATAATATACAACCATATATAGTATGGAAATAAATGACAATAGCGGTCTGTAATATGCTGAGGCAGGTATCCAATAGTCTAAACAACTAAAAAACAGCAATAATAACAAATGAAAATGATTATCATCATCAAATAATCTCAAATTAAGTTCATTAAATCTAAATATGTCTTCAATAGACAGGTACACAAAGTAGAAAGGTCACAACCACATATATATATATATATTTGTATTTTTAACTTTTAATAAGTAAAATAGCGAGCTATTTAAACCACTTAGAAAGAAAGAATGCAACACATATGCATGGATTTGATGCATTAGGGTTTCCTTGATGTTTTATTAATTTTTTGAAATATTAATAATATTTTAATTAAATTATTTTCAATTATAAATAAAGTTAACCATTAATATTGTTCTGAGATTTGTTTTTTCATTTTTATTTTATATATTGGGCCATGTGTCCCATTTTTTAGAACTCTTTTTTATTGGTTATGAGATAATTCATATTGGTCATTTTTCAGTTTACGTAGTCTCAATGTCTAAACTGGTTCAATTACTAATCATATAAGGGGTGGACCCATGCTTGCCAATCATTGAGGTATTGCATTTGAGGGACTTTAAATGTACTGATATTAGGTTATTAATGAGGTGCATGTACATTATTGATTGGCAGATCTTGAGGGCAAGACAGATAGTAAGATTCGGGCTTTGGAAGTGGTGGAAGAACTCAGAGCCAAAAGAGCAGACAAACAGGTTATCTTCTGCTTCTTTTTTGGTGACGTAGGGTGTCCCAACCCTGACTAGGAAGGATTAATCCCTATGGATGCACACAATAAAGATTGCTATAAATTTCGACATGTTACATTTTGAATTAACATTTTGCTTTCGGTACAGTTTTTTTTATTCTGGCTGAAGTTCGGGACTTTTCTTTCATAAATGTGGTAATCTGCTGTTATTTTCTCTATGACAGTCCATGCTTCTTCTTGATGCCTTCAATAAAGACAGAGCTTCCTTACCACAACCACTTCCAAACCCTCCACCATTGGCTCCATTGCCTGTACTTGCACCTCCAGATCCCCGTACCCAGGAAATGATCAATGAGAAGCTGAAGAAGGCAGAGGATCTTGGTAAGTCCATTGTTAGACAAACCTATGAGATCGTGATGCGTCTTGTATTTTATCTTGAATTACAGCTCGTAAGGTGTTAGGTGATTGTTTCAGTTTCAGCCATTTTCTTTGTTTGCTCTAGTTATTAACTTCTTGTCCTTGAGCTTTCTCAAATTTGATAGTTTTATAAAATTAGTTTCTTTCTTTTATTCATAATTTGGATCCTTAATTGTTTGTGACTGAAATGCATAAAGTTGGGCAACAATACAACACTAGATGTGTAAAACGCAAAATGTGGTAAAAGACTGCCCGGTGAATTTACTAAGCCTCACTAGCACAAATATTCTAATATCTACACAAGTGAAAGTATGCATGTATGCATATCTATGTACGTATGTATACTAGATGTGTAAAAAGCAAAATGTGGTAAAAGACTGCCCGGTGAATTTACTAAGCCTCACTAGCACAAATATTCTAATATGTACTCAAGTGAAAGTATGCATGTATGCATATCTATGTACGTATGTACAAATGTAAATATATGTAAGGGATTAGCAAAATGTGTCATCAGTATGTTGACAACTCTATCACAATGTGGTGGTTATTATTGCAAGGCGACAGATATCATCTTCTCCACTTCATTGGCTTAACCAGCCCCTGTTCTTCTACAAATATGTTACACATATTCTTCTAAATTGATGATGTATTTATTTCAATTTTCAATACATCAGATCTTGACACTTCTTGGATTCTTGGTGCCATGCTTCCAAATTTCCTTTGTTTTCCTTTTCACATCACACTAATTAATATTTAGATTATGCTAAGAGTTTTATCTTTTTCAATAGAAAGCTTCTCATTGCCTGAGAAGAATCACTTGCAGTCACAAGAAGTAGCTATTCTCAGCCCATGACTAGAATTTCACTCAAAACCCATGATGAAGCAGTTTTTGGCATATGATATTTGCCCTCATCTAAACAATTGGTCCCTGTCAAGGGGTTAACTGTTAATCATCATTTTGTCAAAGACCAGGATGAGGTGGTGAGCCCAATATTTAAGAGGAACTTATTTGATAGGGAGATTGAGGAGAGGTGTTAATCTTCTTAAGTGCCTTTGGGAGATCCACACCCCTTCTAAGGGGGAGGATGCTCATCTTTGGAGAGTAGGCTCGAAAGGAGAATTCTTAGTTAGATTGTTTTATGCATTTTGGTGGAATTTTCTGGGCGAGATCACCAATTGAATCCTTTTTGGGGAAACCCGGTGCATTTAGAGTGGAGACATTTGTTTCGATCATAGTGTTTGACAAGATCTTAACCGTGGATCATCTCATCAACTACAAGATGCACAATTGCAAGTAGATGCATTATATGCAAGGAGAATGAATAGAATATTAATCATCTCGATATTCATTGCTCTTTGGCTAGGGAGGTGTGGAGCTTATTTTCATATTTGTTTGGAATTAATTAGGTGTTTCTGGAAATCAGGGAGGTTTTCTCTGTTGGTCGAGCTCTCAAATATCCAGTCCCTCTCAGTAGGTCCAATACATACTTTCTCTGAGATATGAAGATGCCTTTTTGTGACCGAGCAACTTCAATCCCTAGAGAGTACTTTAAGAGCTCTAGATCCTTCGTCTCAAATTCGGATGATAAGATCTTTAGCCGCTTTATCTTTGATGGATCATTCCCAGTGATAGACCATGTCATCAACATAGACTATCAACGCCCTTGTACTAGCCTCCTGGTGCTTCACAAACAACGTATGATCGGCCTGACTTTGTTTATAGCCGACTCGTCGGATGACACTACTGAATCTCTCGATTAGGGGACCGCTTTAGCCCATATAAGGCTTTCTTCAACTTACACATTTTGTCGTCACTTCCAGTAAGTTTCAACCCAGGTGGTAGCTTCATGTATACCTCTTCTGTCAGATCTCCTTGCAGAAAGGGATTTTTTACATCTAGTTGATGTAAGGACCAGACAGGTTGACCGCTAAGGATAAAAGAACTCTTACTGAGTTCATCTTGGCTACGGGGACAAATGTCTCCTGATAGTTGATCCTATAGGTTTGGGTGAATCCCTTGGCTACGATCTGAGCTTTGTACCTTTCAACTAACCCATCAAATTTATGCTTCACTGTGAAGACCCATCTGCACCCCACAGGTTTCTTTCTTTGGGTAATAGAATAAGATCCCATGTTTTATTTTTCGCAAGTGTCTGCATTTCATCTATCATAGCTTCTTTCCACCGTGGGTGACTAAGTGCATCTGCAACACTAGAAGGCAAAGAAACAGAGGACACAACACTAACAAAATTCTGATAAGACGGAGACAAGGACTGATAAGAGACATAATGGGAGTAGGGTGATCTGTACATGTACACAAACCCTTTCGAAGGGCAATAGGTAAATCTATATCAGTACTTAGAGGGTCATCAGAAATAGATAGTGCAATAGGCTTATGATCAGAAATAGGAACTGAAGTAGGAATATAAATAATACCTGATTCAGTAGCAATGGTCGGGCCTGGATCTAAGGGGAGATTCACAGACGCAGGATTAGAAGCTTGTCCCTTCTTTTTTGCTCTAACGTAGACACGCACGTCCGTTGCAGTAGTAGGAGTATCAATGATAGATTGAGATCCCGACATAGGAACAGAGGCAGGCATAGGAATAGGTACATGCATAGGAGTAGAGATGCATTCTTCTGCACTGTAAATGTCATGCACCCCTGAAGAGAAGTCCGGACACCAAAGAAAGGAATGGACTCAGCAAAGGTTACATCATAGAGATGAAGTGACGACGAGAGCCAAGGTGGCAACACTTGTATCCCTTCTGATTGGAAGGTACCCCAAAAAATGCATTTCAACGCCCGTGGATCCAATTTGTCCTGAGAAGGGCGATGAATATGCACATTGCACCCACCCAAAGACATTTGGCGGAATGATGAAACCTGGACAATCAAGAACCAAGAGTGAAAGGGGATTGAAATCTTAACACACGAGAAGGCATGCGGTTGATGATACGTCGCAAGTAAAACAGACTCCAACCAGTAATGTTTTGGAACCGCCAGGTCAATCCGGAGGGTACGCTCAACCTCAAGAAGATGACGATTTTTACGCTCGGCAATCCCATTCTGTTGAGGCGTGGAAGGACACGATGTTTGGTGAACAATGCCATGAGAGGCAAAGTAGGACTTGAGACCACCATCTAAGTATTCCCTCCCCATTGTCAGAACGAAGAATTTTTACAGTGGCTTTGAACTGAGTAAAAACCATCTTATGACTTGCATGAGATATACCCAAGTACACCCACTGAAATCATCAACAAAAGTGACAAAGTACCAATATCCAAAGAAGATGTCACCGGCGCAGGTCCCCATACATCAAAATGCACAATGGATAAAGAAATTGTACTTTTATTCTCACTAATGGGAAAAATAAACCTACAATGTTTTTCAAGTTCGCACGTTTCACTGTAAAACGGGACTGAAGAAAGAGACAAGAAAGCGGGAAAGACACGTTAAGACAGACATTGGGACATGACCTAGCCTGATATGCCAAAGCATTAAAACTGATTTGGCCGTAGGTAGAAACATGAAGCCCTTGCTGATTCGCGGAGTACGGGCCAATTTTTGGAAACTGTTGCTTCAGAGGTCAGAAAAATGCGGAATAAATTTCTGACAATCCCTAAGGGGATTATGTAAGTGGCAGTTAGGGTAGTAGCACCTAGGGTGGTGCGAATCCTGAGAAAAAACGTAATCTCTGATTTTCCTTGAAAATCATGTTGGCCGGAAAAAATGCTGGACTAGCTTGAGAAAAAGATAAGGGCTGGATTTCTGATACAGTTGAAGGAGAACAAACTAGGAACTCAGATCTCTGGTCCTTTGCTTTAGGGTAGATCCACGGATCGCGCAAGAAAACTACGATTTCTTCAAAAACTTTTGTTGGCTCCGGTCACCCACATAACTATCTTAGATTGATATGGGGGCTCGAGGAGACGTGACACATGCCCTAGAGCAACCATGCTCTGATACCATGTTGTGATTTAGGTTGTAACCAAAAGAGAAATATTTAAGAGAGAGGTATGAAGAAGGAAAAAGATGGAGAGATTACAGAGAAGGGGAGAGAGTTGAACTTATTATTCAAGCTCTCTCTCACTCATATTTATAAGCAGTGTTTTTAAAGGCGTGTCAGGCTTACGCCTTAAAATCCGCCTCGAGGCAAAGCTCTTAAAAACGCCTTGAGGCTCAATCAAAAGACGTTTACACATCTGAGGCATACACTCACTCCAAGAGGCATTGATGAGGCTTACGCCTCTCAGTGAGGCGTACGCCTCGTCAACGCTTTTTCGACTGGGCATACACCTCAAATGTGCTATTTTTTTGGCATGTTGTTTTAAAAAAAAAAAAAAAAATGTCAAGATATTAAAAAAAAGGTCGGGCTCCGTTGACAGATTTAAAATGACAGGTAAAATGACAGGGACACAATATAAGCCAGGTGGCACACTGTTACAGGACTCTGACCGTACGGATGTTTTTCCTATCCCATGGTGGACCTACAAACCAAAAATCTGCCTGATTAGTGATTTATAAGTGTTGCATCTTTGTACCTCAAATATTGCTCAAATTCTCACAGTTGAGATCAGCCCATGAAAATAAGTCCAATCCAAAGCCTATAAATCACTAATCAGGTTGATATTTGTTTTGTAGGTCCACCATGGGATAGGACAAACATCCATACGGTCATAGTCTTGTAATAGTGTGCCACGTGGCTTATATTGTGTCCCTGTCATTTTAGATCTGTCAACGGAGCCCGACACTTAAAAAAAATAGGTGTCAAAGGGACCTAACATAAAAATAAAAACCTTAAGTTTTATATTTAAAATGGATCAAACATCGATTGATCTACAATTGATTGATGACGAGATGTTGAATTTCGACTTGGACTATCAAGAAGAGGATGTTGTTCATATAATTGATGAAGATGCATTTAATTTAGTAGAAGACTGAGTCTTTGATTAGTGTTGTGTTTTTTTCGTTTGTGGTTGGAACACGAAATTTTGAACTTGAAAATATGCTTTGTTTTTTGAATTTTTGCTACATTTATTTATAGATTTAAATACTTATCTACCTAAAAAATGCGCGCGTGTGAGGCTTATGTCTTACGCCTTGACTAGTGAAGCGCCTCGCCTCGCGCCTTAGCGTTTAAAAACACTGTTTATAAGAGATGGGATTAGAGTCCCACTAGAACGCAAAGAGGTGGAGAGTCCCACTACAACATAAAGTCCTAGTCGTGGGTTAAGTAGGGCCTACTTAACCCACATACAAATTAAAAAAGAAGGCCCACGGGGGTAGTGGGACGCAGCCCACTAAAGACCCCAACGTGACCTATGTGGGGTGCAACATAACTTCCAACAGGATCTTCATTCGATTCAAGTAGCTCTGCTCTTGGCTCATGCACGGTGGCATTACAATTTGGTTCATGCCCTTTTCGGTATATTAAATAAAATTCTCATACATACTAATCTCCGAAAAAATGCTAATGGTGTTCCACAGTTTTCAATGTCAATTGTCTGGGATGCTTTATATTTTCTTACACGGTTCATGGGGATGAAACCTGCCTCTGGAAAATTATCCATTGATTATGTGGTATCATATGGAGTATAGCATCTAATGTATTTTTCCAAGTCCGTTGGGTTTCTTTTGAGTCATTTTTTTTGTGGTCGACTGGTCTTTCACCATTTCTGACTAATGTTACCTTCAATATTAACAAATTTATGACTAAGTTTATCTTAAATTTGTAGGTTTTTTGGATTTTGACGTGGTTTCTTGTTTTTCTTGCATGAATGTGTCGGAATTGGCTTATGCACATTTTGTTAACTCCTGTCTGTTTTACAGGTGAGCAAGGAATGGTGGATGAGGCACAGAAAGCACTGGAGGAGGCTGAAGCTCTGAAGAAGGTTTTGCTTGTTAATTTTCGTCTTTAGTTTCAAAGATCAGACTATTTAGGCCCCCATCCAGTTGCACATTAGCATTAGTCCTTTGCCAAAGATTTTAGAGATTCGTCTATTAATATCATCGATAATATTCATTTTCTTCCTAATTTTGTGTTCCCCGCTGTTGCTGTGTAATCTGTCTTATTTTTCCTTTCTTTTCTTTTTCTTCAGTTGGGTGCAAGGCAGGAACCAGTTCCAGACTCTTCAAAGTATACTGCTGCTGATGTGCGCATTGTGAGTCCAATTTCATACAACCTTCTTCTCATTACATCACTGTATACTAGGAATTAGCCTTCTTTTTTCCTTTTCACATTGCCATGTACTTTGAAGTTAAGGGCAACTCCTTAGTTCCACAAATATTAGATCGTCATGTACTTTTAGAGCATTGTTTCTTTTTGTAACAACCTATTATATCACCCATAATTGTCTATACAAAAAGCTGGAAGTTGGAAATATACATACTCGGGAGTATCTCCAGATTTCTATGGAAAGTTATTTTACTAAAATATTCAGCAATTCTCATTGTAAAATCTGTTACCTTTTACAGACTGATCAGAAGTTACGTGTCTGTGACATTTGTGGAGCATTTCTGAGTGTGTATGACAGGTAAAATTCTGGTCCCATGTCATTCAATAATCACAATTATCTTTCTTAGCTTCTCTGAGGGAAACAAAAGACTAGTATTTGGGGTTTCGAGTACTTCAGCTTTTGACCAGGCGTATTATACCTCCTTGTCACCAGCAGGCTTTTGGGCCCAGTTTTACGAGGATAACTTTTGCAGCTAAAGAATGTGCGTGTTTTTCTGTTTTTGCTTGTAGATTATGTAATTGCTAGAAACTTATGGGGCCACTGTATGTTGATTACGATGATGTAGGGTCTGTCAGAATGATTGTGCATTTTTTGTAATGAGGACCAATTTTGATTTTGCATGTGATTTCCAGTGACCGCCGCCTGGCTGATCATTTTGGAGGAAAGCTTCACTTGGGTTATATGCAAATCCGCGAAAAGTTAGCCGAGCTTCAGGTGAGATTATTCACCTATTTTCCATGTATTAGTTGATTTTTTTTCCTTTTAAGGTGGGATTTGATTAACAAGTATACGGAAGGGGCCATGATTGGGAACTTCAAAGAAGAAATATGGTGCCAAGTAAATTAAGATTTCTTATTTTGATCTTACTGTTTATTGCAGTTCATTTAATTTAGCTAAGCAGATCTGTTCATTGTTGCAATGTAGATGTCACTAATGCACATTAAAATTAGTGCATGTTGGGATCTATATGTTCTTTTACCTATTATGTTTGTAGGCTTCTTTTAAGTTGGAACTCTGAACATGTTGATTCAGGTGCTGGTATAATGTTTCACATTCTTCCGTAGAGAGTGTCAATTAGTATGCCATCTGTGAGTTTTTCTAACCTCTGAAGAATGTGTGGCTATGTTTTATTTATGACATTGTCTCTCTTCTTCCCCTCCATTTCTGATTTAGATTTTGGACAATCAATGTCCCCTTGGGAGTGGCGAGATAAGTGAAGGTAGCTGTGTCATATTTCTCCTTATCATCTTATCGTTAAACCAATCTTCACGAACAACCACAAAAATCTTGAAATGGGGTTTATATCGTCATGAAATTCAAATTGAAGCTATTAAATGGTACAGTGAGAGCCTGGAATCCCTGAAACAATCTATAAGGGAAAAAAATTGGTAAAAGATAAAAATGCACCAACAAATCCATCTTAGCTAGTCCATGAGGATCTTATAGTCCTGTTAATAACTTGAATACTCATTCTTACATAACTGATTTATTAACGCTGTTGCTCAAATCTTAAGACATCTCAACATGTCTATGTCAATGCTGCTCCGCTTTCATAAATAAATTGAGGAAGTCTTTTTATTGGTTATGGCTACTTTATCATAACAAGCAGCAAGAATAGGCTTCTGCAGTTAGTGAATAATCTTTAAGCAATGCTAATTTTTGGGAACGAAATCCAAGCTTATTATGAGGATCAGATTCTGGAAGTTCCTCTCACGGTCTCACCCAATGGGAGCCTACTCTGCTTGACACATTTGTTGCATCTCTGAGCTATTTGGTCGTATGTTTATCTAATTTCCCTGTCTGCAGTCACATTTGTTTACTGCAGTACCATTTTATTGTTATGCCTTCTTCCCCCTTTTGTATTTTGATCTTTTGATGGGATTGGTGTGAGCAGGACGTTACCTGGTTGTTTATTGTAACAAAGAGTTATCTTCATCTATATTCATCCCATTGCAGTGTTCATTTGGAACCTTGGGTAAATGCTCCAAAGAGGTTTTCGCATCTCTTTTTATTAAAATTTAGTACTTGTCAGGAAACAAAAGAATGACATTGATGTAGGTGGATCCTTAGTGGTTTTTTCATAGTAACAAAGAGTGCCTTCATCTATTTACATTTCTCTGCAGTGTCCATTTGGAACCTTGGATAAATGCTCCAACTCTAGAGTTTTTGCATCTCTTCTTTTTTACTTAATTTGGTACCTGTCAGGAAACAAAAAAAATGAGATTATGAACCATATAATGGTAGAAAACCTCTATTTGACATTAAAAATATCTATCATTTTTATGTGAATAAATCTGTAGGAAATGACTACCGAATCCAGTCCCGTCCAATTGCTAGGTCAGCCAAATATGCTGCTTTTAAGTTCCTCAACTTTGAACTGGCTATTTTTCTTACCGCCCTTCGTTATGGAACATCTTCATATTGTGATTGTATCTGGGGCATCAATTTACGGTGGAGCAAATACTTACCTTTGAATCTTGATAGTGGCTGGTGCTCATGTTGGCATTCTCTGAGGTTGGAAGAATCTGTGTATTGATAAATTGGACACTGATGTCATAGCCCCCGTGGTACTTTTGTACGATACCACCTCAATATCAGCATTTGAATTGGGAATAATGGAATCATTCACCTTGACTTATGTCATATCCATGGCCTTGGTAAAATGTACAAAGCTGTTTACTGAATGACTGTTATTCCCTGTTTACTGAATGTCCATAACGTCATGCATGAATACAGGCATAGAAGCTTAGATATCTTCATGCATATGGGTATGCATACATATACATGGAGTGATTGACATTAGCATCACTTAATCTTCTTGACTACCACTCTATAGGGTTCAACATGAAGAGATTGTTATGGCTGATTGAATGTACGCATTCTCAAAGTAATGCTAATCTTTTCCGTAGGCTTGGCTCCTATGTACTGCAATTTGTCTCTCTCAAGAAATAAGCCTCATATTTCTGCACCTACGAATTTCGGGCAGGATTCAAAAGGTGTAATGTAGGGTGGTAGTGAGCACGTGTCTTAGCAACTTCCTTGTTGCTTGAGATTTAAGCTTTCTATTTCTGTGCTTAATTTTATTTTTCTGTCCTTACGTGATATACCTTTCTCATCTTAAATGCTGAATTTGAGTGCTAAATTCGTTTGACTGTCTGGAGCTCTAAAATTTCTAGTTTGTGCTTCTTAAAAAATCAGTGTTTTACTTATTTTGACATTTTATTTTTCTGTTCAGCTTTATAGGATTTTCTCGACTGAAATGTTGATTTTGACTGTTAAAGAGTAGTTGGCTTTTTGGAACTAGAAAAACATCTATTTTGTTCGAAGTGGAAAAGTGCTGCCATTTATACTCAGTAGACTGTTCAACTTGTATAGTTTATATATGTTTTTATTTTTTATGGAGACTAACTATAACTAAAAACCTAGTGCTTTTGCGCTTTAAGAGGTTTGTGGCTGTTTTTTCTCTTTGGGTTCATGTGCCCCTGTGCTCCATGTGTTGTTGCTTGTGGCATCTTGTCATCTCTAGCCTAATTGGAGATGGCATTTGATACAGTTTAAATTGGTGTTTTGAGTGGCATTTTCATGGTACTTGAATTTTGTCAGGAAGAGAGAAATAAGAGTCGAAAGGTAGATCGATCTGAAGACGATAGAAGGTACACTCACTTTCTTTTCATTTCATTGAATTCTTGTAATGCTAATGCAGGAACAGTGAACTTGACTAATCTTTGTTATTACTTTCCTGTTGTCATTGTGCTCAGATCAAAAGAGCAAAATCGGGACCGTGACAGGGCATCAAGCAAGGACCGGGATCGTGATAAGGAGGATCGAGGTGATAGCCGAGAGCGGGTGAAGGATTATGATCGTAGGAGTAGAGACCGTGACCGGTATCATGACCGAGATCGTGGTTATGATCGGGAACGAGAAAGAGACTCAGACCGCTCTCGCAATTATGAGTCAAGGAGCCGCAGAAGGTCACGTTCGCCGTCAAGGGATCGTTCAAGGGATTATGATCGCCACAGGTATCTTGACTATATCCTTGATTAGTAAAGTATATAAATATCAGAAGTCCTATGTAAGATATGCTTATTCCTCTCTTTTTTACCTATCTTCTGGTGCAGGCGTCGGTACTAAAGCCCTGATTATTGCAGTGACAAGGGGATTGAGTAGAAGAAAGAAATTCGGGTTAGTTTCATGTCCTCGTAGCTTAAGAATTTCAATGTCAGACATCGCCCAGAGCGAGGACTCAATAATCTCTGTTTCGTTTTGGATCTTGCTAGTAGATTTGAGTGCTGCCTGTTGTGATGGCTCAACGACACTCTCTCAGTACACCTTTGTTTACTGCTGCTTTGGAAAAAGTTCAGCTCATGGGATTTGAGTAAATAGATTACACATATTCCCTCTTAGATGTCAGTAGGACTAAGTTTTGTAAGGTGTTCTTTGGGGACGCAAATGCAGCTTAGCCCCCAGCATTGTATGTGTGATGGGTCTTTCAGGTATTTATTTTCTGTCCAATGGGTGGGCCATCGCTCCGTTACTGCTAGTGTGCCTAGTTATCTGACAGTATATGTATGAGTGAAATCTGTTGTTCTGAAGCAGGTAGTGGTTGCATAAACTCAGATCGTTTTGGTGGAAGTCCTGAAGCAGGTGGAATACAAATTAAATGTATTTTGCTTATATGAATACGCCTTTGCAGATCAAGCAAGGTGCACACTAGTTTTCTATCTAAATGGCACTAACAGCTGGATTATATGCAGTAGAGGCAGTATTTGATGGTGTAGTAGTATGGATGCTCCATTTTGTCACTGTTGATTGGTTGATAGCACAAATCGACCTAAAAGCATGTGCACAGCTATGCATTTAAAGATTCCTACAGTGATTTTGCTCAGAAACCGCCCTTGTAAGTTGGTTAAATTTTGTTGACGGGAGAGCCGTGGCCAAGTTTGTTGCAACTCAGCTGTTCGTGTATCGACACACTGATGATCTGAATCAGTATTGTCCAAGATTCCAACATCAGCTGAGTCAACTCAGTTTCGATTGGGTCGTCCAAAGCCGACAAATATCCAACCGAGTCGAGACTAAGTTGACTCGGTCTTAGAGGCAGGCGGAGCAATCTGAAACTGAATTTCCAAAACTTGGTATAAGCAGGTAAGGAGAAATAAATCCCACGTTTAGGGACTTCAGTCTCTGAGTGGCAAAAGTAGCTCTTCGATAACTGAACAATAACGGCACAATTGGTGAAGTCCTCCCAAGGAAGTCTACATTTAGGGCCTGTTTCTTTGCGCGAATTAGTTTATTCCAAGTGAGGTCATTCCCCAATTTGATGGAAAATGTACACACTGCTATCCAACTGTTGGGAGATATCATAGGTTGAATTTGACCAGATTGGATGATCTTTAACGTCAAATCTGTTGACTTTTTTGTACTCTGGTTCCACAATTTTTTCTGATGTGGACAAGGGTGCGATAAAGTCAAATGGGGTCATGCAATCAAGTCTATTTGGCCTACCATATCTCTTTGGTTTGGTGGTGGCGGTGAAACAAGTGGATCCTTTTCGGACTACCGTCTCAGCTGCGAAATCTAAGAACGGAGATGTCCTCTTCTCATGGGCCCGCTTTTGCACAGGTATCCCTAAAACCGTCCAAACCCAACTTCCTAACTACCCTTTTAACTTGAGTTTTTGACTTTTTGGGGGGTAGGTGTTGCACAAAAGAGAGCCCCTGGCCCCTTGAGCAAAGTGTTGCTCAGGGTATCCGGAGATTACGAGTTCTCTGTCTGGGCAGTAAACCCAAATACTATATAAGCTAATGCATTAAAAAAGAAATTAGTTGGAAGGGTAATTCGGTCAATCTGAGGGAGGGGCACTTTGAAAGAAAGAATTTTAGGATTGTTAGAAGGGAAATTTTTGTAGCGCCCCACGAATTGTGAGGGCACCCAACCTCGAAAACACCCCACCAAAAAAAGCAAGAATGTTCCACCAAAACCGGTACCCAGATAAGGCTGAACAAAAAAACGAACAAGAAGAACAAGAGATCGAGCATCGAGAAGAAAACATCCTAGTAAATGGGTTTTCACCTGAAGCTCTCAAGGAGGAACAGATCCCAGAAAAAAGAACATGTAGGGTTGCTGTGTGCGTGAGATTTAAACACATGGCCTTTCAGCATGCAAGAGATATCAACGTGCTTAGATCGTGGCCGAACGTATCAAGGATGAAATGCTCGGTCTAGATTAGCTGGTAGAGCCTCACGCGGATAGAGCATTGCAACCCGAGAAGAATGCATTGATGTAATGATGATCTATGGTGGAAACAAGTTGAAGGATGGAGCAAGACCAGCTCATGCAAGTCTTGGGTTGCCTTCATAGAAATGAAGGGTGAACCAATTGTTTAGAGGACCCGATAGAGTTCAACTTGCTGAGAGAATTAAAAACCTTGGTAGATCATGGAGGACGTAAATGAGTTTGGTTGATGGTTGGACTATTGAAGGAGATCTAATTCATTTTCTCATAAGGACTGGCAGGAGGTCCTAAAGATCTTTGGAAGAGGTGTTTACTGAGTTGCATCACCGGAAGCTCGAATGGACCTGATGGCCCTTATTGAAGCAGAAGAAGGGGCCTGCAGCTTGAGTATGGACTTCATCAGATGTTGCTCTGAGAAACAAGTCGTCCCAAAGGACAGTGGAGATGAGTGCAAGAAGAGGGTGAGCATGGACTCTAACCCCATGCAGTAGCAGCAGCAGCAACAACCGCATGGATGTTTTCAATAGGTGGGGTGTGTTCGATAGGCTGGTGCCCTCACAATTCGTGGGGTACGACTAAAATTACTCGAAACTTTTATGCGCACCCCAAATTTTGAGAAAACCTCCAACCTATTGAGAGTACCCCACAGAAATTTCATACTTATTGAAAGCACCCACCTATTCAAAGCACCCTAGGACCTCCAAAACTCCTCTTTTTCTTCTCTCGCTCTCTCTCCCTTCTCCTTGTTTCAGCCGTTCGTCGGACACCCCAACCGTTCGTCTCCTCCGTTGTCGCTAGACTCTCCCCTCTTCTTATTCTCTTTCTTCCCCTCGCTCTTCTTCTTCTTCCTCTTCTTGCACTCATTGCTTCAGCCGTTCACCGAACGAAGCTAAAAAAAAATTGGCGAGGGGAAATGAAAGTCTCAGATTTTCTGTGACTTCTCAAGTCACGGAAAATGAGTTCTGATAGATAACCCTCTAGATTGGCCAAGCTGATGCTGCCTTTGCCTAATGACAAAAGTTTTGAAGCAGCGAAGCAGAGGCCAATCACATCACGCCACAATCCGCTATTCAAAATCATTTCTGGATTTGTTTAAAAGCAGCGGATTGTGGCACGATGTGATTGGCCACTGCTTCAAAAAATCCGCTGCTTAAAAAATTCTCGTCTAAGTTATGAATGTTCTCTTCCATGTATTATACTTTTCCCCTATAAATCACAGCCTCTATGTCATGTGGCAGAGAGCCATTGGATTAAAAGTCGCGCCACATGAGAATAGGCCAGGTAAAGAAACCCCTAGCCATTCCAGTGAAGATGTTAGGATTGTCGCCCCAGAAAACCAGTCCTTGGTCTGGAGTGACAGTCCAGAACGCCCTCGTTTCGCCACAATTAGGGTTGACTTCTTGGGAATGGTAGGCAGTAAATGCAGACTTTGACTGTGTTGCAGGTGTGGTCGTTTGGTAGTTGATGAAACTGATAACTGTTTAGGGAAACAAACCCTAGGTTCCAAATGACCGAAATGCCATTGATATTCCCTCTCTATCCTTCCCCCTCCCCTTTCTTTTTATATTTTTGTTGCAACTTAATTGATCAGTGATGGGAAATCGAATCCAACGGTAACCTAATCATCGATGATGATGGGATGTGTTTGGCCCCACATTGTATCACCATCATACCAAGATCAGACGGCAATGGAATGCTAGTTGTGACCGTGATTTACTAGACAAACATTGGATGAAACTAAACCTAAGGTCAATATATTTCTTTACAATGGATGAAAGAAAATATATATAACTTTTATAGTTTTATATATGAGAGGGTAATTTTGTAAATTCAACGTGATTCAAAGTATGCCACGTGCTGTGCTGACCGTTGGGAGCTGACCGTTGGTTGAAACCTAAAATTCAAATATTCCCGGGAATTTTCCAAGAAGAAACTTCCCCAGCTCACGCAAAGCTACTGAAAAACCTCAATTTGATATTTTCCATGACACTTAGAGCATCTTCCTCGCTGATAATCAACTTGATTTTGTACTAATGATGATTGGTTTTTCTTCTCCTTCTTCTTCTCCTCCTACTCCTCCATCTCCCCTTCCGATAAGCGTCGGCCCCGACGACCAGAAGTACGCCTTTTCGCCGTCTTTGTCCCCCTCGTCGCTCTTCTCGTCTCGCTCGAGCAATGCATCGCCTGAAAACGCCCCTCTCTTACACAGAGGGTTGTCGTTTCCATCATCGCCGCCCTTCTCACCTATGTCGACCCTTATGTCGTCTGAAAGCACCCCTCTCTTACACTTAGAGTTATCGACTCTGCTGATAGAACCATCAGCCTTTTCGCTCCATCGAGACCCCGACGAATTGGATTCGCAAAGCTCGTGTCTCAAGTTCTTGTAAGTGTTTTTTTAGATCTATCCCTTTTTTTTTAAGAAAATTAATAAAAGCTTGGGTGTGTTTGATTGGCAATTTTCCCGGGAAAAAGGCTCTTTTCCATTCTTTGATAGGCCATTTTGAGTCGGAATTTTTTTCCAAAGAACTGAGATTTTCTCGTCCAAGCTAGGAATTCGTTTCTGTCTCTCAAGGTAATAATTTTTTTCAAAAATTTTTCCGAGAAAATACATATGGGAAATGCGTTAAATGGCTGATTGATTGCAACTGAGAGTGCATATTTCAATCATGTGAGTAAATAAAGGCGTCTTTTCAGGTGGAAATGAATTCTCACCTATCTAGATGGGAAATGAATTCCGGGCTTCGTAGGGAAAAAAAATTATACAGATTCAAAATGGGTAGCTAACAATGGACAGTTGTGTTTTCCCAAGGAAAATGCAATTTTCCCACTTGGCAATCAAACACGAGCTAAGGCATTTTGCCAGGCATGTTTGGATTTCTTGAGAAAAATTTCTCGAGAAAACGATTTCGATTCCCTACAATTCAGGGGGGGACATCATACACCCCGTTTTTAATTATTTGCTTGCACTAATGTAAATAAGCATATGTTAGTATTATAGGTTATGATGTGCAGGTTGCAGTGGCTGTTGGTAAGATGTTGCCGTTGTCTTCGTCTCTGACTCTTCCATCTAAACCTAAAGAAGCATAACACAATTTGGGACATTTTGGTTCCATCTAAGGCAGGTTTGTCCCAATGTTTTTTGTACCATGGGACATAATTATAAGACGGAATTCCTTCCGGTCTTAAATCCAGACCGTCCAATCAATTCGTAAATCTTATTCATAAGATCATAATAACCATCCGATCAATCACTCATCTCGCTTGTAATGGGACTTGACTCCCCCCAATGTTTATCTTGTATACAATAGAATTTGTAAGAAGTTTAAATGAAAAAAACTTACTTGGCTTTGTGTTTCTATGTGATTTATCACTGTATGCTTCTTTTTGGCACTTCGCTGTGCTACCGCGCAACAGATTTTCAGCCGGTGCTTGCTGCTCGTGGAGTGTTCATGCACTCCACTCGCTGCCTACTCCACTTGTTACCACCAAACGACGAAGCCAAAAGCGGAATGAGGGACTTGAACCCGGCTGAGGCAAATATTTCCTTCCCTTCTCCTAGGAACTATGGGCATTCCGAAACGAGATAGTCCTACTGTACCCAAGAGAGAGAGGCATATTCACATTGGATTTGGTTTCATGTATGAGAATTCGTTGAATGTCAAGTGTCGGATTTGGCTATTGACATGCCGAGGTCGTAGTAGCATCAGTGTCAACCGAGGTTTCTAATCTACTTAGGAACCTTGCATGGTCGATTAGAAGGAAGAACGCATATTGGCCAAGGTGATGACCGATATGTTGTGTTATGTAGAGACTGATGATTCTTGAAGTACTGTACCTGAAAGCACGATTCTGCTGGTCCAGCTTTGCGCTGAGCTGGCTGGGGAGTTACAGGGGGGGCAACGCGCCCCCTCTCTAGGGGTTTGAGGGCTTTTCCCGTAATTCTCACATAGCCTTACAGAAACTTTAATTTTGTCTTAGGGCTATATATACCACTGTTGGTGAGAGACGAGTATCTCAATCTTATACTATGTGTATTTTCTTTTGCCCTAGAGTATAGTGGAATCGGTGTGGATCCGTGGACGTACCTCAATCTAGAGGGAACCACGTAAATCTCTGTGTTGTGGTTTGTTTGCATTTTTGCTTTATTGTTCTTTCTTCCCAACACGATATGTTAAAATGATAATGGCTTGACCAGTTTCTAAACTGGGTACATGTTTTATAAAGTTGTTCATAAGGCGTAGATGATTTCTCCCTATGGATGTGGTCAAGGAATTTGATCCATGACAATCTAGTTACTAGTTTCTAAACAGGATTTTTGTGAGAGGTTGAGAAATTTGATCAATGACAACTTGGTTACTAGCTAGTTCTTGAATTGGGTTTGATTGTGAGGCCTATTGACATAACATCCAAGGCACGTATATGCTCAGGCCTATTGACATAAATCCTTTCATTGTATTTACCTTTATGTTTGCGAGCCTTTTGATTTAATAGATTGTCTGATGATGGTAGAAGGTCAGCCGATATGTGACCGGATATGTGTTCACCCTATCCCCCACATTATCCAACGTTTTTGCCTTAATAATTAATTAATAATTATGTAGTTAATTTTAGATTATAAAATTACAATTATACCCTCCTAATTAAAATTACCAAAATATCCTCAAAAGGTTCTCCAATGTTGTTAATTATTAATGGCAACTTATGAAGTTACTCTAGTGCCCCTACCATTTATCAATTTTTTTGTCCATGATAAGATGAAATTACGCTTACAAAAAAAAAAAAAGATGAAATTACAAAATTAACCCAGATTTAAAAATTACAAAATGCCCTTATAGAAAAAATTATTATTTTACCCCTATATGCAAAATTATAATCAAATTGGTTAACACGTAAGTAACAAGCTCATAAATATGATAATACGGCCTCCCCATTATTAATGGTTGGCGCCAAAAGTTTTAATTTATCTCAGAAAAATCCAGCTCATAACCCTAATGGAGTAATGGGCCTCAATCCGGTTCTAAAAAGATCCAGGGTGTTAAGGCATCGATCATACTTTTACCAATGATTTGTATTTAATAGATTTTGAGAGAAGTGCAATCTTAGAAGGACAAGAACTTCAATGAAGACTTTCTATTCCTTGTGTTAGAGTCCGAGAAATTCTCTAAATGTTTCTATCTCTGGAAGGCATTAATTTTGAATCAGGAAACTTTCTCTCTCTATCTTGCCAATTAAAAAAGTCCCATTCCTCATCATATCACCCGGAGGGAGTGCAACTCTAGAAGAGTCGGGCTCTCTTCGGACCTCTTGTATTTACTGGCCGGCCTTAGTCAGTTATTTAGAAAGTTTTCGTTGTATGGACGCACTCTCGTGCCGATTCAGCGAGATTCCTGCTATGTTGGCACATTGTAGCTGACATGGAATCTTGCTGGAATATAGTAAAGATAATAATTAAAATATTTTGTTAATTAGGTCTGTTGTCTTGATATTTATATAGGGGCCCAAGTGTCACGTGCGATCCCACACGTGTTCTTTAATGTGTATAATAACATGTGTACGGATGAGATTATGTGGTAATATATGGTGTCCACATCGCTTATAAACCTGTAAAAAAATTCCAAGCATCAGCTGACCAAAATGATCCAATAGAAGCAACTTTTGGCCCGAGACCCACCAACTGAAGGGTCAGGATTGAACAGGAGTTGCACCAGTTGGAATGCCAACTTAGTTTAATCATGAAACCCTTTTCTCATTCCCTGCGGCTGAATATGTGGTCCCAGTCTTATATCTGCTAATCACTGTCTTTGAACAGAATCTGTACAGGTGGCACCATTTGATGACTTGTGCATAACTGATCAAGAATCACACTGATCATAGACATCTAACACTTAATCAGATGATGAGGAACCACAATGTTTTTAAGCTCAGACCATCCAATAAGCCGGTGGACTGGCCAGTTAACCGGTTGGTCAGACAGACAGCCTATCACCATCATACCAAGATCGGACGGCAATGGAACTCTAGTTTGACCATGATTCAGTAGTCAAACATTGCATGAAACCTAAGGTCAATATATTTCTTTACATAGGATGAAAGAAAAAATATATAACTTTTATAGTTTTATGAGAGTGTAATTTTGTAAAGTCAACGTGATTCAAAGTATGGCACGTGCTGTTTTGGGTTGACTGTTGGGAGATGACCGTTAGTTCAAACCTACAATTCAAATATTCCCGGGAAATTTCAAAACGGAACTACCCCAGCATACGCAAAGCTACCTCAAAACCCTCTATTTGATATTTTCCATGACACTTTTGAGCATCTTCTTCCCTGATAATCAACTTCCTTTTGTACTAATGAAGATTGATTTTGCTTCTCCTTCTTCTTCTCCTCCAACTCCTCCATCTCCCCTTCCGATCAGCGTCGGCCCCGGTGAGCAGAAGTATTTCTTTTCACCGTCTTCGTCCCCATCACCGCCATTTTCGCCTCTCTCGAGCCATACATCACCTGAAAACGCCCCTCTCTTACACATAGGGTTGTCGAGCCAGCCGAGACAACCATCGGCCTTTTCGCTCGATCGACCCCCCGACCAATTGGATTCACAAAGCTCATGTCTCAGGTTCTTGTAAGTGTTTTCTTTAGATCTCTCCCTCTTTCATTTTTTTTTTCTTTTTTTCGAGATATTAGATAGATTTTTAGTGGGTATTTAGGGAATGCAATCTGTAGGAAAATTACTAAAATATTGATAATAAATGCTTAATCTTTTTTTTTTAACTAATCCAATTGCGTGATTGCAACCGTCCATCATATTGATCTTTTATTATCCCTAAGTAATGTGATAGATCAAATGGTTGATGCCATCATGTTAGACTTTTGTTGTAGGAAGTCACCTAGGTGAGGGACCAATTGAAGCTTGGGTCCCACCTCCCAATCTCTGCATGTGCGCCACATGTGCTGAATGAGGATGGTAGACATGGTCCTTCTGGTCTACCTTGATAGGTAGATCGAGCAAGAGCTCCAACGACTGGTCAACTCATCCAAAATTAAGGGGTAAAGAGAAGAATCTACCCATGCGTGACTGGTAGGGCATGAAATGGACGAAGCGTGAAGCAATTTAAATGTGCCAAAAGTCATAAATTGGACAAAATGCCACATGTAGGAGGTGGCCCACGAATTAGATTGTGACTCCAAATTACCATTGTGGCATTCGGGGACCTGACACGTATACATGGGAGGGTGGTGGTTACCAATGTTATTAAACCCACCCCGGCCCAACCGGTCAAACCGGTGACCCGGACACAAAACCGGGTTGGGTTGATCCAGACCCAGCAATCTGTGAAAAAACCGTTCACATTATTTTAACCGTTCAACCCAGCCAGTTGACTTGAAGTGGTCCACCAAAGGGCAGGTAAAACCTTCATGGGTCAGTGAAGCCCAAAGAGTTGCCATGTGGCAGCGGGTTGACCCAGTCAACCGGTGACCCAGTGAACTGGTCTCTTGACCAGTTCGATGATTGGTCCAGGTATGAAAACATTGGTGGTTACACGCGTAGAGAAAAAGAGTTAACCCATTTTTTCAGTTTTGGGCATTATTTTTTTAAATGACATGACGGGGTTGGGATGTTACCGTTGTAGTCGCCGTTTTTCAAACCATGCTGCATCGTACATCATACAATCCCTTTCCCCATGCATCTGGAGCTTATCGACAGAAACGATTTGGATTTCCTACAATTCAGGGGGGCATCATTGTTCATACACCTTTTTTTTTTTAATTCTTTCCTTGCACTAATGTAAATAAGCGTATGTTACTATTATGCGCTATGATGTGCAGGTTACAGTGGCTGTTGGTAAGATGTTGTTGCCGTTGTCTTGGTTTCTGAGTCATCCATCGAAACCTAAAGAAGCAGAACACAGAGATCAACTTCAGATGCAAAATTTGAGACATTTTGGTTCCATCTATAGGGCAAGTGTCCCAACTTTTTTTGTACCATGGGACACAATTATTTGACAGAATTCCTTCCAGTCTTAAAATGGCATTTCATTTTTTTTTTTATTTTCTTTGCTTTTATCCTCTTAGACGCCCCAGTAGCATGGGACGACCGAGCCAGGCCAGGCCAGGCTGAGTCAGAAAGGCTTTGACGCGACTCAAGGTTCATATTAGGGGAAAGGAGAGCGAGGGGAAGCCAAAAAATGTGCAACACTGGAACATGACACGTCTTTTTTGCTGAGCCGTGTCTTGCTGCCCTCTGCCTGATCATCCAATTCGCTGCAACAGGCTGGCATAGTTGCCTTTATCTCGTTCATATGTATCAAGGGGGCTCCAAACACAGCAGATCAGTATATGTACCCTTGAAAGGCTGAGCCGTATCGACCTGCGCTGGGCCCGATCGTCCAATTCGCTCCAACTTCATCACCTTTTTGTACCGATCGGGCATTTTGCCCTTACCTCACTCGTTATGTATCAAGGGCAACACATACACAACAGATCAGCATTTGTACCTTTGAATGCAGACCGTCCAATCAATTGGTAAATCTTGTTCATAGATCATAATAACCATCTTACCACTCATCTCGCTTATAAACCTGAAACATTTTCCAAGCATCAGCTCACCAAAACAATCCATCCAATAATAGCAACTTTTGCGCCGTGACCCAACTGAAAGGTCAGGATTGAACAGATGCACCAGTTGGAATGCCAATTTAGTTAACTCATTAAACCATTTTCTCATTCCCTGAAGTTGAATATGTTGTCCCAGTCTCATATCTGCTAATCACCGCCTCTGAACAGAATCTGTTGGTGGTGATACCCATCAGGTCTTGGAAATTTCCTACATGCTCGTATCACAGGAAATTTCCCCGACTTACAAAAACAATTAAAATGACACAAACTGCCCAAGTGAATAACAAACCACTGAACCTTTAAACCATTTAGCTCATGGGCAGTGTTTTTAAACCCAGGACCTGCCACTGAACCCGGTGAACTGGCCAGTGATCCAGTTGGTCAGACAGACGATCCATCCAGCTTGTCCAGTGTTTCTTTTAAACAAAACCAAAATTTAAATTTCTGGATCGATTATCTGGCCGATCGGTCTGGTTGGGGGTTTGACAACACCAGTCGACGGATTTTATGCCATTTCCTACAACTCTCAAATGCTATGGTTTTTCCACCAAACAACCCAAATTCGAAACCCTAATCACTCCTTCCAATCCATTCAAGAAAACCGAATGAATCATGAATAAAACCCTGAAAAACAGCTACTATACATGAGAATGGATACTCAAATATACATGTACTCTCTCAGTGCGGTATACTGAAAACTAAAAACAAAAAAAATGGGTACGAGGAATCCGAATCCACTGTTGCAATAGCCTGCACCACAGTACACCATATAAAGGTTAGCCAATGTCTCAAATACTTGCATAAAAACAAGCTACATTGATACAATACAGAAAAAGGATTTGTTGCTCTTGCTTTTGGGCATGTTCAGTAGCAAATATAAAATTACTGGATGATATTTTAGCCAAGTGGCAATTTTTTGTTCGAGTCAAGACTTTATTTTCACAAGCATTTAACAGCAGTAATTATTCGAACAAAAACTAGGCTTGTACTTGCCCGGCTGAAATTTTGGTCGGCACGCTGCATACGCCCTCTGTTTTCACTTTATGACTTCAAAAGTTTCCCTGGACTATGTTTATAGTTTATGACTTAGATCTTATACTTCCCTAAAAACTATAATAGAATCCAGCAGTTGTGGAGAACAATATTGTTTATATGTATAAGCAGACACATAGCAATTGCGCAAGTTAATATAACTCACCAGGATTTCCCGAGGTCTCCAATGTTGGTAATGCAGGTAATGACATCTCTGTGGATTTCAACAAGCAGCCATTTGGTCATAAATTTGAAGATAAAATTGACCACACAAAACTTACAGCTACAACAGTTGTAATCAGCTTTTAATTTTTAATTATCTGTTTCCGTTGAAATAGAGACAATTGATCGACCCAAAGCTTATGATGATGATAAATAGATTAAAATGATTCCTTGCTGATGTGACAAAAGCAGTTCTACTTACCAGGGGCACAAAGGGACAAGGACGAAATTGAGGACGAGGAAGGCCAAGGTGCAGCAATATTGTCACTCAAATCACATGTAAAGCTAAAGCCTGTAGAATTGTCAAATACTACATCCGCAGGCAAGCTTCGAAGCAGACACCCTACATTTAGATAAAATTCAGACTTTATATTTAATAAGAACAGAAGAATTGTTTTATCTTCAAATAAGGTGAATGTATAGTCTCCGTCAAAAGACAATAACCACGGTCTATAAGTCGAATATCGGAGACATAGCACACAACACCATCCATTGGGTCACAACTCACACCTAGGAGATCTCCTAGATTAACAGAGTAGAACGACTGCAACCATCCAATGCACCTCATTCTTTTGGTCAGTAAAAAATTTTCCAACAGTTTCAAGATAAATGGTTCATTGATTGGATAGCCCCAAACATCTGATCAGGCTGGAAAGTGACCTAAGGAGATCTCCTGGGTGCTGATGTGCACCAAGTGTTCTGATATTCTGTAGATTGATAACGATTGAAGACTACGATACTAGGACAACATTAGACGAAAGAAATCTTCAGAAAAGGTAACAGCAAAAGGAGGGAGCTCAAAAAAAGCAAGGTATAGTGGCAAACCTTGTTGTCCATATGCTGCTCCAGTAGCAAGGTGCAGATCAACAAAACAGAAAGAAGATGCCGGATCAGATAAAATGCATGAAACAGGAAAAAGGATTCAACTTTAACAAAAATCAAAAATTTGAAAGGAAAAATACCCTGAAGACTGAAATCTTTCAAGTCTACATCACAAAGTTCATAGATATTTGTCATGACACCACCTTTCTGTAACATGGACCCAAACAATGTCGCGCAGTTTATGGCTTGCCTATTTGTAATTAACATCTGCTTCTGTATGCCCGCAATGTAAGTATTTAATGAGCTACAGCAGGAAGGATTGGGAGCAGCCAAATTACGGCATGCTTTAATTACTGCTGAAGGCTGTTCGAACTCCAAAGGACAGACTGCGTGTGCACGGACGGCTTAGTTCAGTTAAAGCAGACTAGAACAATTCATAAATTATAAAGAATGTCACTTAGATGCTTGGGAGTAAACAAACAATAGTAAGCTACCATACACATTTGTATGGTGCTGTAATGTGAGTTCTCCTGAAGAACTGAAAATATACTTCTATGTAGTCAGTTTCACACATGCAAATGGGATAGCAAAGACAATTTCTGTCATTACTAAATGCAGGCAAATAAAGAAGATGAACAAAAGGATCACTCCAAAGAGCAAGAACGCAAACGATACCACAAAGCGTAGTTCTTGAGTGGAATTCAGTTACGAATGCATGACATTTAGAACCTAACTCACATGTGAGCAAAGAAATTCACAGCATGTTCATATTTGAACGGAAGTCCTAAAACCTTGAACTTAAACAGCCAAAAACTGATACAAGAACTTTCTGTGTGATGTTTGTCACTGTCGCAAGGCCAATAAGGAATATGTCCCAACCAATTTATGGGCTGTTGTAGTGTTCCTATGAGATAAATGAAAACTTAAAAGGTAAAAATGCACCAAGTATATAGGTCAAATGCTGAAGAGCGAAAGATGCTAAAATGGGTTTTGGTAGTGTTCAAAGGACAAACACTTCTCTTCCGGAATTTTATGATTTGTAATTCTTGTTCACCATATCATGATTTCTAAGATGGATTTTCATATGGTTCATGCTGAAATTGATAACCATGCTTACCTTAACCCCCTAAATGACCCAACCTAGATTCTGTGTCCTACTTCAGCCCCATTGCCCTTTGTAATGTAAGTTATAAAATCTTAAGGTTCTAGCAAACTGTTTATGTCCCCTTCTTAACAAACTGATTTCACTTTTACAAGGTCATTTTGTCCATAATTGCTCAATCAGTAATATCTCCTCCTTGTCCAAAAGCTGTTACATTCTGTTCATCAGCAAAAAGGCAAAACTGGCTTGATGGGTATCTAGCTTGACCTTGATAAGGCCTAATCAAATCAAGAACATTTCATTAGCAGTCCTTTCCAAACTTGGCTTTGATTCCAACATAATCTACCTCATCATGAAATGCTTAGTCTACAACGAGCTTCTCTATTCTTCTAAATGAGTAATCTATAGGGTTATTCAAGGCATCATGGCATCTTTCACTGGGGATTCCTTCATCTCCCTATCTAATTCATTGTGTTTAGTGTGTAGGCCCACAATTCACTTCTTATTTATGTAAGTGGGCCTAACACTAACTTAAGTGCACAATATATAAATACAAACACAGGACAGGAGATCAAACCACCTAAGTTCGTTCCCCTCTCTCTTCACTCTTTCTTCTCTCCAATCTCTCATCTCTAACATCTTCACGACCTTAGTTGATGCTGCCATCTGTTTACCATCCACAATAACGTCTGTCTCATTTCTGCCCTTGTTAACTTCACTAAGTCTCGTATTGTATATTAACCAGCAAGAACCTCATCACCAACTTTCCTGTTCCTCGAGTAGAGGATTAGGACTCAAAACTAACTCACCAACCTGAAAAATATCTAGGGTAGTCCAGCTCTCTTCTCCAAACGCCATTTTTCAGTGTTCGACAAACTTCCTGGCTGGAAATCAAACCTTTTATCTGTAGCAGGACTTGCCATATTATTGCAAACTGTCACATCTACCATTCTTAACTACTGCTGCTCTCATGTCCTTCTCCCTAAATCCATCCATTTACATCCTGATCATTTTCAGCACAGTTTTATCTGGAACCTTACCAAATCTTGACATCACCCTCACCTTCTTAATTTTTCTACTATCACCTCTAAACCATGATTCTTACGCCACTGATCTTGCCCTCTTCTATGTTAAGCTGGAAGTTTCTCACCACAATCATGCATAACCAAATATACCCACAAACACCTCTTTCCTTGATGTGCCCATTCAACTAATATTTTTCATGGGCCTCGCATAGCATTCTAAACTGTCAGCACCTCCTCGTGGCAGGCTTTTATTGGCTTGTGGGAATGGGCAGTCCAAAAATTGTTGGACAGACCCATCCCTAATACACCTAGATTACATCATGAGCATGCTGATAACCACCACAAATGACCTTTAATACTATAAACACAATCATGGAACTCAGATCTCATTAATCATTCCCAGTCCCTGCTATCACTCGCACTCTATCCCTATTTGCTCCATGTACCAACATCCTAATCTGGCAACCACACCCCTCCAGCCACCTTATCACTAGAAGTGCCTACTATATGATCTGCTTCATGTCCCATGCTTCCCCCTCTTCTCATCTATTCCAGACCAACCAAAAAGTAATTGGAAAATAAGTTACTGTGCAAAAAGTGTTGACTAACGGAAGCAGTATATGGATCTACAAGATAAATTGATCCTAATGTATCTTGATATACTACTTATATTTTGAAATCCTTTACATGTCAGTAGCATACTAGATATAAATGCAAGTGGTTTATCCAAAAATAAATAAACAAATAACTGCTACGCACGACAAACATGGAAAACAAATAATTAAGCAACTCCCAACAAACGAAAATAATACTCTCAGTAACGTATACATGAATGCATATATCAAATCATCAAACATCATACCTTTGTTGACCTTGCAGGCAGATAATATTCGAAATGCAGTATTGGCAGCATCTGATGAGAGCTTCCTGGAAAGCCACGAATATACAACCCCCTTACAATCATTCAGAGTGTCCATCCTAGTAGGCTCCCCAACTATATTTGCATTCTCAGAAATAGGTGATTCTCTTGCTGAGATGCGGAGTGCAGCATCCATAATTGCAGGCTGGCATACTGGTCTGCAACACTCTTTAAGAGGGTCAACAGAGCTGCAAGCATCCAACAATTTGCTTGTATTTACTGTTTTTTCAAATGTGGTTGCATCCTTGAGAGGACAAGATCCTCCAGTAAGGTTTGAAGATTTCACAGCACAAAGTGCAGGAATAGTAATGTTTGCCCCTCTGCCAGCTAATATACTAATAATATCTGAGAAACAATCATTGGCAGCTGCTTTTTGCAGAACTAGCTGATTGGAATTGCTGCTGTAGTAACCTTGGAAGATGTGGAGTAAACTACTAACCTGGGGACAACATATTACATTCCCCACTAGTGCTGCTAAAGGTGCAGAACAATCAGATGCTGTTTTGTCCATGAGCATCGAAATAGAAGAAAAATTTACAGGGCATTTCCCGGTCAAGACTGGTTCATATGTGGTGGGAAAGGAAGGGTACATTGGCGACAATGGTTCCCCAGTATATGGATAATGGGGAATCACAGCAGGAGATATTTCTATGGGATCAAAGAGTCCACTAGTAGGTGGGTCAGCAAGATCAATTGTGGAAGAAGTGTGGGAGCTGGCTTCAAGTGGTGTCTGCAATGCCACTACATAGTGGAAGCTAGATAACCAAATTGTGAATAATAAGAACTGATGACACAAAGAACCTGCAATCAGATTTGAAAGACCTGACATTTTCAGCATCCTCATAAGTAATTCATCAAATCAAAAGAAAATAATAGCAAGGACTATAATTGGGAAATAACAAGGTCTTTTCACATGCATTGCCTCACCTTGCAGACAACTTACAGAAAATGAGCTTTTCGCTGCCATTTGAAATGGCCAGGGTACTTTGGTTGTTTAAAATTAAATGGGACTTCTGTAGTTTAAGTTATCCTACGAACCCAAATCTTTTCTCAAGTTGACATAGAAGGCAAGATAATTTCTTGAAACCTGCATATCTAAGCATGATTGACACTGCATGCCAATACTTCTAAGCAAACATGTCATGATGTCATCAATGTGGGCACAAACACACACGGGCACGCATGCATACATGCAACCAAAAGCTTGCATAAGTGTGTGACAAGTGACAACTAGTACTTTTTTGTGGTATTTCATAAATATGTCCCTTCGGTACCTGTATTCTTTGCAAATCTGCCCCAACTCTGACGAATGATGAAAAAAGTTGAAAATTTCATGATAAAAACACATGTTTGGTATGGAAAAAGACAATTTTAAACCATTGCCTTCCACATGTAACAGCAAAAGATCATTTTACTTTTTAACTAATGCTTTGTAAGGCTGTCAATGGACCAGGACAGCTCACTGGCCTTTAAGGCCCAGCCTGCCTTGGCCTGGGCTTAGGCAGTTGGCTCTAGGCCCATAAGGCTGGCTTGGGCCTGATTTTTAAGGCATGTTTTATTTAAATGGATTGGCATGGGCATACTATGCTAAGCCCAATGGGCTAGACCCAAATAGACTGATCCTTCGAACCCCTCTAGTTTGATTATCTACATGTTACTGAAAGAACTTTACAAGGTTACCTCATAGAAAAGTCAAAAAATTTATAGTTGCACTTTTATTTAAGAATTTTATGGACTTAGGCTTGGACCAGTTATGGCTTAGGTTCAGCCCAATTCATTGCCGATTGGAATTGGCGGTCATGGGCCTAGCGCCTAGGTGCTTCGGTCTTGGCCTTGCATTGAAAGGCAGGCTTCAATTGACCCCGGCCAGACCCAAGCCGGACCAAATACTTTGTTCCCTTCTTTTCAAGTCCACAAAAGAGAGCGTAAAATAGTCTTTTGTTGTCATTTGTGGAAGTCTAAGTCAAAATTGTCCTCTTCCATGCCTCTTGTAGGCATTAATAATCTCCAAAGGTGTTCATGGTCTATTCCAGTAAGGAGAGATTTGCAAATAATTTAAATAATGCAGGAATAAATGTACAAAATTCCAATGATGTAAAACAGTATAAATTCATCTATATAAAACTCACTTCTCCAAGACTCACCCTTAAGAAGAGTAACAGCCCTGAAACACTCCATAGTTACACTAACCCTCTGGCAACATTGAAATCCACCAAACAAGTGCCCTATAGTACTCGGTGTTTTATAGACTAACTGCACATAGCACCGTATCACAGCACCTGTACCAGCTTCAGAATTAGGACGCCATAGAGAAAAGGAAAAAATATCAACACAGAAAGAGAAACAAAGAAATAAGAACTACTGAATAATGCAGACAAACACGAATAGCTATACTGCGGAGCATCCTTCAATCCATTGAGAGGAAGGGGGGGCAGTGACAAGTGGAACACACTTCAAGTTGCAAATCATCATATACTACCAGCTCTTACAATATTACACGATTCTTTTCAGGAGCACCAACTAAATGCCTTGACGTATAGAAGGCACACAACTTCCCTAGACACCCATTATCGAGATGCTTCGAAGAAGGACGAGCATAGAGTTGCAAATAAAGCAATAGAACTTAAATGAATAAATGCACGTGCACACACACACACCCACTGTTCACACACACGTGCACACACAAAAAAAAACTTAGGAAATATGTCTTCAGCCACACATGACCAACTGATGATCAATAATTTATTTCTTAGCGCAAGCCACATACACGCCATAGATAGATGAGACAGTTCACATTTCAAAAGAAAGGATCCAGATTAGGATTGCTATTATTAGTTAGTTATCACAAAAGAGTTCTTGTCAGTCAGATTTTAGCTGCATTGAGTGAGTACAAAATCGGGACCGGGTGCATGAGTAGGAAATAATATTAGTTCTCAAAAAGCTGGTTAATGGGACAACCAGGAATCGTCTATGTTATATACTAAAAAAAATGAAAATATATCAAAGGCAGCACGCTCACCTCAGGCGCAAGGCTCACATAAAGCGCCTTAGAAGGGTCAAGGCGAGGCGCGTTTAGTAAGGCATGGCGCCTCAAACCAGGCTCTAGGCATATCAAGCGCGCGTCTCACTAAACTACATGTTTTTTGTAAAAATTATATACTTTGGTCTATTATATTAAGCATCGGTATGATAGGAGAGATACAATTGAACCTATCTCATTAAAAGGCATTAATGAAAGCAATGAATGGCTACTTGGGGAGATGAAAACAGAAGATGAAGAAGCAGAAGATGAATTGGTGTTTGAGAATGATAGCTTGGCATGGAGTGTTGCTACGAGAACTGCTTGAGTTGGTGAATCAACACCAAATACTAGATCACAATCAAGGTCAAGAGTAAGGGCAAGGGCTTCAATAAGGGAGCTGGAAGAGAAGAGGCCAATTTGGAAGAGACAGAAGAAGAAGAATTTATTGATGAGGCTAACACATCCGATGATGATGGGGATGAAGCTAATGATTATATTGTAGATGATGGCGATGTTAACTAGAACTAATTGTGGGCTATTTTGGGATTTTGAACATTTGCTATCTTTTATGTTTTATGGTTTTTTATTACTTATTTTGTATTTAGATAATGACAATATTAACTAGAAGTCTAGAACTATTTTGTGTTAGTTGAGATTTTTGACATTTGCTATCTTTTATGTTTTATAGCCTAATGATTCTTATTTTGTTATTTTATGATGTTATTTTTCTTAATTTTTTAATTTTTTAATATTTTAATATTTATTATAATTTTTAATATTGCGCCTCGTTTCAGTCAGGCACGTGCCTCGTCTTGCGCCTCAGGCGTCAGAGGTCCTAGCGCCTTCAGTGCGCCTTGCACCTTTGACTACCTTGGTACTGATAGTGTATTAGTTGAATCACTTAATGACACGGGTTTTTACTCGTTGGGCCACCTACTTTATGTATAGCTATTCACATGGGTCCAGGAGCCATCATTGGTGACTTCTACTAGTAGACCTTAGCCCCATCAACCTAAATATATCATATGCTAACCTTGCGATTAGTCCCACCAATCAAAAGGAAAAAGAAATTTTATACTCAGTCCTTGGGTCGAACTGTGTCAAGAGTTTTGCTAACCTTACACGATCAAGTGCAATTACTCCATTGCCCAAAGACCTCACAGTATCATCTCCCATGTGTATTTCAATATTTTTCTAATTACATGTCTTGTTCTTTGGTGTAGCAATCATTCCTTGGCAATCAAAATGCATTGAAATAGTCAAAATTAGCTAGTTTTATAGCATTATAACCGTCAGCTTCCAAGTCACGAAACTTAGTTTTTCAAGTTCCTCTGAGGCATTGAACTCAAACTTTATTGTTAAGTTAGAAATGGATGTCTGCTCATGAACCTTCTTCGTCTGTATATAAACAGTGGTGTAACCTTCTGATACAGTGGGATCCCCTTGAAAGTGAAGAGTGAGATCAACAACCCTTTTAAATACAATATAACACTAAGGGGGCGTTTGGCAACACAAAAATAAGTAACTTATTGACTTTTATAAGCCAAAAAGTTAAAAAGTTAGTTTGGATGTGTTTCATATTTTAACTTTTGAAAAGTTAAAAACTAACTTAAAACTGAAGATAATTTTTTTAGTTTTGAACTTCTAAGAGAAATTACTTCTCAAAAATTAGAGCGCCTCCCAACGCTTTTAATTTCTACAACTTTTTGGACGTAAAAAAATCAACTAGTAACTTCTACTACAAGTAGAAGTGATTTTACTTCTCGTTCCTAGACGCCCCCTAAGTATTCCAGTATTAGACTCGACAATGAATATGCAACATGTAACAACACAACTCTTAAGCTTTATGTCTAAGTCCAGAGAGCATATCAGATGGTTCACTTAATCCTTTGGTTTGCAAGTGCACGTTATCAAAGGATTTGACTGTTGATATCTCGAGACCGGCTGCTACAACCCAAACAGAGCAAAATCAATCTCAAAGGTGCTTATGTCTTCCGTTAAATTGTGCATCTTCAAGATACAAGCCAGATAGGACAAAATTTTGAAATGACAAGTAAATTCAAGAATGTAAATCAAACGGACTTGATCCAAGGTCCAAGAGACTTGGATGGGAATATCAGGTTTATTGCTACCGCTTCTACAACAGGGTACCAACAACACAAGCCATTTGTCTTACACTTTTAATGGCAGATGTCTCGATGATAATCCAGTGATCTTGTTGTCCTCAAGTTCTAACAGCACATCATGTGTCCCTTTAAGAGGATCTTCATCATAAATGTAAGCTTGAATAGATTCAGTTTCTCGTTGTTTTTTAACAGCTAGGACTTCAATAGGAACAGGTGTAGGCAAAAGTACTTTAAAACTGATCCTTCTCCCATCCTTCCAAAAAGTATAGGCGTGTATACTTGGATTGTAACAGCTTCTTGTGTTGAAGTCTACAGTTGTCCCAACTTCCAAAAATAGGTAATATCGATTTATTAGAGTAATTACATGATTACTAAATTCTAAATATTTTTCTCAAAAATATTTAATGAAAACTATTCTCAGAAGTCCAACTCCCTTTAAAGGCATTGGCTGAGTCTTCTTTGGAAACAAACATCGAAAATCAGTTTCAAGCACATTAATGGCGTAGAGAAAAACAAAAGGAAAAGACAAGAAGGTATCAGTGCAATATATTCCACAACGAGGATTAAAAGACTAAATCAATAGATTAACGGTATCAACCAATACCAAGAATAATCGAAGTTGCTCTGATACCAAAATTGATGTAGACTGACGATTTTACATCGGATTATGAGATCTGGAATCCAACCTCAAGCTTTCTAAACCTACTCAAATCAAATTAGAAAACCTTTAGAAACACCTACTACATTTAAACTACATTCTAAAATCCTAGAGTATGCAATAAAATCCCAACTAAATAAGCAACAATCAAACAAGTCCTCTAAATCTTGTAGGGTCCAGTTGATTCTCAATCCTCTTCTATGATACCACATAGGATTCCTCCGCATCATCTACTCTAACATTCTCCATTTGGAAAACCGTGTTAAAGTAGACGTCATGTCCACAACAGTACGTGTAGACATGAGCTCAAATCCATTGGATTTAAATCCTCGAGATACATGCCAGATTGGACACAAATTGAACTTATACGCATCTCGAGATTCACCATCCAACGCGTTTAAGCTAAAATCTATCAAACGGAACATCACTGAATCTACACTAGTGAAAATCATGAAAGAAAAAAACACAAATTGAAGGAAATATCAGGTTTTCTTCGAGTTTTCTTCCATTAACGCTGGAAATGAAGTTCTTAACAACCAAATATAAGAATCAAATCAAACAAGTCAATCTGCCAGTTGATTCACAGCTACAGACTAAGATTTTTTTCAGCAAAATGAAGAACTTGTACCTGTTTTTGTAGATCGAACAGACGATTAATGGATTACGAATCTGTTCTTCTACATTTTCCAAAACCCTTTCCCGTTCTTCTTTCTCTGCAACTTTCCCCTTTTCGCGACTTCATCGCTCTCTTTCTCTCTCCCCCCCTCTGGCTCTCGCTTTTGAGCTGCTTTTTTATACCCGCGGATTCCAAACGACAATTAATTTCGGTTCTGAGAATGATTGTCTGAGCCAAACTCCCAAGATGCCCCTATTTCTCAAGGAAAATACATAACAGCCCTTTAACGAGGTAGACCGCACGCCAAAGGTGTGAGCTTTAGCCATTTTTGTTGCTCACCGCTGTCCATTGGGCCCACTGACTGCATGGATGTTTAGCGGCTTTAGCCCATGGTTTTAAAAAAACGGGCGTTTAAACGGTAACGCCCCAAGCCCGTTTCTATTAAAACCGTTTAAACATGTTTTGACACTTTGAATTTAATGGCCGTTAAAATCGTTTTTACAGCCGTTAAATTCTGAAAAAAATTGTGAAAAAAATGGCCGTTAATAGCCCTTAAAATCTGTCAAATTCATTTTTTTTATTAAATTTCAAATTTTGAATTTCAGTGTCACTTTTTCCGTTTAAATATTTTTTTTTCATTTTTGCCTCTGGCCGCTTTAACAGTCGTTTTAAGGGTAACACCTCCAGTCCCTCCAGTCCGTTAAACCCTTAAAACAGCCTCCTTTAAACCTTGGTTTAGCCCACCCCTTGATGGATATACACACCAAAAGCACCCTGATTGACAATCTCTAGCATTATATTTTAGCACTTTTTAAGGTGTGATTCTAGCCATTGGATTCAACCATTTTTTGTGTACCAATAAGTCCAATTGCTAGAAATCATCAAACAAGCTGATTTTTTGGTAAGAATATCTACCAATGGATGGGCTAAGAGGATAAAAAATTGGCTGGTTCCGGGTCAAACTTTGAAGGTCCCCTCCCAAAATGTTTGACACATACCCTTTGTTAACCACCCTTAACTAACGAACCAAGGGGTTAACGTGGGTTGGGTTTAGACCTTGATGTACGTGTCAGACATTTTGGCAAGGGGACCTTCAAAGTTTGGAAGACCCTGGGACCAGCAAATGTTTTCTCGAGGCAGAGGTGATCAACAAAAATGGCTTAAAGCTCACGCCTTCAGCGTGAGGTCTGCTTTGTTACATCACGACTTATCATAGAAAACAATTTTGTATACAAGGAAGTGTTGATATAGAAAAAGTTTTAAAGACATTTATACGCAAAAATCATTTCTAGAAACTTGATTGGTTTCCAACACAAGTAAAACATTGCTCACGGACCTCCATCATCAACCTTGATCATGTGGCAGACTTTTAGAGACCACTGATCATGTGGACCTATATACCAAATATCAGCCTGATTAGTGATTTCACACCTTTTGATCTTTGTACCCCAATTAATGCTCAAATACTATAGTTAAAAATCAACCCACGAAAACGACTCCAGTTCATTGTTTAGAAATCACCAATCAGGCTAATTTCTTATCCACCTAGGGTTAGACCAAGAAAATTTTTGAAGCGGCGGGATTTTTGAACTAGCGATCATGTGCCCAATGATCACACGCCACATACATATGTGTTTTAGGATTTGGATTTAAAAAAAACTTTTTAGAAAGTAACATGGGTATATGTGGCGCATGATCACTGGTTTAGAAATCCTTCAAAATAAATCTCGGTTAGGCCAGACAAAGATCCACATTCAAAAATCTCTAAGGCCCTACCTGGTTCAATGCAAATCGGATACAATGCACTCACTTGCCACAATTTTGGCTGGCGTCCTACTGGTTGCCAAGCCCTTGCAAACTCTAAGAAAATGGATACAGGTATGTACAACCCATACTTGCATCCAAAGCCCCATTGAAAGTCCATTTCTTTGCTTGGGTTGGTACCCTGAATAAAATCCTTATTGTACAAAATTTGATCATTAGAAAATGAATTTTGGTAGACTATTGTGTTATGTGCAAAGCAAGTAGGGAGAGCATTAATCATCTTCTAGTTCACTGTGAGTTTGCCAGACTGGTTTGGACGTTTTTCCTAGAGCAGGCAGGAGTTGCTCGAGTTTTTTCGGAAAGCATAAGGGCGGTTGTTGAGAGCTGGCCTAAGGTTCCTATGTCAGCCAGGGGAAAGTTGCTGTGGAAGATGATTTTGCTAGCAATTATCTGGGGAGTGTGGCTGGAGTGGAATAAGAGAACCTTTGAAGATAAGGAGAGCTCACTTTTTCACGTCATTCTAAGTATTAAGGCTCTCTTATATGAGGAAGTGTTGATATAGAAAAAGTTTTAAAGACATTTATACGCAAAAATCATTTCTAGAAACTTGATTGGTTTCCAACACAAGTAAAACTTTGCTCACGGACCTCCATCATCAACCTTGATCATGTGGACCCATATACCAAATATCAGCTTGATTAGTGATTTCACACCTTTTGATCTTTGTACCCCAATTAATGCTCAAATACTACAGTTAAAAATCAACCCATGAAAACGACTCCAATTCATTGCTTAGAACTCACCAATCAGGCTAATTTCTTATCCACCTAGGGTTAGGCCAAGAAAATTTTGAAGCAGCGGGATTTTTGAACCAGCGATAATGCGCCCAATGATCACACACCACATATACCTGTGTTTTAGGATTTGGATTTAAAAAGAAACTCTTTAAAAAGTAACATGGGTATATGTGGTGCATGATCATTGGCGTTTGATCACCGTTTCAGAAATCCTTTAAAAATTTCTCGGTTAGGCCAAACATCTACATTCAACAATCTCTAAGGCCCTCCTTCGTTCAATGCAAATCGGATGCAATGCACTCGATCACTTGCCACAGCTTTAGGAATACAAGTGCTTTGTTGGAGGCATGCAAGTGAGCTGACGTGCAAGTGGGTGCCAAGCCCTTACAATCTCTTTAAGAAAACGGATGTAAGCATGTGCAGCCCAAAAACTGTAGTAAGTAGTGACTGCAATGCAACTCATGCATTTGCTCTAGAGCGCAAAATGCATCACAGTGCAGCGAGAAAAGATTCGCTGGTGTCGGGGACCTTCAAACTTTGAAGGTTCCACTCCCAAAATGTCTGACATGTACTTCTAGGCTTAAATCCAACCCACGTTAAACCCTTGGTTAGTTGGTTAAGGATGGTTAGCAAAGGTACATGTCAGACATTTTGGGAGGGGACCTTCAAAATCTGAAAGTAAAGTCGCCGTGACCAGCAAATTTTTTTCTACCAGTGCAGCAAACCAAGCAGGGCATAAGAGTGTGCCAGGTGTTTATATATTGTAGTTTGTCATCAACATTGACGACGGACGTCCATCAGCGAAGTTCTACCTACCCCAAACCGGGCACCGCCTTTCCTATGCTAAAAATAATGATAAGACGTTCAAAAGGAGAAAAGATGATGATGCTCCCTCCATGGAGTTATTGATCCTAACCATTCATTTGGTCGACCATTTCTTGGATGGGGTATAACCCAACACTCTGATGGTCTAGATCGTTCTGTTAATGTATCATTGGTCTTGTTTTGGGTCTTTGCCCTTAGAGCTGGCCCACTCTTAGAATTTTACTGGACATCATTATGATTTATGAGAAATAATTTTAGAAGATCCCCGCAGGGACAAATTACTTGATTGCCATCATTTCATTACTTATTACATTCATTCCTCAATGTTTTTTTTTCCTCTCTCAAACTAGATACTTGATTGGTTGCTAGGTTTGTACAACAAATCATGGTTTAAAAGGGGCCGTTATAACGGTATAACGGACTGGGGGTGTTACTGTTTTTTCCGTTATAACGGCCGTTATAAATGAATTATAACTTTCAGGGGCAATAACGAAAAATAACGGTGCCAAAATTCAAATTTTCAATAAAAATAATGGAAATAACATGCATTTTTTCACAAGTTTTTCCGAAAATAACGATTATTTTTTTTGTTATAACGGCCGTTATAACAAAAAATAACAGCCGTTATTTTCTAAGCGTTAAAACGGTACATAATGTAACGGGGGAGGTCCGAATCCATTTTAACGGCCATTATTTTCGTTATAACGGCCACTTTTTAAACCATGCAACAAACATCTGATCTAATGATGTATGACCCATGGTTTAAAAATGGTCGCTATAACGGTAACGCCCCAACTCCATTATGTTTCTTTTCCGTTTTAACATTCAAAATCGAAAAAATGGAAAATCCATTTTAATGGCTGTTATTTCTATTATAAAGACTTATTTTGAAGGAAAAAAAAACCTTTTTTTACCATTATTCAAGTTTTTTTATTTTAAAATAATAATTTTCCAACCATTTTTTACTCAGACCCATTATAATTAACAGCCATTATAAGGGTCATAACGGTAATGTAAATGAGACCGTTATAACGGGTGATCTGATCTAAAATCATATTATGATCCACCAATCATATTGATTCAACAATCTGAACTGTCCATTCAGGCCTGACTGAGTAATGAAGAGAAGCAAGGACAGCTTTGTTTCTATGTTACTTATGATCCACATGCCCAATTATTCAATCCAGGTGCAGGCCCACAGCCTAAAATCATCAAAATTCATCGCGTGCTTAGGATCATTTAATTGATAGATCCCACTGCCCATCAAAGAGGTGGCCTATTGAGTGAATGCTTTGCAGTGGTCACACTCTTTACGTAATTAATTTTCAAATTTCCATGGCTTCCATGCATGAAGGGGTGTCAAGACAGTGGGTCCGGGTCGGTGCACCTGTATACAAGATCCAGTCCACTTATTAGTCAAAACCAAGGTTTAAAAAATGGCAGTTATAACGGATTTGGACCTCCCCGTTATGTTATGTACCGTTAAAATGGTTGAAAAATAACAGCCGTTTTAATCTGGAAATTTTTTTTTTTGAAAAAACGGCCGTTATTTTCCGTTCAGAAAAAATGAAAATTTTTGGTTGATAGAATAATCTGCAAATAAATTCACAAATTATACAAAACAATTTGACGCTTAGAAAATAACGGCCATTATTTTCTGAAAAAATCATGAAAAAAGGCTGTTATTTTTGTTTTTGAAAATTTCAATTTCAAATTTCTAAATAGGAATTTCAGCACTATTTTCCCGTTATTTCTGTTAAATTCCGTTAAATTCCCATTTTTTTTTCTTTTTTCCATTTTTACTCCTGTCAGATACAATTCGTTTTAACGGGAACGCCCCAAGTCCGTTATACCATTATAACGGCCTCTTTTAAACCTTGCTACTTACTACATTTGCTTGAATGACTGTTATAGAAATGTTCATTGACCAAGAAAAAGTCAAGAGATTAGACTACTGAGATCATCTGATCAAGGATGTGGGGTCCTCACCCCTTGCAACAGATCACAGTGGAGTTAGTTGGGATTCGGGAAAAAGCAAGAAGAAGAAAAGGTTGGGATTGCAATTTGATAAGGAAGAGAAGGGTAGTTTAGGTAAATGGTGTTTATGACGTTGAAGCCTTTAATAAAGGTTGATGGATTGGGTGAACATACCTGAATCCAACCATCGATATTCTCGTGTCCACTTGCACACGCCTCCACTTCTCACTCCCCAGCGCCCCCCAGTCCCAATCTTGCTGCCCGTTTTTTTCATTTTATCAACGCTTTGCCTCGGATCCTTTCCTTTCTTTCTACTAAGGGAGGTGATATGATCAGGTCTGTTATTTATATAACCAGACACATTAAATGTCCTTATCATTTTAGACATTTCATTTCACTGTAACCTCTATTAGGTCACTAGTCTCTAAGAGTGTGCTACGTGGCGTTTTGAGATGCGATCTGGGCCTCGGGATCATAAAACGCATGGATCAAAAAAATTCTCCATAAAAGGTGTGTATGTGAAGGGTCGTGTGAGGGGCATGTGAAGGGCGTGCCCCAACTCCAATTTGGGCTTTAAAGCATGGTTTAAAAAACGGCTATTATAACGAAAATACTGGCCGTCATAACGGATTCGGACCTCCCTCCTTACGCAATGTACTGTTAAAACGCTTTAAAAATAATGGCCATTACTTTTCTGTTATAACAAAAATAACAACCGTTATTTTCTGGAAAATTTTGTGAAAAAATTGTTGAAAATTTGAAATTCGAATTTCGGCACCATTTTTTCGGTTATTTTCTATTTTTGCCCGAGTGTTATAGAAAACACGGTAAGAGTCATAAGACCCCGTTATACCAATATAACGGCCCCTTTTAAACCTCGCTTTAAAGTACTAATAGATACTTTTAAGCATGGTTTTAAAAACGGTAAAGCCCCAAGCCCATTTCTGTTAAAACCGTTTAAACACGTTTTAACATTTTTTTATTTTAATGGCCATTTTTTTGTTTTAACGGCTGTTAAAACCGTTTAAACAACTGTTAAATTTTGAAAAAAATTTGTGAAAAAAAAACGGCCGTTAAATCCGTTTACTTCCGTTAAAATCTGTTAAATTTCCTTTAAATTCTGTTACTTTTTAAATTTCACAATTTGAATTTCAGCGCCATTTTTTCCGTTAAAATCATTAAAATCAGTTTAATTCCATTTTTTTTTCTTTTTTTTCATTTTTGCCCCTGGCCATTTCAATCCGTTTAAACGGCGGTTTAAACAGTTTAAACGGTAAAGCCCCCAGTCCATTTAACCGTTAAAACGGCCTCCTTTAAACCTTGCTTTTAAGGACCAGACTTGAGAGACTCACCGTTTTGCACTTATCTTTTCGCTCGTGCTCTAGGCCGAACTCTGGCGTGGATTCTGAGAATCCAACAACCACCGTTGGCTTCTCGAAATCCACATATGAGAGAGCACGAGTGAAAAGACGAGTGCAAAAAGGCCAGTCGCCTGATCCTAACCCTAATTTTAATGTTATAAATATGTGTCTCAAAATATCACTTGGCAGGAAATGGAATAATTTTAATGTACATCAACATCATCTCACTCCGATCATAAATTCACACCAGTGAACAATTTTAAGGTGTGTTTGTTTACTGAGAAATCGTGTTTTGGGCAACTTGAAAACGTGCACAAAAAAGGAGTTACGCAAAATGAATATTGCACACCATTGATTGGAGTAAAACTTCAATGACAGGGCCCTGTCATTAAAGGAGATGACAGGGCAGAAGATCTCGTGGATTTTGTAGATCACGTGGATTTTGTACTAGCGGACTACCTCGGCCTCACCACCCACGTACACAGTGAGTGTTTTGGCAAAAAACACTTTAGTACTCACTTGGGTACGTGTGTGGTGAGGCCGAGTCCGTACAAATTCCATGTGCCGAGATCTGCTGCCCTGTCATCTCCTTCGGGTCATCAAAGTTTTATCCCATTGATCAGACACGTGGTACAAATTTGAATTTAAGGAGTTTGGTAGACTATGTAAATCAACTTTTAAAAATGTGTCAGGCTCAAGGGACCCCCATCTTGGAGTACCTACGTAGAAGATGAATCAATGGCTGATTTTTGGTGAGGATGATCTCTATGGTGAGGAGATCATCCTCACAAAAATTCAAATCATTCTGATATTAATAGACTGGTTTAGAAGTGAAGAATCATGGACTGTTGATTTTTACCGTGTAACTTTAAAACGACATTTGATGGAGTTAGAAATTTCAGAATGGGCTGATTTTTTGTTGAGGTGATCTATAGGGTGAGGTTATCATCCCACCAAAAATCAGCCATTGATTCATCTTCTATGTGGGTACTCCAAGATGGGGGTCAAAAAAGGGGGTAAGAAATGGGGGTCCCTTGCCCGACCCTTTAAAAATTATTACGTATATTGCATATGTAGAGGGGTTTGTTGCACCCTGCTCCAAAAATAAATGGGTACTTGATTAACCGATACCAGTATAATGGGGGTGTTACCGTTTTTCGTTATACCGAATTGTAAAGTTTAGGGGCAATAACGGAAAAAATGGTGCTGAAATTCAAAATGAAAAAATGAAAAAAAATGAAAAATAACAGAAATAATGGCCGTTATTTTTAGAGCTTTTATAAAATGGGGAGGTCAAAATTTGTTATAACGGGCGGTTATTTTCGTTGTAACGGCCGTTTTTATATCATGGTTTATACGACATATAGGTACCTGATACCCGTTGAGACAACTGGATGTTTATTGGTTCTGATTCTAGATCTACCTTGTTTTGGTTCTGGAACCTATAGGAACTAAAACTGTGAGAAAAGATTCGCTGGCCCGGGGGACTTACAACTTTGAAGTCTCCCATCCAAAATGTTGACACGTATACCATTTATCATGTACTTAGGTGGGTCCATGTGTCATGTATCTTTTTAGGTACATTGGTGCCTAAACCAGAACCGAACTGTTGACACCCCTATGTCCCACGTCATATACTTTGATGGGTACCACGTGTCATGGATCCACATATTTAAGTGGGCCCTACATTCTAGATATCAACATATCAAGGTCCCACATGTTATGTGTACATGGTTCCTTATAGGTGCATATACACTGAATTATCACTCAGTGAAAACTTGATTTTAAAGAAAGTGCAATTCGTCAATTCATGCAAGGAGTGGTGAAAATCGATTTCTAAAGGTGGAGCAACTTTGAGTTCTCACGCAACATGGTTTGTCACACGGCACTCACACAGCGCTCACACGACACTCATCTTCACAGGTTTGTTCAGCACGCTAACGTTGACGCTGACGTCCATCATCAACGATGACGGGTGCCACACTCACACTCTTATAGGCCACCAACCGTATGGATGTTGGGCCCATCACTAGCTGGACCTACATACCAAAGATCAGCTTGATTAGTGATTTCAAACAATTGAATCTTTGTACCCCATATAATGCTCAAATTCTATGGATAAAATCAACCTAGGAAAATGACTCTAATCCAATGCTTAGAAATCACTAATCAAGCTAATTTTGGGTTTGTAGGTCCACCTAGGGTTGGGCCAAACATCCATACGGTCAATAGTCTCTAAGAGTGTGCCACGTGGCTCATACTGCGGTCCGTTATCAATGCGGATGAGCCCCCTAAGCACCATAGAACTACTTAACATTTGCGTTTGCAAAATCATGACCAATAAAAAAAAATGAGAGAATCCCTTAATGGGAAAGCAAGGATAACCCACCCTAGGATAAGCTTTGGAGTGGTTGCATGGTGCCCTTTGGTAGGGTTGTTAGTTGCATACTCCCTATATGGGGAGGTCATATGTTCTTACTCGTGAGGAGAATGTCCCTATGTGTCAACACTCGGCAATGTCCTATTTCAGATACTGCAGTGCAAGCCAATACTATTTGCCAAAAACATTTAGGGTTCCCACCATTTTCACAAGTCCACACCAGCCTGCACCAGGTTGCATCTTTGGCCCTGCTTGGTTCACCGCAAATTGAGTGCAACGCACCCACCTGCAAAGGGCTCAAGAAAAAAAAAATGACTTGAAAAGGAGAGGCACAGATGGATCACGCCATTTATCGTCACGGGCATTATAAATTTTAAAACCATGGTTGGTTCAATAATCCTCTCTTACTAGTTAATGCGAAGAAACTGTCTAGCAGTGTACGATGGATCTGAGGTTTATCATGCTTGACGAACCCTACCATCGGACCATGCATTGTTGGGGTAGTGGGCATAACAAGGGGAATTAATGGACCGTGTTTGGACCATATGTCTAAAATCAACCCATGAATGGCTACAAATAAATCAGACTAGCTAATTTTTGATCTGCAGGCCCATCTAGGGATGGGCCAAAACAGCCAGAACGATCAGTGGTCTGTAAGAGTATGCCACGTGGCTCATACAGGCGTAGTTGAGCATTTTTTGCTCAAGCCTGGTTTGAAGCAGGTTGTGCTTTATAGACCAATAGTCCGGCCCAATCCATTTGCGCACAGAGCCAAACATGCCATCCATTTAAGAGGATATATTACACAGCTGTATTAGGAATCATACATGCGGTACACATCCAATCAATCGCCAAATCAGATGAATTGATACCTTAAATGGTCAAGATCATTAGATCAAGCTGAAAATTTGGCATGATGATCAGATGGTCTAGACTCTCTTTCTATGTGTTGCATCTAAGTTGAATGGCACACTATGCATTGCAGGACACGCTAAAATCAAGCCCTCCTGAGAACACAATCATGAAGATGGCTTCCCTCATTGGAGTCTCGACCACAACCTTGTTATACATGCTATGTGGTTGTGTTGGTTATGCAGCATTTGGGAACAATCCATTGGGAAGCTTTCATATCGAATTTGGTTTCTATAAACCCTTCTAGCTCATCAACTTCACTAATGTGTGCACCACCATCCATATAATTGAAGCCAATCAGGTAAAATCTCAAACACTCATAGCATCTAAATGCTTACCATCTAATCTTATGAATGCCAGTACTTGTAATCACCAAGATGTACATAGATATGTGTTTATTTTACAACTTACAATACTGTTCGAATCCCCATCTATTTGGACTAATTAATTTATGACCCACATCTTGGATAAGTATTATTGGGTTAATAAAAATTTTGTGCTATAACTATTGACCAAAAAACATATTCATAAGCACAAAACATGTAGTTAATGTTCCGTTATATGACGTGTACTATATAAACTTCTTTCGAATGGCGTGGATAACAATATGCGATTCTAATGGTTGATTGCTATGATATTCCCATTCTTTACTTGCTTTGATTAGGGCCGCCTCATTTTAGCCTTTGACCATGTACTTCCTATATAGACGCACATTGCATGGTCCAACATACACAAATTTTTTGCTACATTGACATGGCTCAAGATATTTACTTTGGCCTGCTTGATCGTGTCACTTGTTGCTGTCGCCGCACCCATTCAAGGCCTGATTAAAGACCTCGAGACTTATAATCACTTCAAAACTCTGCATTAAAAATATATTAGTTATATAAGTTTGTTTAATAAATGTCATTTTTATAATACTCATTGAAAATGTTTAATATTTGTTATAAAAAATTGATGTTCTTTAAAATGTAGAACCCTACGAACATCACGATCAAAATGATGATACAAATTAGTGGTAAATATGATGATTTTATTTTTGGTAAGTCAAAGCATGTCAATTAAGACATTATCTTAAAAGAGAGATTCACCGCTATTAGATGTAAGTGGACTCCACAGAAACTTCACTTGCATAATTTTTAAAGAGGGAAAGTATGGGATTAGATGGGACCCCTACCAGGCATTCAAAAATTAATACAAATTTACAAATTGGTCAAATTGAATATAGAACTTGGTTGTTTGACCTAGATAATAAATGTCCTAAATCTTATTATCTCTTGGTTGATGAAGTAATAAATGTCTTAAACCTTATATATCTATTTACTTAAAATATTTATAATTTATAAGGGAATACCCCTTTTGAATTTAATAAAATACTTTTAAAATCAAATTACAATAGAATTAGATAGTGTTTTTTTTAATTTAAGAACAAAATTTGATTTTTAGAAGTCGATCAACAAAATGGACTTTCAAATGAATTAAAATAATTTTTTCAAATCTTAAAAGTTGCTTTTACTTATATAAAAATAATTTTAAAACACTAAAGATCGGTAAAAAAAAATTCAAGTTCAAATGCATTTTAGTCAAAACAAGAATTATGATTTTTTGTTGACATTTTAAACTTAGCCAAAAACCATAGATCACTGATGTAATACCCTTGTGAAATAACATAATCCAACAAGAGGCAAAAAATTAAATTTAATCTATCAACCCTAATTAACAATGTGATCTACTAGCTATTTTGAGAGATCATTGGGTAAGTGGGTCATTTGTAGATCGGAGAAGGTGTTAAGTAGCTTAATCTATCTGTATTGAAATGATTATCCACTTTTGTACCATCAATTATCCTTTTAAGTTACTGATAAAAAAGAATAATGAGCACAATAAATCTACATGTACAAGAACATAAAAGAAAAATATGAGATCACCATACTATGCATATATTTCAAGATCTCCTTAACTATTAAAAATAGCTTATCATATTATTCAAGTATTTTGGGATCTCCTTATGTGTTTTATATTAGGCTCTTCTCAACCATTTGAAATACTTTACCTGACTATGTAAGCATTATATTTTGGGATTCCTCATCATGGTAGAGAGGGAAATAAAATTTAAAATAAAACTCAAGTTAAAATAATATAAATGAATCACCATACTACGCATATATTTTGGACACTCATCAATCATTGAAAATAATTTATCCTTCTATGCAAGTATTATTGGATTCTCTCATCATGATAGATGTAGAGTTTAACATAAAATTCAAATTTAAAATAAATAAATAGATCACCCTATTATGCATGCATTTTGGGATCTCTTAACATATTTTATGTTAAACTCATCTCAACCATTGGAAATAATTCACCCTATTATACAAGTATTTTAAGATCACTCATCATGATAAAAAATGACTTTAATATAAAATTTAATTTTAAAAAATAAATAGATCGACCTATAAATGAATTTCAAAATCTCCTCAACAATTGAAAATAGTTCACCATATTATGCAAATACTTCGAGATCTCTTTACATGTTTTATGCTAGACTTTTCTCAACCATTAAAAATAATTCACCCTACTATGCAAATATTTTGAGATCCCTCATCATAATATAGAGAGGGTAATATAAAACTCAAGTTTAAAAGAAAGAAAATAGATCATCTTACTCTGAATTCATTACAAAATCTTTTTAACCATTAGAAATAGTTCACTCTACTATGATAGGATTTTGAAACCTTCTCAATGCTTATGTTAGGCTTTTCTCAATCATTGAAAATAATTTATCTTATTATAAAAGTATTTTGAGATTCCTAATCATCATAGAGAGAGTTTAGCATGAAATTCAAATTTAAAAAATATAAATAGATAACTCTATTATAGATATATTTTAGATTTCTACACATATTAGAGGGATATTGAGATTAATATAAAATAAACTTAAAAAAGTAAACTAAAGTATACAATAAGAACAAAATAAAATTAAATAAATAAAATAAAAGATAAATAAAAAAGAAAAAGAAATAGGAAGCTTAATCAACCCTATGTGATTTATATTATACCTTTTAAATGATTTTTTTTTATTTATTTGGTCATTTTTCTTATTTTTCTTCTTCTACCTCTTAAATAAATAGAAAAATGAAGTGAGTAAGAATAAGAGTTCTCTTCATTTCATTTAATCTCTTAAAATAAGATAGTCTTTAGAAGATTTTTCTAAAAATTTATAAGAAGTTTAAGGTGATTAAAAAACTATTTTACAAGAATTTCTATAAGTTACAAGAGAGGGTTTGGAATAATGTTTTTCTCTCTTGGTAGGATGATGTATTTATAGGTCAAAGATAAGGTTTGTGTTAGTTTGAGAATAAAAGATTAGATTAGTTTAATCATTTAAAAGATAAAACTATAAAAAAGAAAATTATCTTATATAGATATCTCAAGGAATTTTTTAATTTAATAGGTAAAAGTTTGATAATCTAAAAAGTTAAGTAGTTGCAAGAGTGTGAGGTGAGAATGATAAATAAAAATGTGTGCAAAATTAGAAAATAAGAAAATTGATGAGTTGAATGGATAAGGTTGAGTATTACTATCAAAAGAATGTCACGATGTATGTACCTTGATACATCTATTTACATCAAGAGTTCAATGTATATCTCGTAGTTTGATCGATTATTAATAAAATATTCATTTTTGGTCTAAAATTGATAAGACAAAAATAATTTGAAAGATTTTTAAAATATTTTTCATTAGTAGACATCTCATTCGCACACATATTATAAAAAATTAAGATCATTTAAGGATCGATCAAATAAAAGTCTTGATCTTACGATTGAGTTTTTAGATTTTAGTGAAATAAATAGTTTTGATTTTAATAAAATTTAACGATAAAATCAATGATACAAATATTTTTTATCATTTATTAATAAAAGTTAAACCTTTGACTAAATTCTCATGGATTGGGCTTTATAATGATAATTTTGAGTTTTAAAAGTATTTTCTAACAGTGCTTGATGGATCTAAATGAATTTTCCATGATTGATTAAAAATATCCAAAGGTATTGAGATGAGTTAGGTAATCATCGACTAATAAAGGAGATCAAGATCGCTAAGTTAAAAATAATTATGCCAAAATATGGTGTTTACAACCCTAAAATTTAAAATTTAAATTTAATTAAATTGCGTTTAAGTGTTTGAATCAGATAATCCGAAGATTTTTTGAATTATTAAGAAGTATTCGAGAATTAAGACCTACGTCAAACATACACATTATCGAGTAGATAGGCATAAACACCAAAGATTGTATGAATTGGATTCACTCACATGCCAATGCAATTGAGTTAACTTATTGGTGAGATAACTAAAATATAAAATTTGTTAAATTAAGTGATTATATTATTTATACTTATATTAAATTTAATTAACAAAAAATGATTGGGACTTAGTTGTAAAATAATTAAGTTGTTTATTTAGTAAAATAAAACAAATTTGATTTAAACTAACTGATAATAAGTTAATTAATATTTTATTAACTTTTAATAAAAAATATAATAAAGTTTGGTGGTTTTTTTTCCATTGTGTCAAATGCCACTAATAATGGTTCCACTAATGTACAAGTTTTTTATATATAAAGGGATGATTGACTCATTTTATTTTATTATTGTTTCTTTTGCCTTAAGCTAGGGTTAAGAAAGAGAGAGAGACACACACACATATCTTTTTTTGATTTTATTTTTCATATTAGCCTTATATTGATATAAAGATTAGAGACGTGAAAAAGCGTGAAGATTGGAGATTTTGTCCATTTTGCTTGAGATTCAAAAAAGGTAAGTAGTTTACATGCATATGTTTGGCTATCTTAGCGTTTCGAGATCAATTTACACTTGGTTTGGATTTTCATGAATTTGTTTTGGTTTACAAAACAATGATTTGTGGGGTTTTGTGTAATTTTTTTTTTGTTAAATCTCATTTTTATTATTGTATTCATTATATAGGACAATGAGTCTGGTGTTAATTAATTTTGTCAATATTTTAATACTAGTGAGTCTTAATCTGTAGAAATGAATTCATAAAATTGGGGAGAATAAGGCAAATTAAGAATTATAATAGAATAACCATCCTTGTTTTCATTTTTGTTCTATTCAGTCTCAAGAGAATATTAATAAAATATTTTTTAGATGTCCAAATATTATTGAATTTTCTTTCTAAAAATATTGTGGAATTTAGATATTGTTTATTAGTTTTAAAAATTACATAAATAAGGAACAAATGTTGAAACCTACACCATGATTAACAAAATTTTATATTTCAGTTGAAATTATATTAAGGATTACAGTTGAAGATTATTGTTATAATATATTTTTATTTGAATCTTCTTTATTTTTCTACAATGTTCAAGTTGTTATGATTTGATATACATCTTTAAAGTTATGAATTTTTAAATATCGTTTGTTTTGATAGGAAAGCGGAATACAATATACACGATTTAATTAAGATTTTCATAAATGATCTATTTGTTAAAGTTTTTGACTTATGTTGTTAATGACATGTTTCTAATACTTTATTTGGTAATTTTGTCAACTATTTGATAAGTTGAATCATTATGTACACGATTTGGATTTTTTGATTTGATCTTGATTTGATTTTTGAATATATGCACTACATTCTTACTCAGAAAAGCATGAATTTGATTGGATTTTCATGTTGGCTCAATTTGTATTTTAATGCCTTCCAACATCCAATTCTTTTTTCATTAAGTGAATGCCAACTCAGCGCAATTAACCACAGTTGAATTCTTAAAATCGACGACTTCGAGAGGGGTAAAATAAAATGGGTCCTCGAAGCCTAAGCCTTTTTAAATATACAATTTTGGAATAGTTTTGAGCTGTTAATGGCTCGAACAGTTGAGTTGTTCCTAAATTAGGTACAACCAGAAAATTTAAGAACGATTTTGGGATGTTCCTAAAAATTGGCAATGCCCTTATTAAAATGGTTTTGAATCGTTTTTAAAAACCTTAGGAATGATTCAAACCCATTCTTAAATGACTTTTTTTGTAGTGAGCATCCCCATATGAAAGACGATGACTTGAGTCCATTATTTCATTCGTCTAAGAAATTAGGCACTCCTTTATTGTGGTTGGAGCGAGAATTTGAAGAAGGGTTGGGAACAGGAAGGAGAGGAGGAAATAATAAATTGAAATTACCTTTAACAATAAAGCCAAGTGGTTCGTTATAGTGCTTCTCGTCCAACAAAAGAAGGAATTAATAGTCACAGTCACGTGATAGTGCATAATTGGATCTCTACGTATGGCCCACCGGGTGTAAGAATTGGATGTAAGAAATGGGTGTAGCTTTAGAGGGACTCAAAAATATATAATCATAATGAGTTTTAATTTTTATTAAACGAATGAAATGAGGCAGTTCAAACACTTAAATTGGTGTCAAACCACCGCTTATATGCGTAAAACAACATAGTTTAATTTGATGCTTCTAGCCCTTTTATGGGCTTCTTCAACCACTGTGGACTAAAATATTTACAATTATTGTTGCCTAATCAATATAATTCTTAGGCAATGGTAGCCCTTTTATGGGCTTCTTCAACCACTGTGGACTAAAATATTTACAATTATTGTTGCCTGATCAATATAATTCTTAGGCTATGGTCCATCTTTACAACCCCGAAAAAAAAAAAAAATTCATTAAGAGGGTATTTTTATCCTTTTTAATTTTTAAGATCCATTTTCACATATTTTTCTTCATGAAATGCAATCATCTAATTGTTAGAACATTATCGTCAGTTTTCGTCCAATTCCGAGACGGATAATAATTTCAGGGTTTCTAGGCCGTCACTTGCGGGCCCACATGGACTCAGTAGGAGCATACATTTTTATGGACTGTTTTGGGTCCCATATACATAGTACATTGTTTTAAATGTAATCGATATATGTATTTCAATTTTTATGAACTTTTTTATACCTCACGCGCATTAAGGTACGTGTGTATACGTGTCATGCATACACGGTCCCTATATTTATCACCCTACATCAATCTTAAATTTCTGATAAATATTATAATTATTATATAAAATGGGTACTAGGAGATTACTGGATGAGCATATTAACTTAAGTAACACTTACTAATTAACAAAACTATGAACATTCATATACACATTAAGTATATGAATTAATATTAAGTGAGTGACATATACTTACTCATTAAGTATATTAAATGTTAATTAAAAGTTCAACCCATATGATGTTACACTTTTGACCACCATAGTTTTAATATTATTATTATTTTTCATGTAACCATATAACTTATTATTTTTTTTTCTTTTCTTTTCTTTTTCAACAAAAGCAATACCATGACCGTGACCTCTTAAAACATGAATTCTTTATTATTTTGTCCACTCCCTGTTTGTGATTTATTCCTACTTTAACCAAACTCCTTGTTATTTTATTCTTTTGGTCAACACCATTAAAATATTCAGATTTTTCAAACCTATTCCAAATGTATCCCAGCCCATAACCGATCAAGACCTAAACCTTTTGAATTGAAATCATGACCGTTCAAACTTCTCACCTTTGATCGTATATATATTCCTCTTCCCAACCTAAACCTTAACCTAAAACCTATTGTTGACTTTTTAACGAGACCTAAACCTAATGATCCACGACGTACCCTATTTAGCCTACCTTATTCTACTGTCCAAACCCATCTCACACAAGTCCAGCCGCTCCCTCAAAGCAACACCAGCCACCACGATGGGAAACCTTGATGCCCAGCCACATGATCACGATGGAACTCCACCAGCAAGCCCAATCCAACCGTCCAATCGCACCTACCAGCAGCTCCCCTCCTTCAAGTTTAGCGGCAACGTCAGGCCTTGAATCATCACCATGGCAGTAGTCCGAATAGGTCCTGCCCTCCACAGATCTATATCTCGATCTCCCACACACCATCAATTCTTCAAGACCAAAACGAAAACCATACCTGTAGCCACCGCCGACCATGACCACGGAGCAAGACCCCAAATCTTTTCCAACTCCTCCAACCCAGTTATATCTCCGCCTTTGAAACCTAATATCGATCCTATTTTAAACTCATCATAGTGGATCACTCCACCCCACCCACGGTTTTATCTTGAAGGTCAGAAAACCCACCCTTAAGATAGTGAAGACGTCATCTCCCTTGAAGGTTTGCATCACGCACTTTAAGCTGTGAACAGCACATCCTCATCACATGCGTTACCCGCTCAAAGGCTTTTCAGCTGTGCAGACCAAAGAGTGAAGCCACTATCCAAACCTTCAGCCGTCTACTTCCCTCCATCTCCATCCAGCGAATTTGAGTGCTTTACAGCCGTTCTCCCATCGCATGATCAACCTCCACCGAGTCTCCAACCAAACAACCGCCATCTATTTGGGTAAGAAACCTTTTTTGTTATGTTTTATTTTTTCAAAAGTTCTTCGGAATATTTTGTTTAAATTTTTAAACGCAATCTACCCTTTTGTTGATCTTCAGCACTATGAACCCCTATTGTAACCACCACAAGGCCCAGCCACCCATGCTTTAATCTAAACCGTACAATTCGTGGACTTTACTAGAAGAACATCTATAACGTGAGGTGCACACACTATTGGAAAAATGCTTAACTTCCTTGCAGCACATCATGAACCTCGCATGCTCTTTTGTTTGTAAGGGAGAGGACCCAAATTCGACGTGTTATAACTAGGAATTCTCTTAGGCCAATGTTTGACCCGATCAAATCATCCTAACCGTTAATCTTTTAAACCTTATTCTTCTTGCCATCCTAATTGTGAGAAGTGGGATGGTTACAATCCTCCGAAAGGGAGATATTTTCTTTTGATTAAGTATTTTGCTCATTGGGCTCATTGGTTGGATGTCCATGCTAACGATCCCATATGTTGTGTCGACCTAATCCAAGGATAGAGGCTTAGTTGTTACAATAATTATTATTGTTGAACAAAAACGTGGGTTTTATTATTGAAGATATTTTGAAAATAATAAAATAATATGAATGATAATATTTTAACATTTTTTTTTTTTACTCAAACAGTCGTAACAGTAATTCCAAAGACTATTTAGAACCCATTCTAAGTTCTAAGAATTTATTTTTTCTAAACGTCACCTAAGCACAAACATTCAGGTTTCAATAACCTTGGGTTGAATTTACACAAAGAGGACCGATGAGGAGAACTAAAGTGAAATTTTGGAAAACGATTAAAGGTAGGTACCATTCCCATGATTCTTTCAATACTGGTCATGGACTTGTGAGCATGCATTTATTGTTAAGCTGTAAGTTTCATTATTGTGATAATTACGATATTGATGGCTTATTCTATATTAGAGATCTCCTGTGTGGATTCTATCTGTTTCGTATTGGAGATTCCCTGCGTAGATATGTACATTTTTAGCAAATTCTCATATATATGATGGCATGCATTGTATTTCCGATTCAGAAGCGATAAGCAAGTTGGGAATGAGTTCTCCAGGGTGAAAAATCCGAAAACCCCAGGAAGACCCCCTGTGTGGGTGAAGAAGGAGACCCCTTGTGTGGGTTGTGTATTACTTTTGATTAATTGTTCATGCATTCATTACGATCGTGATATTACTATTTGACAATTTAATCTATGCGAACATGTCTATATATTCTCGTACTGTTGGAATCATGTTTGGGGTGAAAAACCCTAGTGAGAGTTTGGCTCACTCCTACAACCACCACTTTCAGATTTGGATGACACAGAGATGTACGAAGAAGGACACGATGAGGAACTACAACCATTGGACGGAATAGGCTATGAGACATGAGGAGCATGAGCTGACCTTGAAGAGGAACATTATTAGCAGCTTCGATTTTTATTGCTTATAAATTTATGTAATAAACTCATTACTTTATATTATTTGGATCGTGGGATAAATGAGACTTTTTGGTGAATCGTGATTTGTAGATCATCAATTCTTTTTGACTTGTGTGTTACGGATGATGTTAACTATCAGAGATTATGATTTTGAGACCTTAGTAAATTTTGAACTATCGATATCTCGTTGTAAACTGTGAGATCCTATTTCCTATATTATTTTTCACATCCTGAATTTCGAGTAAACTGGCCGATCCACAGGCATTCGGGTCGGGTTTGGGTACCGAAATTCGAGGCGTGACACCATCAAATACAGAAGCCCAATGAATGAATGACCAAGACAGGTGAATCATGGGACCACCAAATAAGAGTCTGAATCTTGTATGTATGTCGAGACAGTTCTTTGTTCACTGTGTATTTCTTGTTGGAAAAAAAAGTACTCAATTTGATAGAGAAAAATAGAAATAAAGAAAATTAATCTTTTTTCTTCAAGACTTCAAGGCTCGATAATTCGATCTCTTTTAAACAATATTTCTCAATTTCTTATTAGAATCGTGAGTACACAATGGGTGTGAGAAAATTGCCTTATGAATACAATGAAGCCTCAATTAAATATTGTTGGATTCAGATTATGTACAATCTGATCACAACCAAGAATAGTTTGTTATGTTTTTTTCATTAAGTGGAAAAATATATTAATCAAAAAGAGAGATACAACCGCGGGGGCGAAGGAAAAGAAGAAACCAAGAAAAGAAAAAAATCAATCCCAGAAGGGATCAATCAGATCATAAGATAAAACAAAAGTAAGTCTGGTCTGGCACCTCAACTGTCCCAAAAAAATGTGGGCGAGAATCCCACCATTGACGATCTCCAAAATTTAAATCAGCACCCATCTTAGCACATTTGCCTGCACAAAAATTTGCTTCCCTCAAGATAGAGCTAAATCTAATACTGTTTAATTTAGATATAGTATATTCCCATTTGGCTTTGATGGACCAAGGGATATCCTCTTTAATGAAGGCTTGAATAGCAGAAACTGAATTAGACTCAATCCATAAATCCACCCAACCTTTTTGTAAAGCAGATGCCGCCCCTTCCACTATAGCTGTACATTTAGCCATGAAATTCATGACATTCTCCAACCCCGCGATGAGGGTTCCACAAGTAACCCCATTAGTGTCTCAGAAATGGGAACCAATTCCCCCTTTACCTGATTACCTTTAGAAGCTCCATCGCAGTTAATTTTAATCACACCCGAGGGGGTAACATCCATTTGCAGGGTAAAAAATTTGGAGCTCTACGTGGAATCGGATCCAATCCCAAATTCTAAAGAATGCCTTGATCTAGGTTGGAGCTCGAAGTAGCGGACATGCCAATGATATCTCGAATATTTCTAATGGTCCAATGAATCACTTCCTTGACACTGATCAAAGAGTTATCAAACTTAGCTGAATTCCTGGGCTTCCATAACGCTATCGTACAAAGCATGTTCCCAACCCTCCATAATATTTTTAATAGAGGGCTACGATTTTTAATGACGGTCTTGATGTCCACCCAGTCAAAAATAATATTTGTAACCTAAAAAATGCCTGTGAATTCCGACAAGACACCTTGCAATACTGGACATTGAAAGCGCAAGTGATTTACAAATTCAGAAGCAACTCTGTAAAGAACACATCTAGACGCTAGCTGATGAAATAAATAACCGGGCCATTCTCTTTAATTAGAAATACTTAGAAAGGAGAGAAAATTAGGTTATTCAAAAATTAATCTAACCTATCACAAGTTTACTGGTCAAGGTAAGGTGATAAACTCGCATGCCTTAGTTGATTGATAAAAATGATTATCACAACCAACCCAATTCAAATATACCTTCGTGGTATATTATCTTGTCATGCCTCGAAATCTAACACAGATCTCGAGGTGCGAACGGTTCACCTAACAGTCTTTATTCATACGATTGCGAAACTGATAAGTAGCGGAGATAGGGTCTCAAGTGTTATATTCTATGATATTGTCAACATGACGAATTATCTATCATTTAACGAAAATTTTAGGGCAATTTTTTTTCTAGATTCTAAACATGATGTCCAAATGTACATGTGATAAAGTATAAGTTGAGGTATGATGATACACATATATTATGTTGTGATTCTATTTTACATATACAATAATTCAAAGTAACAGAGTTAATTCTCAGTAGAGTAATAAAGCTATACCATAATGGGAGCAAATCCTACCAACGTCGTCTCTCTGACCATATTCAATTCTCTTTAACTGAAATACCTCCAGTCATTCTCTTTGTTTGCCAAACTCTCATCGATTCTCTGCAAAAGATCTGGGGGTGGGTGAGCTTTTGGAAAAAAGCCTAGTAGTGGGGAGTGGTTTAAAACTACTCATGATTTCATCTCCAAATAAAACATGAAAATAAAATTGTATGATAGTAACACGCACAGTCCACTGACATACAGTTATTGTATATAAAAAAACAACGGATACATAATTTTGCATTTAAACAATGATAATGCACTAAGAATAGAATCGGATAAGCAACGTCAAAATTATATAACTCAAAACTCAAATCTGCCAACATGTAACTCACAATAACATATAGATAATAGTTTTGATGATGTATAATTTAAAGAGATTTCACCTTAGGCTATGACCGGTATACCTACCCCGGTCGAGGCTTATCCCAAAATTCACCGATGTGGGACACCATCTTTAGCCCCTTAACGCAGGCTGCACAGTCTTCACCTGTCATGATTTTTCTGGCCTAGGAACTGTTGTTTGACACCCATCGAACTCATCTGGCGTTGGTCCTGTGCTGCACCCCACATTTCTGGCTCAGGTCGCCGTTGGCCTTCATTATTACTTCGACTAAACGTTCGACGACTGTAGAATTTCTATGGATCCAAAGAAAGTCCAGGCAGAATTCAATCATGCCCCATGTCTAAATGCCTATCAGGCGTGCAGTGTAACCCTCAGCTAATCGACCGTAAATATGCATCATACTGAGTTCCTCAGAAGAACCGAAACTCTAGGATAGTTGCTAGTATCCCATGGTTCTAACGATACCCCATCCTATCAAGAGAACACATAGGTACCGCATCTATCAAAAGCTTTAGCAAGCTTAGGGTTATATATATATATATATATATATATATATATATATAACCCTAAGCTTGCTAAAGCTTTTATTTTTTATTTAAATCTCTTTATTAGCTTTAAGAAAATCTTTTATTTATATTTCGTTAATTTATTTGATCACCTAGTACCCTGACATGTGTGTATGCTAGTAGGGGCCTCGATCTCGTAAACCATCCATCCAAATCCGATCCGAAAACAACCAAAAGAATAGGGTCCATAATGGCACCCACGGGTCCACTTGGGCACCCACAAATCCATACATCCACAAACTCAGGGCAACCTAAGCATCCCACACCTTCAAACATACTAGTGATCACGCACACCAAATCATCATCAGTCTGTAATATCCTCCCCTTTCTGTTTTTCTTGAAAAACTAGATGAACACAAGTGCATGACGACCCACTCCTTTTCTGGTAAAATTCTTTTTGGTTAAATAGCTCAAAGAAAAAAAAGCCAACAATCAAAAGCTACCATTGGTCAAATCAAATAAACAACAGAAGAAAAATCAAAGCAAGATTTGATAATCATCTGAATAGTTAAAACTCAATAAATCATTACCAAAAATTAAACTCAGTGATCTGCAAAACAAAACAAAGTCAGGAAAAGTTGAAATGCAGTTTAAATTGAAAAGTCTTTGCGGTTCAAGATTCTAAAATTTTGGCTATGCTTAAAAAATTTGGGTTTCCAAAACAAGTCTCAAGTTTAATCCCTAATTAGCGAGAATTTTCTATTATTGTAATATTTCCAATAATATCTATCGGACTTCTTAAATTATCTTTATGATTTTAAAGGGTTGAATTGATATCCTGAAGGTGTATTTTATCAAATGCCCTCACGGTGACTTTAAAATGTTAAAATCGTATTCTTCATTTAGTGGGTTGTGATTAATTTTGTATTTTGCAAAATACTATAATAATATGAATGTTTAAAACAATCATAGTGTGCTTGTAGGGACCTGGACACATTAGCTATGATCACAGTTGGCTAGAATACCTATGACTTGTATTGGACAATTCATCCCGTCCACTTGGAGTCTAAGTAACCACAACTCTGTTAGTGAATTTAAAAAGTTTATGTTATCTCTTTTTTATATTCCTTGTTATTCTAACATATTTTTGCAAAGGTACATTTCCTCTTCGTTATTATCGACAGTTATTTATCTAATCATTTAATTATTATTATTTCATCATATATTATTATTATTATTATTATTATTATTATTATTATTATTATTATTATTATTATTATTATTATTTTACTTCCTTTGTCTGGCCCAATAGACATTTTCTCGCTTAACATGCATGGCCCTCTCCTGTTAATATAGAGCACTAGAAGGACACCCCGTGCAATGCACGTGCACCTTACACATTGCAATACCTTACATGAGGCGGCATCTCATGCACACTCTTAGGGGTCATTTACCATATAGATGTTTAGCCTAATCCTAGATGGACCTACATTCCAAAGTTCTCCCTACTAACCGTATGGATGTTTAGCCCACTATTTGAGGTCTTTGACTGTAGATTTTAAGCATTATCCAAAAAATGTGGTACACTAATAGTGTATATTGATCGTATGGATGTTCACACATCCCTATGTGGATTCACATACCAAATCTTAGCTTGATTAGTGTTTCCTAAGCGTTCGATTGGAGTCATTTTTCATCAGTTGATTTTAACCATGTAATTTGAGCATCATTAAAGAGAAATTGTACACTATTTGAGACCGCTAACTGTATGGATGTTTAGTCCAATCCTAAGTGGGCCTACATACCAACTTTCAGCTTGTTTAGAGTTTTCTAACCATAGGATTAGCATCTTTTATGGTTTGTTTGTAACCGTGGATTACGGGCATCATTTGAGAGTAAGTGGCACTATTGATGACCACTAATCGTATGGTTGTTTAGCTTATCTCTAGGTGGACTTACAAACCGAACTTTTGTGTGATTTGTGGTTTGCTAGCTGTAGGCTTATAGTATTTTCCATTGTTTATCCTTGAATATGGGTTTGAGGGTTATTTGCAGAAGTGGCCCACTATTGGGACCATTGATCGTGTGGACGTTCGGCCCCTCATTTGTGACCGTTGATCGTGTGGATGTTTGGCCCATCATTTCTGACCGTTGATCATGTGAATCTTTAGCCTATCGCTAAGTGGACCTCCATACTAAACTCAACCTGATTAGCGGTTTCTGTCCATTAGGTTAGAGTTTATTCCATGGGTTTTGTTTTGTCATATTATTTGGAGAAGTGGCATACTATTAAACTGTATGGATGTTGGGTCAAATGCTAAACTCATCCTAATTAGTAGTTTGTATTCATTAGACTGGAGTCTTTTTCATGGTTTGTGTTTTAATCATTGATTTTGGGCATTGTTTGGGGAACACACTATTAGACCATAAGGGCGTTGGGCCCATCTCTAGGTGAACCCAAACACTAAAATTTATCTTAATTAGTGATTTTTTTTTATTGGCTTAGAGTCTTTAACCTATCTGTTGGATTATAGTTATAGGATTCGAGCATTTTATTTTATGAGAAGTGGTCCACCACCTAGTACCCTTGGTCTGATGAGTGTTGATCCTACATGGGCCCACTGATTTTGGTCTACATAATAAATGTCAGCCTGATTTAGTATTTTCTAACCATTGGATTTGGGTCCTATCCATGACTTATTTGGGACCGTTGATATGGGGCACACCATTGAAGATCACTCACCATGTATAGGTTGGGCCTAATCCTAGGTGTACATGCCAAATTTCAGCTTGATTGATGACTTTTCCAACCGTTGGATTAGTGTCCTTTTTGTGGATCTTGGACACTAATTTGGGTGAGGAGGGTACTTCATCAGAGACCATTTTCAGCTTGATTGATGACTTTTCCAACCGTTGGATTAGTGTCCTTTTGTGGCTCATTTGTAATTGTGGGTCTTGATACTAATTTGGGTGAGGAGGGTACTTCATCAGAGACCATTTACCGCATGGACGCTTAGCTCATCTCTAAGTGAACCTACCCATCAAATTTCGGTATGATTGGAGGTTTCTAACCTTTTGATTGGAATTTGTTTCATGGCTTATTAGTGATCGTGGGATTGAGAATTTTTCTTCTTTTTTTCTTGGAGGAAAGGGACACTATTGGAGATCACTGACCACATGATGCTTGGCCTATGATGTTTGTTCTCCATGGGGCCTACTTGTTTCCCAACACCTATTGTTATGGACCTTTCAAAAGCCCTTGATCTATCTTTTTGTTGTCTTTTCCTCCAATTTTTTTTTTCGGGGGGGGGGGGGGGGGGGGGGGGGGGGGTGGGGACATGGAAGGGTACGGGTCCGGTTTAGGGTCAGTTAGTGGGTTAAGGTATGGGTCAAGTCATGAGCATGATTTTGGGTCGGGTTTGGAGTCATTTGGATCGGTTTTTGGACCCATTTTTTTTCCTGGGTAGCAACACGTGGGAGCAGTCCCTGTTGATAAAAATTTGGTGGTGTTTAGGACAGCAACATGGCTGAACCTACATGCTCTATGTTGGGTAGGTTTTGGGTTGGCTTTTGGTGGTGTTGGTGTGGGTTAGAGAGGTTGCAAGTAGGGTGGGGCGCAGCTTCAGTTTTCTTTCATTTTTGGACTTACTTTGTATGCAAAACAGAGTCCAGTCTTTGCTGAACTTATAGAGTGTTTTTAGAAGTAATATGGGTTTAGTGTGGGTGTTAGATGGAGACCAAGTCAAGTCAGGTATAGGGTGTTAGATGTGTGCCACCGTTGGTCGATTTTTTTTTTTTAGCTGCTAAATGGATCTATTTTCATTCAAGAACAGATTCATCTTATCATTTTTTTTTTGCCCATTTTCAGGCCTGAAAAAAAAAAGGTAGGGCGATGTCCCTCTTTGCAGCCCGAAAATGATGATACTTTGGGGCTAAAGTGTGGGTGGATTTTTTTTTTGCCTGAAAAGATGGTGGGTTATGGGTTGCAGAATGGGTCAAGTTATAGGTTACAAATGGTAGGGTTAGGGGTTGCAATGGGTGGGGATGCAGCCCCTACTTTGAAACTAAACTTTCAGATCTGTCTTGGTTGTAAAAACAGAGTTTGTTTTGTGCTGAACATATAGGACGTTTTGGGTGTCAAATAGGTTTGGTTTTGGGTGTTAAATGAAGTCTGATCTGGGTGTAAAAATAGGGTGTCAATTAGGTCGATTTTGAGTGCATTATCAGGTCTGTTTGAGTGCAGCTTTAGTTCATGTTTCGGATGTACAGAAATAGTATAATGGGTATAAACAAGGCTTATGCTGGAGTTGTAACGAGTTTGAAATTAATTCAAAGAATTTCTACAAAATATATCAAACAAACTCAAACAGAAAACATGAAGTTTCTGCAAATTTATCAAGCATAAATTAAGTAATATACGATCGGATAAAATGAAAACAAAGAAATGAAATCATATATATAGTTTATCTAAACCACCTACCTTCATTACAGTCTGAAATCCCCTCTTCCCTTCAATCATCTACTGTAAAATTTGCATCATCTCGAAGCCATCTTCAATATCCATTGAATCCCACTCTCATACATTCTCAGCCCTCTTTGTTGATTTCCTTCTCTCTCTCTCTCTCAAGCTCTAGAGTTTGGGGTTTCTCTCCCCCTATTCATCTTCTTCTCGGTTGGCTTCTCTTGGAAGCCATCAAAGATGGATTTTTGGTTTGGTTTGATTCATTCTACCTAATATAATTTATATTTACATGAAAAGAATGATGATGGGTGATGTCACATAAATGACATCACTCAATGTGAGCTAACAAATAACCCACGTGCTAGTTCTAAGTTTCTAACTTGGCCTCCAAGCTATACATGGAGGGGTTACGGTGTGGTGGTGCCGTATGGACTCTCATCCAACGATTCACTCCTTTAGTGTACGAGGCCAAAGGTGCGCGACTTGTGCATACGCTGAACTCACAAAGGTGATTTCCCTAAGGTAGTTCGACGAGGTGAAATCAATGGTGGTCTCCGTTTGATTGAATTTTGAGTAGATTTGTTAAAAATTGATTAATTTACTTATATTTAAGTTTTAGGCGTATGTCATTAGTGTACAAGGGGGTTATGCAGGCTCATATGGGTTGATCGAGTTTGATTCAACTACCCAGGTTGATGGATCTAAGGAGTTTGCGCTTCCATTGCCCTCTTTCAGAGAAGTTGTGCTAAAGGCACAAAGTCATGACTTGTTTATCATATCCCTTGCAACACAATCGGGACATGATGCAGCCTTCAATGCACAACGTGGGGGGACGTCACGCAACTTGTAGAGGTTGAAATAATTGCGGAGGAGGACGATCTGGACGAGGTGGTCAAAATACTTTTCATCAGCATCATAACTCAACCCCTCATCACAACAATCATCGTGGAAATTTCACGGGGGGGAACACAACCTATACAGAATTAGGCCAATTGTTTTGTTAATCACAATCTTCTTGCTTATATATAATCCCTTCTCCTCTACACCAATGTATAGTTTTGCGGTAAAGATGGACATGCAACTACTGACTGCTATGAGCATTTTAATCATGCCTATGAGGCTGCCAACCTATTTGAAGCTTTCTTTTCGTTCACCATTTAAGACCCAAATGATCTAGAGTGGTATCCCGATAATGGTGCTACCGCTCATATGACCAATGATGCAGGTAAACTCCAATACATATGGTTCAGATAAGGTGATGGTTGGCAATGGATCTTCTATATCCATTATTACTCATATCGGTTCTATCTCTTATCCCACCTCTACCAGTTCCATTTCTTTGCAGGACATTTTACTTGTTCCTTCCATAAAGAAAAAATTAATCTCCGTCAGCAAAATCACATCTGATAATAAATATTGTTCAATAACATTTACCTCTTCTAGTTTTACTATATAGGATCGGCAAATGGGGAAGGTGTTGGGAATCGGTAGATGCAAAGAAGGTCTCAACACGCTTAATCGTGATCGACGGACCTACTTTACCGTTCATCGTGATCGGAATCTACAAACTTCACCAAACATTTGGCATGTCCGTTTAGGCTACTCTTCTTTTAAAGTAGTTGAACCTTTAAATAAAAAAGGTGTTATTAATTACGTTACCTCTCGGTCTCAGTCTAGTCATGAAGTCTGTTCTAGTTGTCAACTTGGAAAGAGCCACCGACTACCTTTTAATCCTAATGAAAAACATAGTTCATTTCCACTTTAACTGATTCACTGTGATTTTTGGAGACCATCTTTGATTTCATCCACTTCAGAATTTCATTACTACGTAATTTTTATAGATGACTATTCATGTTTCGCATGGTTTTATCCACTAAAGAACAAGCCTAATATTTTTGAAATCTTTGCTCGGTTTCAAAAATGCGAGGAAAACGAGTTCTCAAATTCCATTAAATCATTTCAATGTGATAGTAGATCCGAATTTGTTAATTCTAAATTTTATAATCATTTATCTAAGCGCGTAATTGAAAAACACGTATCATGCCCGCATACCCAAGTTCAAAATGGGAGAGCAAAATTGAAACACCGTCATGTGACAGACCGGACTCACTCCTCTTTGCTGCTCATGCACTTTCTTCCTTATGGGTCGATGCTTTTTCAACTACATCCTACGTTATCAACCGCCTACCAACATTGGTTCTACAACACGCTGCTTTATGTTGTTTTGTATGTTAAAGATCCTTCCTACTCTATGCTTTGTACATTTAGTTGTTTGTGTTATACATATTGAAATAACTGGTTCATTCTCTTTTACTCAATAATACCTAGAAATGGGAGGTGATTAGGTATTAAAAATTAAACTATCCTAATACAATATTATTGGTCTAGGTAAGGTGATAAACTCGCATGTCACAGTTGATTGATAAATGGATTATCTCAACCGACTCAAATCAAATATATTTTCATGGTATATTATCTTTTTGTCATTTGATTTAATCAAAATAATTAGCGGAACAACAATCGAACAATCCACAAGACAATGAGTTTTGACGTGAAAACCTTAGCCAAGGAAAAACCACGAGACCACGTTCAGACTAAAAGTATCACTAACTGTAAAGTTTTAAGTTATAGAAGTTATACCTACGCAGCACCGTTGCAAATGCAACTTCCAACCTTAGCTAATGCACACTACCGGTGCGCGACGTCCTCTGGCTCCACGCGTGCCCTTCCAATTATGAATCATTTGCCACTTGTTCAGTTTGGTACTCCCCAAACCTACCTTCTATTAGGACACTCCGATCTTATTTCTCACACGACAGTCTACTGAAGGTTAAGGATTCAGTGCACCCTGAACCCTACAGTTGCTCAAGAGAGTTGAGTCACACTGGTACTTCTCTGAATACTAGGTTAAGATATTAACCGAAAAACCTAGGAAGAGTTGAATCAAGTTCTCGGCTTTGATCTATGAAAGAGAAAACCTCACAAAATGAATAATGGAAGCTAGGGCTTTTCTCTTCTAAACAAGGATTATTCTCTAAATAGAAAGTTTACTTTTTCTCTCTTGTTGTGTATGTTGTATAGCTCAAGAGTGTTCTATTTATAGGAATATTGAACTCTTAAGTCGTGCAAGTCGTGGGGATAAGGGACTACAAAAATTAGATATGAAATTGACACATTCTATGAAGTTCAATTGATTGTACACTTGGTCCAATCGATTGTACTCTACTCCAATCGATTGTACTTTAAGTTCAATCGATTGTACTCATAGTCTAATCGATTGAGTACTTTGGAAGTTCTGTCCCGTATGGTTCAATCGATTGGTTTTCACAGTCCAATCGATCGGACTTGGTCAAATCGATTGTAGAGAAGAATTTAATCGATTGTACTCTAGGAAGTTTCTATCCCGTAGAATCCAATCGATCGATTGGACTTCCTTTAGTCAATATTTTAACTTCTCTCTGCATGAAATGACTAGGGTTAATCTTTTGACTTAGTTCAACCATTAATTAGATTTTAATATTCTATTCCTATAGTAACTAAGCCTCTTACCTTCCTATGCGATCGTACACGATATTTAACGGTCGAAATGCAGTTACTCAGATGACTCATGTCGTCAACCGTCTGATTCTTGCGATCTTCGTCTTTTAGTCTTCACGTAGTCTACGAAGAATGCGTACCACGACAACTTCAAAGCTACACTAGTGCTCGTAGGAACGGTTACAGGAATGTTTATGTCACACGGAATCTTTGCCAAAACTAAAATAATAAATTATTCTTTACATATATCTTCGTGATTATGCTACACAAACTTGCACCTAAAAGCACACATTGTGTTTTCATCAGCTATAGTTCTATCCATAAAGGATGTTGTTTTCTCAATCGTACTACTCAATATGTTTTCATTTCACGACATGTAATTTTCGATGAGACTAATTTTCCTTATGTAGGCACATCTCCTTCCTCTCTGTATTCCTTGTCTGATCTAGTCACCATTTTGGATCCTTGTGCTCACTCATCACCCTTGTTAGATTCAAGGTCACGACCCTCTGTTCTTGTAGTTCATACACATGGAAATCCACGACCTCGTATATGCACTCCATGTGCTCATGACATCGATCCACCCTCCATGCACCGCGTCAATAATGTTCAAGCTATGCCACTCAATAGCACACTCTCTCAGTGATTTGGTTGTTGTACCCTCCTCACTTGAGTCCCCTGAAAATGCACTTTTCGACTAGTGCGACTCAATTGCAGATCTGTGGTTCTTCACCAGTGGATGGTGGAGCACCAACTATTCTTGATGAAGGTCTTGTTATTGCACGCTCCAATGTCGCGATACCAGTACCCAACATCCTATGATGACTCATTTAAAGGTAGGCATTTTTAAACCAAAGACGTTTCATGCTTCTACTACTTATCCCGTTGCTCATTAACTTCCACAATCTAACTTATTAACTGCAGTCCTTGCCCTTAAAGAACCATGAGGATTCAAATCTGCATCCAAACATCATAAATGGGTTGTTGCCATGGATGATGAAATAAAAGTTTTGTATCATAATCGTACTTGGTCATTAGTACCTCGCACCCCTACGCAGAATATTATTGAGTGTCGTTGGGTTTTCAAAACCAAAGTACTATCAGATGACTCGGTTGAGCGCTACAAGGCACGTCTTGTTGCCAAAGGTTATAATCACCTCCATGGTCTGAATTTTGACAAAACATTTATTCTAGTAGTGCAACCTACGACTGTTCACCTCATTCTCGAAAAATAATCGGTCCGTTCTCTTTAATAGAAAATACCTAGAAGGGAGGGGTGATTAGGTTATTCAAAAATTAATCTAACTTGTCACAAGTTTACCGGTCAAGGTAAGGTGATAAACTCGCATACCTTAGTTGATTGATAAAAAGGATTATCACAACCGACTCAAATCAAATATACCTCCATGGTATATTGTCTTTTCGTCGTTTGGTCTAATCAATAAATTTAGCGGAACAACAATCAAACATCTACAAGACAAAGAGTTTTTAGCATGGAAACCTTAGCCAAGGAAAACCACGGGACCGCGTCTAGATAGAAAGTATCACTAACTAGAAAGTTAAACGAAATAAAAGTTACCTACGCAGTACCGTTGCAAATGCAGCTTCCAACCATAGCCAAGGCCTACTGCCGATGCGTCAACGTCCTCTGAATCAACGCTATGAATCTAAGCGCGCCCTCCCAGCCAAGAAGCCTTGTCTGCTTGTTCAGTTTGGTACACCCCTAACCTACTTTCGATCAGCCACTCCGATCTTAATTCTCAACTCTCCAGCCTTTGCTGAAGGTGAAGGATTCAGTACACCCTGAACCCTAAGTCGCTCAAATAGTGTTGAGACGCACTGGTACTCTCAAACTACTAGGTCAAGTTTCTATGTGGAAGACCTAAGCTGAGTAAGAGATCAAGCTTTTGGCTTTGATCTAGAAGAGAAAAGGCTCACAAGATATTTATGAGAACTAAATGCTCTTTGCTCTTCTAATGGACATTTTTGATAAATAAAACTTTATTCTCTATATTCTAAAGTGTAGAAGTGTGTTTTGGAAAGTCAGAGAGGAGTTATATTTATAGAATTCGTAGCCTAGTCTATTTAGAAAATGGGATGAGTGGAGATTAGAATTTTAGATATGAGAAAGACTCAATCCATGTGAAGTCAAATCAATTGTACTCTGGGTCCAATCGATTGGGCTAAGTCCAATCGATTGTACTAAGTCCAATCGATTGTACTAAGTCCAATCGATTGTACTAAGTCCAATCGATTGTACTTTGGGTCCAATTAATTGATATTGTAAGGATGGGTTTTTTCTTCGTAAATCAATCGATTGTACATAGTCCAATCGATCGGACTTAAATAAGTTTTTGTCCCGTAAGCACCAATCGATTTCACAGAGGTCTCTAATCGACTGGACTTCAATTAAGTTCTGTCTCATAGAGTCCAATCGATTTCATAGAGGTCTCCAATTGATTGGGCTTTGTCCAATCGATTGGCCTAAATACTCCAATCGATCGAAATATCCCAAAAGTCAATAATATTGACTTTGACTCGGGTCTGTCCATTGACTAGGTTTGACCATTATATTTTGTTCATTTTAAACATATTCCTATGGCCACTAAATCACTTACCTTCCTAAGCGAGCGTACACGATCTATAACCTGACAAATAGACAATTACTCAGATGACACATGTCGTCAATCGTCTGATCCTTGCCCTTTCTGTCTTCTAGTCTTCAAGTAGTTAGCGAAGTATGTGTACCACGACATCTTCACACTACACTGGTGCTCATAGGTAAGGTTACATGAATGTTTTATGTCATACAGAATCTTTGCCAAACTAGAATATGAAAATATTCTTTACAATTCACTTTTTAGCTACTATCGTCGGATGAAATCTTTGACAATTAGATGTCACGAATGCATTTTTTGTAATACCCTGAACTTTTGTTCTAGGGTATTATTGTAAATTCACCAAACCTAAACCTTTTTCAGACTTTTATTATTGTTTTTATGGTTTAATATCATTGTTGAGTATGTATGTTTAATTTGGTTTCATTCTGACAACTTTGAAAATCTGTTATTTTTGAAACTCGCTCTTTATGGCTAAATTTCTTACTAAAAATAATGAACCATAACTTGTAGGAGACTTTTTCTTTCCCTAGCTAACATTCCTGAACTTTTATAAAAAAATTATTTTGTGGGCTCGAGACACAAAAAATATTCTTATTTTATCCTTACTAACTTGTGAAATTTAGAACATTTCTTGAGACATAAAAACCCTAGCGAGAGATTTTAGGAGATTTTGACAAAAATAGTACTTTCGTAATTTTTGAACTTTCTTACCATTCTTATATTTTTAAAAAAAAATAATATTTAATTATATTTTAATTATTTAATAGAAGTGTGGGACCTGCGAATCCCTTTCCGGGTCATTCCGAGGTCATCTTGATACTTTTTCGAGGCTTTGAACTCTTTTTTAATTTTTGTGTATTTATACTTTGTTAAGTAATTTATGTGTGTGATATGTGTCAATACCTTATTGTATGGACTTTTAAATTATATAATATAATATGATTGAATTAATGAATGATTATTTGTGTTACGATTGTTGGGTGGGGCCCGTATGGCCAATCTAGAGGCCTTTTGGGCTTAATAATAATCTTCAATAAAGCTTAGTTGATATATATATGGGCCTTGGACCCATTTCTAATCCATTAGTAGTGTAAAATATAAGTTTTTGAGGGTTGAAAAAGTCATCCCTTTGATAGTTACGAATTCTACTAAAATAGAAATCCTAATCCTTCCCTAAACTTATTTATGAAAACCCTAAAGCTTTAAAAGTTTTCACAAACCAAACTCCATTAAAGAATAAAGAAATCTCCATTAAACCTTCATCCGGGAACCGATCGCACTCGAGCAAGAGGGGAGAATTGACGGAGACTTCGATTAGAAGAACATACTCCGAGGAGAGGACGATCTGACGACTTTCAAATTTGAAGAAACTTTTGATTTTCATTAAAGTTCAAGAAACCTTGAGGTAAGTGTGTTTGATCCATCCTATACTTGTTTCTCTTCAAGATTTTATTTCTCTTTCATTAGATAATGATTAATACTCATTATAAATTAATTTCAATAATATTTACTTTATTCTTATTGGGTTGATCTTTATTTTGGGCCACCATGATGGGTTTGGCCATGGTTTCTTTTACACTTATAACGGATGACTATGTTCTTTATCATTTTTGTTGTATTTTTATGATTTAAATATTTTTATAATTAGTTTTTCTAAATACCTCTATGAATTTATTTTCCAAAATCGTTTAATTTGTATTTTTTAATTTATATTTATTTAATTATAATTTTTCTAAGTTGTTGGACTTTACAAAAAAACTCAGAATTTTAGATTTTACACGGTCCATTTCACTTGGGATTTCGATCTATATTTTTAACTAAAATATTTTTCTAATTATTTTTTACAGATACCTCTATACTTTAGTTTCTAGAACCTTTGAGTTTGTATTTTTCTGATTTGTATTGATTAAGTTATGATTTTTCAAACATACTGAACTTTTCTATAAAGCCCAGAATTCTAGATTTTGCACTGTCCAATTTACTTTGGATTTTGATCTATATTTTTAACCTAAATATTTTTTTAATTATTTTTCATAGATACCTCTATCAATCTAGTTTTTAGAACCTTTGAGTTTGTATTTTTCAGATTTGTATTGATTAAGTTATGATTTTTCAAATGTGCGGGACTTTTCTATAAAACCTAGAATTTCAAATTCTGTCTAGTCCACTTCATTAAAGGTTTCGACCCATATTTTGAATCTGAATATTTTTTTATTTATTTTTCCTAAATACATCTATAAATCTAGTTTGTATAACATTTGAGTTTGTATTTTTCTGATTTGTATTGATTAAGTTATGATTTTTCAAATATGCGAGACTTTTCTGTAAAACTCAGAATTTCAAATTCTGTCCAATTCACTTAATTAAGGGTTTCGACTTATATTTTGAATTTGAATATTTTTCTATTTATTTTTCTGAAAAACCTCTGTGAATCTAGTTTTTAAATTCATTGAGTTTATATTTTTCTAATTAATATTTATTTAGTTATAATTTTTACAAGAAAATATTTTTTTTGTGAACTACCTATTTCTTGGATTTTAGACTATTAATGGCCTTGAGAACCCTTAGTGGTTCGATCATGACTTATTGACTATTAAGGGGTTTAGCCCTTGTTATTTGATTAAACACTAGATGGTTTGACCTATACTTGTTTGCATGGGGATCCCACCTATGTGTCTTGGATCTCTCATAGGGTTCGGCCAAGTGTCTTGGATCCCTCTTTAGGGTTTGACCTTGTGTCATGGATCCCTCATAGGGTTCGACCATGGAGTGTTGGATTCTCTTACGATTTTCACTTATATTATTTATCGATGTTGATCGTGATCTGTGGTGATTGTTTACATGTTATTCATATTGTTTAACCCTAGTTCGTTCCCATATTATTATTCTTGATGATCATGTGTTTATTTTATTATTTTATATTCTTATTTAAATGTTAAATACATGTTTGCTTATGCCATGTAACCCTAGTACCATCTTGTTGTCATACCGTGATCATCACATCATTTCATATAAGGGGTGCATAAGGGAACGGGGTTGAAGTATATTATATATGTTTATATTAGTTTTATCAATTAATCAGGGTTCGGTACCCTAGGATAAAAGGCCCCAGACGTCATTATATCCTGCAGATGGGTCGATGAGACCGCTCCTAGTGCGGGAAGGAGATGGAGACCCTATGTGGTTATGGGTACTAGTTGCATTTGCATCCCGTACTCACTTGCATTCACCTCATATTCATGTCATCCTTATTATATGATTGAGATGCATACCTTGGTTAAAAACTTGTATAGTATGATATCATACCATGCACACTGTTGTATTACTGGGCCTCGGCTCACGGTGCTACACCGATACTATTTTCAGATTTTGAGGAACTGGGTACGTGGGATGATTTTGAGACGGAAGACTCCGGTGTACTCGAGGAGATCGACGAGGATTGGGAGTCGATCCCAAACTTTAGAAGACTTGATTTTACTTATTTTAAAATATTACTTATTTATTTTTACGGGCATGTAGTCCTTTAATTGAGAGCATGTTCTCACATCCATCTCTCCACACTTAATTGATTGATTGAATTGTTTGAGTTATGAATTATTTTAATTATTTATTTTCTACATCTAGACTCTTTTCTTCTTTTACTTAGTGGGTTTTCAAATGAACCTTAGTAGTCTAATTGACCTAATTGGACCACTAGGGAACATTCATGGATCACCTCTAGGTTCGGGTACGGGTTGACCTACAGATTTTCGAATCGTATTTGGGTATCCGGATTCGGGGCATGACATTTTTGCATGGATATTTTAATGTAAAAGTTTACATAGATCAATGGTATGTTGATCCTCAACATCCGAACCATGTATGCCGCCTACACAAGGTTATTTATGGCCTTAAACAAGCTCCTTGTGCATGGTTCCAACGCTTCAGCTCCTTTCTTCTTCAGATTGGTTTTTCCTACAGTTGTGCTGACACCTCCTTATTTACCTATCATAGTCCAGTAGGTACAATTTACCTTCTTCTGTACGTTGATGATATTGTCCTCACAAGTACCAATTCAAACTTACTTTCAGAGTTTATTGCTTGTATATATTGGCCGCAAATTCACTATGAAGGACATTGGTCATTTTCATTATTTTTGGTATTGAAGTAAAATCTACCCCTTCCGACCTCTTTTTTAGTCAAACCAAGTATGCACTTGACTTGCTTGAACGCGCCTCATTGAGCGACTCCAAACCACTTTCTACTCCAATGGTGGTTGGTCAAAAGTTATTCGTACATTGTGAACCATTTTCTAATGTTACCTTATATCGCTCTATTGTGGGTGCACTCCAGTTTCTTGTTATCACACGGCCTGACTTAGCTCATAGTGTGAACTCAGTTTGTCAATATATGCATGCCCCCACCGAAGACCACCTTCGTGCTATTAAACGCATTTTGCATTATGTCAAAGGTACTCTATAGTTTGGGTTCAATATTTATTCTCAAAGTACCACTCGTTTGCTCACCTATTTTGATGCAGATTGGGCTAGATGCCCAGACACTCATCGCTTTACTGCTGGTTAAATTATTTATCTTGGGCAAAATTTCATCCATGGAATGCCAAGAAGCAACCTACGGTCTCGCGCTTTAGTGCTGAATCAGAATACTGCTCCTTGGCCAACCGCAGTCAAAGTTATATGGATTTGTTATGTTCTTCGTGATCTTCATGTTTCTCTTCATTCTCCGGCCATGATACTATGTGACAATCGTAGTGCAATTTTGATCATGTCCACTAATTGTGTCTACCATGCCCTTACTAAACACATTCCTCTCCACTATCATTTCGTTCGAGCGAAGATAGCTACTGATCTCCTATGGGTTGATCAGTTTGTCCGGCCCTTCGGCTCTACAAATTGTTGACTTATATATTCACCGAAAGTTTGCCCAAGCCCCAAGCCCCAATTCTCATTTCCCCGCTCCAAGCTCAACGCATCGCCTCCCTCCACGCTTCGCTTGCAAGGAAGGTGTTAAGGATAGAATCCTACAAAATTCTCAAGATTCCAAAGATAGAAAGGAGTCCAAGATATCCTCTATTGATAACTCATGGTCACCCAAATTTTTCCACCAAGACCAAATTAAAAATGTTTGCATTATCATATTTATTGTAAGAAATTTGTAACAACTCACAATATACAACTCATTTATAAATACAAACCATTCTTTTCGATTGTGTCATTTAGAAAGACACAATACCAAATCTATATTCTCTGTTTCTATCTTTAAGAGTTCTCAAAACTCTATGAGCATCGACTCTTTATGAGCATGGTCACAAATGATGACAGAGAGGCCATCCACTTTAGATGATGGGACCCACAATGTGTCAGAGCTTGAGATGTCCTTCTTTATAGGGCGGGTCAAATGGGTTGGGACATTGATTTTTGGGATATCAGATTCAAAGGCTACGATATAGGATGTTCTTCAAAATATATATCCATGGGATTCCTGTAGGTAACTAGTATGAATAGCCTCCTTTTTTAGGTACCATATTCTCCACATTAGGGTACATATAAGGTTGACGCAAAAGATATGAGACTCAGTCCTCTTGTCTTCTCCATGCCATAATTGAAAATTTCCTACAATTTTCTTCAAATCAATTTTTATTTTTGTAATTACATTTTAAACATAAAGGTATGTGGCAAAACATGAGATGTGAGGGTTGGGTAATTTACCCACACCCTGGACGGTTGTCAATGGGTACTCCATTGCCCAACATGTCCGACCTTGGTATAGGAGTAGGGTTGTTAGGATTGTGCCCTCCCTGGAAAAATATATGATACCGACTTCCGTATCAAAATTTTGAGGTAGTAGTCCCTCAATTTGCCATGTAATAGACTCTTTCGGGCCCACTGCCCCCCTCCCCCCTGAATGTTTGGCCACATCTTGGTTGACCCACACACCAAAAATCAATGTGATTAGTGATTCCTATCCATTGGATTTGAGCACTTGTTCATCATGGGCTTGGAACCAACTCATAGTCCTCTTCATAAAGCCCATGATGAAAAAGTGCTCAAATCCTACAGCCAGAAATCACCAATCATGTTATTATTGGTGTGTAGGTCTATCATAGTGTGAGCCATACATTCAAATGGGCAAGTGGGCCCGAACAAGTCTCCTACATTGCAATTTGAGGGACTTCTGCATCAAATTTTTGATAGACATATGCATCTAAGAATAGCCCACCCTCCTTGGTATCTAAATTATCTCTCTATTACCTGGACCCCTGGTATTAGAATATCTAATAGATTAGATCGATGGGTGGGTCCAGGTCCATCTTTTGGACCCAATTATTAATCTTTAAACGTCTAGACTTTAAATATGTTGGAAACCAATCCAAACTCGACTCCTTTACACCCTTACTGTGGGTGCCAGAATTTTCGAGCTACTAGATAGGCGACTCGTGGCTTCAGCCTGCTTCCGTACATAAGAATAGACAAATATTATACACGGTATCAGTGCTAGATCTAATAGATGGATATTAAAGAGGCCACACATGTGTCATCCGTTGAACAGACATGCGAATCAATCAGATTCTCTATTAAAGAAGCCTATTCAAATGACTCAGGCAGTCAAACTAACAAGGCTTACTCGGATGACTCAGACAGTCAGACAGAACAAGCCTATTCAAGTGACTCAGACAGTCAAACTAACGAGACTTACTAGGTTGACTCGGACCGTCAGACTGAACAAGCCTATTCAAGTGACTCAGATAGCCAGATTAATAAAACTCGGCCATTCAGACTAGCTAACAAGATTCATTCAGGCAATTCGGTCAAACCGACTGATCAAACCTATTCAGATGAAACAGCCAGTCTGATTAAGCAAAATTCACTCACATGAACAAATCAGATAGAGTTCAAAACTCAGGCAAGATAATACACGTAACAGAGCTTGATGGATACGCCGATCCACGTCATATGCTCTGGGGGGTATCATTCCAATTAGAATGAGACATGTGAGACCAAGTCTAACTAACTAACTAAACTCACATGCTCACCTCTAACAGACTAATCGAACTCATACGCTCCTCCATAACTGATTAACTGAATGCACGTGATTAGGTTCAAGGGGAACATATGAGGGAAGTGTATGCCAAATAGAAAGCTATAAATAGGGCGTCTACCCCCGGGAAAAAAGGGCTAACAACCATTGAAAAGAATCCTAAGATTAGGAATTAGAACAAATTCTACGAGTTACAGATTTCTGTTAACCTTTGTTGAGATATCATTCAGTTGAGAACATAAAATTTCTGACTTGATTGTCGGAGATTATCAACTAGTACATCCCTAATGGTGTGATGAACAAGATTGCGTAGAGTGCTTCAGGGAAGAGAAGATCCTTTCCCATATTCATCAGAGCTGATACAACAATTGATTCCTTTGGGATTGTGTGGGTAAGATCGCCAATTTTCCCCCACACTTACGCAGAGGTTTAAGAGCCTACAATATCCTTGGTTCCAAGTGTGAGACACCTCAGGATGGTGGGACCCACCATAATAATAGATTGCACCCACGGATATAAGAAGTTGGATAACTATAGTGTCCATCGGTGTTGGACACAAATCATCCAACACCAATAAAGTTGTGCCACGTGACCTTGGAAACATCCAAGCCATGGCAACCAAATTAATTTACCTTTCCTTTTTGCATGTCTTGATTCTTAAAGGATGATTGGTGACCAATAGATTAAAAAATCTTATCGGTGGCCAACAACACGTGACCCTATATCAACCCAAAGAAGTTGGGTTCTTATAGGGTCACCTATCGTTGGACATTTAGAGCGTCCAACGTTAACGGAGAGTTACAGGTTATAGGGAATCTATGCCTTTATTAAAAAACAAAGCATGCTAAGTACATGTGGTCTCTTGGTTAGAGGGAAAATTGGTTGGTATGGTCTCTCGGTTTCCTTAAGTACATGTGGCACAACTTTATTGGTGTTGGATGCTTTTTGTATCCAACATAATTCATTGGATTGTTGGACACTATAATTGTCCAAAGAAGTTTGCTCCTCCACATACCAAATATACCATTTGGCAAATACTCTCAGGTTCACTTACTGAAAATTGGCTTGATTGTTGATTTCTAGCTATTGGATATGAGGCATTTTCATTATGAGTTTCATGAACTAACCTGATTAGTGATTTCTATGTGTTGGATTGGAGTCGTTTTCATGGGTTATTTTTTAACCATGGAATAATTGAGCATTATTTAGGGTACAAAGATCCAAAGGTTTGAAATCACTAATCAAGCTGATTTTTGGTATGTAGGTCTACCTGGGAATGGGCCAAACATTCATATGATCAATGGTCTCTAAAAGTATGCCACACGTCTAATATTGTGGTCTATCTGTCTGTCATCAAAGTTCTACTTACCTTGGTCGAATATTCAGCGATATATTGTGGTTCACTTCTTATCTTGGTGCTCTGTCCTAATAATGTTGATCTCTCTACTCATCTACGTATTAGAGAATAAATTGTAATAAGTTGTGCGTTGGATGCACCAAATCATTATGGTATATCTCATCAGAGATTCTCTGAGTTGTCACCAGTTGTCAAGATTCGGAAGATTAGGATAATATCGTAGATTAAATATGTTAGATTAGTTTATATCTTTGGCTATATATTCATTTCTCTATAAAACCTTGTTTAGTCAATGTAATGTACATAAGATTAATCAATAAAATCGAAGTTCATCATGGTATCAGAGCGGGTGATCCAACAACCTGTGCTCTATTGATCATCCTTTTGGATCGCCATCCTTTCGGTGGGTGGCATCCTTGCCACCCGTTTGGCTTAAACCTTCATCAGTCCCTAACACAGTCCTAACATGCCATCTCAACCAGTGTGCTCGTCATTTGTGGTCGCTCCTCCGATCTTCCTTGTTCGATAATCCATCCACATCACTGGATCGACATCACTAATCATCGTTTAACACCAATAATCTTTAATTGTTGCAGACACCAAGTCTCCTTCATCTCTACCATTCATGTCAAGATCCAACCATCAATCACCATCTAAACACCACATAATTGATGTTTTCTGTTCACTAACACACAACCAGTCAACACTCTCGTTCATCATCCTTGGCCGCACGCACCAAACAAAATTATTATGGATTTTCAATTCTTCAAATGCAGATCAGATCAAATGATAAGTCCCCTTAGATTTCTCTTCCATTGACGAAGAACAATAACATCTCCATCTTTTGCTCACTCGCTCCAAGCCATCACAACTTGGGATTTGTGCATATTGAAGAACCAAACTACCCCTCCACAAAAAAAAGAGGATCTCTCTGTCATTGCAGATCTTCTTCAACCCCTCTCCTCGTCATCATTGTTTGCGAGCCACCGTCGTTGTGCGTTGCCGACACTCTGAGGACTTATAGAGCTCAAGCCTGCGGACTCGAGAGAGAAAACAACCATTGTAGCTTAATAGGCCTCTAGGGACTCATAGAGCCCAAGCATGTGGGGCAAGATAGCTACAACCTCTTGCTTGCGCAAGGTAGGCCCCCAACTTTTGTTGTTTCAAGCACAAATGCAAAAACCACATGGATTTTTAGCCCACCCGTTATTGGATATACAAACCAAAAATCAACTTTCCTCTCTCTAGGTTAGATTCTATTTCTCTCTCTTCTTTCTCTCTCTAGATTTCTTCTTTCTCTTCAGGATTTATATTTGTTTCTTTTATTTCTTTGTAAGTTGAAACTTGAGTTGATTAATGGAATTGATTTTGAGATAGTTGTGTTTTTATTTATTTATTCTTCTGTATTATTGTCTTCCGTAGTTGTGATAATCTCATAAAAAATATGTTATAATTTCGATTTCCATCACTCTCACCTCTCCACCATCAATTTCTGTAGCATTTTCCACTATTTTGTGTTCTAACTTACGCGAACTGCTTACAAAAAAAAAACTTGCGCAAACTAATTCCCGAGTGTGGATCGGCATCTGACATAATTTCCATTATACGAGAATTGCTATTTTTGCAGGATAAAAGTCTTGGATTAAAATAAAATATTATTGATCAAAGGGTTTCCGTCCAACGACCGGAAAAACTTCTAGCTATTGGATTTCAAGCATGTATTTTGGGTAGTAAATCCAATGGCAGAAATCATCAATCAAGCTGATTTTTAGTGTGTTTATCCACCAATAGGTGGCCTGAACATCCATGCAGTCATTGGGTCCAAAAAATGATTTATACAGGGCCACGAGAGTCCACTGCATCGACTCTACCGAGAGTCCTCTTCATCTAAATTTTTTTTGTAGTTTTCAAGAATAGTTTTTATATAAATATTTTCAATAATATAGAGAGTTTAATTTTTTAACTAATACCATACTTATTAATATACTAAATATAAAAAATGCTTTTTATAGAGTTTTTGCCTTAGGCCTCAACTTATAGCGAGATGGCCTCGTGTGTAATTAAATTTGTAGTCTTTAAGAGATATACTATCTCTCAAGTATGCATATATTAGCAGCTTTCTTTGACAACCATGTGGTTGTTTTAAAAAATTGAAGGGCTTAAAGAAAAAACACTGAGCATTTAGGCCTTTTATTTTTAGGGTTAGGATAGGGGGAAAACCATTTTTGACAACCATTTGGCGGACCCACATAGAAGATGAATCAATGGCTGATTTTTGGTGAGGATGCAACCTCGCAAAAATTCAAATCATTCCGATATTCGTAGACTGGTTTAGAAGTTGAAGAATTATGGACAGTCTTTTTTTTTTTTTGTGCAACTTTGAAAACAACATTTGATGGGGTTAGAAATTTCGGAGTGGGTTGATTTTTTGCTGGGTTGATCTATATGGTGAGGAGATCATCCTCACCAAAAATCAGCCATTGATTCATCTTCTATGTGGGTCGTCAAAATGGTCGTCAAAAATAGTTGTCCCCCGAACCTGACCCTTAATTTTATTAGTGGACGAAGATAGAGAAAGATATTGAAGACCTCAGTCGTTTCTCTCATGAAATTTTTAGGGGACGTTTTCATTTCTGTTTCTCGCTCCCGTTTCCCTGTCGGGCAACTATAAGCCAAACATTCCATACAGTCAAAAATCTCTAAAAGAATATGCCACGTGGCTCACATGGGCAGTCAGCAAAGTTCTACCTGGGATATCCCATGCTATTTATCAGTTAAAAATCTAATGGCTGGGAGAGTACCTTCATCCTCACCTATACAGAGGGTCGTTTATCAAATAGACGGCCTAGATTGGCCACGTTACAAAGTGTACAGAAATCCTACGGTACAGTAAAGATTTCCGTTAGCTGGATTGAATAAGATAACAAAAAGGAAACAGTGTAATAGATGAGAGCAAGTGTTCCTACGGACACCATGAGATCAAGCCACGTGTCCCAACTCGGATAATATCTATATAAGAAAAAGGAAGAGAAGAAAGAAAATAAAAACTTGCGAAACCCTAACCGGACAAACTAATATAAACGGCAGTGGCAACACCAACAGCATAAAACCCCATCACTGTCCCAACTAAATCTCGGCCGGACCGAGTCGCGATTCCCATTCCGGCGATTCCAGCGATCCCGACCGGGACTCGCTGGAGAATCGCTTTTCCCGCGTTGGAAACGATGATTTCCCTGAAAAGCTCTACCGCAAAGGCCTTGAACTCCGCCGCGTCTAGGGTTTCACCATCACGAGAATCTGTGGACCGTCTGATCACGGTATTGAAAGCCCTGTCGACCTGGTTCTGAGTCGGAGGCGATGTGACCCACTTCTTTACGAGAGGATGGACTGTGGAGAGCTTCTGATAGAGGCGTAAGGACGCGTCGGAGAGCTGATAAGGTCGTACGCCGTTGAAGGCGTGTTGGGTTAGATTCAGGCATTCTTGGAAGACGGAATCGCAGGCTATGTCAAATTCCGGCGAGGCTTGCAGGGTATTATGTACCCTTTTCGAAGCCGATAACCCCATCAATGGAATTCGAGAGGGAGACGACTTCACTTCACATATGGCGAAATGTGAAAAATATCTTTATAGCTCCTTAGACTAAAGAGAGAATTTAGCCAGTGGAGGATTTTTCCTGTGGGGCGCATAAACAGAAAACACGTGGCACACACTCAGCGCATGACCGGTAAATGATTGGCCCACCTCTTGATGGACCTACGCACCAACAATCAGCTTGATTTGTGAATTCCAGCCATTCGATCTGTGCAACTAAAAAAACTCAAATTCACGACTAGAAATCACCCCATGAGACGCCAAAATCGAATGGCTAGATATCACAATCAGGCTGATTGTTGGCGTGTTGGTCTATCCAAGGGGTGGGCTAAACATCCATGCGGTCAGTGGGCCCGAGGGTCAGGGATGAGTAACAAAAATGGCGCTACCGACGCAAAAAAGCGTGAGGTATATACCTTGTTACATCTTTTTCATGTAAGAACATCCACGTTTAAACTTTGACAACGGACGATGACGTACCACAGTATGAGCCATGTGCACATTCCACTGACCGTATGGATGTTTGTTCCATTCCTAGGTGGATCTACATACCAAAAATTCAGCCTGATTAGTCATTTCTAACCTTTGGATCTGAGTACCTCAAATAATGCTCGAACCCCACGGTTAAAAATAAACCCATAAAAAAGACTCCAATCAAATGGTTAGAAACCACTAAACAGGCTGATTATTGGTTTGTAGGTCCAACTAGGGATTGGCTAGACATCCAGATAATGGCCTCTAAGTGTGTGCCACGTTGCTCAAACAATAATCCACCCGTCTTCTAATATTTACCCTTATGCTAGAATTGAGCCCGATTTGGATTTGTGATTTTAGGGGGAAGAAGAAATTTCTAATTCCTAGAATTCTATTTCCAGGCGGGGTTAGGTCAGGTTTGGGGTCAACCTGAGCCCGACCTAAACTTCAAGGTTATGAGCCCAAACCCAACCCAAGGTCGGGCCTAAAATTTTCAGCCCGAGCCCAACTCATTCAGGTAAGCCAAGTTGGTAAATTACTCAATTTTTTATTTTTTATTGTTAGGAAATGTTGATAATTCTTTTTATATTATTTCAAATATAAGAATTTTTTATTCATCATCTTTATAAACATAAACCATAATAAAAATAGGCGAGGAAACATAAAACGCATTAATGAAATATATACATCCATACTTGCAATGGTGTATTGTCGGGCTCGGGTTGCCCAAAACCTCAGCCTAAGCCTTACCCGTCTTTGATCGGGTTGTCAAAATCCAGGCTGGGACCTAGCTTGAGTGCTGAAGGGGACAACCCAATCCAATTACGTGTCCCTTAACATATATAAGGGACACGTAAGGGATCATCACTGACTACCTTAAAGAAAATCCTGGCTCTACCATTGTCAATATAAATCTTATTTCGCCGTTCGACTTTGTTTAAAGCTATATTTTCTGCCAAGCATATGCCTAATTACCATACCATATTGTCACGGGGTCACTAGTTGGGCCCGATCCAAGCCCACCAACGAGGCCCGTTCCAAGCCCATAATCAAGCCCGGTTATGGCTCAAGGAGTCTAGAGTGCTCTGGAAGTTTCTAGAGGACCCTAGAGTATGGTAGAGAGCCTTAGAAGATGGAAGAGTCTAGAATACTCATGAGAGTTCTAGGGAATCTCTACCCATGTATTATATGTAAATATTCTAGATAGTTCCTAGGGGAAACATCTAGAGATTCTTTAGTAGAATAGTATGGAGAATTCTAGAATAAGGCTTGAAGCCTATATAAAGGGGCAAGCCCCCTCATTTGTAATCATCCTGAAAATCCTAGAGAAATCCTAGAATCCAGAGTTGAGCAATACAAGCTTCCTCATTCTCTAAGCTTTCTTGTCTTTGTGTGCTTCTTGAGTGAGAGTAGTGCTTAGGCAAGGCCAAGTCCTAAGTCACTTTGGGGGAAGGCTGACTTGAGCTAGAAAAGGAGCGACTAACTCAAGTGCCGCACGGTCTTTAGTAAGGGTCAAAGACTAAGTCCGTGACAAGTGGTATCAGAGCCAACCTCAAGAAGGCACCATGTCAATGGTCACTGAAGAGACAAGGGGATGTGATGGGCACAACCCCAACCCCACCAAGGGAAGGAAAAGGGATAAGTCCCAGGATATCTTTGCTGTTTGGGAAGCCAGGCTTGCTAAGGTGGAGCTTGCCATGGCGGATGCACGTGACAGGTTCGACGAGTTAGGCATGGGCATGGAGGACCTCAAGACGGGATTTGAGGAACTCAAGGGGGGTATGCTGGCCACCATCAACGAACTAGTGCATGATCATCAGCAAGAGAGGGATGCCTTCCAAGCCCAAGTAATTGGGATGGTGGAGACTCTAAAGGATCAGGTTGAAGAAATGAGAGGTGACTGGATCCTATGGAAGAAGGCCATGGCCAATGAGGGCGTGGTCGCACGGGGGATGCCCAGGATCAAGACACCGGAGCCCAAGACCTATGGTGGGTCAAGGGATGCCAAGGAGTTGGATAACTTCTTATGGGGCATGGAAGAGTACTTCGATGCCATCTCTCTACACGACGAGAAGACTAAGATCCGCACAGTTACCATGTACCTCACAGACACGGCTATTCTGTGGTGGCGAAGGCGTCATGCGGACATGGAACGAGGTACGTGCATGATCGACACTTGGGATGACTTTAAAAGGGAGATCAAAAGGCAATTCTACCCGGAAGATGCCGAACATCAGGCAAGGAGGAAACTAAAACGGCTTAAGCACACGGGGTCAATTCGAGACTATGTAAAGGAGTTCTCAACCCTAATGTTGGAGATTCCAGACATGCCGGAGAAGGAACTACTCTTTAACTTCATGGATGGTGTCCAGCTATGGGCGGAACAGGAGCTAAGACGACGTGGGGTACAAGACCTCGCTAGTGCCATGGCCGCTGCCGAACAGTTACTGGAATTCAAGAGGGATGATTCCTCCAAGCCAAAGTCACCCAAGGGTAATCATGCCAAAGGTGGGGGAGATGAGACATCAAGTGACAAAGAAGGATCAAATCACAAGGAGAGATCGAATCACAAGGAGGGGTCATCCAAGCGAAAGCATGGCAAGTTCAGGATGGAAGGTAAGGACCACTCCAAATCGAGGACTAATTGTTTCCTTTGTGATGGGGATCATTGGGCAAGGGACTGCCCACAGAGGAAGGCACTGAATGCCTTAGCTGCCAAGTTGGGTAACGAAAGTGAAGACAGCGACGAGGAGCCAAGGATGGGATCCTTACAACTCCTCAATGCTGTGAAGAAGCAACCTGAGTCTTCCAAGACTATGAGCAAGGGACTCATGTACGTGGAAGCTCATATCAACGGGAAGCCTACACGGGTCATGGTGGACACCGGGGCGACACATAACTTTGTCTCAGGAGAAGAGGCAAAGCGATTGGGATTGAAAGCATCCAAGGAAGAAGGATGGATAAAGGCGGTGAATTCACAAGCCAGACCTATCCAAGGCACGGCTCGTGGGGTGGAGCTACGCATAGGGGAATGGAAGGGGCTCGTGGATTTATCAGTCGTTCCTATGGATGACTATCAAGTGGTACTAGGGATGGAGTTCCTGAAGAGGGTCAAGGCAATACCTATGCCGTTCGTGAACTCGGTGTGTATCATCGAGGAAGGAGCTCCTTGCATGGTTCCTACGGTCAAAGGAACCAAAACCGGAACAAAGATGCTCTCGGCCTTGCAACTGTCGATGGGATCCGAGAAGAGCATGGTCGAAGATCTTGATGACAGGGTAGATAGAGAACTACCCAGGAATGAAGGCAAAGTCCTTGAAAAATCCAAGGACATGATGTCGCCTAAGCAGACAAAGGCGCTACCACCTAGGAAAGAGGTGGGTCATCCAGTTGAGATGAAGCTTGGTGTCAAGTCGCCTGCATCGACACCACCTGGGAAGGCTAACATAAGCCAACCAAAAAGGAAGAAATGGACGAACACGAGGAGACGACCGGTAGAGTGCAAGGAAGTGGACTGCATACTCGCTGATCGTCGGGTGAATAGGCGTGGAGTCCAACTATATATCGAGTATCTGGTGAAATGGAAGGGATTGCCCAAGGATGAGGCTACTTGGGAGCACACAGATACTCTATGGCAGTTTAAAGACAAAATCAGCAAATACCATGGAGATGACGCGCCGAGGACGTCGCGCAATCAAGTGGGGGAGAGTGTCACGGGGTCACTAGTTGGGCCCGATCCAAGCCCACCAACGAGGCCCGTTCCAAGCCCATAATCAAGCCCGGTTATGGCTCAAGGAGTCTAGAGTGCTCTGGAAGTTTCTAGAGGACCCTAGAGTATGGTAGAGAGCCTTAGAAGATGGAAGAGTCTAGAATACTCATGAGAGTTCTAGGGAATCTCTACCCATGTATTATATGTAAATATTCTAGATAGTTCCTAGGGGAAACATCTAGAGATTCTTTAGTAGAATAGTATGGAGAATTCTAGAATAAGGCTTGAAGCCTATATAAAGGGGCAAGCCCCCTCATTTGTAATCATCCTGAAAATCCTAGAGAAATCCTAGAATCCAGAGTTGAGCAATACAAGCTTCCTCATTCTCTAAGCTTTCTTGTCTTTGTGTGCTTCTTGAGTGAGAGTAGTGCTTAGGCAAGGCCAAGTCCTAAGTCACTTTGGGGGAAGGCTGACTTGAGCTAGAAAAGGAGCGACTAACTCAAGTGCCGCACGGTCTTTAGTAAGGGTCAAAGACTAAGTCCGTGACAATATGCTCAAAACTCATCCACATGCCTGTTCATTGGGTCAGAACTCATCCATATGCCTGTTCATGAAGCCCATGACGAAAAAAAAAACTCAAATCTAATGGCTAGAAAGCATCAATCAGGCTGATTTTGGTATGTAGGTCCACCAAGGTGTGGACCAAACATTCATGGGATCAGTGGGCCCAAAACAGTCTCACGTAGCATTTTGAGGACAGGTCCTATCAAACTTTTTATCGGACTCGGTCCTATATATACCGGACTCCTCGTCACATGCATGACTTCACTCGCGTAGGAAATTTGTTGCCAAAGTAGGAGTGTATTTGGGTACTTGAACCATATATATTGGGTTCAAGGATGAAAGTCTCGGGATTGGACTCTGGATCGGTGGACTCCGGATCGGTCCGATCTAGAACAGGATCGGTCCGATCTAGAACAGGATCGGCCCATCTCGCGCTGAGACGATGCAATTTTTTTTTTTGTAAAACTGGGATCTCGGGCGAATCAGGGCCTGGTTTGGATCGGATTGGTGGGCTCTGATTCCGATTCAGACTGGGATCGGCCGAGACTTTGAAGCATGATTGGGTTTGGGGCCAACCTTTTGGACCCCTAAGTATAATTGGGTCGGGTTTGAGTACCTTGCCGTGCTAATTACCCAGATCCACATTTAGCTGGATTTGAGGCCACCTTTTTGGACCCCTAATTAATAATCGGGTCGGGATTGAGTACCTGGTAACCTGGGTATGCAAGTTGGCTATTAATTACCCAGATGTGACAGCCAATTACGAGATAGATCCGATTGACCCTGGAGAGGGAGTAACTTTGATGACAGCGGACTGTCATAGAGGCTGATGACAGCCTACAATATGAGCCACATGGCATACTCTCAGAGGACTCTGATCTGTCATCAAAGTTTTACTCCTAGCTAAGCTTGGATATGAACCCAGACTCAACAGATATGAATAAAACTTGCCTGACCACTGAGTGTCCATAATATGAGCCACGTGGTACATTCTTAGAGGCCGCTGACCGTATGGATGTTAGGCGAATCCCTAAGTGAACCTACAAACCAAAAATCAACCTGATTAATGATTTCAAACCTTTGGATCTTTGTACCTCAAATAATGGTAAATAATGCTCAAATTCCTACAATTAAAATCAACCCATGAAAATGACTTCAACTAAAGCTCAGAAATCACCGCTCAGGTTGATTTTGGGTTTATAGTTCCACCTAGGGATTGACCTAACATCTATACAGCTAGTGTCCTCTAAGAAATTGCCACGTGGCTTATATTGTGGGTAGTGAATATACGATTCCCTGACATGAACCCAGCCATGACACCACTAAGTAGAGTAAAACTTGGGTCACAACCCACAATACGAGCCACGTGGCACACTATTAGAACGCGCTGACTTATGGATGTTTGACCAGTTCCTCAGGTGGACCTGCAAACCAAAAAACAGCCTGATTAGTGATTTCTAAGCGTTGGATTGAAGTTATTTTCATGGGTTGATTTTAACCAAAGGAATTTACAAACCTACAGCACTTGTTGCTATTGTCGGGTAATCTGAAAGACCCATTTCTAATCGGGTCTAAACCGGTGGACCTGTCGGTCACTTAGTTAATCCGTACCCGTTGACACCTTACCATGTGAACTGTGTCAATCTCATCATCAAGCTCCAGTCACCACACAGAAAAAAAGAAAAGAGAAACCAAGGAAGAGAAAATAAAATACCCGTTTGATTCACAGAGGGAAAAATCCCGGAGAATCGATCCTGTCCTCTATTAGGGTTCTTTAGATAAAGTTTTACTTGGTTTTCTGCAATTGCAGAGGTGGGTTTGGTCTGCAAATGGCAATGAAAGCTCCCTCCGTTACCCGGTTAAGCCTGGGATCGTCACCATTACAGGCCTCCTCTAACAGGCTTGTTGTCATGAGGAGACCCCTCAGAACATCGTTTTTCAATGGTGGAGGTATGCGCCTTTTTTTCATCTGAGTCTCTCTTCTGATGGGTCTTTGTCGGTTTTTCTTCTAGTATTGGATTCGTGATTTTGGAAGTTTTATATCTGGTGTTCATGCAGTTTGTGGTGATCTTTCAATGCGTTTGTTCTGTTTTGTTATTTTTATTGAGAACTTATATGGTTTTGGTTTTGTTCTCTGCAATTCTGATGCTCAAGAATGACCGAAGTATGGTAATACATTTCAAAACAGATCCTGTTAAATTAGATATACTCTAAATTTTGGGAGAAAAACCCAGACTCCCAATTGCCTTGTTCTTATGAAACGAAAATTTTCGATTCATGTCACACTAAGAAGTATGGAGAATATGTAAAATAGATGGTCAAGATTATCCAAATGCCATCGGAAATTGTTGTGACTCATGGATGCTTTTTTTTGCACTTCGTTTTTCCATTTGTTATTTCACTAGTTCAACTTGTAACTTCAACTTACTATTGATGAAATGAATTAGGGTTTTATCTTTTTAACAAAGGGAGCAATCTGGAGGAAGAAAAAAAAAAAATCCTAAACATACCCTAACTTTCTAAACCAAGATACTCTTGATAAAAGTTTGACCTACCAAGAGCCATGTTGCATTGATACGGTTACAGGTGTCTGAGTCCAACATAGGTGCGGAGTGTCATAGGATTTGTGGACTTTGGGCAATATACTTTAAATAATGTGAAACAAAGTAAGTTTCTTTATATAATAATGAGGGTAAAAGTGGATAATGTGATATGATCTTATGATTTTGTATCATTTACTTATAGACAAGAGAATACATATTTCTAGCATAAGAAACTTCAATTCTAAAAGTTAGAACTTATAACCTATTGCTTGTGTTAATCAGTATTTTATAAGTAAGGAAAGAAAAACAAAACAAAATTTTGGACGTATCCAACCAGAATTTTTGATAAGTGAAGCGTATATTAAGAAGCCAAAAACAGAGAAACAAAGCGACCTAAAAGGTTGAGATGACCTTTTTTAAGAATGCTAAAAAAGAAACAAAGCAAAAGAAAGAAGGGGTTACACAACTAACCACCTTCCTTAGTACATAAAGTGTCCCAACTGAATACAAAATCTTCGAAGAAGAGGCCTCTACATTTCACAAAGCCCTTGGATCAAAGTAACAACATTCCTTTTATTTGAAGTACTAAGTTAGCCACCCCATCCTCCTTATCATTGAAAACTCTGTGATTCCTCTCCTTCTATAGACCCCAACAAACCATGAAGGGGAGCATCTTCCACAAAAACTCTACTTCTCGTAGAGAAAGCAGACACTTGCCGACTGGAGACCAACTCTACCACGGATTTTGCCACAACCCAAGCCATCCCGAATTCAGCAAAGAAGGACCAAACTTCTCTCGCCATCTCACAATGAAGCAAACGGTGATTCACTGACTCACCGCTCTTTTTATACATCGCACAAAAGTCGACAATGATCATCCTCCTAGAAATCAGGTGATCCACTGTGAGAATCTTGTCAAGAGATGCCGTCCACAAGAAAAAGGCTATTTTGGACGGAAGTTTGGAGCCCCAAACAAAAGAGGCTGGATAATTACCACTGAGATGTCCCTCTAAAGCAAGAAAGAATGAGCGAACCGAAAATTTGCCATCTTTAGTCCAACTCCACAAGTGCCTATCTGGATTCTCTAAAGAGAGATTGTGATCATGAATGTGAAATAAAAGTCTCGCCACCGACTCCATTTCCCAGTCATTGAAGCTTCTTCTTATCCCAAGGTTTCACGATACTTCTCCACCTTCCCATCTCACAGTCCTGAATCGAACACGTCTTCATATCGGAAATGGAGTAGAGACTAGGAAACTCCTCTGAAAGGGGTACCTCACCACACCATCTGTCCTCCCAAAATCTGACCCCTATTTCCAACCCCAGGTTTAAAAAGAATACCCTTTGAGAAACTCGGCCATGCCTTCATGATACCTCTCCAGACACTACATCCATAAGTCGACTGCACTATTCTGCTGGCCCAACCATACTCCTAATCCCGAATTTCCCCTCAACCGCTCTTCTCCACAAGCTAGATTCTTCTTCTCCAAACCTCCACAGCCACTTACCTAGCAAACTTCATTTATAGTAGTGATATGCCTGAACCTGAGACCCCCTACCTGCTTGGGACTACAAACCTTCTTCCATTCAACAATGTGGAATTTGCTGGCCTCCTCTTTGCCATTCCACAAAAAAAAACCTCGTAAACTTCTCCAACCTCTTTGCGATGCCCCTGGGAATGGTGGAGAGCGACAAATAGTAAATAGGAAGACTTGATAAAGTACTCTTAAGAAGCACCAACTTACCTCATTTGGAAAGGTATCTTGCCTTACAAGCAGCCAATCTACTCCCAAACCTCTCAATTACTGGATCCCAAATGGCCTTGGACCTATAACTGGCCCCTAAAGGGAGACCAATGTACTTGGGTGGTAAGCAATCCACTCTACATCCCATAATGTTAGTTAGCCAAAGCTTCGATATTCTCCACCTCCCCCACTTCGAAAACTGTGCTCTTGCCCAAGTTAATGTGAAGGCCCGACACAGCCTCAAAGCAAATCAGGAGCCCCCTCAAGAATCTACACTGGGAAATCGAAGCATCCAACCAGAATACATATTGTGTTGAATTTTGACACGTGTCCATCACAGTTATTTTGCCCGTTTGGAAGAGTCCATGCAACATAGGCCAAGAGTATCTGTTATGAGAGGTATTACTATAGTTCAATTGTTGTGGTTGTAATGATGATTTTTATTTTGTTGGTCCAAAGGATTGTGATACTCAAGAATAGACAATGTAAGTTTAAGACATTTGAAAATATTAGTGTCCTCGCAAGGAGTACGTCCTCCTTAGTGTCCACACCTTACAATGGTCCTTGAGATTTGTATGGTGAAACTCCAGAGGACCATGCGGAATTTACAAACCTACATAAATACTTTTGTTACAAGAAAAAATACTCTTTCAATTTTAGGTAGGGTATGTTGCAAGCAAAATTGTACAAACCTATAGATATATCTACATATATACAGTTGGAGTAGATATTTCAATTTTATGGTTCTGGTGAAGTGTGAATTTTAAGGGAAGTAAAGTTAGCCCCACATCGAATGACACTTGATCAACATGTGTGTATTGATTTCCAAACATGCAAGATGGTACCTTAGGAATAGGACTAACAATTTAGGTGATTTCTAGTGATACTGATATTTGCTCTGTGTTGGTCCTACGTGGGTGGGTTGGAAACCAAAAAATGGGTCATGGTAAAACTTTTTATATCCTCCTCTATGATATTTAGTTTTGCGACTTTCTGCCTGATATAGAGTCTTGGTATGCCCCTTTAGAGAAAGAATGATGTTCTTTAGATGAGAATATTCAAACTTTGGTGATCAACATTGAATAAGATTATTCAATTAGTTATCGAAAAAAAAAAGATTATTCAAATATATGCATGCTTTAACTATGATATCTTATGGTTTAGTGATTACCACCCAATTGGAAGAAAACTTAGTACTTGAGAATGGGAAACTTTATTAGATGTCAGAAAAAAGAATGGGAAGCTTTATGAGAGTGGTAAAGAGGTGCCATTCAGTCCAGCAGTAACCATTGATTTTACCATACTCATCTCATTAATTACAACATGACCAATCAAGCCATTTTAAGTAAATGTGGACAACAATACTAAGATCAATAATTCCAATGATTTGAGGCCAGGAGGATGAAACCACAACTACTGTGTTTGCAACTTTGCATGGCATGCTTTAAGACTTAAGTTAAATTCTCTTTCAGAAGAACATTTGTATTAGATGAAATGCAATTCAAGTAAAAGTAGATCTGAAATTTAGAAGCAAATTGTGGCTCTATTTAAAGAAAGTGGGCATTTTTATGTGTTTCCATTTTTTTTTTGATCAGTGTAATTGTATTAATAACAAACGAAGGGATACACGAAAGGTGTATCTTGTGAGGTCATGGTGACGTACACCATGCTAAACACCGACCCAGGGACAAAGGACCCGAGGAACCCCCCAACTAACAATCACCCTTAAGGCAAAGGAGGTCTCATTGGAAGACAAAATCCTCAAAAATAGCCCTCTACATTCGGTAAGCTTTTTAGACCATAAAAATCCAAGGCCCCTAATGTTGAGGACTAACGAAGCCACTTCTTCGTTCTTGCCTTCGAAGATCAGTTTGTTTCTTTCCTTCCAAAGCCCCCACAAGATTGGGAACGGAAGAAGTTTTCAAAGGATACGTCCTCTTTTAGAGAAGGCTGGAGAGCGCCAACAAAGCAGAAGATCCATGATCGATCCCGACATGACCCAACACACCCCAAAGTCCTTTAGGAAAGCTGACCACACTTCCCAGGCAACATCACAGTGCAACAACAAATGATTGATAGATTCCCCACTGTGCTTACACATGCTGCAATAGTCGACTATCACAATCCCTCTAGAAATCAAATGATCAACTGTCAGGATCTTGTCCAAAGAAACTGTCAACGCAAAGAAATCAACCTTAGTCGGAATCCTTGACTTTCAAACTAGTAAGACCGGAAATCGGGAGCTCTTCTCCCTAACTAACACCTCATAGAAAGACTGAACCGAGATCACCCTACTTTTTGACCATATCAACACCCGCTTATCCTGGGCCAGATGGGGAAGGCGCAGGCAAGCAATTTGGAACGTGGCTCGATCTCCCAATTATTGAGAGTTTTTCTGAGCCCAAGATTCCACCCCATCACCTCTTCCTTGCTACTAATACAATCCTAGATGGACCAGTTCTTATCTGAGATAGAATAGAGCTTGGGAAAATTATCTTTTAAAGGTCCATCTCCGCACCAAGTATCTTCCCAGAATTTGATTCTATTGCCCATCCCATCATCATACTGAATCCCTCTGTTGAACTCCCCAGAGATCTTCAATATCCCTCTCCACACGCTGCACTCATATGGGATGTGGGTGGTTCTACTTTCCCACCCAAAGTGAGAGATCCCATACCTGCTATCAATGACCTTCGTCCAATGACTAGAAGCTTCCTCCCCGAACCGCCAAAGCCATTTGCCTAGAAGGGCTTGATTCATCTCTATGATGTTCCTGATTCCCAAACCCCCTCTATTCTTATCTTGCACACCTCTTTCCACCTCACCAAATGCATCTTGCGGTTGTCCATCTTGTCATTCCATAGAAAGTTCCGCATGAGCTTCTCTAGTTCCTTTGCCACAGTCGTCGAAATAGTGAAGAGAGACATATAGTATATAGATAAACCTGAAAGGGTGCTTTTAATTAACACTACTTTGCCTCCCTTCGAAAGATATTTGGACTTCCAAGCTGCTAACCTCGTCTTGAAGTGCACTTTGACTGGCTCCCACAAAGCTTTTGACCTATAGAAAGGCATACGCAAATATGTGGTGGGCAGCTTGTCGATACTCCAATTCAGCATATTAGCCAAGTCCGAGATATGCTCTACCTCTCCCACTCCATACACCTTACTCTTGGCCAAATTCACACTGAGACCCGAAACTGCTTCAAAGCAACACAGAAGGGCTCTAAGAAATCTCATCTGATCAATTGAAGTGCCAAGGAAGACAAAAGTATCGTTTGCAAACTGAAGGTGAGAAATCGTCGGAGCTCCCGGGGCAATCTGAAAACCCTCCATCTCGCCCATATTCACTGCTCTAGAGATCATACACCTCAAAGCTTCTGCTATTATAAACAAAGAAGGGGATAGCGGATCCCCTTGCCTCAACCCTTTGGTACTGTCAAAGTAGCCGGCCGGGGACCCATTAACCAGAATAGAGAAAGAGGCCGTAGAGATACATTTGCGGATCCATAATCTCCACCTATCACCAAATCCTATCCTTCCCAACATGTAGTCAAGGAAGCCCCAATCCACATGGTCGTAGGCCTTTTCCATATCAATTTTGCATAGGATCTGTGGCATTCCTGCTTTGATTATAGAATCTATGCACTCGTTGGCGATAAGGACCCCATCTATAATCTGACGACCTCTAACAAATGCTCCTTGTGCCGGTGATATAATCGAAGACAACACCCCACACAGCCTTGTAGCTAACATCTTGGCTATAATCTTGTAGACACAACCTACCATACTAATAGGTTTGAAATCTGCAATGTCATCGGCCCCTTGGAACTTCGGTATCATGGCTATGAACATGCTATTTGAGGCGTAATCCAGGTACCCTTCTTATAGAGATCATACAAGTACCCTTCTTATGGTTGTAGGCGTAATCCAGGTCTCATGGCTATGAATGTGCTATTTGCAAGAATCCCAAAGAAATCCATGCATATATGTGTACATTTTTTTTCTTCTAGTGGGACAGCTGGTGTTTGGTCGGATTCCTACCAGGAATTGTATACAAAATGTACAATTTTCAGCATTTACAAACTCTAGTCATCCGTAATCAACTTGACAAGAGGAATAGATGTTAATGAGGGTACGGACTTACGTGAATATTCATATTACAAAATGATGCTGGAAAGTTGGCTGGTTTGTTGGCTTCTCCCCGCATCTAAATTACTGCTTTGACATTGAAAGAATCAAGAAGTTCTCTAATGGAGCCCACACAAGAAATGCTTTCCAAGGAATCACTCTCTCTGATACATGTTGCCATAGAGGAGTTGGATTGGATGGAGATGGATTTGATATTATGCTTATTTGCTGGCTTGTTGCCACTCTCCAATCCCAGTGACTAAATCAAGAAAACTGAACCCACTGAACACTTGTAGTCAACCACCAGGGAGACCCATCATGATGATGCATATTACTCACCGCGTTGACCCCTTGAGTACGACCCATCTGTATGCAAGGCCCATACACCTGCTAGGCTGCTAGCTTGATCCAACTACATCTCGTGGGCTTGTCTGAGGTTATAACTAGACATTGGAATGTCAAATGCTCATAATGATGGTATTGTCCTCATTTTAATGAGGGGAGCCCTGTTTTTTCATTGTTCGAAAAAGAAAAAAATAAAGAAAAAGGAGCTGGACAGGGATCCTTTCATGAAATAAGGACAAGACCCTCATGTTGACATTTAGCATAAGGTGGTCTTTTATCAGGTCACCCTCGATCAGAATCAGCTCCACTGATGGCCATTTCAAACTCACGCAGTTTCCACTCTAAATTATTTGTTTGAAATCGTATCTTGCCCTATAATATATTAATTATGCTTGCAGTTGGAGCTCTAAAAGTCTCTGGGATACGGATAGCCCATTCCAATAGATCCAGATGTAATGGTCATGGTGGGGGAGCGCTTGGTACCCAGATGAACCTTTTTGATCGGTTTGCTAGAGTTGTCAAGGTGAGATGTGAGAAAGTTGTTTCCATGCAGTTACCTTTTCTTATATAATACTCGTTACTTCGTTCTATTCTTAGTTCCTACAATAATAACAAGATTTAGTTTTTCTGTCATAAGTGTAGTCATATGCAAATGCAATTGTAAGCTCCTTTGAAGATCCAGAGAAGATCTTGGAACAAACTGTGCTTGAAATGAATGATGATTTGACAAAGATGCGTCAGGCCACGGCACAGGTATGCTTGTAGTTTCACATAGACTTTAGTTTCCCTCCTTTTTTCCCTTTCTTTGTCTATATTTCTTTCCATATTTTTATCCTTTTCTGTCCGATACATAACAAGGCTATACTAAAAAGTTTGCAATAGTGCACATAGAGATAGCGGGAGGGAGGAAGGGAAGAGATGCAAGGGACTCCCCAGTTGGCAATATTGATTTTGAAATCCCTTCCACTATATGCTACATTAGTGTTTATATTGTAATTTCCCCATCACTCTTTCTAATGCTTTATAGTCATGCAAAATTTGTTGTTCTTTTTAAGGTTCTGGCATCTCAAAAGCAGTTAGAAAACAGATACAAAGCTGCACAACAAGCTTCTGAAGATTGGTAATATTTGACATGAAGTTTATTTTAAATACCTAGGAGTATTGGTTTGTGTGTAAAACTTACTTTTGTCCGTTGTCTTGAATATAGGTATCGTAGGGCACAACTTGCTCTTGGGAAAGGAGATGAGGATCTTGCTCGTGAAGCTCTCAAGAGGCGTAAATCTTATGCTGTAAGTATTTCTTTTTAATGAGTGCATGCTAATTGTTCATTTAATTTTTGTATTTTTTTGTATTTCCGGTGAACATTATGGATGAATTTACTCGATACATTTTCATTTTTCTTGTTCATTGCTCTTTTTCCCCAATGATAACCGAGTTTACTAAAAAGAATAAAGAAAAAGAAAGGCTAGATACAATGAAGGGCTATAAATTCCCTTTCTAGCTAGCAAGCCAGTCTGTCAGTGAGTTCACTAACAAGAAGTCAGAATCTAAGGAAAAATCAGAAGTACAGTCCAAATAATTCGCAGACCTCCATTAACCCAATGCTTTCATGGTTTCCCATAGAAGATGTAATTATAAACTTTAGATCCTTAAAGCAAGACCCTCACGTCCACTTCATTAGAGTTCTTGATTCTTGAATGTTATTTTGAATAAATGTTTTTTGTACTGTAGAGGTTATAACTTGAAAATTACGGTAAATATAGCTTTATATTTTGTGCAATTGAAGGAAAAAACCGAGAAATGTCCACCCAAATCTGAGCAGGTTGATGTTGGAATCCCTCATGGATGCATCACGCTTTAGGACAATCCAGCAGAAATTATGAAGAGCTGGAAGTCAGGGAGTAGTACTAGTGTACATTCTTCTTGAAGACATTCAAAACTTAGACCTAGCATTTAAATTTTGATCTCGGGATGTATTTTGACCAGCCTGGAAATGGAAATATTTTGACCGGTGTGGAAATTATACAATTTTCATGGTAATATTATGAAAATGATAGAAATATTGTTAATTTTTTTTTTTGAAACTATAGGAAGTGATAAAATAAGTATAAAAACATACTCATAAGCCATCAAACTATAATAAAAAGCCATATGGAGTTCGTAAATGAATGTTATAATGTTTTGTAACATGCTAATGCAAGTATCGGAGAGTTTGACAGTTAAAAACATCCATAATTGCACATGAAATTGATTGTGTTAAGTACATTTGATCAAAATAGAACTTTCCATTCCACATAAAAAGATCACAAAATAGAACTTTATTTTTTTAAAGAATAAAAATTAATATATTAAACTAAGTAGAAATAAAAAAGTAAAAAAAATGCATCGTATTGCGCGTTTGGTGCATTAAAATATCCATTTTGCAAGATAAAAAATTATAATGACCAAGTTGTAGCTCGGGTTTGTATATACAAGTATACAACATATAATTCATTCATGCAAAACCATAGAAGTTTCTGGTGAAAACAAAGGAAATAGGGGTTTTCTCCAAATTTCAGAAAATTTCACCCTAAAAATCCTTAAATGTGTGGACAAATCCGGTGTAAATTCATTATAGATACATAGATCTGATACATTTACACCTCTAAATTCCATCTTTAATAATAAACTACAAAAATTGAGTTTTAATTGGGAGAATTTGTTGTTACCTTGGAAATTTTACAAATTTCTAAACTCAGCTTTGATTCGTTCTACCAATCCATACGAGAAGTTCTTAAAACAAATAATCAAAGTGGAATAGTTGTTTTTGGTCCAAGTTTTTTGCAAAAAAATTGAATTTAGAAGGGTTTACTATGTTTAAGGTCTAAATATTTTATTCGATTGAAATATTTTGAACAAAATAATGCAGTTTATACTTGGTTTGGGTCGAAATGTTACTGTTCATTGACATTTACAATTCATTTCACAAAATAATGCAGATTTCGTCTGTATGGTATCTTTCCTCTTGTCTCCTCTGGAAATTGAAATATTTTGTAAAATAAAAAAAATTTAATACCTTGACTTAGACAACATGACTAATGCATGTTGCTGGTTACTGACACCCTAACACTTGCCTAATTTTTGATGTATTCTTAGGAGGTAATCTTTAGTTCAACACTGGGCATATTTACTTTGGATTTGATGATTTATTATCAATAAATTAGCTTCAAGAGGCCCAGAACTGTTCAGATTGTTGTGGCCTTTTGGGATTTTGGTGGATGAGGCCATAGGATTACATGTTTTATGGAAGAACTGTTGAAAGTTGTGAGATATATCATCTTCCTCTTATGCAGATTGATACCAGCTGAGGTGCTCTTAGCTGAGCAAAGAAAAGAGAACAGGAAAATAAAATAATACTGGGTATGTCATACTGTTTTTCATCAGTCTGATTACTACTGTTTTGGTCGTATTGTTTTACAGGATAATGCAAGTGCTATGAAGGCTCAGCTTGATCAGCAGAAGAATGTTGTTGAGAATCTTGTCTCCAACACTCGGGTATGTTATTATTTTTGTTTCCTGCGTAATTTTTTTCATAATTCAGACACACTAATGAGAATTGACAAGTTTTAAGTTGTTTTTTGTGGATTTGATTTCATCCATTTGGTGTGTCTATAAATGCACTTATTCCATTAGATATTTTCTACTTGTTCCTTTTGTGAAGCAACTCGCTATTCAAGTAATTGCTTCTTGAATTGTAATGATTCCTCTGCCATGCACCTAACGTCTAGAATGCTGTAAAAGTGTTTGCTTCAAACAAGCATCAAATCGTGTGGTTTCAATGAAATTTAAGGATTATTTATCTTAATCAACTCATGCAATCACTTATGAAACAAAAAAAAAATCAACTCATGCAAAAGCCGCTTTCTTATACCTTCAGGGTTCATACTTCCGAGCCTAAGGCTCCTAGGAAACACTGAAACACCCAGCATAGGTGCATGATCTGCATTAACCTCATAAAAATGTTATTTATGTGGTTTTGCATTTGCAAGGATCAAACTTTAGAATATTAATTTTTAGTAAGGATAGTTTGTATTAGTTTATTCAGTTATTTTATGTAGAATCTGGTTGGGACATCTATGTTATTATACCCTACTTATTTTATTATTATTATACTGGTTAACCCTGATTAGAGTTTATTAATAAATATCACAGAAAGCATTTGATTTATGCAAAACTTAATTAAATCTTTAAAGGAAAAAGGGCAATTAAAGATAGCTTGCGAGAACTTATAGAAGCTATATTATGAGGGAAGATGGGATAGATAAATAGTTTTAGGGTTAAGATATGGACAGTTTAAGAGAAGGATGGTATAGCAGGATTAAAAAGATAATGAGGGTGTAGTGGAAGAGAATGGGAGTTTGACAAAAATCTATACTTTGCGAGAAAACAAGGAAAGATAACAGGGTTTAAGAGGGGGCGATAGAGATAAAAAATGTAAACTAGATTTCTTAGAGAATTATGTTTTATTCATTTTTTATTTTTTTTATTAGTGGATTATGTTTTATTCATTTTTGCTTATTGTTTATTTTTAATAGATTGCAGATTGGTCAAATAAGATTCATTTTCAGATCTGCAATCTATAAAAAATACATTTTTTGCTTATTTGAGTAATCTCAAGTAAGTGAATTAGATTCACGTAAAAATGTTGCAAGCTTTTATTTGCAATTTCTATTTTATGTTTTGGCTATTTATCTAAGTGTGGGGATACATATTATGAGTTGATACAGTTGTGTTTCATTGAATTTTGGTTTTATTTAGCTTTTGGAGAGCAAGATACAGGAGGCGAAGTCAAAGAAAGATACTCTCAAAGCACGTGCCCAGTCCGCAAAGTTTGTCCTGACTCCAATTTCATCAATTTTATTTGATTTTCCTTCCCTCCAAGTCGGTTAGTTATTTAGAATTGATTTTACACGACTGCTTTGCTTTTGCTTCAGGACTGCAACCAAAGTGAGCGAGATGTTGGGGAATGTCAATACGAGTAGTGCACTTTCAGCTTTCGATAAAATGGAGGAAAAGGGTAGGCTCTTTGACTATTCTCTCTAAATCCATGGCTTCTTTGTTCAAACAACTACCATAAAATTTCATGTCCATTCTGTTATTTATGGAAAGAAGTAGGAATCACAGGAGTACTTTATAAACAGCTAAACCATAGTGTTGGCTTGTGTCTTTCAAAGAGGTAAACGTGCTACCAGTCTGGTCCTTTCAATCGATGGCATACTTCTTGGATCATAGATCCAAAATCACACTAATCAGAATCCCCAACTATTTACTGTATTTTTTTTCCTGTAGTTTATGAAAGCTCAAAATCATGCAACTAATTAGACAGATAGGGTCACCATTTTGCGGTGATTTTCGGGGACATGATTGAGTTAGCCACCTATGGAACAAAGGCACAAGTAGCAATTGGGCAGCTAGGGGCCAACTACATGATTTATCCTTTATATTGAACTCTTACCTAACCTTATGCCTTCTAGAAAATGCTGTTGGGTTAAGATTGCAGACACGTACGGGATAGAGGAAAAATAAGTATCCTTGGTAAGATTTGGTCGACCAATGGCTACGGTCACAAAGGCACGCATGCAAGGGGATAGGGGATCTCTAACTGCAAGATCCGATCACGTTATTGTAAGTATGTAGTCATCTGATCTATGGCCTTTTTTCTAGGCTGCTGCCAATCTAAGTGATGTAGGAGCATCATGTCATAGTGGTTCCGATCTACACCAAATCAATGAAGAGAATCTAGGCCAGCGGACCCCACAAGAGTAGCTTAAGATCTGTTCTAATTCAATTAGGAATTTCTTTTTAGGAAGTTTATTATGATTGTTTAACTTGGTTTTTTGTTAGTTTCTAAAATTAGATTAGGAAGTTTTCCTATTTTTATACGTAGCATTTTAAGAGAGTTAGGAAAGTTAGGATTTCAGAATTCTATAAATCTTTGTAATGGAAGAATCCCGGGGCGGGCGATTATTTAGTTGAATGAAGATTTATTTTCTTTTGGGAGTGATTTCCAATTTTACTGGGTGAAATGCCTAGAACGGAAGAGTGATTCTTCTCAAAGGAATGATTCCGTCAAACTCGGAATAGTGATTCTTCCTGAAGGAGTGATTCCTTCAAACCCGGTGGAGTGATTTCACCAAAACTCCTATCTGATCGTAGAACCCGTGCCCATCCTACATCAAATTTGGTATAAGAGCCGAATTTCCTATCATCACCCTCATCCACAAAACTTCCTCTCTTGCCATCTACAAGTATCCGCGATCATCATCAACACCTTCAAGTTCACATTGCCAATAAAAAAAAATCAGAGAAAAGAGCCTCAGAAAAAAAGAGCTCACTGTTTCCATCACTGTCGTTTTGCCATGGCAATCTCCTTACAGCCACCATGCAGCCACCATTGTTAATCGTGTGGGAAAGCCACCTTTCGAGCGTATTCTTCTCGTTGGAGTTTCGTCGACTATCGATTTTCTTTCAAAGATGATGATTGATTGAAGACCTTTTGTAGTTCTCCTGTGAAAGGGGTTTGGTGTGAAACTGAGGGAGTGATTCCCATCTATCTAAGGGTCTAGATCAATTTTTCCTCTTGCTGTCTGCATCCGAATTTGAAGTTGAATTCTTTTCAGCAGGAGCATCATGTCACAGTGGTCCTAAGCTACACCGAATCAGTGAAAAGAATCTAAGCCAATGCACCCTACAAGAGTAGCTTAAGATCTGTTCTATTTTAATCAGGAATTTCTTTTTAGGAAGTTAATTATGATTGTTTAACTTGGTTAGAAATTTGTTAGCTTTTAAAATTAGATTAGAGAGTTTGCTTATTTTTATAAGTAGAATTTTACGAGAGTTAGGAAAGTTAGGATTTTAGAATTCTATAAATCTATTCTACATATTAAAGAGAGAAGCCCGTTCTTGCGTTATAATTGGATGAAATCTTGAAAATACCCCTATTTTACGAAAAATGCCCTTACTTTTCCTCATTTGTATTCTTTAGATTATCCACTTAGCAGGTGCTTTTGTCTTTTAGTGTATACGTTACTTGCAAGTTGCAGGTCTACCAAAAACAAAAATAAAAAACTTCTCACGTCAGCAAGTCTATTTTAAAAAAAGTAGGTTTATGACAGGACCAAGTGTGAGCCACGTGGAACACTCTTAGAGGACACTGATCGTATGGATGTTTGTTCCATGATCGTTAGGTAGACCTACATTCCAAAAATCAGCCTCATTAGGGATTTCTAACCTTTGGATTTGAGTACCTCAAATAATACTTCAAATCCATGGTTAAAAATAAATCATGAATACGACTCAAATCCAATGGATATAAATTACTAATCAGGCTGAATATTGGTAGGTAGATCCAACTAGGGATGGTCCAAAGATCTATACGGTTAATGGTCTCTAAGAGGATGCTACGTGGCTCATATATTGGTTCCTCATCATCGTTGATGAGGGACGTCATCGTCAAGGTTCTATCCCTTGCTACCCGTCCCTTGATGTACAAAAGCTCATTAATGAGCTCTCTCCCTAAACTTTAATACTACCCCTACATGACCTGCTAATTACTTCCCATGCCATTCAGTGATTTTAAAACTTTGGATCTTTGTACCCAAAATAATGCTCAAAATCTACAGTCAACAATCAACCCATGAAAATGACTCCAATCGAATGCTTAGAAATCACTAATCAAATTGATTTTTTGCATGTCCACCTAGGGATGGACCAAACATCCATACGGCCAGTGATCTCAAGAGTGTGCCACATGTAAGGTGTTGCCATGTGTAAGTTGTATGTGCATCGCATGTGGCGTCCCTTGAGTATGTGTAATGGGAGAACCCAGGGAGGGAGATTATTTAGTTGAATGAAGATTTATTTTCTTTTGGGAGTGATTTCCAATTTTGCTGGGTGAGATGCCTGAAACGGAAGAGTGATTCTTCCTGAATGAGTGATTCCTTCAAATCTGGAAAAGTGATTCTTCCTGAATTAGTGATTCCTTCAAACTCGGTGGAGATGTTTTACCAACACCCCTATCCAATTGCAGACCCCGTGCCCATCCTGCATAACTAAGATGCCTAAATACAGATATGGATATGGATATTGGTATGGGACCTGGGCATACGACTCTTCATTTCCCAAAATGTAGGGCACATTTAGGGATATCGGTATCCCATCTATAATACCTGTTGGGAAACCTTGCTTTCCCTTCTATGTGTAAATTAAAGGAATCCCACAAGAACGAAAAATAGCAACAAATCTTGATGAAAGCAAGATAATTAAAGAAAATAGAACATGAGAACACGTCATAATTTTAACGTGGAAAACCCCTTCAATGAGAAAGGTTAAAACCACGGGACATTAGTCTAGAAAACTTCTACTATGAAAAATGGGATTACAACTTCTCTAGAGAAAACTAGAGAATGCCAACATCAAGAGAGCAACACTAGCTCTTAGATATCCAATTAACTTCACCAAGAAAATGGTGGAAAAACAAAATAGAAGAACAAAACTTCCTTACTGAATAAGAACTTCCAAATACCTCAAATGGAACTCTTGAAGAAGTGATGAACGATAAACCTACGATGTGGATTGATCTTCATAACCCGGATGAGAGAAAGATGCACACTTTGTTTTCCTTCTTTTCTCAACACTCTCTCATAGTCTCAAGTGTAGGAAGTCTACATCCGGGTGTCTTTTTACCTTTGCAGGGGGAGCAATATCACGGCAGTCTAAGTTGCAGAAGCGTGTGGCATTATCTATCACAGAGGCCGAGTATATTGTAGTTACAAAAGCTTGCAAAGAGATGATGTGGTTGAAGTTCTTACAAGAACTGGGTTTTAGGCAAGAAAAATATTTACTTCGTTGCGAGTCAGAGTGCCATCCATCATTGTAAGAATCCAAGTTTTCATTGTTAATTCAAGCACGTTGATGTGAGGTATCATTGGATCAGGGATGTTCTTAAAGAAAAGTTGTTACAATTAGAAAAAATCCATACCGACAAGAATGTGTTGGATATGATGAAAAAGGCTTTGCCTAAAGGCCAACACGAGTTCTACAGATGTATGGCAGGTTTGGGTGAGCCTTCCTCCTGAGTCGGGAGGGGGAGTTTGGTTGGCTTCCCTCCTCATTGTCTCCTACTTGGGTCCAACTTATGGGCTTTTTTGAGGAAGGTGAAGGGTTTTCTTTTGGTGGAAGCAAGGTGGGTTGTTGAGCATTAATTGCTCTACTTGTTAAGCAAGGCATCTCACATTTTAAATAAGCTCTCATTGGCTTTGTTTCATCACTGAGAAAAAGAGTCTTCTCAAAGAGTATCTTGAAAGTGTGAGAGAGTGTTGAAAATAGAGAAGATAGAGTGTGCATCCTTTTTTTATTCGGGTCGTGAAGATCAATCCATATCGCCGGTTTATCGTTCCTCACTTTTTCAAGAGTTCTATTGGAGATATTTGGAAGCTCCTACTCGGTAAGGAAATTTTGTTCTTTCAGTTTGTTTTTCCACAATTTTCTTGGTGAAGTTAATTGGATATCCAAGAGCTAGTGTTGCCCTCTTGATGTTGGCATCTTCTAGTTTTCTTTAGAGAAGTTGTAATCCCATTTTACATAGTGGAAGTTTTCTGGACTAGTGTCCCGTGGTTTTTACCCTTCTTCTCATTGAGGGGGTTTTCCACGTTAAAATTGTGACGTGTTCTCATATTCTATTTTCTTTGATTATCTTGCTTTGTTCAAGATTTGTTATTATTTTTCATTCTCGTGGGATTTCTTTGACTTACACATAGAAGGGAAAGCAGGATGGTTTCCCAACAATACCATGTTTTAATTTTTTTTTCTTTATCTTTCTTCTTTTCGTTTTACAAGGTAAATATCACATTATCGTCATTCCAAATCTGATGATACTTCTAATATCGCCAAATCTTTTAAAGCATGGTTCATTAAAATATACCACTTATATGTTTTTGTTGACAAAACACACAAGGAAATTGTTAGGAATTAAGAGAAGTTATTAGAAGCAAAGTTTAAAAAGGCTAGTTCGGGAACTGAGGCGTTTTCTCTAAAAAAGGCGAGGCGTAGCCTCGAGGCGGTACCGAGGCGTAAGCCTCATTTAAGCCTCAGTTTTTTTAAAAAAAAATGCTTAAAAAATTCTAAAAAAAATATAATTAATTCTAGAAAAATGAGAAACAACATATCATGTGAAAAAAATAACTTAAATAAGCATAAAAGTAAGTGAGGCTATAACTTTTACTTTATGAGCGATGCTATCGGGAATGCTTGAATGCTGAATCAAATCTTAAAAACATAAAGCACATTTGATATGCCAACTAACAACATAGGTAACCAACAAGATAGAGTTAAGAAAGAGAGTAGAGCAAGTAGTAAAAGTTAAAATTAGCAAGTTAATATATTCAAATCCTATTCTTAATATCTTATATTGTCACACAAAAATGAATCTTTCTATTCTTCATCCCCAATATCATCATCATCGCTAGTGGGGTCTTCTAAGGAGTCATCATGATATCTGATGCCCCTATCATCTTCTCCTTCATCGGATTCAACCTCCACCCATTCATCTTCTTCGTCCACCAATTCCATGGAAGACTTTCCTTTACCTAGTTAAAAAAGATGAACACATTAATACAATGTAGAGTAATTTAATGATGTAAGTTTTTACTTGTCAAAGTGTCTAAGTCCATAATTAATTCACTAACCTCTTCCAATTCCTGCACTTAGTTGTCCTCTTCCTCTTCCTCTAGAGGTTGTACTCTTCTTTCTCCTTCTAGTTCCTTGTGGCTCTGATTGTGCCATTGCAATCTCAAGGGCATCGAAATCGAGTTCATCGAGATCATTGTGCCATGTAGGACAAGGGCAAGACTCTTGCACCGCTGGTTCTGCATCTGACACCACATTCTCCATTCCTCCTATGTCTCCTCCCCCTTGTTCAACAAGCCATTCGTTATCACTATCGATGCTTTCAACAACCAGTGGATCTTCTTCTTCATTTTCACGCCTTAGCCTATTTTTCAACTGCTTAACCCTCAACTTCTTGTTGTACATCACAAAAACTAAGGCATTCAACTTTGTTTGATCCAACCTATTTCTTCTCTTTGTATGCACCTAAAAGAAGTAGAAAAACATATACATCAATACATGGTTGAAGTCCTAAGACTTCTTAGTAACTCCTAACTCAACTCAACTTAATTACCTGATTGAAGGTTGACCAATTCCGCTCACATCCTGAAGAAGTGCAAGTGAGACTTAGCACTCTAACGGCAAACTTAGTCAATGCCGGTGTGCTATCTCCATAAGCTAGCCACCAATTAGCTACAAAAAAATTTCACAATTAAATATAGAAGTATATGATTATATAAGTATATACTTAACTATATAACAATAATCATTGGCTCACCAGGAGTGCGCTTCTTTCTTGTTGACTCTGCTTGAGGCCGGCCAAATAAACCAATCTTCCCACGAAATTGGTCAATTTCTAAGTCAGCTTGCTCCCTCTCTTTTGGGTCTAGAATTAACTTGTCCATACAATTATATAGACCCAATTTAATTTCTGGATGAGTAGAGAAGTCAGGGTCATAATGAAATTGTGGATTGAGGAAGTATGCTGCGGCATGTAGATGGCGGTGCATTTGGAAGTCCCACTTCTCGTCAATGATGTCCCATATTTCTTTGTACTTGGATAGATCATTATCCAAGTTTTTTGCAATCTCTTCTTTGGCCCTATCCATTGCCCCATATATAAAGCCCATAGCTGGTTCTTTTTCTGAATCTACAATCCTCAAAACACCAACTAAAGGTTTCGTAGCCTTCAAAGAATACACCACACTAGGCCAAAAATTGTTGTCCTTCAACACAATTTTCCTAATGGCCTTTCCTTCATCTTTTTTGGCCCACACACTGCTTGCCCACTTGCTAGATGTAAACATGGCCTCCAATGGCTGCCTACTCTGTAGCATACTCTGTAATGTCAAGTTTGCTGTAGCAAACCTTGTTGCAGTCGGGCGAATCAACTCTCTTTTTGTAAAGCTTCTCATCAAAGCAAGTACCCAACCATGGCTGTAAATAAAGTTACTAACTTTCCTAGCCTTCCTATATGCAGAAGCAAGCTGAGGCAAACTATAAATCCTCTCAAGCATCAAGTCGATGCAATGAGCTGCACATGGAGTCCAATAAAGTCCTTTTCTTTTCTCCATCAATCTCTCTCCAGCTAGTTTGTAGGCAGATGCGTTATCAGTCACAATCTGCACTACATGTTCTTCTCCCACCTCCTCAACAACCTCATCTAGAAGCTTGAACATCAGGTTGTTATCCTTGATTGCAGCTGATGCATCCACACTTCTTAAAAACACTGTCCCCTCTGGATTGTTGACAAGAAAGTTGAGCAATTGTCGACCCCTCATATCTTTCCAACCATCTGACATGATGGTAACTCCTGTCTTGGGCCATGTTTTCTTGACTTCTTCAATCATTGAATCTGTTGTCTTCACCTCTTCCTTGAGGATCCACGTCCGCAGCTCATACATGCTAGGTGGTTTTAAACCACGCCCATACTCTCCAACTGCCCGCAACATATTCACAAAAGAAGGACTAGTGGCGACATTGAATGAAAGACCATTTTCAAAAAAAAACCGTCCAATGTCCAAGCACACTTGGTTCCTATGCTCCTTTGCATTGTGAGGTGTTAAGACACGTGGTGGTTCTACATTTTCATGCCTAACACCACCCTCACTACCACCCATATGGTCCTCGGGCTCGGCCACAACATATCTATCCATTGGCCCCCTTACTCCACGCGAGGAAACCGTATTAGCACCACTAGAGCCACCCACACCCGGTGCGGAGCCTACTTCCTCGGTTGCACCACCACCATAATATGAGCCCCTATTGGACATAAACTCAAAATCTTCATGAGCCACACTTCTTTTTTGTGCTCCTTTAGCCATGTAGGCTTTGATCTCTTCTATAACTTCTAGGGGTGCTTTTGTACATGGAGATACATTATTATGGGTACCCGCTAGATGATCCTTCATCCTTTTCACCCCTCCTTTTATAACCCTACTACAAAAATTGCATTGTAGATAAATGTAACCCTTGGATCCCACATTTGGACCCTCAACCTCTACCCCATACTTCCATGCCGGATCTTTTCTACTACTACCACTACTCCCATGCTTCTTAGAAACCCCTCTCACCATCTTCAATCATATTATTAAAAAAAACAACAACAACAAACCATTAAAGAAGGAAAAATAATAAAATTTTACATGTATTTATGAAAAATAAGGTAAAAATCCAAAATATAGTCACATACCTTAAAAATTCTTCAAAGCTTTGCTTTCTTGCTTGAGTTTGGTGAGATTGCTCAAAAGAAAACCGTAGGAAGTGACGGATTGTGATTCGGACAAGATTTGAGCTCTCTAGGAGGATTTCTCTAAAATGGGAAAAACTAGGGTTCAAAGAGTTGATTTAAGATTTCTCCCAAAATAATGAGTTTTAGATACTCAAATATGGACCATTTAGGTCGTTTTTGTCATATAATAGGATTAGATGGGGTATTATGGGAAAAAATAGCAAAAAAAAGAGCAAAAAATCAAAAAAAATGGGTTTCGGTTGGACCCATTACCGTGTAAAATTGAGGCTTAAGCCTCGGTTGCGCCTCGAGGCTATAGCCTCGAGGCGTACGCCTCTTACAACTGAGGCTTAAGCCTCAGTTCAGGACCTCAAGGCTATAGCCTCGAGGCTGTTTTTCACCGCCTCGCCTCGAGGCGCGCCTCGAGGCGTACGCCTCTAACGCTTTTTTAAACTTTGATTAGAAGTACAATACATTAATAGTAAATTGTAATCTAGAAGTGTCATATCATGTCGACACAGGTACTAGACATGTTGAAGTATTTGGGTATCATAGCTGCCCATACTCTATAACCATCCACAAAAATGTAAGGGATTGAGATGATTGCAATGAACCAGTAATCTTGAATCTTGTTAGACTTGTAGTCCTCTTATCTGGGATCCTTCGATTGGTGTGCCTTTCCACCCTATGTGTGCACCATGTGTTCTAGCATGCCATTGGTTGATCATTCTTATGGACACATGTTATTTGAGTTTCTCCAGATACTCAAAATGCCAAAGTTTAGCCAGCACAAAGAGAAACAAAGTTTTCCATGGAGTACGCTTGTACAGATTAACATTTAAAACAGCTCAAAAGAGCACCAGGGGACACAATCCATGCTCCTTAAAATCACAGACCAAGGAAAAAAACGTTTTACTAAAATTAAGCCCTTTAGAGTTGACATTGTAATTGAATTAGCATGAACAGAATAATTTTTTTTTTGTTTTTTTGATAAGTATAATAACATAGAAGGAAAGAGAGCTGTACAAAAAGGCCTAAGGTGTGGAAGTAGTAAACTAGTAAACTAGTAAACGTGAAATTGTTAGTGTTAGTGAATATGATCTAAATTTGGGAGGAAGGAAACCCAGTGTATGTAAGTGTGAATATATTGAGAAAGGGGACTAAACATTTTCAAATCTTGTAAAATTCCCAATGCCATTCACTCCAAAAATGCCAAGTAATTATCTCTAGCCTTTGCCTCATCATGATGGATGATAGAGATAACCAAGGAAGAATAGTAGTCTCCAAACATTTGCAAATCTAATGGTGAAGCCACTGTGGAGGTAATGCTAATGCTCAGATGATTAAGAACATTCAGTTGGAAGAATTTTGGTCTGCACCTAGTTAGGAAGGTGGTTACCCTTGCAGTAGAGAGGATGACAACCTTGAGTATTGCTTGAAAGCCAAGTAGTACAGCATTACAATCTTGCATTGGTTTGAATCTGAACCCATTGTGGTAACTGCTGATCAAAAATTTGATTTCCTTTGCTGACAGTATTGGCCATGGAGTCCCAAGCAGATGCACTTAATCAGTTAACGACCGATGATCTTGAAGGAAAGGTACTTTTTTTTTTCATTTTTCTTTTTTCTGTCACTAAATCACACTCCATGTTTACTCTTCTGTTTTTCAAAGTTTCATTAATATTAAAATGAAGGATACTTATAAGGAAAGCCAAACACCAACTGTATTTATTTGATGTGTCCTTCCCTGGAATCTCCCAGGGGAAAAAAAATTACTTGATTGGATTATTTAAACCACTTTAAACCCCATCTGTCCTACGCAGTTTGCTTTGCTAGAGAGCTCATCAGTCGATGATGATCTTGCAAACTTGAAGAAAGAACTGTCAGGGAGCTCAAAGGTATGTTCTTTTACTCTTCAATTTTTAGTTATAAAAAGGAAAGAGCTATGGGGTTGACCCTGTATGATAGTTCATTTTGACATGCTTTTAAACTTTCAGTTGCATTATATACCTAATTATTGACAATAGTACCCATTCTAATGGTCATTATTATATTCTTTAGGACCGTTTAAATATTTATTGTAGTTTTTGGTAAAATTTTATTCCATTGCCTAAGGTAAATTAATCTACATTATATCATAATCATATGTTAAAAAAAACCATTTTAAAAAGTAACTAAAAGTTAGGCAAAACCGCAAAAGGCACACCATTATAACCAGTATAACGATAAATAAGTTGAAGTTTGATGATTGCTACCCCCGTTATTTTTGCATTTTAAAATCTTCCATTGGAATGGTGCCTTCTATTGCAATCATGACGGTGCAGGTTCAATCCCTGCTTCCTTACTAAAAGAAAAAAGAAAGAAAAGACTTTCTTCTTATTTTCTCTGCTATGAAAGATACCTCTTAATGTTCTATATGTTGCTTCCTTTTTTTTCCCTTGTTTCTTTGGGTTCAATAGAAAGGTGAGCTTCCACCTGGTAGAACGGCTGTTAGTAGCTCGAACACGCCATTTCCTTTTCAAGACACGGAGATTGAGAAGGAGCTTAACGAACTGAGGAGAAAGGCCAAGGATTTCTAGATTTTGTACTATTTTCCATGTGAGAAGCTTGAATCCTTCCTTTCTTTGCCCGTTATCTAAAGCGGTATTGCTCCGATAAGTTTTCAATGTATAGTTAGTGGGCCATACATGATTGGCAAATTGAGATCTGCAGATGGGTGAACCGCATCGATGTGCATGAAGGAGAAGGATGAATTAGATGAGATATGAGGTCTCATGGTGTATTATTTGTCTGCAACCATCCTGTTTTAGGTAGATATCCACCACAGTCCTTTGATGTACATGTATGGTTTACATATGAATGATTTTGGATCTTTTTGTATGCAATTCATGTCGGAGGATAACCCGATAACCCTCCATGCATGCTATTTCATTTCATAGTCCGTCTGCTTTTCTCTGTAACATGTGGAAATGTGAACCAAACAATGAAGGAACTGTTGTATTCCACGGTTTCGAACACGGAGTACCCAGCATGTCTTGATGGATTTTTTTCCATCTTCACCGCCATTCTCATCATCATCCGAGAGACTTTTATAACAGCTTTATTTTACCAGGCACTATGGCATTTTAATGTTTAAACCCAAGGTTTTAAATGGTCCGTTATAACAGTCGCTTAATGGTGCTGTTATGACTGTTATAATGGGTCACATCTGAGTCGAAAAAAAGTTTGAACATTTTTTTTTTCAAAATAACATCAATTACAGTAAAAAATAAAAACATTTTTTTTTCAAAAATAATGAACGTTATATCCGTTATAATGCTAAGCATTTTTTTTTTTTGCTGATTTTGGCATTATTTTCGAAATAATGTGATGGCAGCTTATGATTTTTTCCCCTTCTTTATTTCTCTCATCCACATGGATGAGAAAATTTTCAAAGTGGCGGAAATTTGGAAACGGCGATCCTGCGCCCAATCATATTGCAGCAGGTACACCAGGGTTAACCTTGGGCAACATCATTGCCCGTACACTTAGGTGTACTTGCTGCAAAATGATTGGGTGCAGAATTTCCGTTGCTTCGAAAATTCTCCGCATGGACATACTTAACGTGCTTTTCTAAGGTGCCTTCAGTTGAAACAATTTTTTTGACTTGCCCATCTAAAATAATCTTCGAAACTATGGGTATTTTGGCCGACCCCGTCACAATCAGGAACTAGAAAAAATCGGAAAATTGACGATGATCTCAAATAACACATTTCTTGTGTGTGTTGTTGGAATTTCATGAAAATCAACTTTCCAAGCCAACAATATTGACAGGAAAAAGTCCAGCTTGCGAAGTTGGTAAAGTTTGTGGGTGATGATACCATAGATCTGGGTTCAAAACCCGCCTTCACCGAGTTACTGATCTCTTTTAAAAAACCAGGCTTACCTATAAAAAAAAAATATTTACAGGATTCATAGTAGGACCTCAATGCTTAGGCTCAATTAGTAGGACCCCCTACAATTCTTTTAAATCAGGGTCATCACCTTACTATCAGTCAAAGATTTGACCATGTGATTGAAATGAGAAATCAGGAACTAGAAATTATGGGAAAATGAAGAATGATCTCAAATAACAGAAGGGAGAACTTGAAAATCCATAAAAATCAATTTTCTCGTCCAACATTGATGGGGTTTTCTAGTTTAGGTGTAGAAATTTCATGAAAATCGACTTTCCCGAGCTTATTCAGGAGGGCCTGACTAATTCCTTTGTTTGATAAGACTACGCATTCTAAGAAAAATCTTACCTCACGTATTGCTTGACCCAAAGGGCATCACACAAATCAAGGGCTGTCCATTGGGATGGGCCTACACGATTTAAAACTTTTAAGTCTTGAGAGGATTTTTATTTTTTATTTTTTATTTATTTTAGGAATTATAGGTTTTCTTAAGGTTCAATTAAGAGTATTTGGTAACTCTTGGCTAGCCTCTGGAAGTTTATATAAAGTCGTCAATTTGTTAAAACGAAAATGCACTTGCAGTTAACATTCGAAGAACTTGAGTAGTTCTTTCTTAGATCAAAACCTCGGATTTTCAACTCTAGCGATGAACAATTTTAGAGATGAAATTGGGACTAATAGATACCATTTTGCTCATATTGCTCATTTCGATCTCCATTTTAAGCCAAAGTGGTGTTGAGGCGAGTAGAGTGTTGTCGGGGGGCTAGGCAAGTAGAGTGTTGTTGCGGGGTGGGGGGTAGTACGATTAGGCGAGGTCTACCATGGTGTATTGGCTTGGTCGATTGGTATCCGGGCCAAGTCCCAAAGGCCTGGCCACTAGTGTATTGATGTTGTATGCCCAACAAGCAACAACAAGAGGAAGCATGATCTAGTTTTGCTAAGTCCGTCTAGAGCTACACCCATTTCTTACATCCACTTCTTACACCCGGGGGTGAGGCCCATGGAGAGATCACATTGCACAATCCAACGGCACAATGAGTTTTTCATGCTATGGTTACCCTCCTCACAAAAAATCAGGAAAATTCAACATTCCTAACCTCAAGAAAAATAGACTTTAATTTGAAAAATCCAGACCATCCAATTAAATCATTATTTCGGGTCAATATTTTATATGGTTGACAATGACGAAATAAACTGATTTTTGGTGATAATGATCATCATGCCAAGAACAGCTCAATGTATGGTTGGATGGTCCAACATGATCTCTCCATGGGCCCCACCCCCGGGTGTAAGAAGTGGATGTAAGAAATAGGTGTAGCTCTAGACGGACTCTTTGAGAAAATAGTTAATATGGAAAAATGTATATGAAAACTGATTCTTTGAAATTATGAATGGAGTAATTTTGTTTGGCAACTTCCTAGCTAGTTGAAATCCTTGTACTTTTCTTCTATATTCTGACACGGATAAAATGACACGGATAAAATGACACGGATTTTTACACTATCTGATAAAATCTTTTTGTGATATTTAAGGCTGTCTAGCACAAGGAGTCAAATTCTCTACCGGGGGAAGTTCCTTTTTAGTTTCAAACCAACTATATTGAGACGTATACGCACACCCATTCTCCCCGACACATTTAATATTATTATTTGACTGATATTTTGAATCAAGGATTGCGCTCCACTGACTCACCTTTTTGTACTCGTAATTTCACTCATGCTCTCGGACGTGGATTTCAAGAATCTAACGGTGGTTGATAGAACTGCGTTCGTTGGAAGCTTTAGCGGTCCAATGACGTCCATACCACGCGTACAACATAAGCAACCGATAGCGTTTGTTTGCCGATCACCAACATATAGCGGCCGTTATAACGTAAACGCCCACCTTAGCTTTACAATGAAGCTAAGATGATCACACATGTTTGATATGCTCATCACGTTTAGCTGTTAGTCTACAACGTTGACTACTAATGTCAAGGGTAGGAGGGCCTGACTAATTAAACCAGTTATCTAAGGATAACTCATTTGTTTGATATGACTACGTGTTGATTGATCCAAAGTGCATCACGCAAATCAAGGGTTGTCCATTAACACATAAGGATGTAGGGCCTAAATGATTTGACAAAAAAAAATTCAAAAAGTAATATGGGCCCACTCCTGGCCCTTAATTCCGCGAGATCCCCCCCACGTATTTTTCTACCAAGCAAACCAGGCCTATATTTTCCTCTGCATGACTCTTTCAAATTTCTTTAGTCAAAGATTTCTACTATAAAGAACCAATGGGACAAACTTTTAACACTATAAATTCTTGACACAACCACCTTCCCTACACATCTACAAGCATATCTACCTTTCCCTAAGCAAAACCACCCTTTCTAAACAGTCCCAAACCACCCTAGCCAAAGCTTCCGGGAGATCGATCCTAAAATTTCCCTAGCACTGGTTTCCCAGCTCCAGCGGCGGACAATTTTAGAGATGAATTTCGGACGAATAACTACCATTTTGCTCATACTGGTCATCTCGATCTCCATTTTAAGCCAAAGTGGTGTCGAGGCAAGTAGGGTGTTGTCAGAGGACTTTGGTAGTGCAAATCACCTGGTGACATATCCCTCGAAGTATGAGCAGGCGAAGTCCACCATGGTGTATTGGCTCGGTCGATTGGAATCCGGGCCGAGCCCCAAAGGCCCTGGTCACTAGTGCATGGATTTTGTGGGGCAAACAAGCAACAAGAGCAAGCATGGTGTGGTTTTGCTATTTAGGAAAATAGTTTATAGGGAAAAATGTATATGAAAATTGAAATTCTTTGAAATTATAAATGGAGTAATTTTGTTTGGCTACTTCCTAGTTTAAATCTTTTCATTGTAATTTTCTTCTATATTCTCACATGGATAAATTGACATGGATTTTTGCAGTCCTATAGGCAGTGGCGGAGCCACGAGGGAGCCAAGCACGTGCCCCTCCCCCTATATGGACCTAAATTTAACAATGAAAATGGATGGTCCAATATTTTTCAACTTGCAATCCACTTTTCACAAGGCTACAAATGTTGGAATTGACTGATTTTTTGTGTGATAAATATCCATGTTGAGAAGAATATCATCACAAAAAATTAGCTGTTATCCATTAGTCTTTCTATTAGTAAGCATAGCATGAATGGGCTGGGATAGAATGACTCATGGACTCAGCCAATCTCATCCTTCTCTATGTCTCAATGTTAACGTTTCTTATTTTCTCGTGTTGTTTCATATTTTTTTGGAGAGGAATTTGTGACATACCCTCCATGTTATTTTTGAAATTTCACGTAACTCCTCCCCACAACCATTTCCACCGTCATTGACCCAAATTAACTAACAAATTTTTCTTAAGGGAGGAAAATATCCCTTTCTTCAACCTTATAGATCACAAGAACATGTGAATTTTGGCCTAAACCTTATCCCCAAATCAAATGATGGTGGTGGTTGGCCAGTTTCACAAGGGCGAGCAATATAAGAATCCAATGAGAGACGGAGAAATCTTAAAAAGAAAAAACTAGTTTGGGTTATTTTCCATTTTTTGAAACCTTACTTATTTGTTTTAAATCTCCTTCCTTAAAATCAGATAGTTTATTATATACATCATCACCCAACTCAAATTTTCTCTTTAAATGTATATTATTTTCTTAAAAAATATAAAAAATAATGGTTTGGAATTAAAAATACTAGTCGGAGGTTGGCGGGCCACGGGACTGGTGATAGATAACTAATTGAAGACCAACCTACCAGAGTCTCATGGCCGGACGACCACCACTGTTGTTTGATTTGGGGTTACGGTTTCGACCGAAATCCGCTTTTCTTGTTCTATGGTTGAAGAAAATGGTATTTTCATCCTTAAAAAAACAGTGTTAGTCAATTTAGGTCAACAATGGTGGACTAGGTCATGGGGGGGGAGACCCCTTATTGCAATCTACTTCAAATTATGGTGTATGAAGGGGGCCTGCAACATTTCATAAAGACTCAGGCTCCGAGGAACCCTTTTTCTGACTCCTCTTGGTGTTCACGCGCTCGGCCGTGGATTTTATGCATCCAACAATTGTTGTCAGCTCCGTAAAAAGAGAAGAAAGTGATGCCAGCTCGGTGTTGACAACCACCATTGGATTCTTGAAATCCACGGCCGAGCACACGAACATCGAGAGGGGTCAGAAAAGGGGGTCCCTTGAGCCCGACGCCCTTCGATAAATACAATTTTCAAGTGGTGGGTCCGATTTTTAAGTTCATCAGGGTGAAAGTTTGGTGAGCCTCTTATTAAAATTTAGTCTTTCTTTTTGTGCTATTTAAAGCTGTCTCACACAAGGAGGCAAGCTCTCTGGCATATAATTGCCCGGGGAAGTTCCTTTTGTTACAAACAAGCTATAGAGACGTAACGTAATGCCTCTAGCTTCTCATCACGTTAAGGTATTATAGTCTACAACATTGACTAATAAAGTCAAGGATAGGAGGGCTTGACTAATTCAACCATTTACCTAGGGATACCTCTTTTCTTTGATAAAAGGCATTGATTTTGGTGACAAGTGTTGAGATTAAGTTATTTACCAAAAACCACTTAATCACCAAAATCATGAATCTCAGCCATTTAGACTTAAGGTCTGAGAAAAAGTTTTACCAAACACCGTCTAAGACTAGGAATTCAAAAAAAAATCTTACCTCACGTTTTGCTTGACCCAAAGTGCATCATGCAAATCAAGGGTTGTCAACTAATACATTGGGACGTGGGACCTACATGATTTGACAAAAACTTATTCCAAAAAGTAATATGGGCCCACTCCCGGCCCTGAATTTGAAAAATCCCCCATGTTTTTTCATCAACCCAGCCAAATGAGGCACTTATTTTCCTCGTGCACGACTCTTTCAAATTTCATAGTCCAAGTTATATCAAGGATTTCTAGTTCAAAGCACAAATACAAGACTCGTGGGACAAACTCCTAACACTATAAATTCTTCAACACAACCACCTTCTCAACACATTCACAAGTATATCATCCTTTCTCTGAGCAGAAGCCCCCTTTCTAAAAAGCCGCCCCAAATCAAAAAAGCCCCCTTTCTAAAAAGCCGCCCCAAATCACTCAAGCCAAAGCTTCTACGGAGATACTAAAATTTTCCTAGTACCGATTTTTAGAGATGAATTTCAGATGAATAAGTACCATTTTGCTTATCTTGGTCATCTCGATCTCCATTTTTAGCCAAAGTGGTGTCGAGGCAAGTAGGGTGTTGTCAGAGGATTTTTCTAGCGCAAATCACTTGGTGACATACCATTCGAAGTACGAGCAGGCGAAGTCCACCATGGTGTATTGGCTTGGTCGATTGGAATCCGGGCCAAGCCCCAAAAGTGTTGGCCACTAGTGCATGGATGTTGCGGGTCCAACAAGCAATAAGAGCAAGCATGTAGTTTTGCTATTTAGAAAGTAGTTTATAGGGAAAAATTTATATGAAAATTGAAATTCTTTGAAATTATCAATGGAGTAGTTTTGTTTGGCAACTTCCTAGCTAGTTGAAATCCTTTCATTGTAATTTTCTTCTATATTCTGACATGGATTTTTACAGTCAACGGCCTGAATTTTTTTGTAAGGATGATCTCCTCGTCATCCTTACCAAAAATCAGCACTTGATACATCTCCATGTTGGCCCCATGCCGTGGAAGAATCTGTGTCATCCAAATCTAAATATATATTGGGTTAGGATCAAGGGACACAAATTGACACATTGACAACAAAAAATTGGCACAGGCCAATATATAAATTATAAGTTTTGGAATGGGATGATTTTTGGTGAGGATAGTCTCTATGGTGAGGAGATCATCCTCACAAAAATTCAAACTGATATTCATAGCCTTTTTTCCCAAGTTGAAGAATTATGGACCGTCTATTTTTACCGTTAACTTGAAAATCACATTTGATGGGGTTAGAAATTTCATATTGGGCTGATTTTTGTAGGGGTAATCTATATGGTGAGGAGATCACCCTAACGAAAAATAAGCCATTGATTCATCTTCCCTGTAGGTGCGCCAAAATTGTTGTCAAATTTTGTGTCCCCTGATCCTGCCCTATATATATACACGCACACATTTTCTATGTGCCACTATCCCTGATATGAGAATTTTTGAAGCAGCGAAGCAGTGGCCAATCACAATGCGCCACAATCCTCTGATGCTTTCGACCAAACCCAGCGGATTGTGGCAACATGTGATTGGCCACTGCTTCGCTGCTTCAAAAATTTTCTCCTCTAATATAGCTAATGTCACTTTCTTTGACATTACCATTTGTATTCCTCCATTGAAAGAAGCACCGATTCTTTTGAATTTTACAGATTTAAAGCTATCTTACACGAGGAGGCAAGTTCTCCGATGTATAATTGTCGGGGGTTGGGATCCGCATGGACAAAATTTTCATTACTGATTTTCATTCAAAATCTCGGGCTTCGATTCCGAGGGTCCAACGGTGGTTGACAGTGCCAAGTTGGTATTCACTTTTGCCAAAGCAAAATCACTGTTGTTGGATTCTCGGAACCAATGACTGAGATGTTGGGTGAAAATCTATTCTACTATTTAACACACGAAGGCCCTTCTTGCATGCCTCCCGTTAAACCTCAAAATCTCACAAATGCCTTTATTTTTCTTCTTTTCTTTTCTTTAATTTAATTACATGGTAGGGACTTTTTGGTCTTTTAAGTCTCAAATGCATACGTCACCCTTCAGCTCATTTAGCGGGCGTTTGGGAACGAGAAGTAAAAGCACTTTTACTTGTAGTGTTACTAGTTGATTTTTTACCTCCATAAAAGTCATAGAAATTAAAAAAGTCGGAAGCAAGCTAATTTTTGAGGAGTAATTTCTCTTAGAAGTTAAAAGCTAAAAAATTTAGCTTCAATTTTAAGTTAGTTTTTAACTTTTCAAAAATTAAAATATGAAACACATTCAAACTAACTTTTTAACTTTTTGGCTTATAAAAGTCAATAAGTTACTTATTTTTATGTTGCCAAACGCCCCCTTAATGTTGAAAATGTAAAAATAATTCTTATTCCTAATTTGTTCTTTATTTTCTTAAATTGACAAAATGTTTCTTTCAGTTTTTAAAATTTTTTAATTTACAAGAGTAATTTGGTCATTCAAAATTTTTACATCTCTAATAAACTTTGCAAACTATTATTGCATCTTGATGTCTCACTTATACTCTATTGCACTTAAAGATAGGAAAGTCTACCTAAAGATATGAAAAAAATCTACACGGTCAGTGGTCTTTAAATGTGTGCCATGTGTAAGGTGCTGCCACGCGTAAGGTGCACGTGGCGTTAATTCCCCTAGTTTCTGTAAAGAAATTTATGTACATGGGTCCCGACATATGCCCGGGGGAAGCTCTTTTTGTTTCAAACCAGCTATAGAGACATACACCCATGCTCCCAGCCTCCCACACATTTAATACATCTAACTTGTTAACCACTTAATCTCACTAATTAGCTTTTTAATTATTATAACTTCACTAATTAATGGTGTCTATTAGAAGCTTTACTGGCCGTGTGGCAAGAGGACTCTGACCGTATGGATGTTTGGCCAATTCCTAGGTAGACCTATAAACCAAAAATCAGCCTGATTAGTGATTTCTAGGTGTTGGTTCTTTGTACCTCAAATACTGCTCAAATTACCACAGTGGAGATTAACCCATGAAAATAAGTCCAATCCAACGTCTATAAATCACCAATCAGTCTGATTTTTGGTTGGTAGGTTCACTTAGGGATTGCCCAAACATCCATACGGTCAGAGTCCTCTAATAGTGTACCACATGACTCATATTGTGTCCTGTAACTGGAGCCTGAGCCCTTTGACATTACTAATTGGATTCCTCTACCGAAAGAAGCACGGTATTCTTTTACAGATTTAAGGCTGTCTCACACGAGGAGGCAAGTTCTCTAGCATATAATTGCCCAGGTCGGAATTTGCGCGGAGAAAATTTTCATTACAAAAATTTTCACTTAACATCTCGGGCCTCGATTTGATTCCGAGAGTCCAACAATGGTTGACAGTGCCAAGCTAGTATTCACTTTTGCCAAAGCAAAACCACTGTTGGATTCTCGGAATCAATGCCGGAGATGTTGAGTGAAAATTTCTGTAAAGAAATTTCTGTAAGTAGTTTTCCACGCCTCCACAAGAACATCATTGTCCTCGCTCTAAACCCCATTCAGTCATCCCTACGATTGTGACTTCACCTATGACGATGACAATGACGACCGTGTTTGCCTTATTAGGACTAGTTCATAATGGTCCCACCACTTTTTGAAAAACGCATTTTGAGGAATACTATTCCTTGATATCCCTCTTTTCAAAATTAGGCACAAATAGAAATGTGGCCATGTTACTGGAAGTCATGGACGTCCTTTGGTGGTAGCTGTATGGGCCAAGGTTTAGAGGCCGTTTTAACGATACAACGGATTGGGGGTGTTACCGTTAAAACTGATTGTAACGGAGAGGGAGAAAAATGGAAAAATAGACTTTAATGAATTTAATTGGAAAAAACAGGAAAATGGCGCTGAAATTCAAAATTTGAAATTTGAAATTTGAATAAAAATGGAAAATAATGAATTTTAACAGAAATGACTATTTTTTTTTCCACAAAATTTTCAAGATTTTAACAGCCGTTAATTTCTAAGCGTCAAAACAGTTTTTAACATAACGGACTTTGGCGTTACCCTTTAAACTGCGTTATTTTAAACCATAGTGTGTGGGCTACGTTGAACACTCGTAAAGACTAGTAACAGTAAGGATGTTTAGCCCATCCCTAGGTGGAGCAGCAGACCGAAAATCAGCTCGATTAGAGATTTATAGCTGTTGGATGTCAGTCCTTTTCAGGGTTGATTGGTAGCCGTGGATTCCAGCATTATTCGGGGTACTCATATCCAACGTCTAGAAATCACCATTCAAGCTGATTTTTTATCTGTAGGTCTACTTAGGGACGGCCAAACATCCATACGGATAGTGGTCTCTAAGAACGTGCCACGTGGTTCATAAGCTGTCCATGACCAAGCATCCATTGAGAAAACTTTCGACCAGGTAGCTTTTTGATCCAGTGGTCTGACAATGATGACAGGGCCTTAGGCAAAAACCCCTAGGTAGACCTACAAACCAAAATTCAGCCCGATTAGTGATTTCTAGGTGTTGGATTGGAGTTATTTTCATGGGTTGATTTTAAGGGTGGGAATTTTAGCATTATTGACCATTATTTGAGTACAAAGATCCAAAGATTTGAAATTACTAATCAAGCTGATATTTGGTTTGAAGGTTCACCTAGAGATTGGAAAACCATCCATACGGTCAGAGTCTTCTAAAAGTGTGCCACGTGGCTCATATTACGGCTTGTCATCGGCCTCGATGACAGTCTTGACATCAAAGTTTTACTCAGTGCCACCCCAGTGGCCGTTAACTGTAGTTGCTTTTTCTCCACCGTTAAAATTGAAAGGGTTTTTTTTTTATTTTTTTTATTTCTCCACTTAAAAGGTATTCCATGTTTTTTCTCGACTTTCCCTCCTCCCCCCCCTCTCTCTTTTGTCTCTGTAATGGCGACGATGAGAGATAAGGATAAGGTCTGTTCGATCTTTGAGTGGTTCAACAGAAATGGCGACAGCGGCCTCAACCATGACGAAATGGGAGCCCTCATCGCCGCTGTAAATCCCACCGTGAAGTTCAGCTCTGATTAATTCTCCGCCATCCTTGACGTGGTTTTCTGTACATATGCCGATTTCATTGCTAATCCTTCCACCGGTCTCACCTTCCTCAGCCTATTTTGTACCTATGAGGACGGCGCTGGAGACGTCAATCGCGCAGTTTCCCTGCCCTCTTCATCTCCTGGTAGACCCCGCCACCACCTCAACGGACAACTGTCCTCTTTCATCTTCTTTTGTGATCATTGCTCACACTGACGATCTAATGGTGTAGATAAGCCATCATCCTAGGGTTTCACCCGCCTGGGCTAGGATCCCAAACTACGGAATCGACTACGACGATACATGGACGCTTGTTGAGGATTCCAAGCTAGTTATCAGACGAGAAGAAGAAAAAAAAAAATCGAGTTCGGTTCGTGTGGGTGTTGCATTGTGATTCAACAGGTTTTTGTCCGCGTTACAATGCATGACTTTTACCTTAGAAATGTAGAGTCACTCAATTCATTTACGGTGGCCCTCTTTTGCAGTGGGTAACCAAGTACCAAAATTTGTGGGGGCACTGTAAAGGTATGCGATTACATTTGTTTACAGCGTACCAAGCAGAGCCTTAACGAGGGAAGGTTTGACATTTGAAAGTAGACAAGGCTATAATTGTGTCACATGTGTGGCAACCCCGGTTGTTGCTTTATAATAGTATAGATAGATAGATAATAAATATAATTAATTATTTTTATATATATATATATAAATATATCGGATTGAATATATCTATATCTGAATCTGTAACTAAAAAGTATTTGAACATTAAAAATCAGGCAAGGAGATAAATTTTGGTTTTAAGGTTTATTTCGGTCAATTCGGAATGGTGGAAATATTTCGACCAATATAGAAATAATACATTTTTTTATAGAAATGATGAATTTTTTTGAAAAATGGACAAAATAAACATAAAAACATATTCAAATTATCAAATTATAATATACACTTATATGTAGTGTAGAAATGAATGACCATAACGGGCTGTAAGTGAATTATTTCGACATGGAGGAAAACATTTCGTGAATTTAACTTTTTTTTTCATATACGTCTCCTTTCATGTCAATAACCTTAAAATAGCAATATTTTGCAAAATACTTTGATAATTTCATGAAATTTATTTTCTTGTAAAAATTATCCGATATCTAAAATTTTCGAATAATACCCGATTATTCAATTACAGATTCGAATTCGGATTCGAATTTTCAACTATTCATTGAGACTGCTATAAATAAAGCCCAATGGGCAACTTCGAGTTTTCCTTGGCCCAAGAAATGTCCCTCTCTCTCTCTCTCTCTCTCTCAACTTGGAGTTTGGATTATCTCAAGTCTATTCTTAGACCAATCAGAGTCAATAAACTTAAAGAAATAGGACACACATGATAATAAACTTAAAGAAAAAGAAAACTATTACAATATTTAGCCCATTCCAAATTAAAATGACTAAATTACCCTTTCATGAAAATCAAGTTTCTCGGAACCAACAATATTGACAGGATATATATGCTCAGAATTAAATGTCAAATAAGCTTGGGATTTTTGTGATTACAGCTAACTTGTTAACCCACTTAATCTCACTAATTAGCTTTTTAATTACTATAATTTTACTAATTAAGCGGGTCTTATATCACCACTAGAATGAAACGGTGTCCGTTTAAAGCTTTAGCGGCCCATTGATAGATCCCTCAGCCCAACCTAGGCGCGCATTATGCGTAAGTGATCATCATATATAATAGTGACCGTTTGATTAATGACGAGCTTCGATAGTATTTGTTTGCCGATCTCCCACATATAGTGGCCGTTGTAACGTAACGTAACGCCTTTAATTAGCTTCCCAATGAAGCTAATATGATCACACATGGTTGATATGCTCATTACGTTAAGGTGTTAGTCTACAACATTGACTAATAAAGTCAACAATAGGAGGGCTTGACTAATTCAACCAGTTACATAGGTATACCTCCTTTCTTTGATAAGACAAAAAATCTTACCGCACGCATTGCTTGACCCAAAGGGCATCACACAAATCAAGGGTTGTCCATTAATACGTAGGTACGTGGGAACTACATGATTTGACAAAAATACTTACTCCAAAAAGTAATATGGGCCCACACCCTGCCCTGAATTTGAGAGATCCCCTCATTTTTTTCATCAACCCAGTCAAACAACGAGGCGTTTATTTTCCTCGTGCATGACTCTTTCAAAGTTATATCAGGGATTTATAGTTCAAAGTACGAATAGAAGACTCGTGGGACAAACTCGTAACACTATAAATTCTTCAACACAACAACCTTCTCAACACATCCACAAGTAACAACCTTTCTCTAACCCAAGCTTCTGCGGAGATACTAAATTTTCCCAAGCACCAGTTTTCCAGCCCAGGCGGCGAACAATTTTAGAGATGAATTTCCGAAGAATAAGTACCATTTTGCTCCTATTGGTCATCTCGATCTCCATTTTAAGCCAAAGTGGTGTCGAGGCAAGTAGGGTGTTGTCAGAGGACTTTGGTAGTGCAAATCACCAGGTGACATACCCTTCGAAGTACGAGCAGGTGAAGTCCACCATGGTGTATTGGCTTGGTCGATTGGAATCCGGGCCGAGCCCCAAAGGCCCTGGACACTAGTGCATGGATGTTGTGGGTCCAACAAGCAACGAGACCAATCATGATGTAGTTTTGCTATTTAGGAAAATAGTTTATAGGGAAAAATGTATATGAAAATTGAAATTCTTTGAAATTATCAATGGAGTAATTTTGTTTGGCAGCTTTCTAGTTAGTTGAAATCCTTTCATTGTAATTTTCTTCTATATTCTGACACAGATCATTGACATGGATTTTTACAGTCAACGGCCTGATTTTTTTTATAAGGATGATCTCCTCATCATCCTCATAAAAAATCAGCACTTGATACATCTCCATGTTGGCCCCACGCCGTGTAAGAATGTGTCACCCAAATCTGAATATATATTGGGTTAGGATCAGGGGACACAAATTGACAACAAAAAATTGGCACGGGCCAATATATAAATTATAAGATTTGGAATGGGATGATTTTTGGTGAGGAGATCATGCTCACAAAAATTGAAATCATTCCGATATTCATAGCCTTCTTCCAAGTTGAAGAATTATGTATCGTGTATTTTTTTACCGTTAACTTGAAAACCACATTTGATGGGGGTTAGAAATTTCAAAGTGGGCTGATTTTTGTAGGGTTATCTATATGGCAAGGAGATCACCCTCACGAAAAATCAGCCATTGATTCATCTTCCATGTAGGTACACCAAAATTGTTGTCAAATTTTGTGTCCCCTGATCCTGACCTATATATATTGCATGACTTCGATTCCAAAGCAATATATATAGTAAAATATACACGCACACACTTCCGAGAGTCCAACGGTGGTTGACAGTGCCAAGCTGGTATTCTCGGAATCAATGCCTGAGATGTTGAGTGAAAATTTCTGTAAAGAAATTTATGTCCGTGGATTCCGACGCTTGCCCGGGGAAGTTCTTTTTGTTTTAAACAAGCTATAGAGACGTATACGCACCCATGCTCCCACACATTTAATACAGCTAACTTGTTAACCACTTAATCTCACTAATTTGCTCTTTAATTATTATAACTTCACTAATTAACGGTGTCTATTGGAAGCTTTACCGACTCAATGACGTCCAGACCCAACGTAATAACCAACATCATTGCCAAAAGAAACAAGTGTGAGAAATTAATCAAGCTGGAAATGATAGATCTCTCAGCCCAACCTAGGCATTATTCATGTGTGATCATTGGTAATAGTGGCCGTTTGATTAATGATGAGCTTGGATAGTGTTTGTTTGCCACTCACCCACATATAGCGACCATTATTAGAATGCAACGCCGTTAAGCCTTTATATCTACATAAGAAGTGACAATGGTTGTCTCCCTACTTATACCCCTCTTATAACCTTCAATAAAGTAGGGCCGAGATCTTATCCCCCAACTGGACGGTTGATCTCAGGCACTCACACCCAATTTTGACAAATGCTTTGTCGGGGAGTGCCGTGGGCATGCGCCACCCACTAGTTATTTACATAGCATAGCACTCGTGTTTTATAAAATAACAACTGTCATAATTTCTAGGCGTTGGATTGGAATTATTTTCATGGGTTGATATTTACCATGTAAATTTGAGCATTATAGACCATTATTTTAGGTACAAAGATCCAAAGGTTTGAAATCACTAATCAAGCTGATCTTTGGTCTGTAGGTCCACCTACGGATTGGAAAAACATCCATAAGGCCAGAATCCTCTAAGAGTGTGCCACGTAGCTCATATTGCGCCCTGTCATCAAAGTTTTACTCAAAGAGAAACTACTAAAAAAGTGATGTAGGTCCCGTCCAACCATGTACAAATGACCGTTCTTGATTGGCAACACTTCAAATTTGACCTCGTTGGCAATGGCAAAAGGCTAATGATCAACTACATACGGTACATGTAATTGGGACAAGTAAACCTTTGCAAAGCTGATCACATCCCACAATATGATCCACGTGGCACACTTTTAGAGGGCGATGACCATATGGATGTTTGAGTAGTCTCTCGGTGGACCTGCAAACCAAAAATCAGTCTGAATAGTGATTTACAACCTTTGGATCTTTGCACCCAAATAACGCTCAATAATGCCTCAAATTTACACGGTTAAAATCAACCCATGAAAATAACTTCAATCCAAAGCTTAGAAATCACCAATTAGGTTTATTTTTGGTTTGTAGGTCCACCTAGTGATTGGCCAAACATCTATACCGTCAGCGTCCACAAAGGTTGTGCGACGTGGCTCGTTCTATGGGCTGTGATTGGCTCACTCACAGCGGGGTGTGAGCAAAGGTTTACTCATGTTGGGACCTACTATTCAGGTCAAAAGTGAATGATTCGAATAATCACAATCATTGGATCAATCACACGCATGTGCTCATGTATCGTGATCTTGTCCTTATAATTATAATAAATATAATTATTTATTTTTATATAATTATATATATTATAGTAATATATTTAAAATATACCGGATTGAATATATCAATATATCCATATCTAAAAAGTATTTGAATATTAAAAATTAATTAAGGAAATAAATTTTTTGTTTTGAAGATTATTTCGGTCAGTTCAAAAATGGTGGAAATATTTCGACCAATATAAAAATAATACATTTTTTGTGGATATGATGAAAATTTTTGTAGAAATTTTAGAAAATGACAAAATAAGCATAAAAATTTCAAATTATCAGACTATAATATACAATTTTATGTAGTGTAGAAATGAATGACCATAACAGTCTATAATACATTGAAGCGGATATTTGATATTTAGTCAAGATATTATTTAATAATTAATTATAAAAATCATAAATTAAGGTATTAACGAATTCTTATTCACTTACATAATGTCTTAATATTATGTATAAATTTTAGAAAATCTATTTACTAAACTTATAATAATTACTTAATTTTTTAGTGTTTAAATTCTTTTAGAATTTTTTTTTAATTTAATCGACTTGTAGAACGGGCTAAGTTGTGCAGCATATAATCAATTTATGCAGATTCATAGATGTTTAGGGTAAAGCCTAATAAAATTAAAATTATCCCAAAATTTTAAATTTTCATCATAAATAATCTTTAATCTATGTACAAATCTAGTGTAAACGCATCATAGATTCATAGATTTGACGTATTTATACTACTCTACCTATTTGTTGCAAGAAAAGATAGTAATAAATTTTATACTTGTGTATATTTTGAAAAAAATTCCAAAACAAAATTTAATTCATTTTTACGATCAATCCGCGAACCAAGAAATCTACAATGGATTGGTCTTTTTTATATAAAAAATATGAAAAAAGGGTTAAATAGATTAAATATTAGGGCTGCAACTTGGACGGGTTGGGGGTCAACCCTAGCCCAACCCGACTTTCAAGAATATGAGCCCGAGCCCGAGCCCAACCTGAGTTCGGGCTTGAGAATCCTAACCCGAACCCAACCCGATTGGGTTGGTTGGTATTCCTTGCATCTTCTTCTTTAAACTTTAGGTTTTTTTTTTTATAACCTGTAAGGTTTTGGCAAACCGCAAGATTCTTGAAGTGTGGATACAACAGCCTTGCACATGCACCAAACGGAGTTCCTCCACCATCGAATATCATCCAACCATCTCCCCAATCTAACGACCCACCCAAGCACTGCCATGATCTCAAACCAATTGGCCTTCTCTTTCAAATAGTCCACATATAAGAGTCTGCATCAAACATGTAACACCGCTTCTGGCTCAAATGGAAGCTTAGACCGCGCAAGGCATTCGGCTGTGCCACAACAAGCAAATGGAGATTGCACAGGGGGGAGCATCAGCTGTACAGCAAATCAACTTGAATGATGGCGTGAGGGAGAGGGGAAAACCCTAACCCTAAGAGGATGGCACGAGGGAGAAAGGGGAGAGAGAAGAGATCGAGAATCAGGGGAGAAGGGATTGGGATTAGATTTGGGGATTTTATTTTATTATATATAGGAAATATATTCCATATATGTATGATATAACTATTTATATGTATTGTTGGGCTTGGGTTGCAGAAGGTCTCAGCTCGAGCCTAACTCGAGTCCAAGGTCGGGTTGAGCCCGCCCAAGTTGTAGCCCTATTAAATATATGATTTGTGGTGGTTTTGAGTTCAAATGGAATGTTTTCTACTTTTGATCGAAATGTTTCCATATATGTCGAAACATTTCGGCTGAAACAATACATATTTCACTGTTAATTGATTGAAATTTACTGTTTACGTGAAATATTTCAACATATAAGGGAAAACATTTCATGAATTTAACATTTTTTTCATGTATGTCTCCTTTCCTGTCAGTAAACTTAAAATAGAAATATTTTGTGAAATACTTTGTTAATTTCATGAAATTTATTTTTTTTGTAAAGATTGTCCGATCTCTAAATTTTTTGGATAGTACCCATTTATTCGATTCTGGATTCGAATTCAGATTTGAATTTTCAAAAATTCATTGACATGACTATAATTAAAGCTCGATGGGCAACTTCGAGTTTTCCCTGGCCCAAGAGATGTCCTTCTCTCTTTCTCTCTCTCTCTCTCTCTCTCTCAAAGTCTTTCACATGGGGAGCTTTTGAATACTTTCCTAACTGTGACTTTAGGCTGAAACTCTTCTAATTAATTTGTTACTTTTAAAAATGTCCCTAAAATCACTCGGGTGCGACATAAGTGCTGTCCACTAGTATCATTATATCCATACTAGTATAAATGCTAAGAAATAAAAATAAAAATATTTGCAACTATTTTTAAAAATTGAAATATAACAAAAAGAATGCTTGCCAGATTTATCCGTGTCAATTTTTTATTTTTTTTGGTAAATTATCTGTCCCTAATTTTTAATTTTTACTTTTTTAGCACACATTTTTTTGAAAATACTAATTTTAAGATTTTATTTATTAAACAATATAGACTCATTAATCCATCATAGTCATCCAATCAGTGAATCGTATTTTGCATTTGTGTATAGATAAGAGATATTATTGTTGGATGATCATAGATGTCACCCCATTAACAAAAGATAGAGTTATTACTTAAGAAATGTGGGTCACTACAAAAATTAGAATAAATTAAATTAATAAACAAATCAATTGGATAAACTATAAGTTTAAAAGGGTAAAGAACTCGTTTTGTTTGGAGTTCGGTCTCTTGTTTAATCCTACATCAAACCCGTCCAACTTCATAATCTAACGGCTACAATGAGCAGAAAAGAAAAAGCCTTAAGTCTTGCGTTTTACGCTATAGACACTTCACTTTCTCATGATGACTCAAACACAAAACCTACTCCTCTAGCAATGCTTTTCGGCGATGGAGGTTGCGAGTGGCAATGCTCTCATTCGTAAGTTACAATCATCATCCTCAGATAATCAACGACTTATTCTTCATGTTTTCTCGTTGGGCAGCGTCTCAAGCTACTTCACTTGTAATATCCTCTGAAAAAATTTAAGATGGAAGAATTCAAGATCTTGTCTCGAAATGCGCAAGTTGAATATGATAAATCACGAAAGCAAAATCAACGGGGGAAGAAATAGATATGCCGTCATAAACAACAATTATCCCGCATGCACCATTGATGATGCCAGTTCTAGAGCCCCTTCCCATCCTCTATACTTTGTGAGGTTTCGGCCAGTTCCGTCATAGCCATCCAAGAGAATTTTGGATCTAGTCAACACTGAGCAAAAGTGTTGGGTTCATATTTTTTAAAATACATACCTAAAAAAAAAAAATCCAAAGGAGACACGTGTTAATAGAGGCATCACAAATCCAATTCTATATGTGATCTTCACAGATGATGATTATGAAAGGAATGTAATTCCCTTTTGAGGTTAAAGATATATTTTAGAGATTGGGATTTAAATAGGGAAAGAGAAAATAATCTATATATCTATACTATAGCAGAGAAGTGGGCAGCGTCCCTCTCTATCCTCCACATCAAGTTGACGTGGCACTCTTCTCATGCAGAGTGCCATGTCAACAAACCTCAACCAAAACGTTTCTACTTCAACTAAATTTAGAAACTTAATTTAAATAAAATAATTTATTTCTCAAACCAAAGCGTCTTTCATTCTTCATTCAAAATTAATGACATGAAAAATATTTTTAAGATCTCTCTCTTGGTTGCCTAAAATCCTTACATTAAATAGAAACAATAATGAATAAAAGTCCTATATATTAAATAAAAAGTTAATCAACCCCTACCATTTATTGAATTGCAACCATGCAGCTTACCAAAACGTGCCTTTTATAATTTACATTAAATAAAAAGTTATTCAACCATTGTCATTTATAAAATGCCAACCATAGACCTTACCAAAACGTGGATTTTATAGCTTTTTATTTTTAAAATGGCTTTTCCCTTACCCAACCATCTCATTCTCCCATAAATGTCTCTTGCCTTTTCGGTAACATTTCTCCCTTACCCAAAGACGTTTCAAGTTTCAACACGTCTTTCCATCTCCCAAAATATCTCTACCAAAATTAATCATACACGTTATATAGAGTCATCCAGAGTCGAAAGGAGAAGCATGAGAAGAAGATCAGAGGCTCATGAAAGAGCTTGAGAAATATCGTTAATAACATACGAGCACAACAAGTGAGTTTTCAGAAAGATTAGAGGCTATGAAAAATCTAATTCCTACAAAAAAAAAAGAGGTAGAGGAAATGTGTTTTCAGTGGTGGTGCTGTTGTTATTGGAGACGATGGGCAAACTTGTGCTTGAGATCAGTCTCTGTCATTGAATGATTTGTTTGTTGATTGGAGGGTTTTTTGTATTTTTTTTTTTGTAAATGAAGATGTAAGTTTTTTGCTTCTGTTTTTCCGTTAACGGAGATGCATGTAAGCAAAATGTTTCATTTTTCTGGAGCGTGAGAGTAGGGACATGAAATAACTGTAAAATTTGTAATCTCAAACCATTTTTTGAACTTCACTTTTTTCTCTTATTCTAATATTTTTGGTGGTTTATAGTTTTTTCTCTTATTCTAATATTTTTGGTGGTTTATAGTCTGTATTTTTTTTTCCCGATTATGATATTGTGTAGTTGCAAAGCTTTCAATTTCTTGAGTCCAACAAACTGAATGGTGTGAAAATCCACGTATCTCTTTATTGTTGTTTTGTTTTGGAATTTTTTTATGAGCGTTACGATTCATCATCAAACTATTAAAATCATCGTCCAATGTATGGGTTTCGGCATTAATTTGTCATCTATTTAGAAGTAGTATTTTATAAATTAAAAATAATATTATTATTTCTCACACTTATACTTATTGTACATTACTATTACTATTTTTTATTTATTCGCCCGTGCTTTAGCACTGGCCAATGACACTAGTTAAAAAACAAAGAGACGCTTTTGTAAAAAGGGAGATGCTTAATTAGGGAAAGAATAGTAGAAGAGTCCTTTTGATAATTTACACAGACTTATGAATTTAAAAGGATGTACGGAGAGACATTTTTTATAGAAAAAAAGCATTAGGTAACCAAATCGGTTGTAGTAAAATCATTGACTTTTAGAGAGAAGCAAATTTTTTAACATAAGATAAGTAATGGAGAAAAAAGAATGTTAGGTTGCTTGTAATACCCTGAACTTTTATCTAGAGGTATTAGAGTAATTTATATTTAGAAGGGTATTTTCGACAAATGATAAAATTAAAATAATTAATATATTTGAGTTATACATTAATTGCCTTAATTAAAAATTTTCATAACTTTTAATCTTTTGAAAATAATGAAAATCTTTCCCTAATCAAAGACTTGAACTTTAAAAATGAAGAAACTATTTAAATAAATTACCAATGATAATTAATTGTACACATAAATAAAGAAATGCTTACTATTCTCTTTTGAGCAACTATTAAAAATAGAAGAATTTCTCAAAAACCTACACATTTTTATTTTTGGAGAATTTTTGACATACCCCATGTTATTTTTAAAATTTGACATACCCCCCCACAATTTGAAAAAGCTGAGATACCCCCCTATAACTCGGTCCACTATCATTTGACCAATGTTGACCCGAGTTGACAACCAAATTTTATATTAAAGGACAAAAGTGCCCTTGTCTTCAACTTTAGAACAAGGGTTTGGGTTTAGGCCAAAACCCAAACCCCAAATCAAACATGAAAAGAGGAGATTAAAAATGAAAATTAAAACCCGTGTTGGTAACCTTGAGAAATTTTTTTTTTTTTTTTGATTTTTTGATGAATTAAGCAAATATTGAAAAGAAAAATCTCCAAAAATTAAATAAAACTTACGATAGCATATTTTAAAATTGAAAAAATCTATCTTCTTAAAATCCACATCTCAAAAGTTTAAAATATAAATTGCTTTGTCTTGCTTTTCATTTATGCTAATGAAAATTTTAAAACAAAAATTTTATGTTGTTTTTTGCTTGGGTTTTAAATTATTGCCGGAGTGGTGGCCGGCTGGCCATGAGACTTCGGTTGGTTGGTCGCCAGTGATGGACGACCAACCCATTGGAATCTCTTGGCTGGCCGTCCACCATAGCTGTTTGATTTGGGGCTTGGGTTTTTGCCCAAACCCTTGTTCCAAGGTTGAAGACAAGGGCATTTTTGCCATTTAATAAGAAAATTAGTAGTCAACTTGGGTCAACACTTGTCAAATGACAGTGGGCCGAGTCATAGGGGGGTATGTCAGCTTTTTCAAATTGTGAGGGGGTATGTCAAATTTTAAAGATAACATGGGAGGGTATGTCAAAAATTTCCTTATTTTTTTCACCATTAGAGAGTTCTCAATTACAAACTGTTGAGAGCTTTGAGAGCCCGAGAAACACTATAACGTCTCATTTTGAGACTATTCTTTTAGATAAAAATGTTCATACTTTCGAGATGATCGACATACTCGAATCCTGACTTCATCTAACGATGATCGATAAAAATACCACGGCTACTTTTTTACCATCGATTCAAGTTCGGATGAAGATCAACGGCAAGATAGGTACACTTACATATTTAATATACAATCTCCATTACTTTGCTTTATTAATTATGTTATATGTATGTACTTAATTGATGATGTTGTAGATATTATTGTAATTCAGATTTGATCGAATCGACCGATGTATCAGAAAAAAATGTTATAGATAATGATTTTGTATAATATTAAAGTGTTAGTTTGGGTATGATCTTAATAGATACTTGTGGAAATAAAAATTAAGAAAGGCCTGGACCCATAGGGTGATGGACTCTAGACCCCTACAAAAGAGCCTTTTGACTACTCCGACGTGGGAAGGAGAAGGAGATCCAAGATTGGGTTGTAGTTACAATCATATGAATATAATGATATTGGGCTTACTGTAAGAAATATTTGTTATTCTTGGTTGACGTTACTAGTTTATATTATCTATTAAGCATTGACTATGCAATATTATCTGTGATATATATATGGTGTACAGTAGATTATCTATTGGGCTTTGGCTCATGGTATTTTACCAAATGTTTCAAATATAATTGAAGATGGTGTGAATTTCAGGGTTACTACTGCACTTGACGAGGGTGATATCATAAGATGATCGGATGGACAATTGATAATGTCGATGAGATTGATGCGGGACTCTAAATTTTTGTTATTTGTATCATTTTTATATGCATAATTATTAAAGACTCGTATTGTCTATTAATTAAAACTTTATTTAATTTCTTAGAATCATGTAGATGATAAATATTTGACTTCCTAGGTTCTTTAATTTAACCATTTAGATATATGGTCACGAATCTTTAACAAATGTGTTATTTTTTATGGATGTGTGGTACTTATATTTATTTTACGTATTACTCGGGTACCGTTATCGTTATGACAGATTTCTGAGTCAAACTGTTAAAATAAAATAGTAAATGATATTTTTGAGAAAGTTCCTTCATAAAAGATGCTTAAAATAATTTTTTAGTAGTAAATACTTAATATGATAAATTTTTTTTTAAATTATATTTTTTGAAAACTTTACGCCTATCCGCTTAAATTCTGAAAATTTAATTCAAAAAGCCTATCAAACAAAAGTTTCAACCAAAATGTCTTTACAAAAAAAATTATTTTTAATATATTATGAATTATGGTCATTTTTAAAGATTATTTCGGAGTATTTTATTTTTTTAATTGTTTATCACACCATAGATCTTGGGCAAACGGATTGTTTTTCGATCGGATCCCGATGCCCGAATCTAGGGCGTGACATTGCTGACATGGTACCATGCATGAGAAGAGTGCCATATTAACATGATGTGGAGGAGAGAGATGAATGTTACTCACTTCTCTATTTTAGTATAGATATAAAGATCAGGCTCAAGTCACAACTTCAGCCTTAATCTAACCCCTTTATAGGCTAACATTTTAGCCAGTTTTTGTCTGAAAGCATCCCTACAATATCCACTAATGATTGAATGCAAGTAAATGTGTTTTAGTCTTTTGGTATTCTTTTTTTTTTTTTTTAAATCACAATGCAATGTTGTAACTTTTTTTTGATAAGTCAATGAATTGTATTAAAGAAAAAGAGATCGAGAAGATCTCAAAGAACAAGAAGAAAAAGAAAGAAGGGAAAGAAAAGAGCTAATACAAAATTTGTTCTGTTCTAAATACCATATCACAAAAAAAGGTGCCTCTCATCTCCTGATAAATGCTCCCCCAGCTGAATATAAGTGCTTTTATGCTCAAGATGACTTCGTGAAGATGGCGCTCCTTACCAAAGAAGGTCATGTTGTTCCTTTCTAACCATACTCCCCATATGATTGCTAATGGCACTAGCTTTTAAAGTAACTTCCCTCTATCCGACATAAGGATGTGGGGACAACTAACCAAGGTTGCTCCTATAGTTTCCGGGAAGGCCCAACTTACATTCGTGAGAGTTAGGAAAAGTAGCCAAACCTGTCTAGCAAATTCACAATGTAAGAGAAGATGGTTAGTACTCTCCCCGCTAGCCTTACACATCACACAAAAATCCTTTAAAATCTATTTCCTATTGATCAAATTTTCAACAGTAAGGATTTTATTAAGAGATGCCACCCAAGCGAAGAAATGAATATTCAAAGGTGCTCTAGAGTTCTATAATTTAAGCCAAGGGAAGAGAGGAAGAGAATGAGAATGTGGTGATGGCGAAGCTAAAGCTCTATAACAAGATTGTACCGAGAAATTACCTGATTTCGAAAGGGTGGTCTTGACCAAGTGATCCTCTTCCGAGTTGAAACAAGAAAAAGATTTAAACAATCTAGCACCAAATCAATCTATTTTTTTTCCCACTCGAAAGGATTCCTTCTGAGAACTAAATCCCAACAAATCAATGTTGTAACTTTGAGCAACACATGATTGTCTTTGAAGGTTAATCCAAGGTTTAAAACAGAATCTTGTTAGCCATCATCACCATTGTCACCGTTATGTTGGTCGATAATGGGTCAAATGGCGGGGTTGGAGCATCACTGTTATAACAACGTCATAAGTTAAACGATAAATTGAACGTAAAAGGGTATTTTAGTCATTTGACAACTTCAGTGGCTTCTCCAAAACTAAATTCATTTGGATTATCTCAAGTCTATTCTTAGACCAATAAGACAGTCAATTTAGAGTTTCAAACCTAGGACTCAAGCAATACGACACACATGATAATAAACTGAAAAAAAAAAACTATTACAATATTTAGCCCAACCAAAATAAAATAATTAAATTGCCCTTTCAAATTTAGCAAAGTAGGACCTCAATGCTAGGCTCAATTAGTAGGACCCCCCTACAATTCTTTAAATCAGGGTCATCCCCTTACTATCAGTCAAAGTTTAGACCATGTGATTGAAATGAGAAACCATAGAAATACGGGGAACTAGAAATTATGGGAAAATAGACAATGATCTCAAATAACCCATAGGCGTCACATATATAAAGGAGTCATCAAAGTTGACTACACACCACATTAATTATGAGCCACGTGGCAGACTTTTAGAAACTATGACTATATGGAAGTTTGGCCCATCCCTAGGTGGACTTGCATACCAAAAATCATATTGATTAGTGTGACTTCAAACCTTTGGATATTTTTACCCCAAATAATTCTTCAATTCAACGGTTAAAAATCAAGGCAACTAAACGACTCCAATCTATAAATGACTAATCAGGCTAATTTTTGGTATGTACACCTATGGTTGGGCTAAACATCCATACGGTCAGCGATCTCTAAGAGTGTGCCACATGGCTCATATTGTGGTCTGACGTCAAGTTTGCTGACGGACTACTCTAAATCAAGGGGTGTCCATTAGTACATATGGATGTGGAGCCTACATGATTTGCCAGATCCCCTTGTGTCAAGAATTTTGTGAGACAAATCCGATTCAAATGGTGGGACCCACTGTTTTCTACCCAGCAAGCAGGCCTCTGTATTTTCCTCATGCATGACGCTTTCAAATTTCTTAGTCAAAGTTCTAACAAGGATTTCTACCATGGTTTTAAAAACGGCCGTTTAAACGGTAACGCCCCAAGCCCGTTTCCGTTAAAACCGTTTAAACATGTTTTATCGGTTTTGAAAAAAACGGCTACTTTTTTTTGTTTTAACGGCCGTTAAAATCGTTTAAACAGCCGTTTAATTCTGAAAAGTTTTGTGAAAAAAACGGTCGTTAAATCCGTTTAATTCCGTTTAATTCCGTTTAATTCCGTTTAATTTTCGTTAAATTCTGTTTTTTTTTTAATTTTCAAATTTCAAAATTTGAATTTCAGCGACATTTTTTCCATTTTTTTCCATTAAAATCCGTTAAAATCCGTTTAATTCCATTAAATTTCATTTTTGCCCCTGGCCGTTCCAATCCGTTTTAACGGATTAAACGGTAACGCCCCCAGTCCGTTTAACCGTTAAAACGGCCTCCTTTGAACCTTGATTTCTACTACGAAGAACGACTTGTGGGACAAACTCCTAACACTATAAATTCTTCAACACAACCACCTTCTCAACACAACCACCTCTCTAAACATCTCCAAACCACCCTAGCCAAAGCTATCGCAGAGATACTAAAATTTCCCTAGCAACGGTTTCCAGCAGCTCTGGCGGCGAACAATTTTAGAGATGAATTTCAGGCGAATAAGTACCATTTTGCTCATATTGGTCATCTCAGTCTTCATTCTAAGCCAAAGCAGTGTCGAGGCAAGTAGGGTGTTGTCAGGGGACTTTGCTAGTGCGAATCACCTGGTGACATACCCTTCAAAGTACGAGCAGGCGAGGTCTACCATGGTGTATTGGCTTGGTCGATTGGAATCCGGGTCGAGCCCCAAAGGCCCTGGCCACTAGTGCATCGATGTTGTGGGTTCAACAAGCAACAAGAGGAAGCATGATGCAGTTTTGCTATTTAGGAAATTAGTTTATAGGGAAATATGTATGTGATGATCACATGGGCTGGGTTCTATCAATGCGTCCATGGGACTCATTGGTGGCAACTTTTGATTAGTTGCCAACTCACCTTGGGCTGCGCAGTAGCTATTGCAATAAATTCTATTTTAGAATAGTTTAACCATTTAAGATTATATTAGATTATTTTAAATAGTAATTAAGGGTATTACTTTTAATTGCTATTATTTTAAATAGCAATTAAAAGTTTCCTCTTCTAATAAATGACCCGCCGACCTGACCTGCCCTCCCTCTCTCATCTCCCTCACCTTCATATCTCTCATGGGTGGAGTCTTCCTCAATTTTTCTTTAGATACATTCATTATTCAAAACTTCTGTCACAAAATGTTGTGATAGAAGCCGGTCACAAACAATACAAGCCACGTGGCACACTCTTAGTGGACTGACCGTATGGATGTTTGACCTGTCCCTCGGTGGACCTACAAACAATAAATCAAACTGATCAGTGATTTAAAACCATTCGATCTTTGCTGTCAAATAAACCGCAATAATGATCAAATTCCTACTGTTAAAAGGGTCGGGATTTGGTGACACACATTTTGGCATACCCACATAGAAGATGAATCAATATGTTGAGGAGATCACCCTCACAAAATTTCAAATCATTCCGATATTTTTAGACTGGTTTAGAAGTTGAAGAATTATGGACCGTCTATTCATCCTTTGTAACTTGAAAACCACAGTTGATGGGGTTAGAAATATCAGAATGGGCTGGTTTTTTGTTGGGGTGATCTATATAGTGAGATCATCCACACAAAAATTCAGCCATTGATTCATCTTCTATGTGGGTACGTCAAAATGGATGTCCAAAATGGGTGTCACCCAATCCCGACCTATGTTCTTTCCATGCCAAAAGTCTGAGATGTAGCTTGGATGGTTAGGATCTTCTGATCATTTTTCTATTTTGCAAAGGATCAAATCGCTATAGAAAGAGACAAGAAGAGAGAAGAAATCGTTATGGGAGAGGAAACGTTTTGATAACAGCTTTAATTGCTATTTAAAATAATATAGTTTAATCTTAAATGGTTAACTATTCTAAAATAGAATTTATTGCAGTAGCTATTGCGCAGCCCGAGGTGAGCAGGCAACTAATCAGAAATTGCCAACAATGAGTCCCATAGATGCATTGATAGAACCCGGCCCATGTGATCATCACTCATATGTATATGAAAACTATAATTCTTTGAAATTATAATGGAGTAAATTTGTTTGGCAACTTCCTTGTCGGAATCCTTTCATTGTAATTTTCCTCTCTCTCTCTCTCTCTCTCTCTCTCTCTCTCTCTCTATATATATATATATATATATATATATATATATATACTAGTAGGTGGCCCGTGCGGATGGCAGTCTCCGACAAAGTGTTTGCCAAAATTGGTGTGTGGCTTAGATTCACCATCCATTTGGGTGATAAGATGTCGGCCATCCATCCTTTGTGAAGCCGATAAGAGGGGGGGATAAATGACTTATCTGTTTTGTTATATAGACTAGTGGGTGCCCCGTGCCATCGGCACTCCTCGACAAAGAATTTGCCAAAATCAGGTGAGTGGCAGAGATCCACCGTCCATTTGGGGGAGGATTAGATCTCGGCCCTTCTTTGTTGATGCTTATAAGAGGAGGTATAAGTAGGGACACAACCAATGTGTTTTGTTATATAGAATAGTAAATGGGCCATGCCCACGGCACTCTCAGACAAAAGCGTTTGCAAAAATTGGGTGCCTTCGGCACTCAAACGGTATAATGGACTGGGGCGTTACCGTTTTTTCCATTATAACGACTGTTATAATGGATTGTAATGCACAGAGGGAGAAATGGAAAAATAACAAAAATAATGGTATTGAAATTTAAATTTTGAATAAATTGAGGTCAAATGAGGCGGATTGAGTGGCTGAAATCGTCCACATTAGATCGATGGATTTGATCTCAACCACTCTTTATCTAACCGTCCACATTAGATGGATGGATAAGAGAAGAGAATACCACTGAGTTATCTTGATATATGCGTGGGTGGCCCGTGCCCGCGGCACTTTCCGATAAAGTGTTTGTCAAAATCGGGTGAGAGTTAATCTCAGCCATCAATATGAAGCATAGTGGATCTCAGCCACTCATTATTGAAGCCATATAAGATAAGAGGGTATAAGAAAACTACTTAATTTCTGTTAAATTCTATTTTTTTTTAAATTTAAAATTTTTAAATTTCAAAATTTTAAATTTTGAATATTATCAGCACTTTTTTCTGTTAAAATCCATTTTTTTCCATTTTTGCCCTCGGCTGTTTCAATCCGTTTTAAGGGTAACACCCCTCTCGAGGCATAAAAAGTGGGGCTCTGAGCCTGACCCATGGGCTATATGTAAATCCAACCCATTTCATTCCTTATATGTAGGTAAATAGTAGGTGACCCGTGCCCACGGCACTCATTAACAAAGCGTTTGTCAAAATTGGGTGTGAGCGGCTGAGATCCACTGTTATATATATATACATGCAGACACGGGGTACAACAATTACACGGTCTCTTGAAGGCTCATATGGAGGAGATGAGTCAACAGCCTACTAATTTTTTGTGGGGATAATCCCCTCACCATGGAGACCATCCTCACAAAAAAATATCAGCCCATTCTGAAACTTCCAACCTTCTTAAAAGTTATTTCAAAGTTAACCAGGAAACAAAATTCTCTAACTTGTAATCCAGAGAAGTTTCAGAATCTGTGGGGGAGATAATCATCCTAACAAAATCCAACACTTGAGGCATCTTCATGTGGGTCCAACGGAGCCGTGTAAGAATCCGCATCACCCAAATCCGATATATATATAAAGAGAGTAATCTGAAAATTGAGTTCGTCAGCCCGGGTCAACTACCGGAGTCTTATGGCCGGACGACCACCACTTACATACTATTATGTGACTGAGATTTACAAGTAGATGTCAAACAAGTTACAGCAAACTTGTTAACCCACTTAATCTCACTAATTAGCTCTTTAATTATTTATAATTTTACTAATTAAGTGGATTTTATATCGCCGGTTGAATTAAACGGTGTCGGTTGAAAGCTTTAGCGGCCCAATGATAGATCTCTCAGCCCAACCGATGGGCATTATGCGTAAGTGATCATCATATATAATAGTGACCGTTTGATTAATAATGAGCTTTGATAGTATTTGTTTGCGAATCACACACATAAAGTGGCCGTTGTATCGTACCACCCTTAGCGTCCCCATTGAAGCTAAGATGATCACACGGGGTTGATAAGCTCATTACGTTAAGGTGTTTGTCTACAACATTGACCAATAAAGTCAATAATTGGAGGGCTTGACTAATTCAACCAGTTACCTAGGGATACCTCTTTTCTTTGATAAGACAAAGATCTTACATCACGCATTGCTTGACCCAAAGGGCATCACGCAAATCAAGGGTTGTCCATTATTAAATAGGGACGTGGGACCTATATGATTTGACAAAAACTTATTCCAAAAAGTAATATGGCCCACTCCCGCCCTGAATTTGGGAGATCCCCACGTTTTTTACATCAACCCAGCCAAGCGATGCCTTTATTTTCCTCTCTCGTGCATTACTCTTTCAAACTTCATAGTCAAAGTTATATCAGGGATTTATAGTTCAAAGTATGAATACAAGACTCGTGGGACAAACTCCTAACACTATAAATTCTTCGACACAACAACCTTCTCAACACATCCCCAAGTAACAACCTTTCTCTAGCCAAAGCTTCTGCGGAGATACTAAATTTTCCCAAGCACCAGTTTTCCAGCTCAGGCGGCGAACAATTTTAGAGATGAATTTCAGAGGAATAAGTACCATTTTGCTCATATTGGTCATCTCGATCTCCATTTTAAGCCAAAGTGGTGTCGAGGCAAGTAGGGTGTTGTCAGAGGACTTTGGTAGTGCAAATCACCTGGTGACATACCCTTCGAAGTACGAGCAGGCGAAGTCCACCATGGTGTATTGGCTTGGTCGATTGGAATCCGGGCCGAGCCCCAAAGGCCCTGGCCACTAGTACATGGATGTGGTGGGTCCAACAAGCAACAAGAGCAAGCATGATGTAGTTTTGCTATTTAGGAAAATAGTTTATAGGGAAAAATATATTTGAAAATTGAAATTCTTTGAAATTATCAATGGAGTAATTTTGTTTGGCTACTTCCTAGTTTAAATCCTTTCATTGTAATTTTCTTTTATATTCTGACACGGATCATTGACACGGATTTTTACAGTCAACAGCCTGATTTTTTTATAGAAGGATGATCTCGTCATCATCCTCGTAGAAAATCAGCACTTGATACATCTCCATGTTGGCCCCACGCCGTGTAAGAATCTGTCACCCAAATCTGAATATATATTGGGTTAGGATCAGGGGACACAAATTGACACGTTGATAACAAAAAATTGGCACGGGCCAATATATAAATTAGATGTTTTGGAATGGGATGATTTTTAGTGAGGAAAGTTTCTATAGTGAGGAGACCATCCTCACAAAAATTCAAATCATTTCGATATTCATAGCCTTGTTTCAAGTTGAAGAATTATGGGCCGTCTATTTTTTACCGTTAACTTGAAAATCACATTGGATGGGATTAGAAATTTCAAAATGGGCTGATTTTTGTAGGGTTGATCTATATGGTGAGGGGATCACCCTCATGAAATCAGCCATTGATTCATCTTCCATGTGGGTATGCCAAAATTGTTGTCAAATTTTGTGTCCCCTGATCCTGACCTATATACGTACACGCACACACTTATATTTTACCATATATAGACCCTTTGGCATGACTTCTACTCCATATTTCTTGTTTTGGCCACTGCCGCTATCTCTGATACAGCCACTGTCACCTTCTTTGACATGTGTCGGGCTCCAGTTACAGCCCTAAAATGAGAGGCTCGGGACACATTATCAGCCACGTGGAACTCTTAGAGGACTCTGACCGTATGGATGTTTGGCCAATCCCTAGGTGGACCTATAAACCAGAAATTAACCTGATTAGTGATTTCTAGGTGCTGGTTCTTTGTACCTCAAATACTGCTCAAATTACCACAATTGAGATTAACCCATGAAAATAAGTCCAATCCAACATCTATAAATCACTAATCAGTTTGATTTTTGGTTGGTAGGTTCACATAGGGATTGGCCAAACATCCATACGGTCAGAGTCCTCTAAGAGTGTACCACGTGGCTCATATTGTGTCCTGTAACTGGAGCCTGAGCCCTTTGGCATTACAAATTGTATTCCTCTACTGACAGAAGCACCGAATTCTTTTACATATTTAAGGCTGTCTCACACGAGGAGGCAAGATCTCTGGCATATAATTGCCCAGGTCGGAATCCGCGCGGAGAAAATTTTCATTATAGAAATTTTCACTCAACATCTCCGGCGTCAATTCGTTCCCGAGAGTCCAACGATGGTTGACAGTGCCAAGCTGGTATTCACTTTTGCCAAAGCAAAACCACTGTTGGATTCTCGGAACCAATGCCCGAGATGTTGGTTGAAAATATCTGTAATGAAATTTATGTCTGAGGGTCCCGACGCTTGCCCCGAGGGAAGTTCTTTTTCTTTCAAACCAGCTATAGAGACGTATACGCACACCCATGCTCCCACACACATTTAATACAGCTAACTTGTTAACCACTTAATCTCACTAATTTGCTCTTTAATTCTTATAACTTCACTAATTAACGGTGTCTATTGGAAGCTTTATCGACCCAATGACGTCCATACCCAACATCATAACCAACATCATTGCCAAAAGAAACGTGTTTGAGAAATCAGGCTGGAAATGATAGATCCCTCACCCCAACCTGGGCATTATTCATGTGTGATCATCGAGAATAGTGACCGTTTGATTAATGATGAGCTTGGATATAGTGTTTGTTTGCCACACACCCACATATAGCGGCCATTATTAGAATGTGACGCCCTTAAGTCCCCTTATCTATATAACAAAACAGGACGGTTGTCTCTCCCTCTTATCTGACTTCATAAAGGATAGTCAGGATCTTATCACACCAAATGGACGGTGGATCTCAGCCACTCACACCCAATTTTGACAAACGCTTTGTGGATGAGTGCCATGGGCATGGGTCACCTACTATTTACCTACATATAAGGAATGAAATTGGTTGCATTTACATATAGCCCAAGGGTGATCAGGCTCAGGAGCCCCACTTTTTATGCCTCAAGGAGGTTGTTACCGTTAAAATGGATTGAAATGGATAGGGGCAAAAATTGAAAAAATAGATTTTAATGATTTTAACGGAGTCCTCTAAGAGTGTGCCACGTAGCTCATGTAGCATCTTGTCATCGGTCTTGATGACAGGGCCATGTCATCAAAGTTTTACTCAGAGAAACTACCAAAAAAGTGATGTAGTGACCGTTCTTAATTGGCAACACTTCAAACTTGACCTCAATGGCAATGGCAAAAAGCTAATGACCAACTACATACGGTACATGTTGGGACGAGTAAACCTTTCGCTCACACCCCGGTGTGAGCAAAGCCGATCACAGCCCACAATACGAGTGATCTTTGTACCCAAATAACGATCAATAATGCTCAAATTTCTACGGTTAAAATCAACCCAAGAAATTAACTTCAATCCAAAGATTAGAAATCACTAATTAGGTTTATTTTTGGTTTGTAGGTCCACCTAGTAATTGGCCCAACATCCATACCATCAGCGTCCACTAAGAGTGTCACGTGGTTCGTACTGTGGGCGGTGATCGGCTTCGCCCACAGTGGGGTGTGAGCAAAGGTTTACTCATGTTGGGACCTACTATTCAGGTCAAAAGTCAATGATTTGAATAATCACAATCATTCGATCAATCATACGCATGTGCTCATGTATCGTGATATTGTCCTTATAATTATAATAAATATAATTATTTATTTTATATAATTATAGTTAAAATATATTGAATTGAATATATCAATATCTGAATCCGTATCTAAAAAGTATTTGATTATTAAAAATCAATCAAAGAAATAAATTTTGGTTTTGAGGATTATTTCAGCCAGTTTGGAAATGGTGGAAATATTTCGACTAATATATAAATAATATATTTTTTGTTGAAATGATGAAATTTTTGTAGAAATTTTGGAAAAGGACAAAATAAGTATAAAAACATGTTCAAATTATCAAACTATAATATACAATCATATGTAATGTAGAAATGAATGACCATAACAGTCTGTAATAACACCCAACATGGTAGCTCAAATGGTTGGTGTGTATCCACCTCTTTCGAGAGGTCGTGGACCCACACAGGTAGGTTTTCTCCTTTGAGTAGTGTGCCAGGAGTAGAAATCCCCTTTACCGGCTTGACCGGGTCCGTGCAGGTTTCACCTGTTAATCCGTGGGGCCCTCCCATAATGGTGACTACAAAAAAAATAAAATAACGGTCTGTAATATATTGAAGCAGATATTTGATAGTTAGTCAAGATATTATTTTAACTTATAACAACTACTTAATTCTTATAATAAATCATAAATCAAGGTATTAACGAATTCTTATTCACTTATAAATTATAGAAAATCTATTTACTTTTAACTTATAACAATTACTTAATTATTGAATGTCTAAATTTCTTTTAGAAAAATTTTTAACTAACTTGTAGAACGGGCTAAGTTGTGGAACATATAATCAATTTATGCATAATCATAGACGTATAAGGTAAAATCCAATAAAATTGAAATTTTACCAAAATTTTAAATTTTAATCATAAATAATCTTTAATTCATGTACAAATCTAGTGTAAATGCATCATAAGTTTATAGATTTTATATATTTACACATACTCTATCTATTTGTACAAAGAAAATATAAATAAATTTTATACTTATGTATATTTAAATTTGAAAAAAACTCCAAAACAAAATTCAATTCGTTCTTATGATCAATCCGCGAACTAAGAAATCTACAATGGATTAGTCTTTTTTATAAAAAAAAATATATAAAAAATGGTTAAATAGATTAAATATGAGATTTTTGGTGGTTTTGAGCTCAAATGGAATGTTTTATACTTTCAATCGAAATGTTTCCATACATATCGAAATATTTCGACCGACACAATACATATTTACACTGTCAATTGATTGAAATTTACTACTGACGTGAAATATTTCGACATGTAAGAAAATATTTCGTGAATTTAACATTTTTTCATATACGTCTCCTTTCCTGTCAATAACCTTAAAATAGAAATATTTCACGAAATAGTTCGATAATTTCATAAAATTTATTTTCTTGTAAAAAATTATCCGATATCTGAAATTTTAGAATAGTACATGATTATTCGATTACAGATTCAAATTTTCAACTATTCATTGACACCACTATAATTAAAGCCCAATGGGCAACTTCGAGTTTTCCCTGGCCCAAGAGATGTCCCTCTCTCTTTCTCTCAAGGTCTCTCATGTTGGCATCTTTTGACTTTGTCAACTTCATTTACTTTTCTAACATTGCCTTTAGGCCGAAGCTCTCCTAATTTGTCACTTCTAAAATTGCCCCTAAAATCACTCTGGTGCATAGTAAGTGTTGTCCACCAATATCATTATATTCCTACTAGTATAACTAGTGTTATTGGCTCGTACTAAAGCATGGGCTAAGAAATGAAAATAAAAAATATTTTCAAACTTTTTTTAAAAATCGAAATGTAAAAAAATGAATGCTTGCAAGATTTATCTGTGTCTAGTTTTTTTTTTTTATATTTTTGATAAATTATCTGTCCCCAAATTTTATTTTTTACTTTTTTAGCACACATTTTTATGAAAATATTAATTTTCAAATTTTATTTATTACACAATGCCATACTCATAAATCCATCATAGCCGTCCAATCAGTGAATCATATTTTGCATTCGTGTATAGATAATAGATAATACCATTGGATGATCAGAGATGTCACCCCATTAACAAAGGTAGAGTTATTGCTTAAGAAATGTGGGTCATTGTAAATTAGAAAAAGTTAAATTAATAAACAAATCAATTGGATAAACGATAAGATTAAAAGAGTAAAGAACTCGTTTCGTTTGGGATTCGGTCTCTTGTTTTAATTTTACATCCAACCTATCCAACTTCATAATCTAACAGCTACAATGAACAGAAAAGAAAAAACCTTAAGTCTTGCGTTTATACGCTATAGACGCTTCACTTTCTCATGATGACTCAAACACGAAACCTACTCCTCTAGCAATGGTCTTCGGCAATGGAGGTTGCTAGAGTGGCGATGCTCTTATTCGTAAGTTACAATCATCATCCTCGGATAAACAACAACTTACTCCACGCGTTGTCTTGTTGGGCAACGTCTCAAGCTACCACACTTGTAATATCCTCTGTAAAAAATCAAGATGGGAGAATTCAAGATCTTGTCTCGAAATGCGCAAGTTGAATATGATAAATCACGAAAGCAAAATCCACAGGGGAATAAATAGATATGCCGCCATAAACCACAGTTGTCCCGCACACACCATTGATGATGCAAGTTCTAGAGCCCCTTCCCATCTTCTATACTTTGTGAGGTTGTTGCCAAATTTGTCATAACCATCCAAGAGAATTCTAGATCTAGCTAGCCAACACCGCAACAAAAGTGTTGAGTTCATATTTTGTAAAACATATACCTAAAAAAATCCTGAGGGAGACACATGTTAGTAGAGGTGTTACAAATCCAATTCTCTATGTGATATTCACATATGATGATTATGAAAGGAATGTAATTCCTTTTAGATGTTAAAAATATCTTTTTGCGATTGGGGTTTAAATAGTGTAAGAGAGAACGGTAAGAAAACAAAGAGACGCTTTTGAAAAAAAGGAGCCACTTAGGGAAAGAAAAGTAGGAGAGACGTTTTGAAAATTTATAGAGATTTATAAATTTAAATGTACCTTATTAGAAATGAAATATAAAAGGATGCATGGAGAGACATTTTGGATGGAAAAACGTATTAGGTAACTAAATCGGTTGTAGTAAAATCATTAATGATTTTTAGAGAAAAACATATTTTTTAATACGAGATAAAAGAATAGACGAAAGACAATGTTAGGTTGCAAACATGACGCTATGCATGAGAAGAGTGCCATGTTAACATGATGTGGAGGAGAGAGAATAATGCTACTCACTTCTCTACTTTAGTATAGACTAGTAAATGGCTCGTGCTGTAAGGAATATTTTTATATTCAATTTGACAAAGATTTTGTTTGACATAAAAATATTCTTGTAACTGTTCCTACGAGCAGTAGTGTAGTGTGAAAATGTCGTGGTACATATACTTCGTCAACTATGTGAAGACTAAAAGACAGGGACAATAAGAATCAGACGGTTGACGACAGGAGTCATTTCAGTAACTGTCGATTTGTCGGTTAAAGATCGTGTACGCTCAATTAGGAAGGTAAGTGACTTAGTGGCCATAAAAGTTGATTAAAATGAGCAAAATATAATAGTCAAACTTAGTAATTGGACAGACCCGAGTCTAAGTCAATATTGACTAATGGGATAGTCCAATCGATTGGACATGTATTCCCAATCGATTAGACATAGCCCAATCGATTGGAGACATTGTGTAATCGATTGGAGACTACGAGACAGAAACTTATTTTAGTACAATCGATTGGAGACTCTGTGGAATCGATTGGGGCCATTGGGACAGAAATCTATCTGAGCATAATCGATTGGAGACTCTGTGAAATCGATTGGAGTCTTCGGGACAGAAAGTTATATGAGTCAAATCGATTGAAGTACCATGTGCAATCGATTGGTGCCTTCGGAACATAAATCTTATTTGAGTCCAATCGATTAAACACTTATCCCCAATCGATTGGACATGGCCCTAATCGTTGGACCTTGAACAGAATTGATCTTTCTCAGATCCAAAATTCTTGGTTCCATCATCTCATGTTCCACACGACTCAGGGTCTTGAAATTCTATAAATAAAACCCTTCTCTGTCTTCTCTAAACACACAGAGTGACTTAATCTTCAAAAGAGAGAAATAAATGTTATATTTATTAGAGTGTCCATTCGAAGAGTAAGAAGCTTATTTTTCATTCACATCTTGTGAGCTTGTTCTCTTCTTGATCAAAGTCAAGAGCTTGATCCTTTCCTCAGCTTAGGTTTTTCACTTCTATATTCGACTTAGTAGCCTGAGTGTACCAGTGTGACTCAACACCATTTGAACAACTTAGGGTTCAGGGTATACTGAATCCTTCACATTCTGCAAAGGCGGGAGTGTTGAGAATTAAGATCGGAGGAGTCGATCGACGGTAGGTTTGGGGTGTACTAAACTGAATAAGCGGATAATGCTTCTTGGCTGTAAGGGCGCGCGTGGATTCGTAGCGTTGATTCAGAGGATGCGGACACATCGGCAGTAGGCCTTGGCTAAGGTTGGAAGCTGTATTTGCAACGGTGCTGCGTAGGTAACCTTTGTTTCGTTTAACTTTTCAGTTAGTGATACTTTCCGTCTAGACGTGGTCCCGTGATTTTTCCTTAGCTAAGGTTTTCACGTAAAAATCTCTTGTCTTGTATGATTGTTTGTTTGTATTCCGCAATCTATCTTGATTAGATCAAACCACAAAAAGACAATATACCACGGAGGTATATTTGATTTGAGTCGGTTGTGATAATCTTTCATCAAACAACTAAGACATGCGACTTTATTCCCTTACTATCATCTAGTAAAACTGTGTAGGTATAATTAATTTTAAATATCTAATCAACTCCTCCTTCTAGGTATATTGAGTTAAAGAGAACGGACCGGTAAAATTTCACGTGTCTACGGCATTCTTCGACAAAAACATTTGCAAAAAATGGGTGCGGATTGTAACGCATAGGGAAAAATAAAAAAAAATGAAAAAATAACAGAAATAACAAAAAATAAAGGTGTTAAAATTCAAATTTTGAATTTCAAATTTTTAATAAATTGAGGTCACATGAGTGGAAGTGAATGAATAAATGAGGAGGATTGAGTGGTTGAAATCTAACCGTCCACATTAGATGGATGGATTTGATCTTAACCACTCTTTATCTTACGAAGCAGGATAAGATAAGAGAATACAACTGAGTTATTTTGTTATATGTGTGGATGGCCCGTGCATGCGGCACTCTCCGACAAAGTGTTTGTCAAAATCAGGTGGGAGTAAATCTCGGCCATTGATATGAAGCATAGTGGATATCAGCCACTCATTATTGAAGCCATATAAGATAAGAGGGGGTATAAGACAACCACTGTCACTTGTTATTTAGATAGTGGGTGGCCTGTGCCTACGGCATTCTCCAATAAAGCGTTTGCCAAAATCAAGTGTGAGTGGCTAAGATCTACTGTCTATTTTGGAGATAAGATTTCGTCCCTTCTTTGTTGAAACATATAAGAGGGGGTATAGGTGGGGAGACCACTTCCCTGTTTTGTTATATAGACTAGTGGGTGTCCCGTGCCATCGATACTCCTTGACAAAGAATTTGCCAAAATCAGTTGAGTGGCGGAGATCCACCGTCCATTTGGGGGAGGATTAGATCTCGGCCCTTCTTTGTTGATGCTTCTAAGAGGTGGTATAAGTAGGGAAACAACCAATAGTAAATGGCCCATGCCCACGGCACTCTCCGACAAAAGCGTTTGCAAAATTGGGTGCCTTCGGCACTCAAACAGTATAACGGACTGGGGCGTTACCGTTTTTTTCCATTATAACAGCTGTTATAACGGATTGTAACACACAGAGGGTGAAATGGGAAAATAACAGAAATAACAAAATATAACGGTGTTGAAATTAAAATTTTGAATAAATTGAGGTCAAATGAGGCGGATTGAGTGGCTGAAATCTAACCGTCCACATTAGATCGAAGGATTTGATCTCAACCACTCTTTATCTAACCGTCCACATTAGATGGATGGATAAGATAAGAGAATACAACTGAGTTGTCTTGATATATGCGTTGGTGGCCCGTGCCCGCGGCACTTTCCGACAAAGTATTTGTCAAAATCGGGTGGGAGTTAATCTCAGCCATCGATATGAAGTATAGTGGATCTCAGCCACTCATTATTGAAGCCATATAAGATAAGAGGGGGTATAAGAAAACTACGGTCACTTGTTATGTTGATAGTGGGTGACCCGTGCCTTCGGCACTCTCCGACAAAGGATTCGCCAAAATCGAGTATGAGTGGCTGAGATCCACCATCATTTGGGGGGATAAGATCTGGGCCCTTCTTTGTTGAAACAACTAAGAGGGGGGTATAAGTGGGGAGACAACTTCCCTGTTTTGTTATATAGATATATAGATGAGGCTCACACCTTCAGCCATGATCTGACCCCTTTATAGGCTAACATTTTAGCCAATTTTTGTCCGAAAGCATTCCTACGAAATATAGCCATCATCACCCATTGTCACCGTTATGTTGGTCGATATAGTGGGTCAAATGGCGGGGTTCGAGCATTACTGTTTTTATAGCGTTACAAGTTAAACGATCAATTCAACGTAAAAGGGTATTTTGGTCATTTGACAACTTCAATGGCTTCTCCAAAAACTAAATTCATTTGGATTATCTCAAGTATATTCTTAGACCAATCAGACAGTCAATTCAGAGTTTCAAACCTAGGACTCAAGCAATACGTCACACATGATAATAAACTAAAAAAAAAAAAACTATTACAATATTTAGCCCAACCAAAATAAAATAATTAAATTTCCCTTTCAAATATAGCAAAGTAGGACCTCAATGCTAGGCTCAATTAGTAGGACCTCCCTACAACTCTTTAAATCAGGGTCATCCCTTAATATCAGTCAAAGTTTAGACCATGTGATTGAAATGAGAAACCATATAAAGACGGGGAACTAGAAATTATATGAAAATCAAGTTTCTGAGCCAACAATATTGACAGGATTTATATGCTCATTACGTTTGACTAATTCAACCTGTTTTACAGGGGTGCTAAAATCTTACCTTATGCATTGCTTGACCCATAAGCGTCACATAAATTAAGGAGTCAGCAAAGTTGACGACAGACCACATTATGAGCCACGTGGTAGACTTTTAGAGACCACTGACTATATGGACGTTTGGCCCATCCCTAGGTGGACTTACATACCAAAAATCAACTTGATTACTGATTTCAAACCTTTGGATATTTGTACCCCAAATAATGCTTAAATTCCACGGTTAAAAAGCAACCCAACTAAACGACTCCAACACTTAGAAATCACTAATCAGGCTAATATTTGGTCTGTAGGTCCACCTAGGGTTGCGCTAAACATCCATACAGTCAGCAATCTCTAAGAGTGTGCCACATGGCTCATATTACGGTCCGTCTTCAACTTTGCTGATGGACTACTTGATTTCCATTAGTACATATGGATGTGGAGCCTATATACGATTAATTTGCCAGATCCCCTTGTGTCAAATTTTCTCGCATTCAAATGGTGGGACCCAAGTGTTATCTACCCAGCAAATAAAACCAGGTCTCCATATTTTCCTCGTGCACAGTGGCGGAGCCAGGTCCGAGGCGAGTTGCCCACCCTCAACTTTGAATTTTTGCACACGACCCTTTCAAATTTCGTAGTCAAAGTTCTACCAAATATTTAATACAATACTCGTGGGTCAAACTCCCAAGCACTATAAATCCTTCAACACAACCACCCTTCTCAACATATCCACAAGTATCGACCTTTTCTCTAAGCGGAAGCTCCCGTTCTAAAATTTCCTTCGCACCGCGGTGAACGATTTCGAAGATGAATTTCAGACAAATAAGTACCATTTTGCTCATATTGGTCATCTCCGTCTCCATTTTAAGCCAAAGCGGTGTCGAGGCAAGTAGGGTTTTGTCAGGGGATTTTGCTAGTGCGAATCACCTGGTGACATACCCTTCAAAGTACGAGCAGGCGAGATCCACCATGGTGTATTGGCTTAGTCGATTGGAATCAGGGCCAAGCCCCAAAGGCCCTGGCCACTAGTGCATGGATGTTGTGGGACCAACAAAGTAACAAGAGGAAGCATGATGTAGTTTTGCCATTTAGGAAAAAAGTTTATAGCGAAAAAATGTATATGAAAATTGAAATTCTTTGAAATTATATTGGAGTAATTTTCTTCTCTCTCTCTCTCATTCCAATAGAAACCATCCTCACCATAGAGGCATCTCCATGTGGGCCCCACGGAGCCGTGTAAGAATCCGTGTCACCGCCAAATCCGAATATATGTATAAAAAGAGAGTATTATTCTGAAAATTGAGCTCGTCAGCCCGGGTCAACTGTGATGTTCTACTACATTTTTAAAGTAAAATAAATGGATACTAATATGAAATTTTTATTTAAAAATAAATAAATGGTGACTTCCCTTCCACAGCGTAATATCCGTCTTTTATAAAATAACAAGTTGTAACGTTGTTTAACATAACACTTCCGAAAATAACAGCCATTTAAAAATAAAATTGAAATGAATTAGAAAAAAAAGAAATATGAAAAACCCAACTCCCTATGTGACCTGGGAGTCGTGTGCTCGGCCATGAATTTCGAGAATCCAACGGTGGTTGATAGCACTGTGCTGGTATTCACTTTTTTCACGAAGAACCCAACTCCCACTACTGTGCTGGTATTCACTTTTTTCACGAAGAACCCAACTCCCACTGGGGGTCAAAAAAAGGGGGAGAAATTTTTTGAAGCAGTGAGGCTAGGCCTGTCAATGGATAGTCAAAAATTTGAATCTGATTTGAATCCATGTTCAAAAAATCGGATATTATTTGAAAATTTTGAATATCGGATTCGGATATCATTTTAATATTCGAATAGTTTTCGGATACGGATTCGGATATTGATGTATTTTATTCGATAATATCTGATCCGATATATTATTTAGTAATTATATTTATAATAAATAGATTATATTATATTTATCATATTAATTAATATTTATTCTAATAATAATAATATTTATTATATATAAATATAATATATTAATTATTTTATATATATATATTTATTATGATGTAAATATAATAATATATTATCTATATCCAAATTTCGGATCGGATATTATCAGATATCCGATAAATTAATCGGATTCGGATTCGAATATTGATTTACAATGTCCGTCGGATATCGAATCGGATTCAGATATCAAATTTTTTTTTTGGATTCGGATATGCCTGTATTCGATCGGAATAATATCCGTTGATAGCCCTAAGTGAGGCAGTGGTCAATCACATGGCCCCACAATCTGCTTTTGCTTTCATACAAACCCAGCAATGCTTTTTGAACAGCAGATTGAAGGAGTTGACAAACTTTATTGCCTCAAGCCAATGTTTTTAAAACTAGGAACTCGGACTCGACTCGGAAGTCATTTGGGTCGAGTCACCTCGATGATGACTCGGGAACACAACTCCCGCTAGGTGTTAAAATTTCATGAAAATCGAATTTCCAAGCCAGTAAAAATATTGACGGGGTTGATATGCTTATTACTTTTATGTGTTAATTAATATCAAGGGTAGGAGGGTCCTACTAATTGAGCCTCATCCATTGCTTGACCCAAAGGCATCATGTAAACCAAGGGCAATCCATGGATGTGGAGCCTACATGATTTGACAGGAAATTATTGCAAAAAGGTAATATGAGCCCACTTCCGACACAGATTTGCGAGATCCTCCTTGTGTCAAGAATTTTGTGCGACAAAATTTTCTCGCATTCAAATGGTGGAACCCACGTGTTTTAATTTCTACCTAGAAAACTAGTCCTCTCTGTATTTTCCTCGCTTGGAGCAATTGCAGAGATGAATTTCGGACGAATAAGTACCATTTTGCTCATATTAAGCCAAAGTGGTGTCGAGGCAAGTAGGGGATTTGATAGTGCCAATCACCTGGTGACATACCCTTCAACGTAGGAGCAGTGGTCCACCATAGTGTATTGGTTTAGTCGATTGGAATCCGGACCAAGCCCCAGCCCCAGCCCCAGCCCCAAATGCCCTGGCCACTAGTGCATGGATGTTGTGGGTCCAACCAGCAACAAGAGCAAGACTAAGGTAGTTTTGCTACTTAGGAAAATAGTTTATAGGGAAAAAATGTATATGAAAAATGAAATTCTGTGAAAATATCAATAGTGTAATTTTGTTTGGCAACTTCCTTGTTGAAATTCTTTTTCATCCTAATTTTTTTCTATTATTATTATTAAGTTCCATGATGACTGGAAAAGAGATTATATATATGACATCTCTAAAATTATACGGATTTTACACCGTCCTATGGGGCCCACATGTAGATGAGTCAATTGCTGATTTTTTTTTATTTTTTTTAGAATGCAACTATTGCTAAAACTTGGATTTTAGTCGCGGGTCGCACCCCTTCTTAGTTTTGTGTAGGGGGAACCATTCTGTTTTGGTCCATCTCAACATTCTTACTGGGTGATCCAGGAATTTGCTTATGATGTTTTCAACCCATGGCGTATGTAGGATTTTGTTCGAGGCTGGGCAAAATTGTACAGATTTTGTTCAAGGGTGGGCAAAAAGGTACTTAAAAAAAAAATTCCTACTAAACTTTTATAGTTGCCTCTCCCCTGAATCCGCCATTGTTTTCAACTAATATTTCGATATAGATAGATCCACATTCTTACTAGGGAACGCTACGTGCAATGCACGTGCACCTTCCACGTGGCAGTACCTTACACGTGGTACACTCTTCGAGATCACTGACTGTATGGTTGTTTGGCCTATCCCTAGGTGGACCCACGTGCAAAAAAAGCAGTATGCTTAGTGATTTCAAAGCATTCGATTGGAGTCATTTTCATAAGTCAATATAATTTAATAGTAGATTTTAAGCATTATTTTCATACAAAGATCTAAAGGTCTAAGATTACTGAATGACATGAGAAGTAATTAGGAATCATCTAGGGGTAGTATTGAAAGCTTAGGGAGAGAGCTCATTAACTAATGAGCTTTTGTACGTTAATGACAAGTAGGCAAAGGAGTAGAACTTTGATGATGACGTCTCTCATCAATGATGATCATGATCAGGAACCACAATATGTAACACGTGGCATACTCATTGAGATCACTGGCCAAATGGATCATCCCGATTTGGATCTATTTACCAACATTAATTCAGATTAGTGATTTCTATCTATTGGATTAGAGTTATTCATGATTTACTTTTAACCGTGGATTTTTAAAATTAATTGGGTTACTCATATCCTAATGTTAGGCTGACATTTGGTATGTAGGCTCACTTAGGGATGGAACAACATTCATACGATCAATGTCCTCTATGATTGTGTCACATGGCTCATATCGTGGTCTATAATAACATACGGTTGTTTTTAATTATCATCCTAACGTGAGATGAGAGTAAATTTTTTTTATTGGAGACTGCATTTAATGAGTACACCAAAAGACCAAAGGATCCCTGCTAAATGAATAACTTAAAGAAAACAAATGAATAAAGTAAGGGCAATTTTAAAAATTTGGGACATTTTGGCATAACACAAGAAAGGCCTCTATACTTTGTGATTGATGTGCGACGTATCGTTTTTTTTCTTTCTTTTGGAAGTCGATGAAAGTTCTCAATATTGCTGATCTTTGAATGATGCAACTTGGCCTTTTTCCCTCTTAGGTAATGCTCCAATCAAACTTTTGCTTTCTATGTGATACTTATCTTGCAAAGTTCATAATACTACTCTTCCAATCAAGAAGCTAGGCTTCCTTAGGAAGAACATTATAATTTGTTTCTATTCACTTTTTTTTTTTTTTTTTTTGCTTATAATTTCCTTCTTTTTTTGTGGGTTTAGTGCACGACTAAATTGCCCTTTCAAATTTACCAAATGGCACGTGGTACGCCGGTCTACCCTTAGGTTTAATTAGTAGGACCTCAATGCTTAGGCTCCATTTGTAGGACACCATTACAATTCAATAAATCAGTGTCATCCCCTTACTATTAGTCAAAGTTGTTGACTACGATTGAAATGAGAAACCATAGAAAGACAGGAAAGTAGAAATTATGGTAAAATGGACGATGATCTCAAATAATGCGATCAAGAACTTGAAATTTCGTAAAAATCAAATTTCTCATCCAACATTGATGGAGTTGTAGTTTCTAGTTAAGTTTAGGTGTTGAAATTTCATGAAAATCAACTTTCAAAGCCAACAATCAAGGGTTGGCCATTAATACATAGGGACCTGGAGCGTATATGATTTGACAAAAAAAATATTACAAAAAGTAATATGGGCCCACTACCCACATATCAATGGATATCCCTTGATTTTCAAGATGTCCCTTGCGTCAAGCATTGCGTGAGGCAAAATTTTCTCGCATTCAAATGGGGGATCCACGTTTTTTCTACCGAACAAACCTAAACCACCCTAGCCAAAGCTTTTGAGGAGATACTAAAATTTCCTAGTTCCGATGACACATTTCCAGAGATGAATTTCTGGCAAACAATTATCATTTTGCTCATATATGTTGTCTCGGTCTCTATTTTAAGCCAAAGTGGCATAGACGCAATTAGGGTGATGTCAGAGGATTTTGCCAGTGTGAATCATCTGGTGACATACCATTCAAAGTATGAGCAAACGAGGTCATCTATGGCGTATTGGCTTGGTCGATTGGAATCTGGGCCGAGCCCCAAAGGCCCTGGTCACTAGTTCATTGATGTTTGTGGGGTTGAAGAAGCAACTAGAGCAAGCGTAATATAGTTTTGCTATGAAGGAAAATAGTTTATGTATCTGAAACTGAAATTATCAATAGAGTAATTTTGTTTTACAACTTCCCAATTGGAGTCCTTCTCCACTGTAATTTTCTTCTATATCTATTCTACTTATTAATGATGAAGGTCTTTTTGCATAACCCAAATATTCTGCTTCTTTTAACTTTTTAATTTCTTTTTTACTTTGAAGGGCTTTTTGGTCGACACAACTTTTACTTTTCAACTGGCTATAAAGGTATTAAATGTTGTGAACTATTAGGGAAATTTTTTGACGACGGGAGTCCATTGTCAACGTTTATGACATACCATAGTTTGATCCACATGGCACAGACTATGGATGTTTGGATCATCCCTAGATACTCGTACATAACAAAAATTATTGTGCCTTTCTAATTTCTTTTTTAGTTTATAAGGGCTTTTTACTCTATACTTTTGGGAATTTTTGTAGTAACCCACTTTATTTTCATCGATATTTGCGGTATCCCCGGTACTATCAGTTTGTTGCATTTGCCCCCTTGACCTCTATTTTGTTTTGTTTGACTTAGACGGACTCAGAGGGGCTGTTAACATTGTTCAAGCTTGACCGTTTTACCCTTACCTTTATGTATTTACGAATTTGACAGCACAAATGTCTGTACACTTTAATCACTAACCCGTCTTTAATGTCGGTTGTACTTCCATTTTTCTACTGATCATTGTACGAGATAGGTGGCACACTCGGATACGTTGATGATGGACCACTAAATGAGCCACGTGGCACATTCCTAGGTAGATATCCTCTTAAATACATTGATGATGGACCATTGAACGAGCCATGTGGCACACTCTTAGATACATTGATGATGGACCATTGAATGAGCCACGTGGCACACCCCTAGATACGTTGATGATGGACTATTGAATGAGCCATGTGGCATACTCTTAGATACCACTGACCGTATGGATGTTTGGCACATCCCTAAGTGAACCTACATCCGAAAAATAAGTTTGATTAGTGATTTTTAAGTGTTGGATTAGAGTCATTTTCAGCCAATGATGCTCAATTTCCTATAGTTAAAATCAACCCATAAAAATTATTCCAATCCAACGCCTATAAATCACTAATCAGGCTGATTTTTGGTTTGTAGGTCCACATAGGGATTGGCCAAACATTCATATAGTCAAAGTCCTCTATTAGTGTGCTACATGGCTTATATTGTGTGTTGTCATTGGCCTCGATGATAGTGTGTTGTCACCAAAGTTTTACTCCCAATCCAATGCTCAGAAATCATTAATCAGGTTAACTTTTGGTTTGTAGGTCCACCTAGGGATTGGCTAAACATCCATATGGTTAGTGTCCTTTAAAATATGTGACATGGTTCATATTGTGGGTGACGGTCACTGACCGCCATTCAACTAAGTTTTATTCACAGATTGGGACTTTGTTGCCATTTGGGTTCAACAATATGCCAGGAGCCCACGTATTAATTGGTCAAGCCAAATGTGACCACGTGGCACCTTACCCAGGAATACATGGCACTTAAGGTTATGCAAGATTAACAATGTAACTTTAGTGGTGGAGGGTTGGCACGTGGCAAAAGCAAAGAGAATTTGGAAATACATGTAAGGTGTCATAATGAGGCCTGTTAGTTTACAGGAACCAATAAATGATTGTATTTTTACAATTTAAAACATGTAAGGGTATTTCAGTCTTGATAGTCAAAGATAGACAGCCTATAAATGGTCATCCAAGAAGGGTCTATGGTCAACTGAAATAAGCACTAGTCAAGGGGGCAAACGTAACAAAATGATAGTACTGCAGGGGGGGGTACCACAAATATCGACAAAAGTACGAGGGGGATACTATAAAAATTCCCTTTACTTTTCGACCGGCAGTAAAGGCAGTAAGGCATTAAACGCTGTGAACTCTTAGAGAATCCCTTTGGTGATGGAAGTCCATTGTTAATGTTGATGATGGACCATAGTTAGAGGCCTCTGACCGTACGAATGTTTAGATCATCCCTAGATACATGTACATAATAAAAACTTGCATGATTAGTGATTTCTAACCTTTGGATATGAGTACCCCAAATAATGCTTGAAATCCATTGTTAAAAATAAATAGTGAAAAAGACTTTAATCCAATGGATAGAAATTACTAATGTGGTTGAATTTTGGTATGTAGGTACACCTAGAGGTGCGCCAAACATCCACACGGTCAGTGGTCTCTAAGTGTGCCACGTGACTAATACTAGGGTCCATCATCAACGTGGATGTTTGCAAAATTAAAAAATAAAACAAAAAAGTTAATAAATATATCGGTACATACCCACGATTAAAAGAGTAATGATCACATGGTTCAAGGGCCATGGACGTCTTGAACCATGCATGGTGGGTTGTCTTGTCATTGGCCATATAATGCTCAAAATCCACAGTCAAAAGCAAACCATGAAAAAGACTCTAATCCAATGAATAGAAATTACTAGTCAGGATGAATATTCAAATATGTAGGTCCTCCTAAGAATGGGCCAAACATCTATACAGTCAATGATCTCTAATAGTATGCCACGTGTAAGATGCACATGCATCACACGTGGCATCCCCTTAGTTACTAGAGAAAGATTATATTTTGAAAACCAAGCTGGTCATAGAAGTAGTGGAGGCCAGGCCAGGCCGGGTCAACCGAGAGCAAAATGTGATGTCCTACAACATAAAAAATATAAAATAAGGACCGGTATGGTTTGCCTTTAGAAAAGTTCTTTAAAAAACGTTTCTTGCTCATAAAATGTCAAAAAAAAGATTATGGATTAAAACTTTTTTGAGCTACAAATGATCATTTAGAAAACTTTTCTGCTGTCATCATACAGGGTCTAAATAGAAATTAGTTTGAGAGAGTGAAATATTAAACCTATCATATCAATTCTGAAACTAGACAAAAAAAATGCAAATCAAGGCATTTTCCTTAGATTTGCTTAGATTTCCTGAGATTTTCCTTAGAACATTTTGAGTAAATATGATCTAAACAAGTTCCTTAGATAAACTGTAGAAAAAACACTATCTGGACAATTTGACGTAGAAAATTCATATTAAATTACCCCCACATCCAACTAGGTTGAAACCATTTGGGTTCAAAAGAAGACATAAAGACTAAACTTTCATGTCTTAAGAAAATCCATATACTAAGTGGTGCTAGGGTCTAATTTTGAAACCAACCAGGAAAACCCTACAGCATCGACAGAGTATAAGCTTTTAGTGGTGGAACATGCAAGCTATCTAGACTTTTATTCATGATGCCCATCTAAAAATGTGCACCTGATATTTACTTGCTGCAGAGATGTGTTGTTTTAGTTTGTAGATGCTATATAGGTATGGAAGATAATAATACAAAATGCAAGAAAAGTATAGAAAACTATAACAAATTAAAAATAGCAAATAGAAAAAAGTGAATGATCCAACTTATATACAGAGCAAAAGCTCCCTCTAAGAGGTAACTTCTAATAGAAAATTTCAACAAGAGTATCCCTCCAAATGTGTCTCCAAACTTTTAGAAGAAAATTCCAACTATGATATCCCTCTAAAAGTGCCTGCAAACTCTTCAATAAACCCTTTGAAACAAAAACCTAGTTAGTACTGCATTGAGAAAACCCAAATTGCCCATGTGTATGTATTTGTGGTTTTTTTTCTTATAAGAAAACTTGACTATTAGCCAAAACCAGAAGAGTATCAAGCTGGTTAATCCCCTAACATCTCACAAAATTGGCATTGAAAGTTAGGGGGAGGAGAACAATGGCAAAAAGAGTTCAAACAACCTCATTGACTAGAGTGCACATCAATGTCTTCTCTCTCACAAGCTTCCTTCATTTTCTCAACTCATTGAGACCACATCTCTAGTACCTCCTCTCCCAGCTTTGCTACTTCTAGAGTTCAATCTTCAATTTTTGAAACTATTTTCTCGAACCAATGGTCATATGTTTCACTGCCCAGTACTCCTGCCCAGAGGTATGCATTTAATGATAAAAATCAGCATGCTAGTCATCCTTTACTATCTCCAAATTTGTTGTTAGATACAGAAAAGTAGGAAATATGTATGTATAAGTATAGATACACCGAGAAGTATTATATCACTCCCCAAAACCCTAGAGCCCCTCTTGGGTCGACACATGGCAGAGAGGAAAACATATATAAAAATAAGAATTTGTAGAGAGAGGAGGGATCTTTTGGGGGTGGAGAAACCCTAGAGGAGAAGATAGAGAGAGAAAGAGAATTCATGTAAAGAGAAATGTTAGAGAGAGAAAGAGGCAGTGGATGCACCAACTTTTATATTGTAAACTGTGAATAGGGGAGAATGGAAGATTGGCCGGAGATCGGCCTTCCGTGGACGTAGTTGCCGGCAAGAGAAATAAAAAGGATCTAATAACAAGATGAAATAAAAAAATATCCCCAATGGATAATTGGTTAATGAATAATTTGGAAATAGTATTTTTGTGGTTTTCAAAGACACATTGGCATCGGGAGTTCCATACCAAGCTTTAGCTTCGACTTTGGCTTGGTAACAGACTTTGGCCAGTTAACGGGTTTTAGCTTTGCTACAGCTTTTGGCTTAGTTGGAGCACCTTTGGGCTTCTTAATTGGTTTCGAGCCTCAAATTATAAAGAATTGAGCTTGAGGCATGCATGCATTACTGGGGAAACATGCTGTCGAGGCTCATTGGAAAAGGACACCACATTTGAGATGCCTAGAGTACCTTTTGGGTCTGTGCGCATACATTGACACTCTTTCATGACACGTTGGAACTCATCCAATTGGCAGTTCATGGCTTCTCGAAGCCCATCGAAGTTGGCAATGGTTTCCTCATTGTGTCGCTGCAAATCCCACTCAACAGGGAGGAGTTCTTGCCCTTGAGTTTGTTGTGTCAATTTGCGTCCCATCAGATCAACAACTCTGATACTAGATGATAAGAACCCAATTTTTATGAAGACTCTTAGAGGGAGTCATGCTCTAACAACTACGTAAATTAATGATTACAACGATTATAGCACATCCATCAGAACCTTATATAACGATGTCAACATGAATCAAGGGGTAGTGTTGGTAATACAATATCTGAGGTAGTCTGAAATGCTGCTGGCTGCTAGTCAGAATGGATGTCGCTTCATTGGGCTTCATTTTGTTACTTCTATTGACTTTGAAACCGACACATTTTCTCCGAAGAATTCCTTATCGTAGTTCTTGAAGCTTTTACTAATCTAGCATTTAGCTTCAGCTTCAACTTTGGCTCGGTCATAGACTTTGGCCCGTTAACGGGTTTTAGCTTCGCTACAGCTTCTGGCTTAGCTGGAGCACCTTTGAGCTTCGCAATTGATTTCGAGCCCTCAAATTATAAAGAATCGAGCTTGAGCGTTCATACTTGCATAATTAGGGCAACATACTGTGGAGGCTCATTGGAAAAGGACACCACATTTGAGAGTCCTAGCTAAAGTTCCTTTTGGGTCTGTGCACATACATTGAAACTCCTACTTAGTGACACATTCAAATTCATCCAAATTTTAACTCCTCTTCTTATGGGTGGATTTTGATATACCACTCACTTTGTCAATGCAATGCAACATTAAGAATTAAGAATGTCATTTGCATTCCCATTCAGCTGATTTGATTGACAAACAAGATATTTTGATATATTTTGTTTTCTATTGGTTTAGTGATGCGAGTTGTTCAAGATTTGGCTGCAAACCCTCTCAAAATGCAGTATTCTTGCCCCTAAAATCATCAGATATTCTCAAGAATATTGCAAAAAGGTCCTTAAAACTCTGGAATGATTTACTCTTACTTGAGACTTTCAAAATCATGACGGGATGAAAAAAGAAGAGTTCTCGATTTTCTTTGATCTTTGCGAAAATGGAAAATCAAACATGAAATCTTAAGATCTCCAACCAAGGTCTTCAAAAAAGCATCTTCTTCTTATTTGAAGATGAGACACCCTCCAAAAAGTGTTGAACTCAAACTAGTATTGGCTGCAAAAAAAGCATCTTTTTCAAAAAGAACATAAAAGGTATTTAAAGACAAAAAAAGTAATTTTTTTTTTGATAAGTCAAATGCATTAAAGGAGATCGAGAGGATCTCAAAAAGACAAGTACAAGGAAAGAAAAAAAAACAAAGATAGCTAAAGAAAACACACCCAAAGGTGACAACCAAGAGCAACAATAATGTACTACTCTCTCCTCAAAATGGCATCAAAACTAAACACTATATCGCTAAAGAAGATCCTTTTAAAAAGGATACGAAAGATATCAGTTTTATAAAAAGACATAAAAAGGATAGAACAACTGAATATTCAGACAGTCAAAAAATATGGTCTCTATAGTTGAAAGTATAGAGATCGAGTCCCGTTGGAGTTGCATTTTACAATTTTATCTTCTACTATGAAAATAAAGACATTGGGTCGAAGATGCTCTTATCTAGGTTTTGCAAATTTGGTTAGGGTCTAATGGTCAAAATCTTGTTGCTTTTTAAGCTGAAAAAGAAAATTGGCTAATCAGGATATTCAGAAAAGGCTCAGGCTCCGAGGACCCCTTCTGACACCTCTCGTGTTCGTGCGCTCTGCCGTGGATTTCATGAATACAATGGTGGTTGTCAGCACCTATAATGGGAAAAAGTGATGATGCCAGTTCGGCGCTGACAACGAATCCAACGGCTGAGCACGTATGTGAGGAGTCAAAAAAAATAAAAAGGGGGTCCCCTGAGCCCGACCCTTCGGAAAATAGTCAGAACATTCTTTGGTGGCGGAATTCGGAATCCAGATCAATTCAAGATGAAACAAATTATGTTAAAAGGATATATTCTTAATTTAGAAAACAAACCTTGCTGGTCTTTTTTGAAATCAAATTTAAACATTTAAGATTTTTTCAAAAATGCTATATTTTTTAGATCAAATCTTTGCCATTGAGCTATATGGATTTTAAAGGGTGTCCTAAAGGCTTACGTGATTGGTTCCAATTTCCTAAAGGTTTGTCAAATAAAGGCCAAAATTTGTGATTATTATTAGGGAATTTTTGACATACCCCCCCATGTTATCTTTCTTTGGGGTCTAATTTTCTTTCTATCTGACAGGACAAACAAATAGGAAGGGATGGTTCTTTCATTGCTTAAATTCACCAAACCAAGGTTCATCTCGTGTAGTGATTGTGGACTCGTACAAGGATATTGAGTAGACGGTTGATGTATCAGATTCGACCCTTTCTTTCGTAGCATGCATTCCCATCCGTGTCGCAACTGATTCGGTAAGCTACGTGTCCGGTGCACGGAGAACTGCCTTCGGTTCCCCCCCCCCCCCCCCCCACAATTTGAAAAAGCTGACATACCCCCCTATGACTCGGTCCACTGTCATTTGACCAGTGTTGACCCGAGACTACCTAATTTTGTATTAAAGGACGAAAGTGCCCTTGTCTTCAACCTTATAACAAGGGTTTGGGTTTAAGCCAAAACCCATAACCCAAATCAGACATGAAAAGAGTAGATTAAAGATAAAAATTAAAACCCATGTTAGTAAACTTTTTTATTTTTTTGATGAATTAAACAAAGATTGAGAAGAAAAAACCCTAAAAAAATAAACAAAACTCATGAAGGAATGAGATTTCTTTTTATGGATTTTATTGTAGAATGAAATTTTAAAATTGAGAGAACCCATTTTTTCACATCTCAAAAGTTTGAAATATAAATTGCTTTGTCATGTTTTTCATTTTTGATAATGAAAATTTTAAAACTAAAATTGTATGTGTTTTTTTTTTTTTTTTTTTTTCTAACCTTGGGTTTAAAATTATTGCAGGAGTGGTGGCCAGCCGGCCATGAGACTCCGGTGGATTGGTTGCCGGTGATGGGCGGCCAACCCATTAGAATCTCTTGGCCGGCAATCACCACAGCCGTTTGACTTGGGGTTTGGGTTTTGGCCCAAACCCTTGTTCCAAGCTTGAAGACAAGGGCATTTTTGCCATTTAATACAAAATTTGAAAGTCAACTCGGGTCAACACTAGTCAAATGACAGTGGACCGAGTCATATGGGGGTACGTCAGCTTTTTCAAATTGTGGGGGGGTATGACAAACTTTAATGATAACATGGCGGGTATGTCAAAAATTCCCTTATTATTATTATTTTTAAATTATTTTTCAATTGGGTCGGGCTCTGGGTACCCCACTAACTTAAAATCCCTCTTAGTGTAGGTATGCTCGAGGTGGATTTCAATAATCCAACGGTGATTGTCAGCGCGAGCTGACATCACTCACTTTTTTTTGGTGCCGACAACCACTGTTGGATTCGTCCACGGCCGGGCACGAACACCGAGAGGGGTGAGAAAAAAGGGTGTCCTCGGAGCCTGAGTCTTTTCATTTATATGATAAATAACATTTAAAATCGTTACAATGTCCGTAACAGGGTTGGAGCGTTACTATTATACATTGAGTTAAACGTCAAACTTCAGCGGCATCTTTGTGGTTATTTCCGGTCTATTCTTAGACCAAACCGATAGTCCATTAAAAGTTTCAAACCTTGGACTTCAAACAATATTTAGCCCTCCCAATAAGAGAAGATTCTCTGCCCCCTAAGGACTTCAAAATTCGAAGTCTCCCCCTCCGAAAAATGCCACATGGAGGTCACTTTAGGGCCCACTGACCTTATGGATATTGGGTCCACCTCTTGCTGGACCTACTAACCAAATATCAGCTTAATCAGTGATTTCTAACAGTTATATGTTAGTATCTAAAAACTAAGGCTCAAATCCAACAGCTAAAAATTATGCTTTTAAAATGCTAAATCTAACGTCTAGAAATCACCGATTAAACTGATTTTTGATATGCAGATCCATCAAGAAGTTAGCTAAACATCCAAAAGGTCAGTGGGCCCTAAAGCGTAATCCACCTGGTATTCGGGACATCAAATGCGGAATCTCTCAATAAAGGAAGCGATTGTCCTTTCAAATTTGGCAGATGGAACACCAGTATATTCTTAGGGTAAATTAGTAGAACCATAATGTTTAGGCACAATTAGTAAGACCACCCTAAAAAAAATTTTAAATTAGGGTCATCCCCTTATCGTCAGTCAAAGTTGTTTGACCACGTGATTGAAATGAGAAACCATAGAAAGATAGGAAACCAAAAATTACGGAAAAATTGGCGATGATCTCAAAGAACATGATCAAGAACTTGAAATTTCATAAAAATCAATTTTCTCGTCCAATTTTGAAATGTTGTAATGCTGGTCAAGTCTAGGTGTTTAAATTTCATCAAAATCAACCTTCCAAGCCAACAATATTGACAGTGGTGATATGCTCATTACGTTCGGGTCGGGTGTTAGTCTACAATAGTTACAAATAATATTAAGGGTCAGGATCAGGGGACTCAAAATTTCACATCAATTTTGGTATGCCCAGATGGAAGATAAATCAATGGCTGATTTTTGGTGAGAATGATCTTCTCACCATATAGATCACCCCTACAAAAAATCAGCCCATTCTGAAATTTCTAACCCCATCAAATGTGGGTTTCACGTTAACGATAAAAAATAGACGGTCCATAATTCTTCAACTTGTAAACCAGGCTACAATCTCAGAATGATTTGAATTTTTGTGAGAGCTCATCATACAGACCATCCTCGCCAAAAATCATCCCACTCCAAAATTTTTAATTTATATATTGGCCTCCACAAATTTTTTGGTGTGAAATTTTGTGTATCCCCTGATCCTGACCCTAATATTAAGGGGATGACCATAATAAAACCATTTTTGACAACCATTTGGCGTACCCACATAGAAGATGAATCAATGGTTGATTTTTGGTGATGATGATCTCTATGGTGAGGAGATCATCCTCACAAAAATTCAAATCATTCTGATATTCGTAGACTGGTTTAGAAGTTGAAGAATTATGGACCGTCTATTTTTACTGTGTAACTTGAAAAGGACATTTGATGGGGTTAGAAATTTCAGAATGGGCTGATTTTTTGTTGGGGTGATCTATATGGTGAAGAGATTATCCTCGCCAAAAATCAGCCATTGATTCATCTTCTATGTGGGTACGTTAAAAATGGCCGTCCCCCAATCCCGACCCTAATATATATGGTATTAATTAAAAACTTCAACTCTGTTTATAATAGAAAATCTTTATATAATAATCAAAAACTATGAAATAAAATTTAGATGCAGTGGACTCGTTGAATTCCATGCAGAGGACTCTCATGGCCAAACATTTTTTTAGGCCCAATGACTGCATGGATATTCAAGATGTTCGGCCCAAGTATTGGTGGATAAAAACACTAAAATCAGCTTGATTGATGATTTCTAGCCATTTGGTTTACTACCCGAATAAAAACATGCTTGAATCCAACGGTTAGAATCAATCTTAAACAGTACTAAAATCTATGGCTAGAGATAACCAATCAAGTTGATTTTTGATTTGTATATCCAACAAGGGATGGGATAAACAACCACGTGGTTAGTGAGCCCCCAAAAAATGTGTTATGTAGTGGGGCCTGGGCTAGGGGCCTTGGGTGATCGCCTTAATAGCCTTAAGGTAGAGAGGACCTTGGTGGGCCTACATGATTTGACAAGAAAATATTTCAAAAAATGTTATGACCCACCTCTCCATGTATTGATAAACTTTCCTTGATTTAAGAGATGCCTGTTGCATCAAACATGGCGTGAGACAAAAGTTTCTTGCATTCAAATGTTGAGACCAACGTTTTTTCAAACCAACAAAACGAGTCAACACGAAACCCTAAAATTCTATCAAAGATTTCTACTACAAAGAATGAAAACTAGACTAATGAGACAACTCCAACACTATAAATTCTTCAACACATCCCCAAGTTCTCACAGCAAAAGCTCCCTTTGAAGAACATATAGCCTCTCTAAACAGCACAAATCAACCTAGCACCACCTTCCCAGTTTCGTCCGCGAACATTTTCGGAGATGAATTTCCGACGAACAAGTTCCATTTTGCTCATTTTCATCGTCTCGGTCTCCATTTTAACTCAAGGCGGCGTCGAGGCAGCTAGGGTGTTGTCATCAGGGGATTTTGCTAGGGCAAATCACCTAGTGGCATACCCTTCAAAGTATGAGCAAGCAAGGTCCACCATGGCATGTTGGCTTGGTCGATTGGCCACTGGGCCGAGCCCGAAAGGCCCCGGTAACTAGTGCATGGATGTTGTGGCGCCCAAAAAGCGACAAGAGCAAGCATAATGTAGTTTTGCGCACTATTTAGGAAAATAGTTTATAGGGAGAAAGGTATATGAAAACTAAAAATCTTTGAAATTATTAATAGAGTAACTTTTTCTTCTTTACTTTTTTTTATTTTTATTATTATGTTCCATGTTGACTAGAAACGATATATAATGCATTTTGACTTATACAATGAGGTCGGTGGGGGCCGGGGATCTGACAAGTACGGTTCCTCTAGATGTCAATATTTGTCTTAATGTGAAGCGGAGCTAAGTGTGGGGTTCATGGCAAGGGTTGCAAGGAATGGTTCAGTCTATTGGACAATGTGGACCATGGTGGTCTACAGTTTGAGCCACATGTGACACTCTTAAGTTGCCCAACTCAACTTCGAATGTTTGGCGCATCGATCCCTAGGTGATGGACCACGGTTTTTGCCACATGCAACACTCTTAGAGACCTTTGACTGTATTATGGATGTTTGGTCCATATTCCTAGGTGGGACATACACATCAAAACTCAGCCTCATTAGTGATTTCTAACCTTTGGATCTAAGTACCCCTAATAATGTTCGAATCCAACAAAAATAAACCATACACATTAAAGTTACACATCACTAATCAAGCTGATTTTTTGTCTGTAGACACCTAGGGATGGAACCAAACATCTATACGGTCCATGGTCTCGAAACTCGTGGCCCATACTGTGGTCTACCTTCAACATTACTTGAAAAGTATTGGCTCCGAATGAATGGTTTAAAAAATTGATCACCTTTAATTGCCTCTTTCTATGAGGGGTAATTTCGTCAATTAAAAATGCCATCAGTTGCTATTGACATTGTTGGTTGACCGTCGCTTGCCACCTTGCCCACCCTTGAACACTGCAAGTTTCGGGGGAGGAGTTATTCAATACATTCATGCACCTACTCTTCCTTTCCTTGTCCACCCTCACCACACCGCCAACCCCATTTTCTCTCCAATGTCGCTAGTCGCCCTCTTTCTCCGTCGTTGTTGTTCATTGGAGAGTGGAGGCACCTCTCATTCCATAGGTACTTGTCGTTGTTCGGACTACTAAGTCCGAACAATGAATAATTGCAGGACTTAGCAGTCTGAACAATCAATTCAAAGACCATGACCGAGATTGCACGAGAAAAAAAAAAGTGTATCATTCCGGCAAGATTACTAGAAATTCTTATTAGAATGGTTTTGAAAGTGAAGTTAGAATGATATTGTCGATTAAAAAAATTGAATTCAAATACATAAATCCATTGATTCTTCAATTGATTCTTTCATTGATTGTTTTACTCAAAAGTTTCCAATGAGAGCTGTAGAAGATGTAGAATACAACCCTATTATCTATTAGGTATTCTCCTTTTACTTTTTCAATAGTCTCCCCCGCTTTCTCCCGTGCACTAACGGTTTTGAATTTTAGAGGGGATGAATAGAAATAGAAACGGGTTAATTAGATAAACAAAAGTGGTAAAGTTGGTATTTTATATATCTTGTGGGGGGGGGGGGGGAAGATAAGAGAGAACACAAGGGATATAGAAGTTAGAAGTTATTTTAATTATAGTTTAAGGGGGGGATAAGAAGAAAGATTGACAGGGGTATCCAAAATTCGCCTTCGTAGAATTATGAAAAGTGGATTGTAATTTAAAAAATTTTGGACTGACCAATTTTGCCGTTAAATTTAAAGCAATATTCGATAGGGTTAATTTTTTTTAAAATTACCAGTTTTTGGTGAGGATGATCTCCATGGTGAAGAGATCATTGACGCAAAAAATCAGCCCTTAACTCATCTGCATGTGGGCCTCACCCATGTTCATTAGTAATCCATTAGTAAGAACTCCATTAGTTAACCTATCCCAGCCCACATAAATATAGGGCTGGGATAGAATGACTAATGGAATTCTTACTAATATTCTTACTAATGGACGTGGGGCCCACATGCAGATGAGTTAAGGGATGATTTTTGGTGATAATATTCTTCTCAATGTGGATATCAACCACACAAAAAATATTGCAACCTTGTGAAAAGTAGATGGCAAATTGAAAAATTATGGACTATCCATTTTCACCGTTAAATTTAGGTCTGTATTTGGTAGGGTTAGAAGTTTTAAAAATTACTAATTTTTGGTGAGGGTGATTTCCATGGTCAAGAGATCAGCCACACCAAAAATCATCTCTTAACTCATCCGCATGTGGGCCCCCGTCCATTAGTAAGAATATTAGTAAGAACTCCATTAGTCATTCTATCCCAGTATATATATATATACACTAGTGGGTGCCCCGTGCCAAATTATCAATTGAGTAATTTTGTTTTACAACTTCCAATTAGAGTCGTTCTCCACTATAATTTTCTTCTATATCTATTCTACATATTAATGGACGAAGGCCCTTTTTGCAGAACCCAAATATTCTGCTTCTTTTAACTTTTAAATTTCTTTTTTACCTTGAAGGGCTTTTTGGTCCACACAACTTTTATTTTTCAACTGGCTGTAAAGGTATTAAATGTTGTGAACTATTAGAGAAATTTTTTGACGATGGGAGTCCATTGTCAACGTTTATGACATACCATAGTTTGAGCCACATGGCACAGACTATGGATGTTTGGATCATCCCTAGATACATGTACATAACAAAAATTATTGTGCCTTTCTAATTTCTTTTTTACTTTATAAGGGCTTTTTATTCTATACTTTTGGGAATTTTTGTAGTAACCCCCTTTATTTTCGTCAATATTTGCGGTACCCCCGGTACTATCAGTTTGTTGCGTTTGCCCCCCTTGACCTCTATTTTGTCTTGTTTGACTCAGACGGATTCAAAGGGGCTGTTAACATTGCTCAAGTTTGACCATTTTATCCTTACCTTTATGTATTTACGAATTTGACAACACAAATGTCTATACACTTTAATCACTGACCCGTCTTTAATTTCAGTTGTACTTTCATTTCTCAACTGATCAATGTACGAGATAGGTGGCACACTCGGATACGTTGATGATGGACTACTAAATGAGCCCCGTGGCTCACTCCTAGGTAGATATCCTCGTAAATACATTGATGATGGACCATTGAATGAGCCACGTGGCACACTCTTAGATACATTGATGATGGACCATTGAATTAGCCACAAGGCACACTCCTAGATACGTTGATGATGGACTATTGAATGAGCCATGTGGCACACTCTTAGATACCACTGACCGTATGGATGTTTGGCACATCCCTAAGTGAACCTACATCCCAAAAATAAGTTTGATTAGTGATTTTTAAGTGTTCAATTAGAGTCATTTTCAGCCAATGATGCTCAAATTCCTACGGTTAAAATCAACCCATGAAAATAATTCCAATCCAACGCCTATAAATCACTAATCAGGCTGATTTTTGGTTTGTAGGTCCACATAGGGATTGGCCAAACATTCATACAGTCGGAGTCCTCTATTAGTGTGCTACATGGCTCATATTGTTTGTTGTCATCGGCCTCGATGATAGTGTGCTGTCACCAAAGTTTTACTCCCAATCCAATACTTAGAAATCACTAATCAAGTTAACTTTTGGTTTGTAGGTCCACCTAGGGATTGGCCAAACATCCATACGGTTAGTGTCCTTTAAAATATGCGATGTGGCTCATATTGTGGGTGACTGTCACTGACCGCCATTCAACTAAGTTTTATTCACAGATTGGGACTTTGTTGCCATTTGGGTTCAACAATATACGAGGACCCCACGTATTAATTGGTCAAGCCAAATGTGACCACGTGGCACCTTACCCAGTAATACATGTCACTTAAGGTTATGCAAATTAACAGTGTAACTTTAGTGGTGGAGGGTCAGCCACGTGGCAAAAGTAAAGAGAATTTGAAAATACATGTAAGGTGTCATAATGAGGCCTGTCAGTTTATAGGAACCAACAAATGATTGTATTTTCACAATTTAAAACATGTAAGGGTATTTCGGTCATGATAGTCAAAGTTAGACAGCCTGTAAATGGTCATCTAAGAAGGGGCTACGGTCAACGGAAATAAGCATTAGTCAAGGAGGCAAACGCAACAAAATGATATTATGGGGGGGGTGTACTACAAATATCGACAAAAGTAGAAGGGGGATACTATAAAAATTTCCTTTACTTTTCAACCGGCAGTAAATGGATTAAACGTCGTGAACTCTTAGAGAATTTTTTTGGTGATGGAAGTCCATTGTTAATGTTGATGATGGACCACAGTTAGAGGCCTTTGACCGTACGAATGTTTAGATCATCCCTAGATACACGTACATAACAAAAACTTGCATGATTAGTGATTTCTAACCTTTGGATTTGAGTACCCCAAATGATGCTTGAAATCCATTGTTAAAAATAAACTGTGAAAAAGACTTTAATCCAATGGATAGAAATTACTAATGTGGTTGAATTTTTGTATGTAGGTACACCTAGAGGTGGGCCAAACATCCACACGGTCAGTGGTCTCTAAGTGTGCCACGTGACTAATAATAGGGTCCACCATCAACGTGGATGTTTGCAAAATTAAAAAATAAAACAAAACAGTTAATAAATATATCCATACATACCCACTATTAAAAGAGTAATGATCACATGGTTCAAGGACCATGGACGTTATCATGCTGCATGGTGGGTGTCTTGTCATTGGCCAAATAATGCTCAAAATCCAAGGTTAAAAGCAAACAATGAAAAAGACTAATCCAACGGATAGAAATTACTAATCAGGATGAATATTCATATGTAGGTCCTCCAAGGAATGGGCCAAACATCTATACAGTTAGTGATCTCTAATAGTATGCCACGTGTAAGATGCACATGCATCACATGTGGCATCCCCTTAGTTACTAGAGAAAGATTATATTTTGAAAACCAAGCTGGTCATAGAACTAGTGGAGGCCAGGCCGGGTCAACCGAGAGCAAAATGTGATGTCCTACAACATAAAAAATATAAAATAAGGACCTTTATGGTTTGCTTTTAGAAAAGTTCTTTCAAAAACGTTTCTTGCATGCTCATAAAAGTTCAAAAAAGAGTTTATGGATTAAAACTTTTTTGAACTACAAATGATAATTTAGAAAACTTTCCTCTAAATAGAGATTAGTTTGAGAGAGTGAAATATTAAACCTATCATGTCAATTCTGAAACTAGACAAAAAAAAAATTGGAAATCAAGGCATTTTCCTTTGATTTGCTTAGATTTCCTTAGATTTTCCTTAGAACATTTTGAGTGAATATGATCTAAACAAGTTCTTCAGATAAACTGTAGACAAAAGCCTATCTGGACAATTTGAGGTAGAAAATTCATATTAAATTGCCCTCACATCCAACTAGGTTGAAACCATTTGGGTTCGATAGAAGACATAAACACTACAACTTTCATGTCTTAAGAAAATCCATACTAAGTGGTGCTAGGGTCTAATTTTGAAACCAACCAGGAAACCCCTACAGCATTGACAGAGTATAAGCTTTTAGTGGAGGAACATGCAAGCTATCTAGACTTTTATTCATGATGCCCATCTAAAAATGTGCACCTGATATTTACTTGCTACAAAGATGTTTTGTTTTAGTTTGTTGATGTTATATAGGTATGGAAGATAACAATACAAATGCAAGAAAACTATAGAAAACTATAACAAATTAAAAATAGCAAATAGAAAAAAGTGAATAATCCAACTTATATACAGAGCAAAAGCTGCCGCTATGAGGTAACTTTTAATCGAAAATTTCAACAAGAGTATCCCTCCAAATGTGTCTCCAAACTTTTAGAAGAAAATTCCAACTATGATATCCCTCTAAAAGTGTCTGCGAACTTTTCAATAAACCCTTTGAAACAAAAACCTAGTTAGTGCATTGAGAAAACCCAAATTGCCCATGTGTTTGTATTTGTGGTTTTTTCTCTGATAAGAAAACTTGATTATTAACCAAAACCAGAAAAATATCAAGAATGTTTATCCCCTAACATCTCACAAAATTGGCTTTGAAAGTCAAGAGGATGTGAACAATGGCAAAAAGAGTTCAAACAACCTCATTGACTAGAGTCCACATCAATGTCTTCTCTCTCTCTCTCTCTCTCTCTTTCTTTCTTCGTGCATTTTCTCAACTCATTGAGACCACATCTCTTGTACTTCCTCTCCCAGCTTTGCTCCTTCTAGAGTTAAATCTTCAATTCTTGAAACTATTATCTCGAACCCATGGTCTTATGTTTTAACAAACAAACATGAAACACGAGGGGCAATTTTTTTTACATGTTTCATTGCCCAGTACTCTTGCCTAGAGGTATGCATTTAATGATAAAAATCAGCATGCTAGTCATCCTTTACTATCTCCAAATTTGTTGTTAGATACATAAAAGTAGGAAATATGTATGTATCAGTATCGATACACCGAGAAGTATTATATCACTCCCCAAAACCCTAGAGCCCCTCTTGGGTCGACACATGGCGGAGAGGAAAATATATATAAAAATAAGAATTTGTAGAGAGATGAGGGATCTTTTGGGGGTGGAGAAACCCTAGAGGAGAAGCTAGAGAGAGAAAGAGAATTCATGTAAAGAGAAATGTTAGAGAGAGAAAGAGGCAGTGGATGCACCAACTTGTATATTGTAAATTGTGAATAGGGGAGAATGGAAGATTGGCCGGAGATCGGCCTTCCGTGGACATAGTCGCCGGCAAGAGAAATAAAAAAGATCTAATAACAAGATGAAATAAAAAAATATCCCCAATGGATAATTGGTTAATGAATAATTTGGAAATAGTATTTTTGTGCTTTTCAAAGACACATTAGCATCGGGAGTTCCATACCAAGCTTTAGCTTCGACTTTGGTTTGGTAACAGACTTCGGCCAGTTAACGGGTTTTAGCTTTGCTACAGCTTTTGGCTTAGCTGGAGCACCTTTGGGCTTCTTAATTGGTTTCGAGCCCTCAAATTATAAAGAATTGAGCTTGAGGCATGCATGCATTACTAAGGAAACATGCTGTGGAGGCTCATTGGAAAAGGACACCACATTTGAGATGCCTAGAGTACCTTTTGGGTCTGTGCGCATACATTGACACTCTTTCATGACACGTTGGAACTCATCCAATTGGCAGTTCATGGCTTCTCGAAGCCCATCGAAGTTGGCAATGGTTTCCTCATTGTGTCGCTGCAAATCCCACTCAACAGGGAGGAGTTCTTGCCCTTGAGTTAGTTGTGTCAATTTGCGTCCCATCAGATCAACAACTCTGATACTAAATGATAAGAACCCAATTTTTATGAAGACTCTTAGAGGGAGTCATGCTCTAACAACTACGTAAATTAATGATTACAACGATTATAGCACATCCATCAGAACCTTATATAACGATGTCAACATGACTCAAGGGGTAGTGTTGGTAACACAATATCTGAGGTAGTCTAAAATGATGCTGGCTGCTAGTCAGAATGGATGTCGCTTCATTGGGCTTCATTTTGTTACTTCTATTGACTTTGAAACCGACGCATTTTCTCCGAAGAATTCCTCATCGTAGTTCTTGAAGCTTTTACTAATCTGGCATTTAGCTTCAGCTTCGACTTTGGCTCGGTCATAGACTTCGGCCCGTTAACGGGTTTTAGCTTCGCTACAGCTTCTGGCTTAGCTGGAGCACCTTTGAGCTTCGCAATTGATTTTGAGCCCTCAAACTATAAAGAATCGAGCTTGAGTGTTCATACTTGCATAATTGAGGCAACATACTGTGGAGGCTCATTGGAAAAGGACACCACATTTGAGAGTCCTAGCTAAAGTTCCTTTTGGGTCTGTGCGCATACATTGAAACTCCTACTTAGTGACACATTCACCTTCATCCAAATTTTAACTCGTCTTCTTATGGGTGGATTTTGATATACCACTCACTTTGTCAATGCTATGCAACATTAAGAATTAGGAATGTCATTTGCATTCCCATTCAGCTGATTTGATTGACAATCAAGATATTTTGATATATTTTGTTTTCTTTTGGTTTAGTGACGCGAGTTGTTCAAGATTTGGCTGCAAACTCTCTCAAAATGCAGTATTCTTGCCCCTAAAATCATCGGATATTCTCAAGAATATTGCAAAAAGGTCCTTAAAACTCTGGAATAATTTACTCTTAATTGAGACTTTCAAAATCATGACGGGATGAAAAAAGAAAAGTTCTCGGTTTTCTTTGATCTTTGCGAAAATGGGAAATCAAACATGAAATCTTTGAGATCTCCAACCAAGGTCTTCAAAAAAGCATCTTCTTCTTATTTGAAGACGAGACACCTTCCAAAAAGTGTTGAACTCAAACTAGCATTGGCTGCAAAAAAAAACATCTTTTTCAAAAAGAACATAATAGGTATTTAAAATTATTTTAAAAAGGACAAAAAAAGTAATTCTTTTTTTGATAAGTCAAATGCATTAAAGGAGATCAAGAGGGTCTCAAAAAGACAAGTACAAGGAAAGAAAAGAAAAAGAAAGATAGCTAAAGAAAACACACCCAAAGGTGACAACCAAGAGCAACAAAGAACAACAATAATGTACTACTTTCTCCTGAAAATGGCATCAAAACTAAACACTATATCGCTAAAGAAGATCCTTTTAAAAAGGATACGAAAGATATCAGTTTAATAAAAAGACATAACAATGATAGAACAACTGAAAATTCAGACAGTCAAAAAATATGGTCTCTATAGTAGAAAGTATAGAGATAGAGACTCAAATTTGAAGATAGCGATAGACCCCTGTTGGAGTTGCATTTTACAATTTTATCTTCTACTATGAAAATAAATACATTGGGTTGGAGATGCTCTTATCTAGGTTTTGCAAATCTAGTTAGGGTCTAATGGTCAAAATCTTGTTGCTTTTTAAGCTGAAAAAGAAAATTGGCTAATCATGATATTCAGAAAAGGCTCAGGCTCCGAGGACCCCTTCTGACACCTCTTGTGTTCGCGCGCTCTGCCGTGGATTTCATGAATACAATGGTGGTTGTCAGCACCCAAAAAGTGAAAAAGTGATGATGCCAGCTCGGCGCTGACAACGAATCCAACGGCCGAGCACGTATGTGAGGAGTCAAAAAAAACAAAAAGGGGGTCCCCTAAGCCCGACCCTTCGGAAAATAGTCAGAACATTCTTTGGTGGCAGAATTCGGAAACCAGATCAATTCAAGATGAAACAAATTATGTTAAAAGGATATATTCTTAATTTAGAAAACAAACCTTGCTGGTCTTTTTTGAAATCGAATTTAAACATTTAGGGTTTAGATTTTTTCAGAAATGCTACATTTTTTTAGATCAAATCTTTGCAATTGAGCTATATGGGTTTGAAAGGGTGTCCTAGACTCCTAAAGGCTTAGGTGATTGGTTCCGATTTCCTAAAGGTTGGTCAAATTAAGGTCAAAATTTGTTATTATTATTTTTAAATTATTTTTCAATTGGGTCGGGCTCCGGGTACCCCACTATCTTAAAATCCCTATTAGTGTTGGTATGCTCGAGGTGGATTTCAATAATCCAACGGTGATTGTCAGCGCGAGCTGACATCACTCACTTTTTTTTGGTGTCGACAACCACTGTTGGATTCGTCCACGGCCACGCACGAACACCGAGAGGGGTGAGAAAAAAGGGTGTCCTCGGAGCCTGAGTCTTTTCATTTATATGATAAATAACATTTAAAATCGTTACAATGTCCGTAACAGGGTTGGAGCGTTACTATTATACATTGAGTTAAACGTCAAACTTCGGCGGCATCTTTGTGGTTATTTCCGGTCTATTCTTAGACCAAACCGATAGTCCATTAAAAGTTTCAAACCTTGGACTTCAAACAATATTTAGCCCTCTCAATAAGAGAATATTCTCCGACCCCTAAGGACTTCAAAATTTGAAGTCTCCCCCACCGAAAAATGCCATATGGAGCTCACTTTAGGGCCCCCTAACCTTATGGATATTGGGTCCACCTCTTGCTGGACCTACATACCAAATATCAGCTTAATCAATGATTTCTAACAGTTATATGTTAGTATCTAAAAAATAAGGCTCAAATCCAACAGCTAAAAATTATGCTTTTAAAATGCTAAATCTAACGTCTAGAAATCACCGATTAAACTGATTTTTGATATGTAGATCCATCAAGAAGTCAGCTAAACATCCAAAAGGTCAGTGGGCCCTAAAGCGTAATCCACCTGGTATTTGGGGACATCAAACTCGGAATCTCTCAATAAAGGAAGCGATTGTCCTTTCAAATTTGGCAGATGGAACACCAGTATATTCTTAGGGTAAATTAGTAGAACCATAATGTTTAGGCACAATTAGTAAGACCACCCTAAAAAAAATTTTAAATTAGGGTCATCCCCTTATCGTCAGTCAAAGTTGTTTGACCACGTGATTGAAATGAGAAACCATAGAAAGATAGGAAACCAAAAATTACGGAAAAATTGGCGATGATCTCAAAGAACATGATCAAGAACTTGAAATTTCATAAAAATCAATTTTCTCGTCCAATTTTGAAATGTTGTAATGCTGGTCAAGTCTAGGTGTTTAAATTTCATCAAAATCAACCTTCCAAGCCAACAATATTGACAGTGGTGATATGCTCATTACGTTCGGGTTCGGGTGTTAGTCTACAATAGTTACAAATAATATTAAGGGTCAGGATCAGGGACTCAAAATTTCACATCAATTTTGGTATGCCCACATGGAAGATAAATCAATGGCTGATTTTTGGTGAGAATGATCTTCTCACCATATAGATCACCCCTATAAAAAATCAGCCCATTCTGAAATTTGTAACCCCATCAAATGTGGGTTTCAAGTTAACGATAAAAAATAGACGGTCCATAATTCTTCAACTTGTAAACCAGGCTACGAATATCAGAATGATTTGAATTTTTGTGAGAGCTCATCATATAGACCATCCTCACCAAAAATCATCACATTCCAAAATATTTAATTTATATATTGGCCTCGGCAAATTTTTTGGTGTGAAATTTTGTGTCAAAATGTGTCCCCTGATCCTGACCCTAACATTAAGGGGATGACCATAATTTAAGATGTATAGGAGGGTCTTACGGATATAAAACCATTTTTGACAACCATTTTGCGTACCCACATAGAAGATGAATCAATGGTTGATTTTTGGTGATGATGATCTCTATGGTGAGGAGATCATCCTCACAAAAATTCAAATCATTCCGATATTCGTAGACTGGTTTAGAAGTTGAAGAATTATGGACCGTCTATTTTTACCGTGTAACTTGAAAACGACATTTGATGGGGTTAGAAATTTCAGAATGGGCTCATTTTTTGTTGGGGTGATCTATATGGTGAAGAGATCATCCTCGCCAAAAATCAGCCACTGATTCATCTTCTATGTGGGTACGTTAAAAATGGCCGTTCCCCAATCCCGACCCTAATATATATGGTATTAATTAAAATCTTCAACTCTGTTTATAATAGAAAATCTTTATATAATAATCAAAAACTATAAAATAAAATTTAGATGCAGTGGACTCTCGTTGAATTCCATGCAGAGGACTCCCATGGCCCTACATTTTTTTGGGCCCAACGACTGCATGGATGTTCAAGATGTTCGGCCCAACTATTGGTGGATAAAAACACTAAAATCAGCTTGATTGATGATTTCTAGCCATTTGGTTTACTACCTGAATAAAAACATGCTTGAATCCAACGGTTAGAATCAATCTTAAAAAGTACTAAAATCTATGGCTAGAGATAACCAATCAAGTTGACTTTTGATTTGTATATCCAACAAGGGATGGGATAAACAACCATGTGGTTAGTGAGTCCCCAAAAAAATGTGTTATGTAGTGGGGCTGGGCTAGGGGCCTTGGGTGATCGCCATAATAGCCTTAAGGTAGAGAGGACCTTGGTGGGCCTACATGATTTGACAAGAAAATATTTCAAAAAATGTTATGACCCACCTCTCCATGTATTGATAAACTGCCCTCGATTTAAGAGATGCCCGTTGCATCAAACATGGCGTGAGACAAAAGTTTCTTGCATTCAAATGTTGAGACCAACGTTTTTTCAAACCAACAAAACGAGACCGCTATATTTTCCTCCTGCACGACTCTTTCAAATCACTAGTCAACACGAAACCCTAAAATTCTATCAAAGATTTCTACTACAAAGAATGAAAACTAGACTAATGACACAACTCCAACACTATAAATTCTTCAACACAGCAACCTTCTCAACACATCCCCAAGTTCTCACAGCAAAAGCTCCCTCTCTAAACAGCACAAATCAACCTAGCACCACCTTCCTAGTTTCGTCCGCGAACGTTTTCGGAGATGAATTTCCGACGAACAAGTTCCATTTTACTCATTTTCATCGTCTCGTTCTCCATTTTAACTCAAGGCGGCGTCGAGGCAGCTAGGGTGTTGTCATCAGGGGATTTTGCTAGGGCAAATCACCTAGTGGCATACCCTTCAAAGTATGAGCAGGCAAGGTCCACCATGGCATGTTGGCTTGGTCGATTGGCCACCGGGCCTAGCCCGAAAGGCCCCGGTAACTAGTGCATGGATGTTGCGGCGCCCAAAAAGCAACAAGAGCAAGCATAATGTAGTTTTGCGCGCTATTTAGGAAAATAGTTTATAGGGAGAAAGGTATATGAAAACTAAAAATCTTTGAAATTATTAATAGAGTAACTTTTTCTTCTTTACTTTTTTTTATTTTTATTATTATGTTCCATGTTGACTGGAAAAGATATATAATGCATTTTGACTTATACAATGACACGTCGGTGGGGGCCGGGGATCTGATGACTACGGTTCCTCTAGATGTCAATATTTGTCTATTGATGTGAAGCCAAGCTAATTGTGGGGTTCATGGCAAGGGTTGCAAGGAATGGTTCAGTCTATTGGACAATGTCGACCATGGTGGTCTACAGTTTGAGCCACATGTGACACTCTTAAGTTGCCCAACTCAACTTCGAATGTTTGGCCCATCCCTAGGTGATGGACCACGGTTTTTGCCACATGCATCACTCTTAGATACCTTTGACTGTATTATGGATGTTTGGTCCATATTCCTAGGTGGGACATACACATCAAAACTCAGCCTCATTAGTGATTTCTAACCTTTGGATCTAAGTACCCGTAATAATGTTCGAATCCAACCAAAATAAACCATACACATCAAGAGTTACAAATCACTAATCAAGCTGATTTTTTGTCTGTAGACACCTAGGGATGGAACCAAACATCCATACGGTCCATGGTCTCGAAACTCGTGGCTCATACTGTGGTCTACCTTCAACATTACTTGAAAAATATTGGCTCCGAATGAATGGTTTAAAAAATTGATCACCTTTAATTGCCTCTTTCTATAAGGGGTAATTTCGTCAATTAAAAATGCCATCAGTTGCTATTGACATTGTTGGTTGACCGTCGCTTGCCGCCTTGCCCACCCTTGAACACTGCAAGTTCGGGGAAGGAGTTATTCAATACATTCATGCACCTACTCTTCCTTTCCTCATCCACCCTCACCACACCACCAACCCCATTTTCTCTCCAACGTCGCTAGTCGCCCTCTTTCTCTATCGTTGTTATTCGCCAGAGAGTGGAGGCACCTCTCATTCCACAGGTACTTGTCGTTGTTCGGACTGCTAAGTTCGAACAATGAATAATTGCCGGATTTAGTAGTCCGAACAATCAATTTAAAGACCATGACCGAGATTGCACGAGAAAAAAAAATGTATCGTTCCGGCAAGATTACTAGAAATTCTTATTTGAATGGTTTTGAAAGTGAAGTTAGAATGATATTGTCGATTAAAAAAATTGAATTCAAATACATACATCAATTGATTCTTTCATTGATTGTTTTACTCAAAAGTTTCCAATGAGAGTTGTAGAAGATGTAGAATACAACCCTATAATCTATTAGGTATTCTCCTTTTGCTTTTTCAATAGTCTGCCCCGCTTTCTCCCGTGCTCTAACGGTTTTGAATTTTAGAGGGGTTGAATAGAAATAGAAACGGGTTAATTAGATAAACAAAAGTGGTAAAGTTGGTATTTTATATATCTTGTGGGGGGAAAGATAAGAGAAAACACAGGGGATATAGAAGTCATTTTAATTATAGTTTAAGGGGGGCATAAGAAGAAAGATTGACGGGGTATCCAAAATTCGCCTTTGTAGAATTATGAAAAGTGGATTGTAATTTAAACAATTTTGGACTGACTAATTTCGCTGTTAAATTTAAAGCAATATTTGATAGGGTTAATTTTTTTTAAAATTACCGATTTTCGGTGAGGATGATCTCCATGGTGAGGAGATCATTGACGCAAAAAATCAGCCCTTAACTCATCTTCATGTGGGCCTCACCCACGTTCATTAGTAATCCATTAGTAAGAACTCCATTAGTCAACATATCCCAGCCCACATATATATAGGGCTGGGATAGAATGACTAATGGAATTCTTACTAATGGACGTGGGGCCCACATGCAGATGAGTTAAGGGATGATTTTTGGTGATAATATTCTTCTCAATGTGGAAATCAGCCACACAAAAAATATTGTAGCCTTGTGAAAAGTCGATTGCAAATTGAAATATTATGGACCATCCATTTTCACCGTTAAATTTAGGTCCGTATTTGGTAGGGTTAGAAGTTTTAAAAATTACTGCTTTTTGGTGAGGGTGATCTCCATGGTCAAGAGATCACCCACACCAAAAATCATCTCTTACCTCATCCACATGTGGGCCCCACGTCCATTAGTAAGAATATTACTAAGAACTCCATTAGTCATTCTATCCCAGTGTGTATATATAAATATATACTAGTGGGTGCCCTGTGCCAAATTATCAATAGAGTAATTTTGTTTTACAACTTCCCAATTAGAGTCGTTCTCCACTGTAATTTTCTTCTATATCTATTCTACTTATTAATGGACAAAGGCCCTTTTTGCAGAACCCAAATATTCTGCTTCTTTTAACTTTTAAATTTCTTTTTTACCTCGAAGGGCTTTTTGGTCCACACAACTTTTACTTTTCAACTGGCTGTAAAGGTATTAAATGTTGTGAACTATTAGAGAAATTTTTTGACGATGGGAGTCCATTGTCAACGTTTATGACATACCATAGTTTGAGCCACATGGCACAGACTATGGATGTTTGGATCATCCCTAGATACATGTACATAACAAAAATTATTGTGCCTTTCTAATTTCTTTTTTACTTTATAAGGGCTTTTTATTCTATACTTTTGGGAATTTTTGTAGTAACCCCCTTTATTTTCGTCGATATTTGCGGTACCCCCCGGTACTATCAGTTTGTTGTGTTTGTCCCCTCGACCTCTATTTTGTCTTGTTTGACTCAGACGGACTCAGAGGGGCTGTTAACATTGTTCAAGCTTAACCGTTTTACCCTTACCTTTATGTATTTACGAATTTGACAACACAAATGTCTATACACTTTAATCACTGACCCGCCTTTAATTTCAGTTGTACTTCCATTTCTCCACTGATCATTGTATGAGATAGGTGGCACACTCGGATACGTTGATGATGGACTACTAAATGAGCCATGTGGCACACTCCTAGGTAGATATCCTCTTAAATACATTGATGATAGACCATTGAATGAGCCATGTGGCACACTCTTAGATACATTGATGATGGACCATTGAATGAGCCACGTGGCACACTCCTAGATACGTTGACGATGGACTATTGAATGAGCCATGTGGCAAACTCTTAGAAACCACTGACCGTATGGATGTTTGGCACATCCCTAAGTGAACCTACATCTCAAAAATAAGTTTGATTAGTGATTTTTAAGTGTTGGATTAGAGTCATTTTCAGCCAATGATGCCCAAATTCCTACGGTTAAAATCAACACATGAAAATAATTCCAATCCAACGCCTATAAATCACTAATCAGGCTGATTTTTGGTTTGTAGGTCCACATAGGGATTGACCAAACATTCATACAGTCGGAGTCCTCTATTAGTGTGCTACATGGCTCATATTGTGTGTTGTCATCGGCCTCGATGATAGTGTGCTGTCACCAAAGTTTTACTCCCAATCCAATTCTCATAAATCACTAATCAGGTTAACTTTTGGTTTGTAGGTCCACCTAGGGATTGGCCAAACATCAATACGTTAGTGTCCTTTAATACGGTTGTGGGTGACGGTCACTGACAGCCATTCAACTAAGTTTTATTCACAGATTGGGACTTTGTTGCCATTTGGGTTCAACAATATGCTAGGATCCCATGTATTAATTGGTCAAGCCAAATGTGACCACGTGGCACCTTACCCAGGAATACATGGCACTTAAGGTTATGCAAGATTAACAATGTAACTTTAGTGGTGGAGGGTCAGCCACGTGGCAAAAGTAAAGAGAATTTGAAAATACATGTAAGGTGTCATAATGAGGCCTGTCAGTTTACAAGAACCAACAAATGATTGTATTTTCACAATTTAAAACATGTAAGGGTATTTCGGTCATGATAGTCAAAGTTAGACAACCTGTAAGTGGTCATCCAAGAAGGGTCTACGGTCAACAGAAATAAGCATTAGTCAAGGGGGCAAACGCAACAAAATGATACTACCGGGGGGGAGGGTATTGCAAATATCGACAAATGTACAAGGGGGATACTATAAAAATTCCCTTTACTTTTCAACCGGCAGTAAATGCATTAAACGCCGTGAACTCTTAGAGAATTTTTTTGGTAATGGAAGTCCATTGTTAATGTTGATGATGGACCACAATTAGACTCACAGTTAGAGGCCTTTGACCGTACGAATGATTAGATCATCCCTAGATATGTGTACATAACAAAAACTTGCAAGATTAGTGATTTCTAACCTTTGGATTTGAGTACCCCAAATAATGCTTGAAATCCATTGTTAAAAATAAACTGTGAAAAAGACTTTAATCCAATGGATAGAAATTACTAATGTGGTTGAATTTTTGTATGTAGGTACACCTAGAGGTGGGCCAAACATCCACACGGTCAGTGGTCTCTAAGTGTGCCACGTGAGTAATAATAGGGTCCACCATCAACGTGGATGTTTGCAAAATTAAAAAATAAAACAAAAAAGTTAATAAATATACCCATACATACCCACTTTTAAAAGAGCAATGATCACATGGTTCAAGGGCCATGGACGTTATCATGCTGCATGGTGTGTGTCTTGTCATTGGCCAAATAATGCTCAAAATCCACGGTTAAAAGCAAACCATGAAAAAGACTAATCCAATGGATAGAAATTACTAATCAGGATGAATATTCATATGTAGGTCCTCCTAGGAATGGGCCAAACATCTATATAGTCAGTGATCTCTAATAGTATGCCACGCGTAAGATGCACATGCATCACACGTGGCATCCCCTTAGTTACTAGAGAAAGATTATATTTTGAAAACCAAGCTGGTCATAGAACTAGTGGAGGCCAGGCCGGGTCAACCGAGAGCAAAATGTGATGTCCTACAACATAAAAAAAATAAAATAAGGACCTGTATGGTTTGCCTTTAGAAAAGTTCTTTCAAAAACGTTTCTTGCATGCTCATAGAAGTTCTAAAAAGAGTTTATGGATTAAAACTTTTTTGAACTACAAATGATCATTTAGAAAACTTTCCTGCCGTCACCATACAGGGTCTAAATAGAGATTAGTTTGAGAGAGTGAAATATTAAACCTATCATGTAAATTCTGAAACTAGACAAAAAAAAAATTGCAAATCAAGGCATTTTGCTTAGATTTCCTTAGAACATTTTGAGTAAATATGATCTAAACAAGTTCCTCAGATAAACTGTAGACAAAACCCTATCTGGACAATTTGAGGTAGAAAATTCATATTAAATTGCCCTCACATCCAACTAGATTGAAACCATTTGGGTTCGAAAGAAGACATAAACACTACAACTTTCATGTCTTAAGAAAATCCCTACTAAGTGGTGCTAGGGTCTAATTTTGAAACCAACTAGGAAAACCCTACAGCATTGACAGAGTATAAGCTTTCAGTGGTGGAACATGCAAGCTATCTAGACTTTTATTCATGATGCCCATCTAAAAATGTGCACCTGATATTTACTTGCTACAAAGATGTGTTGTTTTAGTTTGTTGATGTTATATTGGTATGGAAGATAACAATACAAATGCAAGAAAACTATAGAAAGCTATAACAAATTAAAAATAGCAAATAGAAAAAAGTGAATAATCCAACTTATATACAGAGCAAAAGCTGCCGCTAAGAGGTAACTTTTAATCGAAAATTTCAACCAGAGTATCCCTCCAAATGTGTCTCCAAACTTTTAGAAGAAAATTCCAACTATGATATCCCTCTAAAAGTGTCTGCAAACTTTTCAATAAACACTTTGAAATAAAAACCTAGTTAGTGCATTGAGAAAACCCAAATTGCCCATGTGTATGTATTTGTGGTTTTTTCTCTGATAAGAAAACTTGATTATTAACCAAAACAAGAAAAATATCAAGATGGTTTATCCCCTAACATCTCACAAAATTGGCTTTGAAAGTCAAGAGGAGGTGAACAATGGCAAAAAGAGTTCAAACAACCTCATTGACTAGAGTGCACATCAATGTCCTCTCTCTCTCTCTCTCTCTCTTCCTTCATTTTCTCAACTCATTGAGACCACATCTCTTGTACTTCCTCTCCCAACTTTGCTCCTTCTAGAGTTAAATTTTCAATTCTTGAAACTATTTTCTCGAACCCACGGTCATATGTTTTAACAAACAACATGAAACACGAGGGGCAATTATTTTTTACGTGTTTCATTGCCCAGTACTCTTGCCCAGAGGTATGCATTTAATGATAAAAATCAGCATGCTAGTCATCCTTTACTATCTCCAAATTTGTTGTTAGATACATAAAAGTAGGAAATATGTATGTATCAGTATCGATACACCGAGAAGTATTATATCACTCCCCAAAACCCTAGAGCCCCTCTTGGGTCGACACATGGCGGAGAGGAAAACATATATACAAATAAGAATTTGTAGAGAGAGGAGGGATCTTTTGGGGGTGGAGAAACCCTAGAGGAGAAACTAGAGAGAGAAAGATAATTCATGTAAAGAGAAATGTTAGAGAGAGAAAGAGGCAGTGGATGCATCAACTTGTATATTGTAAACTGTGAATAGGGGAGAGTGGAAGATTGGTCGGAGATCGGCCTTCCGTGGACGTAGTCGCCGGCAAGAGAAATAAAAAAGATCTAATAACAAGATGAAATAAAAAAATATCCCCAATGGCTGATTTTTGGTGAGAATGATCTTCTCACCATATAGATCACCCCTACAAAAAATCAGCCCATTCTGAAATTTCTAACCCCATCAAATGTGGGTTTCAAGTTAACGATAAAAAATAGACGGTCCATAATTCTTCAACTTGTAAACCAGGCTACGAATGTCAGAATGATTTGAATTTTTGTGAGAGCTCATCATACAGACCATCCTCGCCAAAAATCATCCCATTCCAAAATTTTTAATTTATATATTGGCCTCCGCAAAATTTTTGGTGTGAAATTTTGTGTCAAAACTTGTGTCCCCTGATCCTGACCCTAATATTAAGGGGATGACCATAATAAAACCATTTTTGACAACCATTTGGCGTACCCACATAGAAGATGAATCAATGGTTGATTTTTGGTGATGATGATATCTATTGTGAGGAGATCATCCTCACAAAAATTCAAATCATTCTGATATTCGTAGACTGGTTTAGAAGTTGAAGAATTATGGACCGTCTATTTTTACCGTGTAACTTGAAAAAGACTTTTGATGGGGTTAGAAATTTCAGAATGGGCTGATTTTTTGTTGGGGTGATCTATATGGTGAAGAGATCATCCTCGCCAAAAATCAGCCATTGATTCATCTTCTATGTGGGTACGTTAAAAATGGCCGTCCCCCAATCCCGACCCTAATATATATGGTATTAATTAAAAACTTCAACTCTGTTTATAATAGAAAATCTTTATATAATAATCAAAAACTATGAAAAAACAATTAGATGCAGTGGACTCTCGTTGAATTCCATGCAGAGGACTCTCATGGCCACACATTTTTTTGGGCCCAATGACTGCATAGATGTTCAAGATGTTCGGCCCAACTATTGGTGGATAAAAACACTAAAATCAGCTTGATTGATGATTTCTAGCCATTTGGTTTACTACCCGAATAAAAACATGCTTGAATCCAACGGTTAGAATCAATCTTAAACAGTACTAAAATCTATGGCTAGAAATAACCGATCAGGTTGATTTTTGTTTTGCACATCAAACAAGATGTGGGCGAAACATCCATGTGGTTAGTGGGCCCCAAAAAATGTGCTATGGAGTGGGGTCTGGACTAAGGGCCTTCTCTCACCAAGGGGCCCGCCTTAATGGTCTTAAGTTAGACACGACCCCGGTGAGCCTACATGATTTGACAAGAAAATATTCCAAAAAGTGCTATGGCCCTATCTCTCCATTGATAAACGGTCCTTGATGTATGAGATGCCCCTTGCATCAGGCATTGTGTGAGACAAAATTTTCTTGCATTCAAATGTTGAGAATGGATGTTTTTTTTTCAAACCAACAAAACGAGGCCCCTATATTTTCCTCCCGCATGACTCTTTCAAATCACTAGTCAACACGTAAACCTAAAACTCTCGCCCCAAACCCTAAAATTCTATCAAAGATTTCTACTACAAAGAATGAAAACTAGACTTATGGGACAACTCCAACACTATAAATTCTTCAACACAGCAACCTTCTCAACACATCCCCAAGTTCTCACAGCAAAAACTCCCTTTGAAGAACATATAACCTCTCTAAACAGCACAAACCACCCTAGCACCAGCTTCCCAGTTTCGTCCGCGAACATTTTCGGAGATGAATTTTCGGCGAACAAGTATGATTTTGCTCATTTTCATCGTCTCGGTCTCCATTTTAGGTCAAGGTGGCGTTGAGGCAACTAGGGTTTTGTCAGGGGATTTTGCTAGGGCAAATCATCTAGTGGCATACCCTTCAAAGTATGAGCAAGCAAGGTCCACCATGGCATGTTGGCTTGGGCAATTGGCCACCGGGCCAAGCCCGAAAGGCCCCGGTAACTAGTGCATGGATGTTGTGGGGTCCAAAAAGCAACAAGAGCAAGCATAATGTAGTTTTGCGTGCTATTTAGGAAAATAGTTTATAGGGAGAAAGGTATATGAAAACTAAAAATCTTTGAAATTATCAATAGAGTAACTTTTTCTTCTCTACTTTTTTTTATTTTTATTATTATGTTCCATGTTGACTGGAAAAGATATATAATGCATTTTGACTTATACAATGACACGTTGGTGGGGGCCGGGGATCTGACGAGTATGGTTCGGACTGTTAAGTCCAAACAATGCTTCACTGTTCAGACTGTTAAGTCCGAACAGTGAATGATTGTCCGGACTTAGCAGTCCGAACAATCAATTTAAAGACCATGACCGAGACTGCACGAGAAAAAAAAACCTTAATGTATCGTTCCGGTAAGATTACTAGAAATTCTTATTAGAATGGTTTCGAAAATAAAATTAGAATGATATTGTCGATTAAAAAAATTGAATTCAAATACATACATCCATTGATTCTTCTATTGATTCTTTCATTGATTGTTTTACTCAAAAGTTCCCAATGAGAGTTGTACAAGATGTAGAATACAACCCTAAAATCTTTCAGGTATTCTCCTTTTGCTTTTTCAATAGTCTCCCTTGCTTTCTCCCGTGCTCTAAGGGTTTTGAATTTTAAAAGGGGATGAGTAGAAATAGAAACTGGTTAATTAGATAAACAAAATGGGTAAAGTTGGTATTTTATATATCTTGTGGGGGGAAGATAAGAGAAAACACGGGGGATATAGAAGTTATTTTAATTATAGTTTAAGTAGGGGATAAGAACAAAAATTGACGGGGTATCCAAAATTCGCCTTTGTAGAATTATGAAAAGTGGATTGTAATTTGAAAAATTTTGGACTAACCAATTTCGCCGCTAAATTTAAAGCAATATTTGATAGGGTTAACCAATTTTTGGTGAGGATGATCTCCATGGTGGGGAGATCATTGTCGCAAAAAATCAGCCCTTAACTCATCTGCATGTGGGCCCCACCCACGTTCATTAGTAATCCATTAGTAAGAATAACATGAGTCAACCTATCCCAGCTCACATATATATATATATATATATATATATATAGAGAGAGAGAGAGAGAGAGAGAGAGAGAGAGAGGTCAGGATCGGGAGCAACAATTTCATACAACGTTTTTGACAAGTTAGGCGTACCTACATGGAAGATGAATTATCAATGGTTGATTTTTGGTGAGGATGATCTCCTCATCACCATATAGATCACCCTTACAAAAAATCAGCCTATTCTGAAATTTCTAACCCCAACAAATGTGGTTTGCAAGTTAATGATAAAAATATACGGTCCATAATTATTCAACTTGTAAACCAGTCTACGAATATCCAAATGATTTGAATTTTTGTGAGGACGATCACACCATAGAGACCATCCTCGACAAAAATTATTTCATTCCAATACTTCTAATTTTTATATTGGCCTACACCAATTTTTGTTGTCAAATTTGTTGTCAAAATTGTTGTCCCCCCGATCCTGCTACGGATAATCTCACACATACAGACAGATATATGTATATATATATATAGGCCGATATATTCCGACACTGATAAATTGACAAATATTTTACACGGTCTTATAGTTATAAGGCTCATATGGAGATGAGTCAAGGGCCTACTGATTTTTTGTGAGGATAATCCCCTCACCATGGAGACCATCCTCGCACTGCTCGAGGATCAGCTATCATCTCCGAAATCAAAATATTAAGAGGATCAGCTATCATCTCTGTAATCAAAATATCAAGTACTACAATCAGTCATGCTCACACTATCTATGTAACAAAACAGGGAAGTTGTCTATTTAGACAAAGAAGGGCTGAGATCTTATCCCCCAAATAGATGGTGTATCTCAGCTATTCACACCCAATTTTGACAAACGCTTTGTTGGAGAGTGCCGTGGGCACGGGACACCCACTATTTATATAACAAGTGACAGTGGTTGTCCTGTACCCCTCTTATCTTATATGGCTTCAATAATGAGTGGCTGAGATCCACTATGCTTCATATTGATGGCTGAGATTAACTCCCACCCGATTTTGACAAACACTTTGTCGGAAAGTACCGCGGGCACGGGCCACCCACTCATATAATAAGACAACTCAGTTGTATTCTCTTATCTTATCCATCCATCTAATGTGGACGGTTAGATAAATAGTGGTTGAGATCAAATCCATCGATCTAATGTGGACGGTTAGATTTCAGCCACTCAATCCGCCTCATTTGACCTCAATTTATTCAAAATTTGAATTTCAACACCGTTATTTCTGTTATTTTTCCATTTCTCCCTCTGTGCATTACAATCCGTTATAATGGAAAAAACGGTAACACCCCAGTCCGTTATACTGTTTGAGTGCCGAAGACACCCAATTTTTGAAAATGCTTTTGTCGGAGAGTGCCGTGGGCATGGGCCATTTACTAGTCTAGATAACAAAACAGGGAAGTTGTCTCCCCGCTTATACCCCCTCTTATCTATTTTGACAAAAGACGGCCAAGATCTTTTCCCCCAAATGATGGTGGATCTCAGCCACTCACACCCAATTTTGGCAAATGCTTTGACGGAGTGCCAAGGGCACGGGCCACCCACAATAAATATAACAAGTGATGACTGTGATTTTCTTATACTCCCTCTTATCTTATATGGCTTCAATAATGAGTGGCTGAGATCCACTATGCTTCATATCGATGGCTGAGATTAACTCTCACACGATTTTGACAAACACTTTGTCGAAAAGTGCCGCGGGTAGGGGCCACCCACGCATATAACAAGACAATTCAGTTGTATTCTCTTATCTTATCCATCCATCTAATGTGGACGGTTAGATAAAGATTGGTTGAGATCAAATCCATCGATCTAATGTGGACGGTTAGATTTCAGCCACTCAATCCGCCTCATTTAACTTCAATTTATTCAAAATTTGAATTTCAACACCATTATTTTTTGTTATTTCTGTTATTTTCCCATTTCCCCCTCTATGCGTTACAATCCGTTATAACAGCCGTTATAATGGAAAAAAATGGTAACGCCTCAGTCCGTTATACCGTTTGAGTGCCGAAGGCACCCAATTTTTGCAAATGCTTTTGTCGGAGATCGAGTGCCATGGGCACGGGCCATTTACTATCTATATAACAAAATAGGGAAGTTGTATCCCCACTTATACCCCCTCTTATATGTTTCAACAAAGAAAGGCCAAGATCTTATCTACAAAATAAACAGTGGATCTCAGCCACTCACACCCGATTTTGGCAAACGCTTTGTTGGAGAGTGCCGTGGACATGGACCACCCACTATATATATATAACAAGTGAAAGTGGTTGTCTTACGTACACCCCTTCTTACCTTATATGGCTTAAAAAATGAGTGGCTGAGATCCACTATGCTTCATATTGATGGCTGAGATTAATTCTCACCTGATTTTGTCGAACACTTTGTCGGAAATTGTCGCAGGCAAGGGCCACCCACACATATAACAAGACAACTTAGTCATATTCTCTTATCTTATCCATCCATCTAATGTGAACGGTTAGATAAAGAGTGGTTGAGATCAAATCCATCGATCTAATGTGGACGGTTAGATTTCAGCCACTCAATCCGCCTCATTTGACCACAATTTATTCAAAAGTTAAATTTCAACACCGTTATTTTTTGTTATTTATGTTATTTTCCCATTTCTCCCTCTGTGCGTTACAATCCGTTATAACAGACGTTATAATGGAAAAAATGGTAACGCCCCAGTCCATTATACCGTTTGAGTGCCGAAGGCACCCAATTTTTGCAAACGCTTTTGTCGAAGAGTGCCGTGGGCATGGGCCATTTACTATTCTATATAACAAAACACATTGGTTGTCTCCCTACTTATACCTCCTCTTATAAGCATCAACAAAGAAGGGCCGAGATCTAATCCTCCCCCAAATGGATGGTGGATCTCCGCCACTCACCTGATTTTGGCAAGGTTGGTCTAAACACATTGGTTGTCTCCCTACTTCTTTGTCGAGGAGTGCCGATGGCACGGGGCACCCACTAATCTATATAACAAAATAGGGAAGTTGTCTCCCCACTTGTACCCTCTCTTTATCTTTTCAACAGAAAGGGCCGAGATCTTATCCCCCAAATGATGGTGGATCTCAATCACTCGCACCCGATTCTAGGAAATGCTTTGTAAGGGAGTGCCGACGGCATGGGCCACCCACTATACATCTATATAACAAAACAGGACGGTTGTCTCCCCCTCTTATCCGGCTTCATAAAGGATGGCCGAGATCTTATCACACCAAATTGATGGTGGATCTCAGCCACTCACACCCAATTTTGACAAATGCTTTATCAATGAGTGCTGTGGGCACGGGTCACCTACTATTGACCTACATATAACAAAATAGGATGGTTGTCTCCCCCTCTTATCCGGCTTCATAAAGGATGGCCGAGATCTTATCACACCAAATGGACGGTGGATCTCCGCGGATGAGTGCCGTGGGCACGGGTCACCTACTATCTATATAACAAAATAGGACGGTTGTCTCCCCCTCTTATCCGGCTTCATAACGGATGGCCGAGATCTTATCACACCAAATGGACTGTGGATCTCAGCCACTCACACCAAATTTTGACAAATGCTTTGTCGATGAGTGCCGTGGGCACAGATCACCTACTATTTACCTACATATAAGGAATGAAATGGGTTGGATTTACATATAGCCCAAGGTTCAGGCTCAAGCTTAGGAGCCTCACTTTTTAAGCCTTGAGAGGGGTGTTACCATTAAAACAGCTGTTAAAACGGATTGAAACAACCAGGGGAAAAATAGTTTTTAATGGATTTTAATGATTTTAACTGAAAAAAGTAGTGCTGAAATTCAAACTTTTAAAAAAATAAATAGAATTTAACGGAAATTAAATGGTTTTCTTATACCCCTCTTAACTTATATGGCTTCAATAATGAGTGGCTGAGATCCACTATGCTTCATATCGATGGCTGAGATTAACTCCCACCTGATTTTGACAAACACTTTGTCGGAAATTGCCGCGGGCACGGGCCAACCACGCATATATCAAGACAACTCCGTTGTATTCTCTTATCTTATCCATCCATCTAATGTGGACGGTTAGATAAAGAGTGGTTGAGATCAAATCCATCGATCTAATATGGACGGTTAGATTTCAGCCACTCAATCCGACTCATTTGACCTCAATTTATTCAAAATTTAAATTTCAACACCATTATTTTTTGTTATTTCTGTTATTTTTCCATTTCTCCCTCCGCGCGTTACAATCCGTTACAACAGCCGTTATAATGGAAAAAACGGTAACGCCCCAGCCCATTATACCGTTTGAGTGCCGAAGGCACCCAATTTTTGTAAACGCTTTTGTCAGAGAGTGTCGTAGGCATGGGCCATTTACTATTCTATATAACAAAACACATTGGTTGTCTCCCTACTTATACCTCTTCTTATAAGCATCAACAAAGAAGGGCCGAGATCTAATCCTCCCCCAAATGGATGTTGGATCTTCGCCACTCACCTAATTTTGGCAAATTCTTTGTCGAGGAGTGCCGATGGCATGGGGCTCCCACTAGTATCTATATAACAAAACATGGAAGTTGTCTCCCTACTTATACTCCCTCTTATCTGTTTCAACAAAGAAGGGCCGAGATCTTATCCCCCAAATGGACGGTGGATCTCAGCCACTCACACCTGATTTTGGCAAATGCTTTGATGGGGGAGTGCCGAGTGCACGGGCCACCCACTATCAATATAACAAGTGACTGGTTTTCTTATACCCATCTTATCTTATATGGCTTCAATAATGAGTGGCTTAGATTAACTCCCACCCAATTTTGACAAACACTTTGTCGGAAAGTGCCGTGGGCACGGGCCACCCATGCATATAACAAGACAACTCAGTTGTATTCTCTTATCTTATCCATCCATCTAATGTGGACGGTTAGATAAAAAGTGGTTGAGATCAAATCCATCGATCTAATGTGGACGGTTAGATTTCAGCTACTCAATCCGCCTCATTTGACCTCAATTTATTCAAAATTTGAATTTTAACACCGTTAACTTTTGTTATTTCTGTTATTTTCCCATTTCTCCTTCTGTGCGCGCGTTACAATCCGTTATAACAACCGTTATAATAGAAAAAATGGTACGCCCCAGTCCGTCATACCGTTTGAGCGCGGAAGGCACCCAATTTTTGCAAACGCTTGGAGAGTGCCGTGGGCACGGGCCATTTACTAGTCTATATAACAAAACACAGCAGTTGTCTCTCCCTTTATAGGCTTCATATATCCAAGGGCCCATATCAACCCTTATATAAAATAAAATTTAGACAGTTGGATTAATTTAACAAGAAAATTGCCTCTTCACTTATACCCCTCTTACTGGCTTCACGAAGGATGGCCGAGATCTTATCCCCTAAATGGACTATGGATCTCAACCACTCACACCCGATTTTGGGAAATGCTTTGTAGGGGAGTGCCGAGGGCACGGGACACCCACTATACATCTATATAACAAAACAGAGAAGTCACTTATCCCCTCTCTTATCGGCTTCACAAAGGATGGACGAGATCTTATCACCTAAAATGGATGGTGGATCTAAGCCACTCACACCCAATTTTGACAAACACTTTGTCGGAGAGTGCCGTGGGCATGGGCTACATACTAGTTAAGTTTAGGTGTAAAATTTCATGAAAATCGAAATTCCAAACCAGCAAAATATTGACCGGGATGATATGCTCGTTACGTTTATGTGCTAATGTCAAGGGTAGGAGGGTCTGACTAATTCAACTAGTTTTCTAGTGGTTCTAAAATACCCCTTTCTGTACACCCAACATGGCAGCTCAAATGGTTGGTGTGTGGCCTCTTTCGAGAGGTCGTTGGGTCAAAACCCACACAGGTAGATTTCCTCCTTTGAGCAGTGTGCGAGGAGTAGAAATCCCCTTTATTGGCTTGACCGGGTCCGTGCAGGTTTCACCTGCTAACCTGTGGGGCCCTCCCACGATGGTGACTACAAAAAAAAAAAAAATACCCCTTTTGTCTTATAAGACTAGGCATTCCAAGAAAAAACTCCATGGATGTGGGGTGGGGCCTACATGATTTGACAAGAAAATATTGCAAAAAGTAATATGGGCCCACTTCCAGCCATGATTTGCGAGATCCCCCTTGTGTCAAGAATTATGTGAGGTAAAATTTTCTCGCATTCAAATGGTGGGACCAATGTGTTTTCTACCCAGCAAACCAGGCCCTTGTATTTTCCTCGTGCATGACCCTTTCAAATTTCTTAGCCAAAAATTTCTATTACAGAGAACGAATACAAGACTCGTGGGACAAACTCCTAACACTATAAATTCTTCAGCACAACCACCTTCTCAACACATCCTCTACGTACCTTTCTCTGACCAGAATCTCCCCTTCTAAAATTTCTTTAGCATCGGTTTCCCAGCTCCGGTGGCGAACAATTTCAGAGATGAATTTCGGACGAATAAGTACCGTTTTGCTCATACTGGTCATCTCGGTCTCCATTATAAGCCAAAGTTGTGTCGAGGCAAGTAGGGTGTTGTCGGAGGATTTTGCTAGTGTGAATCACGTGGTGACATACCCTTCAAAGTACGAGCAGGCGAGGTCCACCATGGTGTATTGGCTTGGTCGATTAGAATCCGGGCAGAGCTCCAAAGGCCCTGGACACTAGTGCATGGATGTTGAGGGTCCAACTAGCAACAAGAGCAAACATGATGTAGTTTTGCTATTATTAGGAAAGTAGTTTATTATTATTATTATTATTATTATGTTCCATGTTGACTGGAGAAGAGATTATATATAAACATGACATAGCTAAAATGATACGGATTTTTATAAGGTCCTGTGGGGCCCACGTGGAGATGAATCAATGGCTGATTTTTTATTTTTGCAAATGCAACTATGACAAAAACCGCGATTTTAGTAGTGGGCCGCACCCCCTCTTAGTTTTGAGTAGGCGGAACCATTCTCTTTTTGGTCCAATTCTACATTCTTATCTTGTCATCCAGGAATTTGCCTATGATGTTTTCAACTGATATTTTGATATATAAAGTTCACATTCTTACTAGTGGGACACCACGTGCAATGCGCACCTTACACATGGCACACTCTTAGAGATCAGTGACTGTATGGATGTTTGGCCCATCCCTAGGTGTACCCTCATGCAAAAAATCATGATATATTTCTATCTATTAGATTAGAGTCATATTCATGATATATTTTTAACCGTGGATTTTTAGAATTAATTGGGTTTGCTCATCCCAATTCTGGAGACCGACTTTAATTCAGTCCGTTGGTTTGCATATTTTACTTTTTAAAAGTCTCTTCTTATTCTATTTTTTTTTTCCTAGAATGAACCAAACAAGCATTTTGAATATTTGCAAGAAAAAATGGTCTCCATAATTCATATTTTCCGCGAACCAAACACAGCTAGCCTTAATGAATACATCAAAAGACCAAATGACCCCTGCTAAATGAATAAAATAAAGAAAACAAATAAACAAAGGCCGTGCTTGATTGCACGGAAAATTTTTCCCAAGAAAATACATTTGGGATATACCTTAAATGGCTGATTGATTGCAACTAAGAACACATATTTCAATCATGTGAGAAAATAAAAGTGTATTTTCAGGTGGAAATGAATTCCGGGGTAAGTAGGAAAAGTTATCCAGACTTAAATGGCTTGTTAGGTAAAACTTCCCTTCCAGTAGCTCGGCTTCCTTGATAGAACATTATCATTTGCTTCTATTCACTTTTTCTTTTTCTTTTTCATTTTTTGCTTATAATTTTCTTCTTTCTTATGGATTTAGTGCATGACTAAATTGCCCTTTCAAATTTACCAAAGGGCACACGGTTAGGGGTGTCAACGGGTCGGTTCCGGTTCGGTTCCTAAGGTGGCTAGAACCAGAACAATCGGTTCCGATTCTTATTGGTTCGGTTCCAATTCTCAAAGTGATGGATCTGGAACCAGAACCAATTATGTATTTATGTCGGCTCTGATTCCGGGTATATTGGGCCAAATCTTGAGAATATGAGAATTTTTACACTATATTTATTTATTAGTACCGGTTCTTATCGATTTCGGTTCCATGTTAGGCTACCCAGAATCGGAACTGTTATTGTCGGTTCGGCTCCGGTTCTAGTTACTTTTTAATCAGTTCCAAAAAATGTAGAACTGGAACCGGTATTTTCGTTTCCGGTTCCGATTCGGTTCCTGTTAAACGGGTAAAATTGACACCCATACACACGGTACGCCACCGCCGGTCTATTCTTAGGTTTAATTAGTAGGACCTTAGTGCTTATGCTCCATTAGTAGGACCCCATTACAATTCTATAAATCAGTGTCATCCCCTTACTATTAGTCAAAGTTGTTGACTACGTTGAAATGAGAAACCATAGGATGACATGAAACTAGAAATTATGGCAAAAATGGACGATCATCTCAAATAACACGGTCAAGAACTTGAAATTTCATAAAAAATCAATTTTCTCGTCCGACATTGATGAGGTTGTAATATCTAGTATAGGTGTTGAAATTTCATGAATATTGACTTTCCAAGCCAACAATATTGACAATGCACGTTATGTTTATTTGTTAGTCTTCTACGTTGACTAATAAAGTCAAGGGTGGGAGGGTCTGACTAATTCAATCAGTTTTCTAGGGGAGATAAACACCTCTCATTAGGCATTCCAAGAAAAGAAAAAAAAATCTTACCTCACGCATTGCTTGACCCAAAGAGCATCACGCAAATGAAGGGCTGGCTATTAATACATAGGGACGTGTAGCCTACATGGTTTGATAATAAAAAAAATTCCAAAAAGTAATATGGTCCCACTCCCCACGTATCAATGGATGTCCCTTGATTTGAAGGATGCCGCTTTTGTCAAGTTCAATTGGTGGGATCGACCCATGTTTTTTCTACCCAGCAAATGAGATGGGCCAAACCATGGTTTTAAAAACGGCCGTTTAAACGGTAACGCCCCAAGCCCGTTTCTGTTTAAACCCGTTTTATCGGTTTTAAAAAAAATTACCGTTTTTTGGTTTTAACGGCCGTTAAAATCGTTTAAACAGCCGTTTAATTTTGAAAAATTTTGTGAAAAAAACGGCCATTAAAATCGTTAAATTCCGTTAAAATCCGTTTAATTTCCGTTAAAATCGGTTAAACTCTGTTTTTTTTTTAATTTTTAAATTTCAAAATTTGAATTTCAGTGCAACTTTTTCTTTTTTTTTCCATTAAAATCCGTTTAATTCTGTTTTTTTTCCATTTTTGCCCCTGACCGTTTCAATCCGTTTTAACGGCCGTTTAAACGGTAATGCCCCCAGTCCGTTTAACCGTTAAAACGGCCTCCTTTAGACCTTGGGCCAAACAATCATATATGGTCAATGGTGTCTAAATGTGTGCCACATTGCTCATTATATGGTCCATAACCATAACCATAACCAACGTGGATGTTTGCGAAAATCGCATAGGTAATAAGGTAACTAGATATACATCCCAAACGTAATCAGGTAAATGGATTTCAGTGTGGCTTTCTTGTGCTCTGCAACATGGTTTTAAAAACAGCCGTTTATACGGTAACGCCCCAAGCTCGTTTCCGTTAAAACCATTTAAACACGTTTTATAGTTTTTGAATTAAACGGCCGTATTTTTGTTTTAATGACCGTTAAAATCGTTTAAACACCCGTTTAATTCTGAAAATTTTGTGAAAAAACTGGCTGTTAAACCCATTTAATTCCGTTAAAATCTGTTAAATTTCCGTTAAAATCTATTTTTTTTAATTTTCAAATTTCAAAATTTGAATTTCAGCGCCATTTTTTCCATTTTTTTTCCTTTAAAATCCATTTTTTCCCCCTTTTTTTTTTTTTTTTTCATTTTTTCCATTTTTGCCCCTGACCGTTTCAATCCATTTTAACGGCCATTTAAACGGTAATGCCCTCAGTCCGTTTAACCATTAAAATGGCCTCCTTTAAACCTTGCTCTGCAACATAGTTTTTATTTTAGGCTTTCAATTAGTATCCATTGAAAAATGTGTTATTTCAATACTTTTAAAATATATATTTTCATAAATTAAAAACACGTTTTTCAAGGAATATTTAACCGTGGATACCTTGTTTGCATACTTTTGAGTCTGCAAACGTATGACTCATGAATAGTATGCAAACTAGATTTTTCAGTTGAAATTTCATGAAAATTGACTTTCCCAGCCAACAATATCGAGTATGCAACGATGACTAATAATGTCAAGTGTAGAAGGGCCTGACTAGAAAAATCTTACCTCACGCATTGCTTGACCCAAAGGACATCACACAAATCAAGGGCTGACTATTAATACATTGGGACGGACGTGGAGCTTACATGATTTGACAAGAAAATGTTCCAAAAAGTAATATGGGACCACATCCCACATGGCAATGGATGTCCCTTGATTTGCAAGATGCCCCTTGTGTCAAGCATTGCGTGAGGCAAAAAAAATTCGCATTCAAATGGTGGTATCCACATTTTTTTGTACCTGGCAAACGAGGCCCTTATATTTTGAGAATTCTTTTGAAGTGGCGGGATTTTTGAAGCATCGATCCTGCGTCAATGTTCACGCACCACATATACACAAGTTTCTTTTTAAAAAGTCTTATTAATATTAACCAAAGTCTAAACCATGGGCATATATGGCGCGCGAGCATTGTGCGCATGATCCCGGCCTGCTTCAAAGATCCGGTCGCTTTAAAATTTTACTCTTATATTTTCCTCCTGCATGACTTTCAAATCTCTTTTAGTTAACATGTAACCCTAAAACCCCCAGAAGCCCTAAAATTCTAGAAGCTCCCTTTGAAGAACATAAAACATTCTCTAAACAACTCCAAACCACCCTAACCAAAGCTTCTGCATGGGGAGATGCTAAAAATTTCCTAGTTCCGGTGACGAACATGTCTAGAGATGAATTTCCGATAAACAATTATCATTTTGCTCATATTCATCGCCAAAGTGGCATCGAGGCAACTAGGGTGTTGTCGGGGGATTTTGCTAGTGTGAATCATCTGGTGACATTCCCTTCAAAGTACAAGCAAGCAAAGTACACCATGGTGTATTGGCTTGGTCCATTGTAATCTGGGCCGAGCCCGAAAGGCCATGGTCACTAGTTCATTCATGTTTGTAAGGCCGAACAAGCAACCAGAGCAATCATAATATAGTTTTGCAATTCAGGAAATAAGAAAAATGAAATTCTTTGAAATTATCGATATAGTAATTTTGTATTACAACTTCCTAGTTGGAAATCCTTGTCATGTAATTTTCTTCTATATCTATTCTACTTATTAGTGATTTTTAACCTTTGGATCTGAGTACCCCAAATAATGTTTTATCCAATGGATAGAAATTACTAATTTAGATGAATTTTGGTACGTAGGTCATTCACCTAGAGATGGGCCAAACATCCACAGGGTTAGTGGCCTCTAAGTGTGTGCCACGTGGCCCATAATATGGTCCATCATCAGCGTAGATGTTTGCAAAAATAAAAAACTTAATAAATCTATGCGTACGTACTCACCATTAAAAGAGTAATGATCACATTGTCATGGACGTTATCAAGCTGCATGGTGGTGTCCTCTTGTGATGTATATATCTTTTCTGCACTCGATAATAATTTCTCAATACCATATTTAGCAAATCGTGAAGTGGCAAAAATTCGCCCATTGGAAATTAATGCAAGTTAAAAATGTTTTAGGTTCAAAAAGCGGTCAAAAAGATTAGAACGCCAGAAGATCGATAAGGACTCCGGGTATAATAATTTTTTAGTAAAAAGCTACATACTAAAAAATCGTATACATATGTTTACATATATGCCCGTTAGATTGGGTGGTAATATAAGTATAATAGAACCAAAACGATATGATATTTCTCTTAAATCCAAGTAATATAAGCAGTAATAATAATTTTCAAAAAATTTTCTCATTTATCAAGGTCTCCACAAAAAATTTTAAACATAAAATTGGTGTCATATATTATATATAAAAAATATTTTTAACAATGAGTTTTATTGATGCGATTTTTTGAAAAATTTAAAATTATGGGGTTGTTTCAGATTATTGAATATTTTGTGTTTTTTTTCTGTAATGTTTTTATAACACCGCGTTTTGAAATGTTTTTACTAAAGAAGAGGTTTTTTATTTTTTTTTTGCAAAAAGTCGGATTTTAACCGAGATTTGCCAGCTATGATTTTTCCTAAGGGGTAGAAGATTAACTTTTCCAGAATGATTGAGGAATTGGAGCAATGGATTTCAATGTGGCTTTCTTGTGCTATGCAAAAGCACAAGTCTTTGTTATAGCTTTCTTGGTAACTGGACAATTCTTTTCAAGACTAAATAGTTTATTTTAATGGAAAATTACTTAAACAAAAATTAATTTTAATTTATTTACAAAATCAAAAATAACTTTTGAAGAATTTAACAAAAAAGTAACTAAACACTCTTTTAAAGAGCGTCTGTTAGCCATTTGTCCTTGCAATGACAGATGTCTGACAGATGCTCTTCAATCGTACCTTGTTTCATCTTTCTCCTTATTTTTTGGGTCGGACTCCAGGGACCCCCATTTTTGATCCCCATCTTGGCATACCCACAGTTTATGTCACGTGGCACACTCTTTGTGACCATTAACCATATGGATGTTTGGACCATCCCTAGATGGACTTACATACCAAAATTCAACTTGATAAGTAATTTCTATCCATTGGATTAGTCTTTTTCATGGATTATTTTTAGCCATGGATTTCGAGCATTATTTAGGGTACTCAAATCCAAAGGTTATAAATCACTAATCAGGCTTATTTTTGGTACGTAGGTCTAACTAGAGATGGGCCAAACATCCATACAGTCAGTAGTCAATAGGAGTGTGCCACATTGCCACACAGTCAACTGTCATCAACATTGATGATGGACCTCCATCATCAAAGTTCTGCTCTGTGTGGGTGAACGTCTTGTGAAGCCCGTGTGCAGGGGCCTAGTTTTGGCTTTAAAGTAGTATATATAGATATATAGAACATTACCATTTGACATTTGCTTCTATTCATTTTTTTTTGTGGCGTAGGATTTCCTTCTTTTTTTGGGGTTTTGTGCATGACTAAATTGCCCTTTCAAATAGTAAAACCCCATTACAATTCTTTAAATGATGTCACCCCCTTACTATTAGTCAAAGTTGTTGACTACGATTGAAATGAGAAACTATAGAAAGAGGTTAAAGTAGAAATTATGGCAAAATGGATGATGATCTCAAATAACGTGATCAAGAACTTGATTCACAGGATGCCCTTTGTGTCAAGCATTGCGTGAGGCAAACATTTTCTCATTCAAATGGTGGGATCCATGTTTTTTGTACTCATTTTGAGAAAAATTTTAAGTGGCAAGATTTTTGAAGCAGCGATCATGCAGCAATGATCACATGCCACATATACCAAGGTTACTTTTTAAAAGTCTTTTTAAAACCAAAGTCTAAACCATCGTTAGATGTGCTGCGTGATCATGGGGTGCATGATCACTACTTCAAAAATCCTGCCGCTTCAAAAAATTTATCTTGTATTTTCCTCTGCATGACTCGTTCAAATCTCTTAGTCAACATGTAACCCTAAAACCCCCGAAAGTCCTAAAATTCTATCAAAGATCTCTACAACAAAGAATGAATACTGGACTCATGGGACAAACTCCAAATTATAAATAATTCATCACAACGTCCTTCTCAACACATCCACAAATATCTACTTTTCTCTTTGAGCAAAAGCTCCCTTTGAAGAACATAAAATATTCTCTAAACAACCCCAAACTACCCTAGCCAAAGCTTCATCGGAGATACTAAAAATGTCCTTGTTCCGGTACGAACATTTCCATAGATGAATTTCTGGCAAACAATTATCATTTTGCCCATATTCGTCATCTCGATCTCCATTTTAAGCCAAAGTGGTATCGAGGCAAGTAGGGTGTTGTTAGGAGATTGTCTAGTGCGAATCATCTGGTGACGTACCCTTCAAAGTACGAGCAAGCGAGGTCCACCATGGCGTATTGGCTTGGTCGATTGGAATCTGGGCCGAGCCCCAAAGGCCCTGGTCACTAGCTAGTTCATTGATGTTTGTGGGGCCGAACAGGTTAGTATAGTTTTGCTATTCAGGAAAATAGTTTATAGGGAAAAATGTACTTACATGGAAACTAAAATTCTTTGAGATTATCAATAGAGTAATTTTGTTTTGCAACTTCCTAGTTGGAATCCTTTTTCACTGTAATATTCTCCTATATCTATTCTACTTATTAATGTACGAAGGCTCTTCTTGAATGCCTAACACTAATCCCCAGCCAATATTATGCTTCTTTCACTTCTTTTTTTTTATTTTTACTTTTTAAGGGCTTTTTGGTCCACACAACTCTTACTTTTCAACAGGGTGTAAATGCTAGTTTTAACTGCTGTGAATTCTTCCTAGAGAATCTTTTTGATAAGGAAGTCAATTATCAGCGTTGATGACTGACCATAGTGTGAGCCACATGGCACATTATGAGAGGCCACTGATCGTATGGATGTTTGGATCATCCCTAGATACATGTACATAACAAAAATTAGCATGATTAGTGATTTCTAACCTTTGGATATGAGTACCCCAAATTATGCTTGAAATCACTGGTTAAAAATAAACCATGGAAAAGACTTTTATCTAATGGATAGAAATTACTAATCTAGATGGATTTTTGAATGTAGGTCCACCTCGAGATGGGCCAAACATCTATATGGTTAGTGGGCTCTAAGTATGTGCCACATCGCTCATAATATGGTCCATCATCAACGTGGATGTTTACAAAATAAAAAAAATGAAAAAGTTAATAAATCTATCCGTAGGTACCCACTATTAAAAGTCTTTAATCCAATGGATAGAAATTACTAATCATTATTAATTTTCATATGTAGGTCTACTTAGGAATGGGCCAAACATCTATACTGTCAGTGATCTCCAATAGTGTGCCATGTGTAAGGTTCTATCATGTGTAAGGTGCATGTGCATCGCACGTGGCATCCCCTTATTTACTAGAGAGAGAGATTATATTTTGAAAACCAAACCAGTCACAGAATTAGTGGAAGCCAGGCCGGGCCAAATGTGATGTCCTATGACACAAATAAAATAAAATAATGCCCTGTATGGTTGCCTTTAGAAAAGTTTTTTTAAAAATGTTATTGTCCATAAATGTTAAAAAAAGTTCTATGGAATGAAATTTTGTAAAAAAATTTGACCTACAAATAGTCATTTAGAAAACTTTTTGCCATCACCATACATGGTTTAAATAGAGATTAGTTTGAAAGAGTGAAACTTCATTTTTATTTTAAAAGTAAAAAAATTTATGCAGAAGCGTATAATTTCTTAAATTCAATAATGATCTTATTTTCGATAATTAATGCCTTGGTTTAATTATATACTAATGCAGAAGCATTTAAATCCCTTAGATTAATTATAATCTTATCATTAAATGGTTAATTCTTTAATCTAAGTGTCTATCATCTATTTCATGTATTAACCAATAATCTCGATGTGATAGATTATTTAACGGCACATTTTATTAAGTTCTTTAAATCCATGCTATTTTAAGTCCACGTGTCATGCATCAGATGCATTGATCTATACCGATTAGATCAGTGACTCATTTACTTTTGACAACAATTTATTGGTCTAGGGTCACTTTAGAGTCGATTTTTCATAGATGTCACATTAATGTATTAAATCCTATATTTTTACAACATGATTACATTTATCTAAAATTTCATTCTATCATGCTATGAAATTCAAAATCATCAAGTAATCAAATAAAGAAATCAAACCATCACATAATTAATAAGGTTAGAATCATTCACGAAAATAAAATAAAAATAGTACAACTATGAAATGACCCAATATCACTCATTTAATGAAAATAATAAAATAAAATGATCAAGGTTCATCAATGGTAATGATGATGCCTAGATATCATTTGGACTATTTTCTCTATCCACAAAGCCATCATCTATCGCCTCGACTCTGTACTCGTCCTCTTAAGTTTCCCCATTCGATTCTTCATCCTTTACTCTAGGTACCGACAAACGAGTGAGCCAAAACCAATGAAAAATCCATAGTGTATGCATATACAAGATATAAACTCAACACATCATGCTCGCATTCCATACATACATATTTAATATTTTAAATCAATAATCATGACAAACAATTATAAATAAATAATGTGCAACCAAATATATTTATTCTAGAACCCATCGATGGGTCTCCATCTCTTTCTCACGTCAAGAACAGCTCTCAATCTCTTCTATAGGTGGTTCAAGATATTTCACCCAAAGGCTCCAAGCCTTTCTTGATTGAAATAAATCGTCCTCCATACAACTAAACCAGCCAAATAACATACATCTCCATGGTATTATAATTGGAGAAAATCATAACAATAATAACATTCCCTCATGCATCAATATTCATCATTCAACATTCACCAATCATAGCTATGAATATTGTAGTATAATCCTCATGTTACCAACATCATATGATTAATACTACGCATAACATAAATAAAAATTGGCAGCCTTTCAACGTGTGGATTCTTACATAAAATTTTCAAAAAATAAATCAAGAGAAAGAAATGATAATCTAACTATGTAATTATATAATTCTAAACATAATATTATGATTTCAACTCATTTCAACATTATACATGTCTTAGATCAGTACTTTAATAAAAATCGAAGAATACGTAAATTCTGAAGATGGTCGAATGGAATTCTCCCTGAAGTATGGTACTCCTCTCAATTTTTCCTTTGACTTTTCCTTCTGGCTCGAGTGCTTTCGGGCTTGGGTTAAAGGTCCACGGGATCTTCTCTCTTCTTTAATGTAGGTTGGATTTGTAAAAGCTTTTAAGCCTTTATGGCATTCCTTAAATAGGTTTAGAAAGTATTTCATAAATAATAGGGTTTCTAATTTTAAAGCGATTTTTGTTATTTTTAAAACAGTAAATTTTACATCCCACTAAAGGACCTATTTTACGTTGGATATGGGCTAAAAAGTAGCCCAATGCCTATGAGTATCAATTAGGCTTCATTTTAGATTATTTTAAGGTCCGAAAACTAAATTAGCCTTATGGTCCCACCCAACAATTATAACTCAATCAATCATGCAATTATTTATATTATATTAATAATTTAAATACTTATTAATTATGCATTAAGTTAGAAATTACACCATTATGCATGAATTATTCTAATTCGACTAATTACTCAATCAATCATGAATTATCAATGTCAAATTTCAACTGTGGGTCCCACTATTTATGAAAATTATAGATCAGACCTTAAAAATAGAGAAAATAAAATTTGTGAGATTATTAGATGTAAAGAGTCAATTAAAGTATGGATCATGCCGAAAGTGTCAGTTCGTCGTTCTAAAGTCAAATAAGTTTATTTTGAACGCATTTAGTCAAGTTAGGGTCTTGTGGCTCCCGCCATTAGAAATTTTATTATTCTCTTATTATGTCAAACCCATTATTAAATGTTCAAAAGGTAGAGAGGTCTTCAGTTCATTAGAATGTCACGTGATTCTAAGGTTGATTACATCTCTAGGATTAAGTTATGAAATTTATCTAAGTGTCAGACCTAATAACTTGACAATTAATCAAAGTAAAAAAAATTAAATTGACAAAAGTATGTTGATAGTGGATATTACTCTAATACCCTAAAACAAAAGTTTAAGGTATTACATCAAGGTTCATACATTAGGACATATTGTGATAATACTACTCAAGTTTATCTATCCAACTCATCAAATCCTTTATTTTTCTCATTTCTCATATTTTTTATTTATTCTTGTCACTAAAAATCACTCAATTTTATAAATTATTAAATTTGTATCTAATAAATTAGAAAATTTCTTAAGATATCCATGTACGACAAACATCATTTTATACTTTTATCCGCCAAATGACTAAACTAATATAATCTTTTTATTTCTAAATTATTCCAAACCTTATTTTTCACCTATAAATACCATATCCCTTAAAGGGTAAAAAACATTCCTTCAAGTCCTTAAGCCTAGAGAAACTCTTATCATAAAGTTTTCTAACCATTCAAAACTCTTTAAAAATTCTTAAAAAATATTCTAAAGCCCATTTTGTTATAAGAGATTAAATGGAAGGAGAAAGAATCTTACTCTTGCTCACTTCATTTTTTCTTTTATCTTAAAAAAAAGAAGAAGATCAATTAAAGAAGAATGATTATTTAAAAAGTACGATATAAATTTTATAGGGGTGTTTAAGCCACCCTAATCCTTTCTTTTTATTTTTTATTTTATTTCTATTTTATTTAATTAGTTTTGTTTTGTAATATCTTGAACTGTCATTCAGGAATATTTTCATAATTTACTTATATATGGCAAATTTAGATATTGTAATTGCTATTGTGTGTTTATTAATCTTTGAAAATATGCAAAGAACCTAGACAAAACTTGAAATTTATGACACTTAAGAGTCATTTACATGCTTAAATATTGAAATAAAATTTTGTAGATGCACAATCTAGGCACCATTTAACGTACTTAATCTAATAAGAATATAATAAATTTTTAGATGGTGAGACCCATGAGAACCCTAGTGACACCAAAATGTACATAAATAATTTTAAAATGATAATTTTGAACTATCATAAATATACTACTAAACGAACACAAAATATAAAAGGCATACCTCGAATACTTTAATTGGCTAATATGAACATAGTATAAATAATTGCATTATTGATTGGGTTATAATTGTTGAGTGGGCTTATAGGGGTCAATTTAGAGACCTATTAGGCTTAAAAATAATCTTAAATGAAGCCTAGTTGATTCCTATAGGCTTTGGGTCCATATCAAACCTAAAATAAGCTTTTTAATGGGTTTTAAAATACACTCATTTAAGGGATAAAAATAACTTAAAAATAAAAATCCAAAAATCACAATCCTTATAGAATGTTTTATAAATCTATTTAAGAATAGCCTTTGAGACTTGGAAGTTCTCACAAATCCTAACCATCATCTTTTATCTTTTCTTTCAATTTTAAGAAAAATAAAAAGGTTTCAAGGATATTTCAAGAATCAAGGTAAGTACACTTTCATTATTGATTTTTTACAATAAAATCTAATCTCTTAATACTTTAAATACCATGATGTCTTTGTTAGATGATTAATCTCCCACATGTACCTATATTATATAGTTGATCTTTATGTTTTATTGTTAATCATGATAATCAGATGGTTAGAATCTTATGATCATTTGTGATTTATGATTGATCTTTATGCGTAATGATTGATTGTGATTATTTAATAGTCAATCTTACATGACTTCTCATATCTAATCGTAGATCTTAGCGAATCATGATTGATTTGGATAATTGCATGGATGATCATACATGAATTGCAATTTTATGGTTGATCTTGAGTTATCTTACATCTACATGCATGATGATCATGGTATAACATGACTTGGATGTAATAGGAAAGAGCATTAAAGTTCAGGTTGGTCCCACATTCATCCGGGTTGGCCCCATATATATTTACTAGTTAGTGTACTCGTGCATTGCACCTGATAGTTTTCAAGATCTTTTTGGAGACACAATACAAGTAAAAAACAACCTATATATAATATTAAAAAAAGAAGCATCTAACAATTGAACATATATGGTAAATCTACTAAATACACACACATAATCAGATCCTATTATAAGTAGTTGTGGTTAAAAGTTTGTTTAATTATGACGATTATACACAAACAATCGTAAAGCTCTTTTAATCGCATGTAAATTAACTTCTCACTCAAAGTGATGATATAATAAGGAAAAAAATAACAATTCTCATTACTTGCTCAACCCAATTATAAATATTTATATTTTTCAAAATTTAAACACGATCACAAAAACCAAAATAAACAATACTCATGTTTTATCTTTTTTTCATTAGTTATTTTTTTTTTTCAATTGAGATTCTTCAATTTTCTCAACTTCTTCTGCCACCAATCATCCGATTGTTTGTTCATTCACCTTGAGTTTTTGTAATTTTATAAAGAATAAAAAGTTTTTCTTGATGCATAAAATGAGCTTTTTGTAGTACTTGCATTTCATCTTTTTTTGTTATACAACGTAAACGAAGTTATTACAGTGATATTTATTATTTTATGAAATTGAACTTAACAATAATTTTCATACTTGTTTATTAGATTTTATAATTTTGAAATTGGACACACAATTAGAATTTTTGTTTCATTGAATAGAGTAATCAAAGTACTTTTGATATTATCTGATATGATAAGTTTTAATATATATTTATATTAAAAAAATTTCAAAGTTAGTATGTATTAATTTACCAACAAAACGAATGTATATTTATTCAAATTTACCTTTGGGTATATTCAATATTTTTTTTTCATTTATAGCATTCAACTCTATATTCAGTGATCTTAACCTTACTCTGGCATATTGTACAAGCGTCAAACCATTGTTTATTCATTATTTTTTATGTTTAGGATCATTGCTTTAATAAAGTAAAAGAATTTCTTCAAATTTAAGCAAATTTATTACAAATTTATTGTAATACCATCGTATATGGATCCTTTTTTCTTTCGATGCAATTATTGGTTTCTCTGAAACCATTTCTTCAAGCAATTATCCTTCATTTTTAGTTAAATCACCCCATAAAATCAATTGAAGAGACTCTGATCTGCACATACGAATCTATCGTATTGATCTGGAGTCGTGGTCTTAAATTCAGGCTTCAATATTATTTACATATGTGCGTGTGGCAGCCATCTTTTTTGAAATTCGATCACATAAACGTGCGCTATAACTTTCTCAAATATTTTCTACTTAAAGAGTTGGCTTTAGGTCTTGGAATTTTGCTCGAAATACCCTCGAAGTCAAATCAGGCATGCCTTGAGGAAGTTGACCCTTCTTTTAATTCATCTTTAATCTTCGTCCACACATGATTGCATGTCATTATAATGAAGAAATATGGCTTTCCAAATCATTGGACCAATGCTATTGAATCTAGATAGCTACGATGCATGTCCCGAGGGCCACAAACAAAAGATGTAGAGAGGACTATCCTTTGGCCGACTTTGCTTCTTCTTGTCTCACCATGTTAATCTTACTAATATAGTGACTAATGGATGTGGAGCCCATATACAGATGAGTTAAGGGCTAATTTTTGGTGATGTTATTCTTCTCAACATGGATATCAACCTTACAAAAAATCAGCCCATTCCAACAGTAGTATTATGAAAAATGGATTGCAAGTTGAAAAGTTTTGGACCGTCCAATTTCACCATTAGATTGAAGTCCATATTTGATAGGGTTAGAAGTTTTAGAAATTGCTGATTTTGGTGAGCATGATCTCCATGGCGAGGAGATCATTGTCGCGAAAAATCAGCCCTTAACTCATCTACATGTGGGCCCCACATTCATTAGTAATCTATTAGTAAGAAAAGCATGACTCAATATATATATAGGGCTGGGATATAATGACTCATGCTATTCTTACTAATAGATTACTAATGAATGTGGGATACATATAGATGAGTTAAGGGCTGATTTTTGGTGACAATGATCTCCTCGCCATGGAGATCATCCTCACCAAAAATCAGTAATTTTTAAAAAATTTAACCCTATAAAATAAGGGTTTAAATTTAACCATGAAATTTGACAGTCCAATTTTTTCAACTTGCACTCTACCTTTCATAACTCTACAAATGTTGAAATGGGCTGATTTTTTTGTAAGGTTGATATCCATGTTGAGAAGAATATCATCACCAAAAACTAGGCCTTAACTCATCGGCATGTGGGCCCCACATCCATTACTAATTATATTAGTAAGAATAGCATGAATCAACGTGTATATATATATATATATATATATATATATATATGGAATTTTGGACTTTCCAATTAATCGATAACTTTGAGTGCACTTTTGATAGGGTTAGAAGTTTTAGAATGGGCTGGTTTTTTTGTGAGGATGATCTCCACGGCGAGGATATTACCTCACAAAAATCAGCCATTAATTCTTCTCTATATGGCCCCACAAAAGCATGTCAAATGGCGTGTCAAAATAACAATCAAATTGTACCAGTTGTTGATGGCCTCTCCCATGTCCCAAACAACTTTTTATGTTTTTTATTCTTATTAAGTGAAGTAGCCATGGATATCTTATCTTAATTTCCAGGCTAATGGAAGAGCTAATATTTGATGCAATTTAATTTTCAAGGTGTCAAGTGTCAACAAGTACCAATTTCCCTACAAAACAAGTGGTTCAAGGTGGCATGCATGTTCGATACTTGATCGCAAGAAAAGAAAGAAAGATATAAATGATAAGCTCAAAAGGAAAAACATCGGCATGTGTTTGTAGAGATGAGATAAGTAGAGTAGTTGAGCATATCTCTTGCAACATCTCCAACATTAAAACAAAGGAGAATGTTAATAACCTTGGAGGTAGTGAGGGTGTGCTAAATTTTCTCTACAACATCATCTATGAAATCTTGTCCAGACTTCCAATAGAGTTGCCCATTCGATGCTGGAGCGTATGTAAGAGGTGGCTCAACTTAGCAGAGGATCCAAATTTTACCGAGTTGCATTTAAATCGAGCGCCAACAACCTCATCGTTGTACCAATAGGTCCAAATCCGTTCAAAGATACCTTAAGCAGTATAGTTTTGGTAGACAAATATCTAACATCACATTGTTGCTTCTTGCAATGGCTTGCTTTGTGCAGTTTCGCATGGTGAACATGATCTTTTCTTCATATAAAATCTAATTATCAGATAGTGCGTGATGTTGCTCGAATCGGATTCTTTCTCACACTCTTTGAATGTAAAGCTCTCTTTGTTCTTGACTTATATCTGAGTATATTTGTTGATTCCTCGATCAGTTTGAGGAGTCTTGGTTTCAACTGAAATAATGTATTTCTTTTTGTAATACAATCTAAACATTTAATTTTAATATCATTTTTGGAGGAAGTGCAAACCTTCATGCGATATCATTTTTGGTGAATCATACTGTCCTTTCTTGAAAAAGAATAAGCTTCTTACAAAATTTTTCAGATTTTAAGGCTGTTAAAACGATTTTAATGGTCTTTATTTTCTAAGCGTCAAAACGATTTTTAACATAACGGGTTTGGGGCATTACCATTTTAACAACAGTTAAAACCATTGAAACGATGTTATTTTAAACCATGCTTGAAGATACAATCCATGTGAATCATTAAATGACGTAACTCCTGATGATTTTATGTGTCCTAGGTTGGAAAGTCCTAGTCAATTATACGAGTTATTTGTTATTGTTGAGCAAGAAAATCAATAAACACAATCGCACCAAAAATAAGAATCAACAAACACAAGAAAGATCATTAAAGGTGTGTTGTGTTGATAGATAGATAACAAAATTATGGTCCCACGGGGCATGTTTATGCTTTTGACTAGTTAGAATCCATGCTTTTGACTGGATAACATGACATCATGATACTGTGTTCAGTTTTGAAAGATATATTTTACAATAGCTAAAGCTGATGTTAATCATCCTCAGTGCAGCCTGTCACGGCCTATTCTAACGGACAGTGTCACAGGCGTGACACCCTTCGGAAGATGCACGAGAATGCCAAGTGATGGGCATGAGTGCCTTGAGATGATCGAGTTGTGCTAGGAGATATAGTGAGATGTACGGGCATGGCTAGGAGGACTAGGCATGGTGCCTGAGTCATGATGAGGGTTCTTGAGTTTGGAAGCTTCACACGTGAGTTGAGGATCTATAATACGTATCGCGAGGATCGTGGAGATGAATCTCGAGGAATGCAAAACTCGGGGAGTACGCTTGGGCTCAAAATTGATGTTTCCTTTCCAAGGCCCATTTTGGGTCCGTTATACTCTTTAGGGGAGGGGTGTGTATCCTGACCTCCCTCATGGCATGGCAAGCTGGCCATCAATTGGGATATCCCTAGTGTGATCCAGGGCCGGGCTTGGGCATCCTAGGGGGAATGACCTAAGTTTCCCTTGACATCGAACATGTCTTGGGACAGTGTTGGGCATGGGGTGCTAGCACTATGGGTTTGATCGGTCCAGAGGTTTATGATGTAGTGCACGCTCGCTATGCGCTATGGACAACTCTTGGGTCGTGAGGACGGATTGAGCTATCCCTTGCGATGGACTGCTCGGGTGTGCTAGAGTTTGGTGCTCGGTGCTCCTAGGCCGGGTTACCTTGGTAGTGAGGCATGATCGGCACAGGATGGGGCGACACTGTGTCCGGATAGGATGATGCTTGGATGACCCGATGTGTAGCTTAATTGGATCGAGCATGGATGGGATGGCTGACTAGTCAGGCGTTCAAGGAACCCTGATGAGCATGGGAACCCTATGAGTAGGACGAGAGTCATGCGTGACTTAATGAAGGAACTTGTAAGCCAGCTAGGCAAGGCTTGGCATGGGACTAAGGATGAGTTGTACCCCTGTTAGGCATCGATGTGAGGTGATTAGGGTCGGATAAGTACTCGGATGATGGTAAGGCTGGCTCTGACTGGGTGATGGTTGGGACGCCGCACGGTTATTCAGCAAAGTGAAAAATGTGGTCGTGACAGTTGGTATCAGAGCTGATTTGTGCTCTCCTCGATAATGGCATCAAGGTAGAGTTCTGCCTCCTTGACTGTGATAGTCAGGATGGTGCGATCAGAGTAGTGCAAGGTTGCTTTGAGTATGAGGTCAGATGCTGAAGTGATGCTTGTGTGCTTTGGTTGGGTTGCACTTTGGTGTCCACAGAAGATCGGATCTTTGTGGGAGCATACGTTTTAAGCCAGGTGACTGGTATCTTGAATGCAGTAGATTGTATTTAGATTCACTTGGTGTGATTGGTGTGGTTTTGAGTAGTTCTTAGGCTACTGGCCGCAATAGACTATTGGTTTCTATCGAGTGGATTCGTCATGGTGGACTTACCCAGGATCGAGTTGATGATCAACAGCATTTTGATGGTGTCTCTAAAGTTGGGTGTAGCTACTGTTTGTGCTGGAAGATGAGTTACTACTAGATGAGTGTTTTGGGGTGCTTGGATATCTTCAGGAACAGAGTTGCCAATGTTCAGGGAAAGATTGGAAAATGATTCTTATTGTTCAACATCTCGATGGTTGAATATCCTGGATGCATGTCAGTAGGTGATGCTGGGTGGTTCGATTTACCACGTTAGTTTGATGGAGAGGACTACCATGCCAGGTTTGCAAGTTACTATCTGGATAACTACATGGAAAGCACGGTTGTGCAATTGAGATGATCTTCATGGTGAAGGCGTGATAGGCTTCCAGGAGTGGAGGCATGGTTTGTGTCCAAGCTGAGGTGTGTTCAGAGTGAAGGTAGGGATGCCGAGGAACTAGGGCGCTATATGGTTGGTTAGTAGAACAATGTTCATGGTGAACACAGTAATATCAAGATTGATTTAAAGGATGCGCTGGGGTGCTATTGAGAGGAACCTTCGGGGAGACGAAGGCATGGGATGCTTCCAAAGTGTGGAAGTGTGCTTCGTTGTTCAAGCTAGTATGTTCAAAGGTAAAGGCAAGTGTGTTGAAGACGTGAAGTACTATGGGGCTAAACAAGTGAAGTTTGTTTGGGAAGAAGACAGTGATGTCAAGGTACTGGAACATGGATTGGTAAAACAAAGAAGAATGGCAAGACCCCTTGTGATGACGGGATAAGCCAGAGATAAATAGTTGCTTCCTCAGGGTGAAGACACAATGGTAGTGTTCAGGTACTAGAGAAGCTCTTTGATGAAGAGGCATGTTAGCAGCTTAAGTGGGGGAGTCCATTCAAGTCATTGGTATGAAAGAGGCAAGTATGGTGGTATGTTGCAAGTTGAGAATGCTCAGGGTGAAGACAAGTATGTCAAGGCACTAGAGCAGGATTTAAGGATACAGGTGATAGGGAAGGACCCTTCCATGGTGTTGGGTCATGTTGGAACTGAATGTGGATGCTTTCTCGTGGTGAAGACACAGTGACAGTGTTTAGGTACTGGAGAAGCAAATTGGTAGTAGCAGTGTGTTGAGAGCCTGAGTGGGGGAGTCCACCAAGTCAGTGACACAAAAGTGGATTGGTACGTGGGTACAATACTAGGATGTTCTGGTAGGTGTGACAAACTAAAGGCATTGAGGTGTTGTGGTTCGAGTCATGCCATAGTGGTGATACACTATTCGTTCGAGGTACTTGTGAGCCGCTTCGAGATGCTACATGGGGTGAAGAATGTTACTAGACATCCAATGATGATGAAGTTCGAAGGAGAGTCCTCAGTGGAGGCAAGTTCAGAGGGAGACCTCAATGGAGTGCAAAGGAGTGAGGCACGATGGATTCGAGGTACTAGTGGGGCAGCTTTGAGATGGTGGGCAGCTCGGAGATGTTACATGTAGTGAAGAACAGTGCCAAATTGATTGAGACAGAGTTTAAGAGGAGCCCTCAATGGAGGAGCAGTTGTGGAGACGTCCTCAGGAGAGGCATGGTGATTTGTGTTTTCGAGCTACGGTAGGGTTGTTGGCCAATTTGCATCAGGGATGCGTTAGAGTGAGCAAGCTAGAAGAGGAAGCTCAAGTTTTGAGTAACCTCAGTGGAGGTAGGGCGCTATTTAGGAACGCAATGGGCTGGTGAGCCACACCTTGTGAGGTGCCCGTAGTTTGAAAAGAGGAAGATTGGGGTCGTAATGGATTTCGAGGCCCAATTTGACTTGCGAGTCACGATGGGAGAAAGCGAAGTGGTGTGCATTGATCATGTTAATCGTTTGAGCATGGTTCAGACTCGAGGGACGATGGACTGTTTCTCAGAATGCATGCTGAAGTTTGAGGATATTGAGTACCTAGAGGATAAGAAGATCCTTAGGTTAGCATAGAGGTGTAGTGGAGACCATGGTGGTCGATGGGAGAAGGTGAAGTGTAGTGTTTCCATGGCCAAGTTCAGTGAGGTACTGGGCGAAGTTTTGAGGAATAATGGTTGTTTTGTAGTTCGAGTATACTATGTGTCGAAGGCCGTCAGATGGGAGTGTTTGATCCACTATGGTGGAGCGCATGTACGAGTTGATTATCCGCTTTTAGTTTGATTCGACGAGGACATCGACCATTTGAGTGGGGGAGAATGTCACGGCCTGTTCCAACAGACAAGGTCACAGGTGGGACACCCTTTGGAAGATGCATGAGAATGCCAAGAGATGGACATGAGTGCCTTAAGATGATCGAGTCATGCCGGGAGATGTCCTGAGATGTACGGGCATGACTGGGCTGTGCCGGGCATGGCTAGGAGGACTAGGCAAGGTGCCTGAGTCATGATGAGGGTTCTTGAGTTTGGAAGCTTCACACATGAGTTGAGGATCTGTAATACGTATCGTGAGGATCGTGGAGATGGATCTCGAGGAATGCTGAACTCGGGGAGTACGCTTGGGCTCAAAATTGATGTTACCTTTTCTAGGCCCATTTTGGGTCCGTTATACTCTTTAGGGGAGGGGTGTGCGTCCTGACCTCCCTCATGGCAAGCTTGCCATCAATTGGGCCATCCCTGGTGTGATTCAAAGCTGGGCTTCGGTATCCTAGAGGGGATGACCTAAGTTTTCCTTGACATCGGACATGGCTTGGGACAGTGTTGGGCACGGGGTGCTGGCACTGCGGGTCCGGAGGTTTATGCTGTAGTGCACGCTCGCTATGCGCTATGGACGACTCTTGGCTCATGTGGACGAATTGAGTTATCCCTTGCGATGGACTGCTTGGGTGTGCTAGAGTTTGGTGCTCGATGCTCTTAGGCCGGGTTACCTTGGTAGTGAGGCATGATCGGCATAGGATGGGGCGACACTGTGCCTGAATGGGACGATGCTTGGATGACCCGATGTGTAGCTTAATTGGATCGAGCATGGATGGAAGGGCTGACTAGTCAAGCATTCAAGGAACCCTGATGAGTGTGGGAACCCTATGAGTAGGACGAGAGTCATACGTGACTCAATGAAGGAACTTGTAAGCCAGCTAAGCAAGGCTTGGCATGGGACTCTGGATGAGTCGTACCCTTGGTTGGCATCGGTGTGAGGTGATCAAGGTCGAATAAGTACTCGGATGATGGTAAGGTTGGCTTTGATTGGGTGATGGTTGGGAGCGCCGCACGGTTATTCCGCGATGTCAAAAATATGGCCGTGAGAAGCCTTACCCCTTAGAGGACAGGATTTTTGGCCTACAGTCCAAGGTTGGCCACAGAGAGTGACATCTTAGCTCACCAACAATAGAAAAACGCTCTTTTTCCAAAGAAAAAAAAACCAATAAAAAAATGCTTTTAAGGAAGACTATACTTATAGCTACCTGTACACCAACACTGGTTTTCACATGCGAGTAGTGTATGTGTCAGTTTGGTTCTTTGTACATAAGAGACACATATGTGTCAATGGGAGGTTGAGCATATAAAATATATTGAAGTCGAGAAATAAAAACTGAGGTAGAGATCGTTTGGAGGAGGAGAAGGAGAAGAAAGCAATGGAAGCGACGAAAGAGAGAGGAGTAGAAGTTAGAGAAAGAAGGGCAAAAAGACAATGATTATCAAACTTCTTCGATCGATCCAACGTTTAATATATTGCTTCGCGAGACGATCAGCAAAGGAGGAAAAGACGTGGAGAAAGATGGAGCCCAAGAAGCCTAATGATCTTCTTGTATTCACTCATTTCGTGAACAAAGTCAATTCTTCATTGGAGTGAGAGACAGAGAGATATGTTAGATATGGAGACTGGGGGAGTCTAATCGATTGGATCCCAGCCCAATCGATTGGAAGTCCCTGTGTCAACGCCCACTTGCAGGTTAAAGCTCATACACTCTCTACCATCGCCACTAACAACCCAATTGTTTGTTAATCTTTTTAATTCTTTCTTTCTCTTCTATTTGACGATGATCTTTTCATCCCGCATGGCCTATAATGCACACGACCCTAACAACATCATTGTTGCTGCAGGATGTTATATCTTAAGCTCCATCAATGTTTTTTCCTCAAAAGGTTGAGCTGATGTTTCCAATGTGTTACAGGGGCATATTGTCTGATCGGATCATCTTATTTTGGATCTGAGCTGATAGGGAGATCATGTGGGCCATGTTCGTGGCCATGCAATCATTCAAGTAACACTTCCAGATACAAGGAAAAACTTCTGCATTTCCGCTCAAGGGGACCCACTATCATTGATTAGTGGTTGGAGCTCCATGGGCTCAAAAGATCCACGTTGTTGTTGCGAGGAAATTCAAGAAACCAGGTACTTAGACCGCTAGATGTTGAAAGCTCAACAGCTGGATTAAGATTACCATTGGCGACCTATCTTTCTCCTTGTTTGTTTTTCAGTTTCTTCATCTAAATGGTGGAGGAGAAGATGAAACCCAAAGGAGTAGGAGAAGAGTTGAAGAGACCATTCGTGTCTCTAGAAATATCGGATTGTCACTAGTGAATTCAGGAGCGCACACTAGAAACATCGGCAGTGCGGATTTAGCACAGCCAGAGCGTGAACCAACCACAAATTTGCACCCAAACTGCGAGTTTGCGGTTTGAGTGCGGGATCATTACCCCTAGGAGGATGTTCTATTACTAAGGTTTGTCCCATACCTAGGTGGACCTATATACCAAAAAATAAGCCTCATTAGCTTTGGATCTAAATACTCCTAATTATGTTGAATCCAATGGTTAAAAATATTCGCATGAAAAGGAGTGAAATTCAAAGGTTAAAAATATTACTAATCAGGCTGGTTTTTGGCTACGTGGCCCATAGTATACTCCGACATCAACATTGATGACCGATGTCCATCATCACGTATTTACTCAAAACAAAATTGGCTCCTAGTGGGGCTGTTCTTTGATGCAAACTTCTAATAGGGTGTTGTCCCCTGGTCCAAACCTTTGTTCCTAAGGATCACATCAACCAAATCCTGAACCCATAATGGTTTGGACAATGGGGAGGGTGTCTTTCTCAGGATAACAACATCATTTTCTTGTAAAGTATCGACTTTACAATATGAGCCACATCACACATTTTTAGAGGACACTGACCGTACGTATGTTTGGTTAATCCCTAGGTGGACCTACAAACCAAAATTCAACCTGATTAGTGATTTTTAAGCATTGGATTGGAGTCATTTTCATGGGTTGATTTTAACTGTAGGAATTTGACTATTATAGACCAAGTACAAGGATCAGAAATGTTTAAAATCAATTATCAGGCTGATTTTTGGTTTGTAGGCCCACCGAAGGATTGGTCAAACATACACGGTCAGGGTCACACGGTCAAGGTGCTCTAAAAATGTGCCACGTGGCTCATATTGTGGGCAGTCAGCGGCTTTCCGGCTGTCACCCGCCAGCCAAGTTTGACACGAGTTTATTGAAATAAAGAATATTCTTTGAGGACAAAAGAAATATTCATAGCATCATTGTCCCTAAGTTCAAACCATAGTTAGCAATTTGGCATACGGTAAATATTCGAAACGGGAAAAGTTCGAGTTTAATTCGGTTTCGGGATAAAAAAATTTGGTCGAAAATTCGGCCATTGTTGAAATGTTATATTTGTTTAGCCTTAAAAAGCCTGAATTTTACCAATATGAGCTAAAAAATGAACCAGTTCAAGGTCAGGATGATGGAAATATGTTTGCTCCCCACAGTGAGTCTCATGCTTATTTTAGTGGGTACTATGGTGAGTCTGATAGAAATGTTGTTTTCTTATTTTATCAGATACGACCACTATTTCTACGCCTAATGAAGTTGAAGAAAATATTGCGCCCCACAAGGTTGATGTTCCATCTCCAACGTTTAGCTTAGGGTTGAATGTCAAATGGGGTCGTTGTAAGTTTATTAATTTTGTCGATAACAAAGTGTTATTAACCATTAGGAATGCTGAGTTATATGGTTTGTGCGCAGCGACCCCTCGAGTAGACCAACAACAAACAGCACATGTGGAGTGTAAGAGTACCCGATTGACGGAGAATATATTTGTGACCGTCAATTTGGGTGAAACAGTCATTTTAGATGGTAGTTAGCTTCTCCAATACTACATGTATATTAAGTCTCTATGTTGTTTCTCATAACATCATGCAACCGACCCATCTCATGCAAGGGGAGAGGGGCAAGGCAATGCTCTGGCCAGTCCAATAGATAAATGATAATAAATGTCAATACGAAAAAATTTTAACATGCTGAATGTATTTGTTTCATAAAGTATGTAAACAACAGAAATGGCGTAAAGTACCAGTTGCTAAAGGGTATTGTAGGATACGGTTAGTATTAGAACAACATTATTTCACACTAATGAAATGGATACAGTAATAGTATTAATAAACATATTGGACCATCTTGCAGTAAAGGTCCTCAGACTGTATAGGAAAATGTCGATGAAAAAAAGATGAAGGGTGACGAGAAGGTAGCTAAACAAAAAAAGAAGTTGTGGTAGTATTAGAAAATGACCATATTTTAATGAACATGCTCAACAGTTGATGAAATCGATGCACTAATGCTATTCTAACATCATGCATATCGCAGGCAAAGTACGAAGACTCGTGGAGCACCTACCTTATGTAGAAGGTGGAGGTTGTAGAAATGTCACTTTGCATGGTATGCGTTAATGTGTGTATTTCTTGAAGTTGTTAACTTCATCATGAAATCTTTCATACTTCATTGATTCTTTAATGAGAAACTTTCTAACTGAATGCTGATTTATATGTAATGTGGTGGTTTTGCAGGTTCTGACAAATGGGAGGTTTGTCACAACAAGGCCCAGGGTTGAGTAGGTTAAGAGTGTAGGGCATATTTGAATGTGACTGTGAACCAGTGAAGCGAAAGTATTGTATCCGCCTAATCTCTCTCTGTAGCTAACAAATTGCCAAATTTAATGCTTCCAAGGTGTTTTAATGTATAGTTATTGCTCGTTGTCTAGGTACAGGAACACCAATCCACTGACAATGTCGAACTAGATCGTCCGCTTTTTCTCGAAAATTCATCCATGTCCTCCTACGAAGAGCAAGTAAGTCGAACTCTGGATACATCAAAGAAAATGAGGAACGCGAAAGTGTTTAATTAAGATTTTGTGTGTAGCTACCCATTTTTCTCTTACACATTTATAAGCTTAAACTAACACCATCTTTTAGTGGGCATTTACTTCTCAACGCGGTGTCTTATAATTTGGTTGGGGTGCATTTACTGAGTTGGTGTAAAGTCTAATATGAGTTGTCAATGTTGTACATTAGTGCATTTAGTTACTGCATTTACTCGTCAATGCACAGTCTCAGCACAACCATTATAAATCACAGTCTGTTACAAAGGTGCATTTAAGTGTCACTCTGACAACATCAACAACCGGTTATTTGAGAACAACAAAATCAGAGTTCATATAACAAAGTATGGTGACATTGCACCCATTTCAAATACTTGATCCTTAAAATGTACCAAAATTACACAAAAAGATTACTCGGTGGAAAAAATAGAAGTTAGAAAAAGGATAACCAATGGCTTTGACTCAGCCAAATGCTACTCGTCCTTCAATTTTATTAGTGCCAACTGTGTATGTCGCAATGCTTCTAGGATTATACTCAATCATCCGTTTGCAAAACCATGGTAGACGTTTGTACGAGTCTTTCGCTGCATCATGAATGTCTTCCTTCGGAACTTCCTTTCCTCGCCATGCTTGCTTGTACAGAAGACTCAATCCATAGTTTCGTCTGAAATCCTTCACAATCTCCATTGGTTGATAACTAAGAGTGTCTCTAACCTTGTCTACTATGACTTGTGAAACTAACTTCTTTGATACCCTCATCTTTGCAATGACATTCTCTTCGGCTGTGTGAGTGTGTGTACCTTCATACTTGTACGTCATAAACTTCTTCGTCCTACTCACTAAACTAGCATAAGCCTTCCACTCACAAGTTTCAACGACGCATTTAACCTTCACATGAATCCGATCATTTTTTAGGAAAATGTATGTGAACCGTTGAGCGATAGAAAATTTATTCACAGCAAGCTAAAAATCATCGACGCTATAAAAAATTTGCCTATCTCTAGTCAAGCAGTCTTTCCACAACTTCGTTGACAAGTGGACATTTGTGGGCACATCTGTTGATCTCGTTCCTAATGGCATCGTGTTATCACCATTGGGTCTCATGTCGACACTTTCACTACACAGATAGATAGACACTTTCACGAATACTCAGATTCTGGTGAAGCTCTCACAAATTCCAGATCTCGACTCAAAGAATGATAATCAAAGAATATAGTACAGAGATTTCTTGATTGGATTAATTATAATGAAAGGAGAGTGCTCTTATTTATAAGCAGGCATCCCATCAATAGAACCGTACCGAATATAGTCGTTTGAAGGGCCAAAATGTACTTATAATCGCTTAAGAGATTTTGTCAAACGAGATCCGAAACAGGCGGGGTCGACCGCACTATTGGCCGATCGACCCGACCGAGCCTTTAGTCGATCGTCCGCTTAGGTTAACACCACAAAATTTTGTAGGGTCGACCAAACCCTTTTTGGCCGGTCGACTGGACCTTTGGTCGCCCGTTCGAAAAGGTCGGTCGGCCGGACCACTTTGTCTATAACCGAACACTTTCAAAGTTTTAGAATTTCTCTTTTCGACACGCAAACGATTTCTAATTATCACTGAACCATCTAGGGTAAATCAAGATCCACTAGCAACGCGCGGTGTACCCTTAGATTTATGTAAGTAACAACAACACGAGTTTCTTCATAGTTGAACGTTCATTAAGTGAGAACGTACTTGAGCTTTGACTTTGTCTTCAGTTGAGCTTGATCACTTGACTTTGTCTTCAGTTGATCTTGAACACTTGGGTTGATTTTTCTTCAGCTTTAATTCTTCTTTGATTTATTTTGTCGAAGTCCACTTGATCTTTTACACTTCAGTCTTCAGGGGATTTGAGACACAATGATATATATATTACTGAAGAACTAAGTATTCCTGGGATTTGACAACAGAGAATTTTCAATCTCTCCCTTTGTTAATGCTAGGACAAAAACAAATAGCTACCCAATTATATTACAATTTTTTGCTTAATAAAAAAATAAATCAATAACCCTCCCCCTAAGTACAATAACTTCCCTCCCCCTAACTTAACTGTCCAAATAGCTTATCTTTGAAGGATGAAGAAGCAAGGAGGCAACACTTTAGCTCGCGATTAGTATCGTGATTGGTACCAAACTTACTGCAAACACCCTGTTGCTACAAAATAATCAACTTGACAGAAAAATCTTTGACAATAGCTTCTCATTAGTATATTAGTCCAATCATACCAAAAACGTATTCTCAGTACATTAGTCAAATAAAACCAAGTAAGAATCATAGATATTTTATGACAAGTATTTCAATAAAATAGAAAGCAACAAGTGTATCAAAGTAATAGTAATTCCCAACAGTATCATAATACCAAAATATAATTGATTTCTTTCCCTTTTTGTCATATATTGACAAAGGAAAGAACTCCAACCTGTGATGATAAAGAATATAATGATATGGTAATTAATCATCCAGAAAAAAATCATACCAAAATATATCAAACTAACAATCATAATAAATGAAATAGTCAACAGAGTGACCAATATCCATCATCTCATAACATTATAAACCAAAGTATATCAGTAACAGATAGTACAGACCAATAGTATCAAATAATACATCAAAAAAAAAATGTATTACTGATCTACAGAGAAATAGAGCAAAACCTACTCTAATCATAATCGTCATCCTCATCGGCATCATCATCACCATCATCGTCATTTGCATCGTCTTCTTCTTCTTCATCTTCGTCCCCATCTTCATCTTCATCGTCGTCATCTCCAACCGTAGAAGGCACAGTTGTCTCCTTAGGTGAAGACTCTGAATAGTCAGGAGGTTGCGACCTAAGAAATGAAGTCATACGCTATTGTCGTCGAGAAAATTTATCAATCGACACACAAAGATTGTCCAACTTGGACGAAAGACCTACAATAGATGCAGATATAGAGGACCGGCAAGATCCAGAACTCGAAGCAGAAATAGAGGCAGAAGCAGACATAGACGAATCACCAATCAACATCTTACTAAAAGTAGCTTGATTGATAGGTGAGATGGGATGCAAAAAAAGGTATGCCTACATTTTTAATCAGGCTAATCTAGGGTTGGATAAAAAAAGAAGATTAGGCCAAAATATCCATACACCTAGAAATCTAAGATTAGGCCAAAATATCCGTACACCCAGAAATCTTTAATCATGCTAATCTAGGGTTGGATAAAAAAAAGAAGATAAAACTCACCTCTAGGCGCAAAGGCAAGCAGTGTGGAGCACCGACAAGGAAGTGGAGAACCTGCGAGGCGTGTAGCATCTACAGGATGGTCGATCAGTAGCTACGACGAGGAGCAGTGGCGGCGAGGTGGAGCACCAGCAACAGCAGTGGCTTTTGCAAGGAAGAGCACCATCAACTGGAGCGGCTACGACGAGGTGGAGCACCAGTAGCAGCGGCAAGGGGGTAGTGCCGGTAGGAGGCAATGGCGATGAGAGGCAGTGGCGGTGGGACTAGGGTTTTGAGGGGAAAAGGGGGTTTTAGTTTTGGGGGAGTGTTTTGCGGCAGAAAAGGGTTTTGAGGGGCAAAGGGGATTTTGGGCGGGTGAGGTTTTTTTTTTATATATACAAGCTACTTTGACTGACGGCCAGACTCTGACCGTTGCTAAATAATTGTTTTACCGACTGCCATCTTTTCGCCGTCTCTAAATATAGCCTATAGCGACGGTCTGATTCCGGCCGTAGGTAAATCCATCACTATGTAGTCTAATTTCCCTCCAAAATGTTCCCGAGCTATTAAGTACGGTCTTTAGCGACTGGATGTCGCTAAAACTTCGTCGCTATATCCCATTTTTCTTGTAGTGTCTGGTGCTGTTATAAGAAAGCCAATCGAGCTGTGGTAATGTTGTCGAGCGCTACTGTGGTTGCTATTGTTAGTTGAGGAGCGATTCATATACAACATTTTTTTTTTTGAAATCTTTTTGATAATTAGATATTTGAAGATGTTAGAATCTCGTGTATGATTAATAGGCAAGTGGTTGTCTGATTACTATCTGAAGCAGAGTTGGACTAGAGTAGATGCCAAAATTCTTAAAACACTACAAGTCACTACTACAAAAAAACCCTTTAGATGACGGTTAAAAACTGTTGTCTTTCATCTTAAACCGTGGTCAAAAACCAGTTCTAAATGCGTGGTCTAAGCGTGCGTTGTCTAAAGTCTTCCAAAATGACCACGGTTTTTCACTGTGGTCTATAAGTACTCTAAGACAATGGTTTTATCAAAAAATGTAGTTGTAAGACTAGATAAAAGACCTTAATTTTTTGAACAACCGTAGTCTTAATGGTTCTTCCCCGTAGTCTAACAGTATTAAACCGAGGTTAAACATCCAGAAACGACTATGGTTTTTCCAAAACCGCAATGATAAGTCTGTACAAAAGACTACTATTTGCTGAGAAACCGTATTCTGTTGTTTAAATATTTCCATTTTGAAGACTACGGTGTTGCTCAAAACCGTAGTCGTTTCCCTTTTCTTTTTTTAATCTAAAAAAAAGTTACAAAATCACCTACCAAATGCCAAAAAATCACAAATGATGGTTCATAGGCCCAAAACAATAGTTCAAAACAAGAAAAAACCATTCGTAATAGGAATTGCTGTACATTTTTCCTAGTACAAAATTATGCCTATTTGTAGGCTTTGAGAGCACTATATATCAAGACTTCAAACACCATAGATTTGTAGGGATCCATAAGGGAGAATTTGAAACAGTACCATTTTTCATATAAGAGTAAAATATAATTTTAGATTTGTTATTCTATAAGATCATAATATTGAAGCACGAGAATGAACAAAAATGTCGAACTAATTCTATATAAAAATAAAAATATTAAAGATCGTCTCTAGCAATATTTCATAGAGTACTCTTCCATCAAGAGTTGAAGGGAAACAAGCTATCCCAACCACAAAATCTGCAAAATAAAAATGTATGCATTTCAGTTCTATTACCATTCATAGAGCACTTTAAGATTAAAAAGGTCATGTGAAGTTGCAAAAACATAACAATCACCTTTGCGACTTCGTCAAATAGTACTCATTAAATATGGTTTGATGGTGTTAATTCACTCCAATCTAACATCGTCCAATTCATCTTGAGTGTATGTGCTCTTTGATGTTATAGCAACACGTTTGTTGATTAGCAACCCACTATTCTTATCATCGACGAGATCTTTCATGTACTTCATCACATAAAATTCGCATGACTTTGAATCAAGTTGTTTAAGGCACTGCAATCAAGTATGTCATAATTAAAAGTTAATCATCTTAAATCTGTAGAATTGACTTTGGACAAAAAAACTACAAATTTACCTTCACGGATATCCACTCCGGTTGTGCCCTTTGTATCCCATAATCTTTCAATTTTTCAAATGCCCTTAAAAATTGAAGTTCATACATTCAAACTATATGTTTGTTAAAATTACGTGAAATAGAGTCATAATAGCAATAAACTTACTTCTTGACAATGTTTTTGACCTTTGGACGGATCGATGGGCCCAATGAATCAAGCCAATAAAACTTATTATTTGAGGGATCAATAACAACCAAGATCCAATGGCTCCTAAAATTGAAGAAGATCGAAAGAACAAGTTAATTATAATAATTTAGTTCAAAATAATTAAGTACATCCAAATATGTTCAAATTTTTAATATAATAAAGATATTTACTCCGTGATTATAGGAAAAAAATATAATGCTCCATCATTCATTGTGACCAATAAATCTGCAAACTTTTGTGGGTTGGAATCATTCTTTATATCCCAATGGATGGTGGCAGGATTGACAAATCTGTACTTATCCACCAAGTCTTCATCCTCAATCACCTCATAGAGATAGCTACAAAAAGAAAAAAAATATAATTTATTATAGCAATATACATCATTAAGTAAAATATTGAAGGTTCTCTAAAATGTTCAAACAACTTTTTTTGTTTCACCTGCAGTATATCATGACACAGCTTACCGACACTTCTTGCATTTTACATACATATTGAATGTCATCTACGCCAAGGTTAAGATCGATGGTTTCACCAAATATTAACTGTAGTATCGAAATACAAACATTCTGGGTTTGTGACAAATTGACATATTGAAAAAATTCCTGGATGCTTTCGATCTTATTGACCTTATCTTGAGTTTTTGATTCCTAATAACTTGATGTAATCAACAAACTGATATAGCAAATTATTGAAATTGATATAGCAAAAGATAAGTCTAATTTAAAATTAAGTACCTCAGTGTCTGCTGATAGAACCAAATCACTAGGCCAAGGCACAATACTACCAATAGCTTCACCCACTTGGGTGTACTCCTCAGTAGGCACAGGGAGGAGTGCATCATAATTTTCGACAACTATGATTGAGACCCGAAGAAGCCCTTCTGCCAGTGGGACACCGTGACACCTTTCGTTAAGTATGCGATGGAAGGCCCAACCAATGGCAACAATAGGACCTCTCGATTTCACGACCAATTTATATGGAAAGGTCTATAAAAGTGAACATAGCAAAATGTTCGATTAGGAATATTTAACTACATATACTCTTCAACCCAACTAAGTGAATAAAATATATCAATGACGTATATAAATATGTACCGTAGTATCCCCCGCGTTGGAATTGGATGGTGGTACGAGATCTTTTGTCTTCCCCTTGGCCTTCTGGGAAAACAACAGTGTAAGATCAATTGGCCTTCTATTGTTGGGCTTGTCTATTTTGGCACTAGTATTTGAGTCAATCTTCTTAGACCTCAATGCTTTTATTTTGGCTTTATGATTTGATCAAATCTTCTCAGACCTTGGTGTTACTATTTTATTGGCACTAGTATTTGAGCCAATCTTCTCAAACCTCGGTGTTTCTGGTCCTTGTTGCATAAACTCATTGAGCTTAGCTTCTAATGCTTGAATCATTTGTCCTTGTTGAAAGTAGGGTTTTTCCGTCGTTGAGAGAACGACCCTAATCTCAATACATTTGTAATTTCGATCTGAGATTTCCTGCAAAATTAAGCTATGCTTTGCATGGTGGAAGTATGTCGGATGTCGATCCGCACTCGGGGTTTAGTTAGCGCAAACAAGAACATAAAATAACGGAAGAATGTAAAAACATCATGGTTCATAAATGCTTCTAAAAATGAATGGTGGGATGAGAATGATGGAGAGGTCGGGATTTAAAACATGCTTTTGATTTTATTGATATCAAAGAACTATAATTCGCAAAAATCATATAATTCAAAAGAGAACACTAAAACCAAGAATAATTGCATTAATTTAAACTGTCATTACATCAAAACAAAACTTACATAATTCAAACTAATCTAGAAAGAAGTAAAACTAGAGAGAGAGAAAGAGTTAAAATAGAGAAAATCTAGAGATTTTTAGGGCGAGAAACAAGAACTAAGAGAAGTCCTAGAGAGAGAAAGATAGACATAGATAGAGAAATTGAACGGACCGAGGGATAAGGGAGGGAAACTGTATTTTGATCTTACCATGGTGGTTGCTGGTTTCCAGTGTTGTAGGCTCATACCGTGGAAGGTCATATTGAGTTTCCGGCCAAGAAATAAGATGTGCAGTCCGATCGTGGCAGTAGCTTGGAGAAGTAGATCATTGTGGTCTGGGGTATGGAAGGCGCACCAACAGGTGGTTGTTGCTCGCCGTTTGGGGATGAAGGAGGTGTTGCTGCTGGGGGACTTGCTGATGAAGATGGAGGAACGGTTTGGTGATGCGTTTATGGCAGCAACGCAAGGTTTAACGGCCCGCAACTTGCAGGCCGTGGCAGCAGCAGGTGGAATGGAGATAGGTAGGGGCGGTTTCTCCTCCTTCTTCTTCTACTCTCTTTCTTATACGATGGGTGGAGGTGATAATCGGACCGACCGGAGTTGCAGGTCCGGCTACACGGTGGCTGAGATCGTGGAGATTCGTTGGGCAGCAAGGAAGAGCACCAAACTCGATGTTGCAGGTGGGGTTGGTGATGAGAAACACCGTGAGTGCTTGCAAGGAGAAGGCAAACACAGGCAGTGTAGTGCCGTTGGATTTGAAGATCACCAGCAGGTGGTACCGGCGACTGTGGTGGGCGGTAATGGAAGGAGAAGATGAACCAGTCCGGCGAGAACGGTGGTGGCTAGCGGGCGGCAAAAAGGAGAGGAAGATGATGGTTTTTAGCTGGTCGAACCAGCAATGAAGGGCCAAGGAGATGATGACGGCTGGGGTTAGCAATGAGAAGTCGTTGGCCGGAGTTGCAGGCTGCAACTCCGGTGATAGAGATGAAGAAGATGAAGAAGATTGAGAAGAGAAAAATGGAGGAAAACGGTCTAAAACCGAGGGGAAGAAGGGGCAAACGAGTTGGGGGAGAGAATGGAGCAGATTTGAGGGGGATTAGGGTTCGAACGAACCCTTCTCCCTCATCTTATAAAGCTCCCTATTTCCATTAATGGAAATAGGGTATTTTTTGAAAATAAAAAATATTTTTTTTTTTTTTTTTTTTTTTTTTTTTTTTTTTTTTTTAAGTAAAATGCTACTTTTCTATGGGGAATCTCCCCAATTAGTGGACCCCCCATTTAATTAAAATTATTTTTGAAATTCGCGGGGTCCACTAACTGGTCGGACAGCGGGTCGATGCTGATGGGCCCGGCTACTGGCCCACATGGACTGATGATGTCCATCGTCTCACAAGATGATGTGACAGGCATTCTGAAGGCGATCGGATGGATGGTGACTTGATTGGGACCCAGATTGGTAGATCGACGGATCTAGAGAGATCCAACGGTCCGATTGAAGATCCAACGGTCCGATGGAAGATCCAACGGTCAGAAAGCTAAGGGAGATGAGATAGAGCTGATAGGCAGGAGTTCTGGGGTTAGGTCAGTAGATTCGAGGATCGAGAGATGAAGAGAGAGAGAGAATAAGGAGAGATGAGAGAAAAAGTATCAAAAAAAATGAAAAAAAGCACTGGCGGAGGGTCTGGAACCCTGTTCTTCACTGTGACCATCCTCACGCTTCTCCAGTAGAGTCGACCATCATTCTTTGCTGACTCATGTGGCTTTAAACGCTTTGGTCCGTCTCTTGGTCATTGGCTCTCCTACTCTCTTCGTTCTTTGGGCCGACTTTTTGGTCCTCTTATTCAGCCCATATTTGGCCCATATCTTCTAGTTATAGCATGTGGGCTTGTTAAGCTTTGATAATGGGCTTTCATGATCGATTTGGGCCCACAAGTCTCGAAAATCGTCCCATCGGGGTGTCCTGCGACAGAAGAAGCGCGTAATGAGACTTTATCAGAACGGCTTAATATTTAGACTTCCGAAAATGTGTTTAATGCATGCAAATATACCATTTCGTCCAGAAAAGTGTGTTCTACGCAATAGAAGAGACTCTTACGTAGAAAAGTAGATAAATAGAGCCTTTTACGTAGGAGAGTGCGATAACGTTACAAGGATAATTGCTTAAAATAAGCACTTTTGAGCGAATATCACTTGTGATTGTATTGTTGACTTTAATGTCTCCATCTCTGCCACAACCTTCTTTGGAGGCTGCCTAGTGAGGTGGAAGTATGTGGTTGGTGTGACAAAACTCCCCACCCCTCTAACTCGACCAGAATGTTCGGGAGTCTCTAATGCCATAGTGAGTATGTCATTGCTTCCCTCAGTGGATAAAATCCCCTCCTGGGACAATTTCTCTAACTCATCCTGCAAAAATAATAGATAAGGGCATATTCATATAGAACAAGAAATATCTTATCTATCTTTACAAAAATAATGGATACAAACTTACCATTTTAAGAGCTTTATCCCTAGTGACATCGTCTTTATACTCTCCTCTCTTATCTTGGCAGGCCTTCTTCCACAAAAAACTTATGTCTGTACTTTTGGATAATGATCCGATATCTTTCTGTTGCCACCAACCAATCACAAACGATTTTGGTACTATAACCAACAAAATATAAGTAAAAAATAAAATGTGTAAATCTTACTAACACTTACCAAAATTTCGGTTTCCAAACGAGCATAACCCTTTCTGGCCATATGGTGAGGATATTTATTCATTGCCTGCCTCTTCGATTGAGAGGCGCTCAATAACTTCATAATTGTAATGAAAATATATGTAAATACCAGTACATTATAAAGAATAACATATTGATTATGAAGTAATAAAAGCTAAAATAATTATCTCAAATTCTTCTGACAATCTGGACTTCACAAAAACATCCCAGTGTTCTTGACCAATCCATTTATATTTTCTAGAGGGTGACGAAGGAGCTCGGGCTGATCGATTTTTGAATTTCTTCACATATTTACTATTTAACTTTCCCTTGAAATTTCTTCATTTCTAGCCAATGTCTTGGAGAATTTTTTTCTTACGCTCCGACGGTACTACAAATAAATTCTATAATATAATGCGTAGTTAAATTCAATATTCTAGAATAATGCATAATACATAATTGGAGCAAAAAATTAAAAATAATATACCTCTACCATCTGCCACATTTTATATAACCGTAGTCTATCTATTTTTTAATAGTGTAGTCTAAACACTATTATGTAGTAGTGAGTCCACATCTTACTTGGCCAAATGGTGAAGACAATAATAGGACTTGCATGCCACAACTATCAACAAAAAAAAAGGATAATATTGATGTCTACAACAGTACTTCTCCCTGTGAAGAAGACATTTAAGCCGTGGAATATTAGAGAAACTCTCTTTTCAAGTCTTATATGTTACGTTTAACACATGGTACCTTCCCAAAGACCCATGTAGCTAGAAGACCCATATTTTTTCAGATGGCCTACTTGATCAAGTGGATTAGTTTCGCCTGCAGTCTCGAAAAACCTTTCCTCACCCATTGGGTTGAGGAGATACCTGAACCTCCAATCATCAATTGTCACGTGGAGGGGAGGTCAAGGGAAACCGGAGGAGTTAGTTTTGACTTTAAGATTTTTTTTTTTTTTTTAATTTTTTGGTAACAATTCACTTTGAGACGTTTCCTCTGTTTCCTCGTTTATTACTTTCCTTCTAAGAGTAAGATGTAATTAGGTTTTTCGGTCAGACTTTCTAGCGTCAAGGAGCATCATTTTTGTACCTCATCGTTGTCCTCACTGACGGCATGGATGTTTAGTCCACCCCTTGATGGATCTATCAACCAAAAGTCACCCTGATTGGTAATCTCTAGCCATTAGATTTTAGTACTTTTTGAGGTGTGATTCTAGTTATTCTAGCCGTTTGATTTAGGCATCTTTTTTAGTACTAAAACCGACGGCTAAAAATCATCAAACAAGCTGATTTTTAACATGAATGTATATCAAGGGGTGGGCTAAACATCCATGTGGTCAGTGGGCCCAGATGGCAGCGATGAGTAACAAAAACAGGCTACCTTGTTACACTACGACCGTTCCTTTATCTCTCTGCAATATAGTTCATCATCGTTTTGTTTCAGCCATCGTCTTCAACGAGCAGAAGATAAAACCTGCATATTTCTTCTTCTTCTCTCTCTCTCTCTCTCTCTCTCTCCATTTAATTTGCTCATGTTCTATATGTGAGTGCGTTAAACATGGAGATAATGATCCAGTTCTTCGTTCACTTAGAGTTCTTACGAATCTTTGAGTTCTTACATTTCTTACATTTTCTCCACTTCAGCTTTTTCTTAAGAATTGATTTAATTTACTTTACAAAAAGAGAGGTTTCATTATTTTATTTCTCAACAAACTAAAGAGATATCTTTGGTCACCTTTTGTTCTCACAGAAAGGAAAGTAGGGATTATTGGCTTTAACCTAGAGGAGAGAGAAAATAAAAATATTAAAAATTAAGAAAACACAAAATATTAAGTTTTGTATTGCATTTGCCGTCCCCTCCACATGTCACAAGATGATAGGGGGTTGAGGCATCTGCTCAACCGAATGGGTGAGGCAAGCCAGACTCTTTAGTACCTGAAAAACCTTTCCTCACCCATTTGGTTGAGGAGATGCCTCAACCCCCTATTATATCATGACATGTGGAGGGGAGGTCAAGGGGAACCGGTAAACTTGGTTTTCTTTCAAGATTTTTTAAGTATACATTCCTTTCCCATTTATTTATTGCTTTCCTTTTTACTCTCTTCAGCTACTTTCCCTTTTATCTGTCTCTGCAAATTTCTCTCTTTTAAGTCTTATTATCTTTTCTGCTGCCTTTTAATGACTTAAGTGTACTTTTCCAAGAAAAAAAAATAGGAAAAAGATGTAACAAGGGATACTTGAAACTTTTTTGTTACTCAATGCTACAAACTGGGCCTGCTAACTGCATGGATGTTTAGCCCATCGCTTCATGGATATACACACCAAAAATCACCCTGATTAGTAATCTCTAGCCATTAGATCTTAGTACTTTTTAAGGCATGATTCCAGCAGTTGAATTCAACCATTATTTTTTAGTACTAAAACCCATCATTTAAAAAATGGCCGTTATAACGGATTCGGACCTCCCCGTTACGTTATGTACCGTTAAAATGTTAAAAAATAATGGCCATTATTTTCTGTCTCAACAAAAATAATGACTGTTATTTTTGTGAAATTTGTGAAAACGGCCTTTATTTTCGTTATTTTCCATTATTTTTCTGATATTTTTCATTTTTTTTCGTTTTTGAAAATTTGCAATTCAAATTTGAAGAATTTTGAGTTTCAGCGCTATTTTTTTTCGTTTTTCCGTTGGTTTCTGTTTTTGCCCATGAGTGTTGCAATTCGTTATAATGAGCGTTATAATGGAAAAAATGATAACACCCCCAGTCCATTATACCCCTTTTTTTATAAGCCCAGCCAACGGCTAAAATTCATAAAATAAGCTGATTTTTTGAACGAATGTCAGCCAAGGGGTGGGCAGTGGGCCCAGATGGAAGCAACGAGTAACAAAAATCGCCATTAAGTTTCAAGTATACCTTGTTGCATCACGACCCAGAAAATAATATTAATTTGCTTACCTTTACCTATTAAATGTATTAATTTGATCTGAGACTCCCAAACACAGATACCATATTAAGGCATGCAACTTTGAATGGCATACCTTATAAGCCCCAAAAGCCACTCCTCTGGAGAGACTAGAGAGGAAGGACATAGCAAGATTTGTCAAACAGCCGTTATAATGAAAATAAAAGTCGTTATAACGGATTCGGATCTCCCCCGTTACGTTACGTACCGTTAAAATGCTCAGAAAATAACGGCCTTTATTTTTCGTAATTTTTCTGTTATAACAAAAAATAACGACCGTTATTTTTTGGAAAAAAATTGTGAAAAAAACCGATGCTTTTTCCTTTTTTTTTTTCCATTATTTTCTGTTTTTGAAAATTTGAATTTCAGCACCATTTTTCCCATATTTTCCGTTATTTCTATTATTTTCTGTTTTTGACCCTGAGCATTTTTTTATTATAACGGAAAAAACTGTAACGATCCCAGTCCGTTATACCGTTATAACGGCTCCCTTTAAACCTTGGGACAGAGTAAAATCAGAGAGGTTTGTCTTTATTTGATAAGCTAGAGTTGATTCCATGGTCTCGTTGGAACTCCAGCGAAATAGGGAAAAAGAGAAAGGGTAATTCTATTTGCACCCCAAAAATTCCATAAGCACCCAATTTGGGTGCTTTTGGCCGAAAATGCCCTCGACCAAAAAAAATAAAAAACCCTAAGCACCCCACCCCACTCTTCGTCTCTCCCTCTCCACCTCTCTCCCTCCCTCTCCACCTCTCCCTCCACCTCTCTCCCTCCATCTCTCTCTCCCTCTCCACATCTGTCTCTCTCTCACCTTGAAACAAAACCCAAAACAAAGAAAAACAAAAAAAAGAAAGAGGAAGAAGAAGGAGGATGACGCCGTCGCCGTTGCCGCCGCCACCACCAGCACCACAGGTACGTCTCTCTCTCCTTCTCCACCTCTCTCTCTCTCTTACCCCCTCTTCTTTTTTTTTTCCTCTCTCTCTCTCTCTCTCTCCACGGCAATTGGTGCAGTGGGGACTGTGTAGCCCACGGCCAGCCCAACCGTGACTACCATAGAAGCCACGGCTAGGCTGGCCGTGGGCTACACAGTCCCCACGGCACCAATTGCCTTGGAGAGAGAGAGAGAGAGAGAGAGAGAGAGATACCTGTGGTGGTGGCGACGGCGACGACCTCCTCCTCCTCCTCCTTCTTCTTCTTCTTCTTCTTCAACAACCAGGTGGGGTGGGGTGGGTGCTTGGGTTTTTTTTTTTTTGTCTAAGGGTATTTTCGGCCCAAAAGCACCCAAATGGGGTGCTTATGGAATTTGTGGGGTTCAAATAGAACTACCCAAAGAGAAAGCTAATAAAGGAAAGTACAAGTAGACTTTAACACACGAGAGAAAGATAAATTTTAAAAGTAACCTATCCTAATCTTACACCACTTCAACTTCTGTTTTCCTTCCTCCTAAATGAGAGGAGGCTTGCTTATGGAAAGTGAAAAAAAAAATTCAGACACCTAACCTACTATTTAAGTAGCCCGTGTCCTCCCCTAAACATGGCACAAAATGATTGGGGGTTGAGGCATCTCCTCAACCAAATGGGTGAGGCAAGCCGGACTCTTAGTACCATCTTCTCTGTTCACCCACCTGCAATAGGCTGGTTTATCTGGATGGTCTTACCAAATAACCGAAATGAACCACCACCAGCTTTGGTCATTGAGTTAGAGGTTCAGTTGCCAGGAAGCTCTGTGCTACTTCCCGGGCAATGCTTCAATGACTTGTTGGATTGTGATGTACTCATCCCAATGGTCAGTTCGGTAGACACTGAATTCAACTTCGGTGCCATGTTTCCATAGAGATGGTCAGAGTACAACATTTGATGGGTACTATTATTAGCTACAAAGTTGGAAAAATCATGCCTGGCTCCCTGCATGCCAGCAGGAAAAGTGGTATAACTAAACAATGAAGGGTCCTCCAAGTGCCCCATCATTGAATTAGTTAATCCCGTCATGGGAAACAACATGCTCCCTTCTCCATCAGTCGGCAACTCAGGAGTCTGGGGAACTCTGAGTTTCTTCATTGGGGGGAATGGTGTCTGAAGTGGTGGTATGCCTGCAACCATTCTCCATAACTTCAGGCTCATCCCAAGTAACCTGAAACAGCAATCACAGGATAATAACTGCACTTTAGGATAATATTCAATTCACAACTGCAGTACCATATACGTTGTTATACATGGCAGTAGAAGAAATCCTAGAATGTCTTTTTGTATTCTTACTATTATTTTGGTAAATCGATCGCATGCATACGTAGTTCATCATGAACAACAGAATTTAAGGAAAGGAAAAAAAAATTACCTAAAGCATGCACCAGGGAGAGTCACACCATGGCCCGTGATCTGGAACTGCAGCGGAAGAAACTGTCCCGTGGTACCATGTCATCCTAGACGAGTCCTTTGTCTTCACTGACATTTTAACCCTCATCCCAGCCTTCCAAAACCTTCTCGATTCCTCAACCGTCTGTGCTTCCACAATGAAGTCCAGTAACCCCGCCCTTGGATAATAGATAATCTCGAAAGGCCTGTTGGTTCCCGCTAGTTCAACAGCCTCCCTGACTGACTCAGCAAAAACCCTACCCCTGTTATTTTTACAGTGTAATTATATATAGTTTAAATGTATTAACCTTATTTTTCAAACATATATAGGTCTCGCAGATGCGATTAAATGGCGAGCAAGTACATGAATCTCTCAAAATGTTATCTATGGGTCTTTTTTGGATAGTGAAATCTTTTAAGGGGTATATTGTAAAAGAGTTTAGATTTCACACAGAAGATAGATAGAGAAAAAGAAAAACTCAAAATAGTGGAGTTTATATAACTGCAGAGACTAATAGCTTTGTAAGCGCGAGAGACACGAATCCAACAATAAGCAATGTCAAATACTATGGCATTTTAAATGATATTCTGGAGCTACAGTATCCTGGTGAAAATCAGATCGTGTTATTTAAATATCATTAGTATGATGTCCTGACTCATGGAGGATTCCAACAAGATGAGTATGGATTCAACTGTGTGAATGTCAAACGAACCTTAGATACCAATGAACCATTTATTCTCTCAAATCCGACACAGCAAGTTTTTTATGTCCAAGACATCAACAATGCTGATTGGTGCATTGTACTAAAGACACAACCACGAGACACATACGATATGGTGTCAACTGAGGACCTAGAAGAAGAGCCTTTCCAAGTAAATGAGCCCAGGTTGTACCAATAGGAACCTGACTCTAATGATGATGTCAGTTGGGTTAGGGATGATGTCGACGGAGTTGTTGTTGAAGGTTATGGAGTAGATCAGGCTTTCATCAATGATGAGGATGATCCATTGTAATTTTTAATATATGTTGTAATTTTCTTTTTGTAATATGTTTGATTAATGAAATTGAGTTCTTTTAAATTGATTTATTTTGTCAATATTATTCGTGCATATAATGTATCTTTATGATTCCCTAATAAAGCAATCGACCAAAGTCATTTCCATAAACATAGTAGTATTTTGACATTCTTTAACTCTCTATAAGTAGGGAATTCAAGAAACACAGATTCAAAAACTTAAAGCAATTCGAGGATGAAACTGTTTTTTTTCCTACACATGCAATCCTTAAAGAAAAAATCTTCAACTCCAAAAGACTACTCTTCCCACCTTTTACTTTTCTAGCAGAAACTAAAGGGACTAAAATAATCTGCCATTAACCAGCATGCTTAGGACATCTTCCAAAAGTTATCAGATTTCTGCAACCAATTTGATGAACAGAAAGCCAATAACCAGCAAAATAAAAGACAACCCCAACAAACACACTCAGCAATGAATCTTATGGACAATCTGCAATAGAGTGTGTTTATATTGGGTACCATTATATTCCATCCTACTAGTAATTGTACCATCTGCAATAGTACCATTATGTCATATACATCAGACTGTTTTATCGACATAAACTAATCCAACACTAAGATAAAGCAACTAAGACATTTTGCAACATGTTCCATATCTAATCAATAGGATAATCTATTTATACCACCCTTTCCCATTAATGGCAGACTACTGAGACTAGTTCTCTTACTTTAAAGCAGCATCTCTGCACTAAAATTACAACATCATGAAAATTAAAAAACAATGCACTACTTTCTTGTGAGTAGCTTAAAGAGTGGCTTACTAAGTAATGGATAATAGATTGGCAAATGATCTGAAAGATAAATAAAACTAGAAATAAAATGAAAATAGATAGAACAATGATGCTAAACAAATTTCTTGTGAAGGAAAACCTTTTCTATAATTACGACAATTTGTTACACGTCACAAAATACCTGCACTTTCACATTATAATGACAATGCTCAATAATTCTTCAATAAATTTACCGGTCTTATAGGCAATATCCCTTGGAATTATGTAACAATGCTGGGGTGAATGGAACAAATGGCTTCACTAACTTTGCATGTCCAGTTGTTGTTTCATCATCCTTAATGACTGATTTGGTATGTTCTCCATTACAGTTATTTTGTCTAGCTGATGGTATTTTGATATCTTTAGGGTGATTAAACTGCAGGTTGTGCCAAACTTACACTTTCCAGTCTTCATGTAGAACTGTTTTTAAGTTAATGCATCAAGAGAATATCAAGTTAGTCCAAGAAAAGATGAAAAAGGATAATTCTCACCATAGAGAATCAAGAGAGCCTCTAACCGAAAATGGTGGCCTAGATGTCCTCTCATGATAAAGAAGCATCAAAGGTTTCAAAAGCAACTTGCAGTCCATGAAGAATTGTTAAATATCATGGATGGAGTCCATGAAGGATTGTGTTGCTTAATGAGTGTTGCAATTCCTAATACATGAGGAGTTTGCCAAGATACTCCTAGATAATAGCACAAAATTGTATCCTTTACACCCATTAAAGTGAGTCAATTCAGAGCTCTAAATCAAAATGATCAGATTAGTGACAAGCATTACTGTATAGAAATTCCTTCCCTGTTAAAAATAAAGAATAGTGTCAATTATGTTGGTTCATTGTCACAAACGATAGCTATATTGTTGGTCTCTTGAGTTCATGCAGGGCATAACAATAGTTTCATATCAGGTTGACTAAATTTGGACTCATGGGTTTTGGTGAGATCATGCCAAAGAGGGCAACAAACATGCTGTCAGTAGGCCCCCTCCCTTAATGGATCCACACACCAATAATCAGCCTGATTGGTGATCATTAGCCATTCAATTTAAGTATCCAAAAAAAAGTTGAAATCCAATGGTCAAAAATCATCCATGAAAAAGGCTTGCACCATACAGAGCCAAAGAAAAAGAAAGAGTTACTTTAATTTTATTATTGTTCAAGAATTAATTCTATAAAAGTGATGCTATTAAAAATCATTTTTGTTGTAGCATTAAGGTCCTTTGTTCATTCTTATGCGAGTTCAAACACCCAAGCGCATTGGCTTTGGGCCTTTTCCGACATAACATTGTAAGCAACCTGACAAGATCTGAACTTTGTTTGGCATGCAATCTACATGTGGTTTGACTCCTTGCATGCTCAAGTCGAACTTTGTTTGTTGGTGAGACTCCAACCATTGAAGATCCAAGGCTAAGTGAGACTTGAAAGTTAGGATTTTTCCGCGTCGTTGGATCGGAAACCCTAATTTCAATACATTTATAATTATCCGAGACTTTTAACCTGTAAAATGAGCAGTTTTGCACAGTGGCTTGTGTCGGATGTCGATCCGCACTCGGGATTAGTCGGATTAGCGCGAATAAGAACATAAAATAATCAAAAAATTGCCAAAATTCATGGGGAGGTGAGAGTGGTGGAGTAGCTTTAAAACATCCATTTGAGAGAGAAACTAATCAAAATTAACACACTAAATTAAAGCTTCATTAATTCAAAGTAAGGGAATCACATCAACTGTTTGCTTAATAAAAGTAGAATAGCATCTAACTAGAAAACAATAAATGAGAGAGATAGAGAGAGAAGTGGTTTTTAGAGAGTGAAAATGATAGAGAGAGAAGGCAATGTAGAGAGAGAAAGTAAAGAGAATCTAAAAATTTTAGAGAGAGAGGGAGGCCTAGAGAGAGAAAGTGATGTGATAAAAAGAAGGAATAAAGTAGAGAGAGAAATTAATGAAGAGAAGAGAGAGAAGGTGAGATGAGAAAAATGTAACTAGGATCTTACCTGGAGCGTAGGATCTGCCATGAGATGGTGGAAACGTTGCTGATTGGTGAGACAGGAGAAGGGTGGAGCTTTGAAGTGTACCGTGGTGAACAGGTTTGGCCGGAATCCGCCAAGAAGAAGAAGAAGAAGAAGAAGAGATGAAAAGTGGGTTGCAGCGCCAGTCAAGAAGGCAGCATGAGAGATGGTGGTGATTAGACGAGCACAAGACCTAAGTCGAGGTCTGTACCTACCGTGAAGAGGCACACAGATGGCTTGGAGGGGATGAAGAAGGGTGTGTTAATTGCATGCCTTCATGAACCGTTTGATGGCTAGGGGTCTGAGATGGAAAACGCAAGGAGGAGCAGGCGATCCAATGGAGATGCATGGAGGGTGAGCACATTTAGGTGACACCGGTGATGGAATGGTGGTTGCTGGTGGCGGTTGGTTTTGTGGAGGAAGAAGGCAACACCGTTGGGTGAAGGTGCTACCATTCAGAGTTGCAGCCGTGAAGATTGAGAAGAGTTACAGGGTGCTTGGACAGCAGCTGGAGAAGAGAGAGCAAGCAGTGGTGTTGCAGGCTGTGGTGCTGCAGGCGGTGGTGCTGTATGAGCAGCAGCAGGCGACCTAGCAGGTTGAGGCGGAGCAGGCTTGTGTGAGGTGGTTGAGGCGCTGATCAAAGATAGCAAGGAGAAGGGATCTCATCCAAGTGCCACGTGGTGAGAACCAGTCCGTGGAGAGGAAGCGGCGTTAATGGCAAATGGAGCAATGGAGAAGAAGACGGTGGGTACAGCAGACGGTGCAAGTTGCAGGCGTTGGTGCAAGAAGGAGCTAGCAGCACCCTTGGTGCTTGAGGGGGTGGACGATGGTGCTAGCAGTTGCAGCACCTTAAAGGACGCCTGCAACTCCGGTGTCGTGGTTACTATGACGTTCTTAATGGAGGTCGCCGAAGTTGCAGGTCTGCAACTCCGGCCAGTAAAAAGAAGAAGAAGAAGAAGAAAAAGAAGAAGAAGAGAAAGGAGAAGGAAGAAGGTGGGTGAGGTTATGGGGGAAGGAGAGGAAGAGATATGAGGGGGATTAGGGTTCCAAAGAACCCTCTCTTCTCCCCTTTTAAAGCTCCCTAGTTTCCATTAATGGAAATTAAGGATTTTTTTAAATAAAATTTTTTTTTTTAAGTAAAACCTTACTTTTCTTTGGGGACTTTCCCCATTTAGTGGACCCCCCTTTTTTATTTAAAAATAATTAATTTAAAGCATTTGAAAATCGCGAGGTCCACTAAATGGTCGGGCCACAGTTCGATGATGATGTGCCCGGCTACTGGCCCACATGGATTGATGATGTCCATCGTCTCACAAGATGATGTGACAGACAATTTGATAACGATCAGATGGATGGTGACTTGATTGGGACCCAGATTGGTAGATCGACGGATCTAGAGAGATCCAATGGTCTGGTAGAAGATCCAACGGTCCAATTGAAGATCCAACGGTTAGAAAGCTAAGGGAGATGAGACAGAGCCAACGGGCAGGAGTTCTGGGGTTAGGTCAGTAGATCCGAGGACCGAGAGATGAAGAGAGAGAAAATAAGGAGAGATGAGATAGAAAATTAGGGGGAGGAGAGAGAAAATGTCATAAAATAGAGATAAAAGTATTGGCAGAGGGTCTAGAACCATAGTCTTCACTGTGACCATCCTCACGCTTCTCCAGTTGAGTAGACCATCATTCCTTGCTGACTCATGTGGCTTTAAACGCTTTGGTCCATCTCTTGGTCATTGGCTCTCCTGCTCTTTTCATTCTTTGGGCCGACTTTTTGGTCCTCTTATTCAGCCTATATTTGGCCCATATCTTCTAGTCATAGCTTGTGAGCTCTTTAAGCTTTGATAATAGGCTTTCATGCTCGATTTTGGCCCGCAAGTCTCGAGAATAGCCCGATCGAGTTTCCTGCAACAGAAGAGCACGTAATGAGACTTGATCATAACGTCTTCATACCTAGACTTCCGAAAATGTGTTTAATGCATGCAAATATACCATTTCGTCCAGAAAAGTGTGTTCTACAAAACAGAAGAGACTCTTACGTAGAAAAGTAGATAAATATAGCATTTTACGTAGGAGAGTGCGATAACACTAAAAGGATAATTGCTTAAAATAAACACTTTTGAGCGAATATCAAGACTCCTAGTCGTACCCTTCTCTTTTTCTTTACATCGCTTTCCTTTATTTTTTATGTTTTTCATTGAATTCCAGCACTACCAAATTTTCCATCCCATATAACCCTTAAAATCAGTCCATTAGAAACCATGTTCAATTTTTTTTATCCAGGCTCGAAAGCTCGTTCGAACAAACCAAAACCTGTTGGACAATGTTTTCTGATGTACAATAGTACAGCTGTTGAGGGAGCAGAACACAAGGTTACTAATACAAAAAATTAGCCTCCTAGTTTTTCTTTTCAAAAGCACATAGCTTTCTAGTTGAGGGAACAGAACACAAACCCGGAGAAGTACCATTAAATTGAAGTGTAATTTAAGGAAGAGCAACGGTGCAACAATCAAATCCATGAAGTGTAATTTAAGTAAGAGCAAGGGTGCAACAATCATACCCATGATTGTTTTGATGTTCTGTAGAAAAGTTAGAGCATGGTTGCAACAATAAATGTTCTGCAAATAAACACTTAGATCAACAATCTATAGAACATCAAAAATCCAAGGATGCAACAATCAAACCCATGATAAGAGCAAGGGAGCAACAATCAAACCCAAGGAGCAAGAGAAGTACCTTTGTGTGAACATGTTGTTGGTCTCCCTGAAGGATGGTGTTTTCAAACAATGCAAGAACACGTCGTCGAGGCAGCAAAGCACATTACTAAAAGAGTAGTCTTTCCAGCCACAAGAATAAACTACCACCATCAAGCAGCACATCCAAAGGGTTTATGTCCATTTCCTAAGCAAAAAATTACAACCAATTGAATGGGGGTAAGTTGATTTGGGGTGCCTTCAACAAGTGATGCAAGAAAATAATTACAAGTCAAAATTTTGTGGAGGCATCCTTTAGTAGCTTAAACTAAGTAAACTTTCCATTATGTATCATAAGTTAAGGAATATAATAGATGAAAGTAATTAGTTTTGTTTAATGAATCCATGCACAAAGACGTTAGATGCACAAAGGGTTTATGCCCATTTCCTAAGCAAAAAATTACAACCAATTGAATGGGGGTAAGTTGATTTGGGGTGCCTTCAACAAGTGATGCAAGAAAATAATTACAAGTCAAAATTTTATGGAGGCATCCTTTAGTAGCTTAAACTAAGGAAACTTTCCATTATGTATCATGAGTTAAGGAATATAATAGATAAAAGTAATTAGTTTTGTTTAATGAATCGATGCACAAAGACGTTAGATGCAAACACAAGTATATTATAATATTAAGAAAAAATTTATAACATGAATAAATAGATGATCAAAAAGATTTATCATCAACTGTTGTCATTTTTTGTAAGTCAGTCACTTGCTCTCTTCCCTCTTCCAATGTGGAGAAAACTCATCAATGAGTATCATAGATCAATTTCATCAATAGTATCTCATCTCATTGAGCTTGAGAGTTAGGACTATAAAAATTACTACCGCTTATGGTCGACATGATTGGCCCACAACAAATTCCTAAAGACATCAGAACTATTCTCTCATACCAAATGGTTGTTCTAGAACAGCGTGGCTGGTTTAAGGTTAAGGTCAAGGATATGATACATAGGCTTATAGGTTAAATAAAGTTGTAAATAATAGTTGAAAGAGAAAGAAAAGAAGATTTAGAGGGGATAGAAGTGTGGGCACCCCATGGCTTTAAAGTCAAATCAAAGTAGTCAATCTGAAGTAGATTGATGGACTCGAACTTGAAAACAAGCAAATCTTCTTCTTCATAATAATAATTAGGACACTGCCTCTCTTGCCCTTTTAATGTGTGTGTGTGTGTGTGTGGTTGTTCTAGTAAACAAGTTAAACTCATTAAGGGAAGGACAGTTAACAACTGCCACTCATCCTCATCAAAATTCTTATCCCATTGATATGGGATCGACTGCACAAATCCTGATCCTCCATTCAATTTTTGAAAAAATGGCAAGATCAAGATGGGATATGGCAAAGTTTTACACCGGCTTCCAACCTGACTGTAACCCTCCTCCTCCATTCAATTTTGTAGTTCCAAGTTGTACTCAAATGCTAACTAAATAAAGACTGCCAACTAACTTCCCAAATTCAAAGACACTCAAAAATGAAAAAACTATTTCTTAACTCGACCTTTCTTAAATTAGACTGTAAAAAAAACAATGGCATAAAATAAACCATGTGTGACCCATAGTGCCTGATGTTTACCAATTGAAATTCCTTGTAATCTTCTTATTGGTATCTTTGTGGAATTGGTTTGCATATCATCCCTATGCTTGGTGATGGTAGATCAATCGTTCAACAAAATTCAAGACAAAAAAAAGGAAGGCTAAAACATGGGCTTGAAGCACTGAAAACATGCAGAATAACAATCACACCAAATTAACCAACTCTTATTAAGCTCAAGTAATAAAGGACACGAGTTCATAAATCCAACTGTTCATCAGACCTTCAACAAGCCATAGCCCAAAAGTACCACCAACTACACACTGTCAACTGTTTTATCGAGATCTAAAACTTGGATCAGTAAAAGCAAAATAGGCAAATGGTCTAGAAAGGAAAAAGTCGATACATTAGAAAGTTAGCTAAAACTGTCCTCAATAACTCTAAGTTTGAGTCTTCCTTCCAAACCAATGTGTACAGCATAAACAAAAAAGATAGATAAAACGAAAAGAAATTTGCCACAATCTTTCTATGTACGAGGAACTGATGAACTAGGAACTACCCAACCCAAGAAGAAAGATAAATTGCAACAGAGTAAAATACTTCTAAGATTTAAGAACTATATCAAGAGTGCACAGAGAAAGCCTAAGAGAAAGAGAAGAAACAATTTGTGTTTGCTGACAACATGCATCAATTTGGCATCAAGACTCCAGAAATCTTGCAAATATAGATAATTATGGAATTGAGAAACACTTTAGAACAAAACCTAGTGTGAATTAATCTGCAACTTTTCAGTTTGCATACCATTTTACCAATTAAAAAAAATTAGTTTACAGATCATACTTTCCGGTCACACAATGCATGTTGGATTGCTAGGTACATGTTTAAATTGAGATAAGCAATGAACGTGAATTTGCAGATTCTTAGACTACACAAGATAAATACTGATTGACAACTGCATACCCAAAGTTATTTCTGGATTCCATGTGTACTAATAATGAAACAGAGCCCCTAGGTTGCTAAAAAATATGATATTTATGTTACTGAAGTGAAGATACGTCAAAAACTAAGTGAGGTCGAAGCTCAGAAATCCTTCACAGTTTTTCTTTTTTTCTTTTTCCTTTTTTTCTGGGAAGTAAAACTTCACACAATAATGAATGGTGGCTATAGACAACAATAACAAAGATGATGGTAAGCTATGTTACCATATTTTAGAGCCATTCTTCGCACAAGAATTTCCCTCTGGCTTTGTTTATGAGTGACAATATGTTGTTCAAGCCTAAGAGAACCATCTCACCATATACTTGTAGACAACAGAATATATATATATATATATATATATATATATATATAGATATATAGGGTCAGGATCGGGGACAACAATTTCATACAACAATTTTGGCATACCCACGTGGAAGATGAATCAATAGCTGATTTTTGGTGAGGATGATCTCCTCATCATATAGATCACCCCTACAAAAAATCAGCACATTCTGAAATTTCTAACCCCATCGAATGTGGTTTTCAAGTTAACGATAAAAATAGACGGTCCATAATTCTTCAACTTGTAAACCGATCTACGAATATCGGATTGATTTGAATTTTTGTGAAGATGATCTCCTCACTATAGAGACCATCATTACAAGACTTCTAATGTATGCATTGGTCTTTGCCAATTTTTGTTGTCAAAAATGTTGTATAAAATTGTTGTCCCCCGATGCTGATATATATGGGCTGGGATAGAATGACTAATGGCGTTTAAAATAGAAATGCTAAGAAATTTAGATATTTTATGGCTTTTTGAGTGAACGCCGTAAAATTAGTGCCATTAAAAGTCTATTTTGTTGTAGTGATTAAACCATGGACAAAAGGTCTAAAATCTAAATTAAAGTACGTACAGATTATCAAGTGAAAGAGTGAGAACCAGATCAGATGAAGTAGAAAAATAATATTCATCTCCTTCAAAGATCTTGAGCAGATAGAGGCATGTAGATAACCCCGTTTCAGGTTCCTTGATGACTCCAAGATGAAACACCAGTTTGGAAATGGAGGAACATGTTTATTAAAGAGAGAAAATTACAAAGAAATAAATAGAAAAATGAAAGTAATAAAAGAGAGAAAGATTGCATAAGAAAGAGGTGAGCAATATCTTGAACCAGAACAAATTCTGCCGGTTCCCCTTCAGCTGCCCTCCACATGTTAAAACCTGATAGGGGGTTGAGGAAAGGTTTTTCCCGCCTGCATGCAGTCTCTTTGTAACCTTTAGTACCATCTTCTGTTCACCCGCCCGACACAGCAGGCTGGTTTATCTGGATGGTCTTACCAAATAACCGAAAGGAACCACCACCAGCTTTGGTCATTGAGTTAGAGGTTCGGTTGGCAGGAAGCTCTGTGCTACTGCCCCGGCTATGCTTCAATGAGTTGTCGGCTTGTGCTGTACTCCCAATGGTCAGTTCAGTAGACACTGAACTCAACTTCGGATCCATGTTTCCATCTAGATGTTCAGAGTACATGTGATGGGTACTATTAGCTACCTGCATGCCAGCAGGAAAAGTGGAATCTTGCCTGGCTCCCTGCATGCCAGCAGGAAAAGTGGTATAACTGAACAATGAAGGGTACTCCAAGTGCCCCATCATTGAATTAGTTAATCCCGACATGGGAAAGAACATGCTCCCTTCTCGATCAGTCGGCAACTCAGGATTCTGGGGAACTCTGAGTTTCTCCGTGACCAATTCAAGTTGCCAAGGGCTCACACTCTTTACATTCCGCAAAACTTCAGGCTCATCCCAAATAACCTGAAACAACAATCACATTCACAGGATAATAAGTTGCTATACATGGGAGTAGAGGAAATCTTAGAATGTCTTTTTGTATTCTTACTATTATTTTTGTAAATCGCATGCATAGTTCATTTTGAACAACAGAATTTACGGAAAGGAAAAAAAAAATTACCTGAAGCATGCGCCAGGGAGAGTCACACCATGGCCCGTGATCTGGAACTGCAGCGGAAGAAATTGTCCCCTGGAACCACGTCATCCTAGACGAGTCCTCCGTCCTCACTGACATTTTAACCATCATCCCAGCCTTCCAAGACCTTCTCGATGATTCCTCAACCCTCTGTGCTTCCACAATAAAGTCCAGTAACCCCGCCCTTGGATAATAGATAATCTCGAAAGGCCTATTGGTTCCCGCTAGCTCAGCAGCCTCCCTGACTGACTCAGCAGAAACCCTACCCCTGTTACTCCTCCAGCATGACTCTCCTCTACTCAACTCCTGTTCCAATTTCGCCGCTTGCGCCATCTGCCACCGTGGACTATCCACAGTCACGCTTGACCTCGTCGCCCGTCGGATGCCCACAGATAGGTCACCAGTCCGATTCTTCATGAAAATCACTGAATCCCCAGCGATGAGATTCTTCTGGGTCACAAACTTACTCCATCCAGTCGTTAGGAGATGGCGTAGAGGGGAACCACGGTAAACGTGGCAGAAATTCCAAAGCACTCCATGAACGTCACGCATCGAAATCGTCTGCCGTGGCTTGGCAACGTTGAAATTCAGGGCCGGAAAGATCGACGTAGCGCAAAACTTCGGGACCGAGAATCCTCCACCATTGTTTGCATCACTCGAGGTGAGGATCTTCGCGAACGAAAGAACCGTCTCCTCGCCGTCATTGTTCTCCCTGTTCGAAATTCCCAGAGTCAGCGGGGTACGGAAGATCCCTGCACGGTATCGATCAAAAGGTTCGAGACGGATCTTAGCAAAAACCTCGTCGGAGTGAGGATTCGCGAGGAAAAGAATGGAGTCGACTCGACAGAGAATCATGGGTTTGAAACAAATAGTAGAGGAGAAATCTGGAGGAGACAAGGCTCGCTCGGCGTGACCTTGGGGGAAGTAGTAAACCCAAGAATCAACAATCGGGATTTGAATTGAACTTCCCGCGCAGGCCTTCCAGACGCTAGGATCAAGAATTCGAAGCTCGTTCACCATCGTTGATGATCGAGGTTAGGGTTTGAGTACTGAACTGAGAGAGATTTGAGAATCCCTTCTTTCTCTCTTGTTTGGGAGAGACAGGAGAGACGGATACAGAGAAGCGGGCGAGAGACAGTAGAGAGTGCCGTCTTGGAGTCGGAGTAGCGATGGGATTGGGAGTCTGGGACTTTATTTATAAGGGACAAATTACAGAACGGTTTTTCTTTTGATAAGTCAAACGTGCATAAACAAAGGAGAGCGAGAAGTGGTCAAAATCTACAACTAATTACGTAACTTTATTTTAATTATTAAATATTCACTTCATTTATTTAATTTGGAGAATTTAATAAAATTTATAATTTTGTTCCTAAATTTTACATAAAAGGGTAAAATAGCCTTTCTCTTTAAATTCTTTATTCCTACTTTAAAGCCAAAACCTGGGTGGATGGGGCATGCCGCTCACACGACGTTCTCTTTCACAGGCAGCATGCTGATGTCCCTCGGGGACCAGAATATGAACCATGTGGCACAATCTTAAAGGCCACTGACCGTACGGATGTTGGGCCCAATGCTAGGTGGACCTACATACCTAATTTCATCCTGATTAATTATTTCAAACCATTAAATCTTTGTGCCCCAAATAATCCTCAAATTCTACGGATAAAATCAATCTACGAAAACGACTCTAATCCAATGCTTAGAAATTACTAATCAAGTTAATTTTTTGTCTGTAGGTCCACCTAGGGTTGGGCCAAACATCCATATGGTCAGTGGTCTCTAAGAGTGTGCCACAGAACTCATACTGCGCTTGAAGACTTAAAAGTACGCAAACATTGTCGGCGCGGTTGAATGTCCATTGAAAAATATGTTATTTTATTATTTAAAAAAAATTAATTTATAAATTAAAAATACATTTTTCAATGAACATTCAACCGTGGATACAATGTTCGAATACTTTAAGTCTGCGAACATATGTAGACTAGATTTCTCTGCTAATATGATGGTTTTCTTCAGCTATTTGTGTGGATATCCTCCATCTAACCGATTTTTTTTTTTTTTGCGGACATTCCATTTTTGCTTCGCGCGGTGTAGGAGTCAAACGTTGTTGTTCACATAATTGTCTCTATGGCATAAACCTGGTCCTTTGTTTTTATATGGTCTGAACACCCCCCCGGCCCCCTAATTGGTTGTCGTAAACATGTTCGAGCAATGAGGGCCAGGAATCAGCTCAATGGAACATATTCGAATACATATTTCGAAAATTATTTTTATCATTTTAAGTCTTATTCCATTACTAAAATAATACGTGCTTTATGCATGGCCTCCGTCGCTCGTATAATTAATATAATCCAAACAAGAACTAGTGGACCACACAAGAATTATAAATTACGAAAAAAAATGCGTTATAAAAGTCGGTAAAATTAAATATTTCATTTTGTAAAATGATATTTATTAATCCAAACCTTTGAATATGACGGTTCCTTTTATTTTCTTGAATAATTCGTATGATTTGGTAAGGGTCGGGCTCAGTGAACACCCATTTTTGACCCCCATTTTTTACACCCCTTTTGGCGTACCAAATAAAAGATGAATCAATGGTTGATTTTTGGTGGGGACGATCTCTATGGTGAGGAGATCATCCTCACAAAAATTCAAATCATTCTGATATTCATAGACTAGTTTAGAAGCTGAAGAATGATGGACCGTCGATTTTTACAAGTAACTTGAAAGCCACATTTGATGGGGTTAGAAATTTTAGAAAGGGCTAATTTTTTTTATTGGGGTGATCTATATGGTGAGGAGAAAATCCCCACCAAAAATCAGGCATTGATTCATCTTCTATGTGGGTACGCCAAAATGGGGGTCAGAAATGGGTGTCCCCAAAGCCCGACCCATTCGGTAATTTAGCATTGATAATGCTCCAGAATAATAAGTGACCGAAATGCCCTTTCACCCCAAAATTATTGGGGGGTTATTATTACGTCATTTAATTAAAACAACAAATCGCAGGTTCCAGAATTAAACATGTTTTCGCACGTGGTTGAGATAAGGAGTCCACGTGTAAGGAGATCCATGCCGTTCCGGAAATATGGTAGACCGCTTCTAGGGTTATCTCTTTGCCGTGGGAGTAAAAAGGCTGGAATTATATCTGAGGTTGTTGAGAAATTCAAAAAATAGACGGAAAATCGAAAATTAGTGGGGAGAGAAAATAGGGAAGAAGGTAACACGCCGCAGAATTAGTGTGAACTTGTCGCGATCTGTGGACTGTTCCATCGGACACAGGATTCTATTTTAACAACGTAACTCCAGAAAATATTTTGAAATCTCCCTTCCTTCCCAGAAAAAATTCCACTTGGATATCAGTTTAGGGCCCACGTGACTATACCTGATTTGGCGCAGCCAGCGCATTTTTGTTACTCACCCCAACTATCTCGGGCCGGCGTATTGACCGTATGGATCGTTAGAACTTAGAACAGTATCACCCCAACTATCTAGCTTGATTCATTATTTCTAACAGCTATATTTTAGCATCCAAATATATTGCTCAAATCAACGGCCAAAATTCATGATATTAAAAGTTAAATCCTACTTGTAGAAATCACCATTTAGGGCCTGTTTGGTAGGCCATATTCGTGGGATATAAAACTTTTGCACTAGCGAATCACATTTTCATCGCGTTAATTTGGCGTGCCATTTTCTCATGAAAATATTTATCCGAGCCCACAGATTTGCCCACGAAGGCGGGAGAATATTTTATCACACTGCCCCATGGTCAAATATTTTTATGTCATTTTTAGCCTTGGCAGTCATATAAAATTTATCCATGGGAAAATTTGATAAAACAACACCGTTGTGGACCCACTTGCACCATGAATGTTTGGACCCCTCATATATCTACCAATATGACATATGGCACACCTTTGTGGACCCACTTGCACTTTGACCGTTGGGACCCCTCGTATATCTACCAATATGACATGTGGCGCAGCTTTTTGGGCCAGTTGAATGTATTGATGTTTGGCCCATCCCTACGTAGACATACATACTAAACATTAGGCTGATTATCACCATCGAAATAATATATTTTGTTATTTAGGCGATTGGTCCATTAATTGGATGGTCCAAATCATGAACATGTGCACAAAGATTGATCCCGGTGATATCACAACTTTTCTATTTAACAAATACCAAAGTATGTAATGAGCTGGTCCCACATGCAGAGTTATTAGTGGTAAAACATTTTTAAGGCCACGTGACACTGTTTCATTATGGTAAGTATTGATTATGGTACTTGTGCAGTGTGCAAGATAACTTCCGTAAATTTGCCTACGCCATCAAAAACATCATGAAAATTAGGTGGGCGAATATTTTGAAGTGAAAATGATACGATTGCCAAATACTTCAAAATATTTTCCATGCATGCATATTTAATTGTGAAGTTAATTGGCTGCAAAAATATATTCTCTTGGAAGTAAATTATCGACTAACCAAACAGGCCCTTAAATTGATTTTTGCTGTCTACTCATCAAAAGGTTTAAAGGGCCGGGCCATCATAATGGTATAAATGACTGGGGGCATTACCGAATCCGTTACAACGGCCGTTATTTTCATTATAACAGCTGATTTTTAAACCATGGGACCAAATCCATTATGTTAGCGAGGCTTAAAGAATATTCCACGAGGCATTTTGGGAGGGGGACTTCAAGCTCGGGCTCACGTAACGTAACTCGGTCTCTCCCGATAAGACAATTCAGTTGGATGATCATGTACGTGTTTCATCCAGTATCTAGGTTTTGGCGTTCTAAGCCCTCATTATTGGCCCATTAGAAATTAACGGTGATATGGGAACCTACCTAAAGTCTGAAATTATAGAGATTTAGACAAATGACCAGTCAACAGTATGTAGTTGTACGTAGACAAGCACAGACACGACTTTTTTTGGGCCCACACTGGTAGTAGCGACACGGTTTCATGTTTCTTGATGGCCCACCACAACATGGAGAAACGATCCATAAACTGCTGGTGCTGAATTGCTGATATTGGCCAGTCCGGATGCCACATGGGATGCACGTGCACCTTAGGCATGACGGCACCTTCACGTGCACAGTCTTGAGAGACCACTGACCATGTAGCTGTTTGTGGCCTATCCCTATTTGGACCTACATGCAAAAAAGTCAACCTGATTAGTGATCTCTAAGCATTTCATGGGTTGATGTTTAGCCATAGAATTTTGAGCATCACTATGTTAGCTTATAGCTTGAGGTACATATTTGGCCAACGAAGAAATGACACCACTGTGAACGTCCATGGAGGACGATGTGATCATTACCGTTTTAAAAATCGGATAACTTTTATGTTTATTTTTTTATGTAAATATTGACTTTTGACATCAAATAATTGGTGCCACGTGTATGCCACGTGGCACAATCTTAGAGACCACTGACCGTATGGATGTTTGGCGCATACCAAATTGGACCTACATACTAAATGTCATCCTGATTGATAATTTCTATCCATTGGATTAGTCTTTTTCTTGGTTTATCTGTAACCACGGATCTCGAGCTGGTACTGTTATAAGGAAGCCAATCGAGCTGTGGTAATGTTGTCGAATGCTACTGTGGTTGCTATTGTTAGTTGAGGAGCAATTCATATACAACATTTTTGAGCAATTCATATACAACATTTTATTTTTTTGAAATCTTTTTGATAATTAGATATTTGAAGATGGTAGAATCTCGTGTATGATTAATATCTTAGGCAAGTGGTTGTCTGATTACTATCTGAAGCAGTTGGACTAGAGTAGATGCCAAAATTCTTAAAACACTACAAGTCCACATGTGACTTGACCAAATGGTGAAGACAATAATAGGACTTGCATGACACAACCATTAACAAAAAAAGAGGATAATATTGATATCTACAACAGTACTTCTCCCGGTGAAGAAGACATTTAAGCTGGTGAAAGCTGGTGAAGAAGACATTTAAGCCGTGGAATATTAAAGAAACTCTCTTTCAAGTCTTATATCTTTAAAACATGGTACCTTCCCAAAGACCCATGTAGAAGACCCATATTTTTTTAGATGGCCGACTTGATCAATTGGTCACTACTGCATGGGTTCCTGTGAGGGTGTACCATATCTTGGTTGATTGGTATCACCCTTTAATGGTACAAAGGTTATTACACAGAATAGTTTTGTGAATCTATTATTTTTATTTTTAATGAATCTCATTCTTACAAAAAAAAATATGTAGGTTTTATCTTCTGCTCTCGTTGAAGAAGAAGAAGAGATATGATCCAGTTCAGCTTTTTCTTAAGAGAATGATCCAGTGCAGCTTTTTCTCCACTTCAAATTTTTCTTAAGAATTATTTCTCAACAAGCTAGAGAGAGATCTTTGGTCGATCACCTTTTGTTCTCGTAGAAAGGAAAGTAGGGAATTACAAAAAAGAAAAAAAAGGAAAGGAAAGTAGGGATTATCATGTCTTTAACCTGGAGGAGAGAGAAAATAAAAATATTACAAATTAAGAAAACACAAAATATTAAGTTTTGTACATATAACCAGCTTTTAGGTAGCCTTTATTGCCGTCCCCACCACATGTCACAAGATGATAGGGGGTTGAGGCATCTCCTCAACCGAATGGGTGAGGCAAGCCGGACACTTTAGTACCATCTTCTCTGTTCACCCACCCGCAACAGGCTGGTTTATCTGGATGGTCTTACCAAATAACCGAAATGAACCACCACCAGCTTTGGTCATTGAGTTAGAGGTTCAGTTGCCAGGAAGCTCTGTGCTACTGCCCGGGCAATGCTTCAATGAGTTGCTGTCGGATTTTGATGTACTCCCAATGGTCAGTTCGGTAGACACTCAACTCAACTTCGGTGCCATGTTTCCATAGAGATGTTCAGAGTACAACATGTGATGGGTACTATTAGCTGCAAAGTTGGAAAAACTGGATAAAACGGAATCATGCCTGGCTCCCTTGCATGCTAGCAGGAAAATTGGTATAACTAAACAATGAAGGATCCTCCAAGTGCCCCATCATTGAATTAGTTAATCCCGTCATGGGAAACAACATGCTCCCTTCTCCATCAATCGGCAACTCAGGAGTCTGGGGAACTCTGAGTTTCTTCATGAGGGGGAATGGTGTCTGAAGTGGTGGTATGCCTGCAACGAATTCAACTTGCCAAGGGCTCACTCCCTTTACATTCTCCAAAACTTCAGGCTCATCCCAAGTAACCTGAAACAGCAATCACAGGATAATAACTGCACTTTAGGATAATATTCAATTCACAACTGCAGTACCATATACGTTGTTATACATGGGAGTACAAGAAATCCTAGAATGTCTTTTTTGTATTCTTACTAAAGGAAAAAAAAAAAAGTTACCTGAAGCATGCGCCTGCAGGGAGAGTCACACCATGGCCCGTGATCGGGAACTGCAGCGGATGAAACTGTCCCCTGGAACCACGTCATCCTAGACGAGTCCTCCGTCTTCACTGACATTTTAACCCTCATCCCAGCCTTCCAAGACCTGCTCAATGATTCCTCAACCGTCTGTGCTTCCAGCATAAAGTCCAGTAACCCCGCCCTTGGATAATATATAATCTCCAAAGGCCTGTTGTTTATATAAAAAAAAATGATAACCGATTACTAAATATATAAACAAAAATATGGCATATTGGTTACAATCAGCAAATCTGGCTGAATTTTCAACGACCCAGATCACCTTAGTGGAGGCCCATCGAAGGGTAGGTCCCAGCACGCAAATCTTGTTTACCATGATGAAAGATCCAATCTCCATGAACTTTCTTTCGAGTTCAAACTCAATTGTGATCCGGTTCTGGCACTTCTTGCACTCAACTTCACCTGCTATGCGCCGTATGCCCATTGATAAGATAAACTCAAGGCTCTGAACAGTGGCAAGGTGATCTGTGCCCCATGGAAACGGAACAGGCACAACATCGAGGACCCTGCATTGGGTTACGACGGAAACGTCGGGCAATACGCGAAGGACCGGGTGGTGGGGGTGGAGGAGGAGGAGGAGGTTTGAAGGGTCTTGTTGAAGGAAGAGATAGCGAGAGAGCAAGTCGATCGTCATCAAATTCTTCACTATTGAGGAACCATCATGGTTCTTTCTCTGTGATCTATACCTTTCTTTTACCATGGCTTTGATTCTTGAATGGGTTTTAAGAGAGAAATCAAGACAGGGTTTAGGAGAGAAAGAAGAGAGAATGCAAGAAACAGAGAGAAGGAGAAGAAGACAACATGTTGAATCAATATCGAACGGTCCTCTTTTATATCCTTTTGAAAGATCTAGATCAGACCGGTTTATTTGAATTACAGTTGTTGCCAACAAAAGCCCTGTCAAATCTCTTTCATTATCTAACGGCTTCTTGAGAATATTGAGAGATCTACGGCTCTCGTAACTTATTTGATGACTTAAGATCCTGTACTCCAAGGAGTTGAGTTGCAACTCTACTCCCACACTCGCACTACGGATGCAGTGGATGCAAATTAAGGACTTTTTTTTTGGACCCACCGACCACATGGATCTTGTGCCCACCCATTGGTAGATAGATAATTTGTATACCCATTGGATTTTGTACCCAAAAACATGCTTGATTAATCTAACGTCTAGAATCAATCCTAAAACAAATGCTAACCAATCAGGCTGATTTTTTTTTACGTGTATCTACCAAGAGGTGGGCGTGGGTTAAACATCCTTGGAAGCGTGACAGCGGAGTAGAACTTTGCTGACTTACTTACCGCTCACAATGTGAGCCACGTAGCATATTCAAAGAGATTTCTGATCTTATGGATGTTTGGCCCAACCCCAGAAGGACGTGCAGACCAAAAATTAGTCTCATTAGTTATTTCTAAGCGTTGGATTGGAGTCGTTTTCTTGGGCTGATTTTTAACCGTCTAATTTTGGCATTCTTGACCATTTTTTGAGGCAAGGTTTAAAAGAGGCCGTTTTAACGGTATAACAGACAGGGGGCGTTACCGTACAGTTAAAAGGCCGTTAAAACTAATTGTTGGACAGGAGCAAAGATGAAAAACACCCCAGAAAAAATGGATTTTAACGGAGAAAACAGTAAAAATGGCGCTGATATTCAAATTTTCAAAAACAAAAAAAAGAAATGGAAATAACATAAATAACGGCTGTCTTTCTTTTTTCCACAAATTTTTTCAGAAAATAACGGCCATTATTTTCGTTTTAACGGCCGTTATTTTCTAACTGTCAGAACGATTCTTAACATAATGGGCTTGGGGCGTTACCCTTTTAACGGCTGTTAAAACTTAAAACTAGGGCTGCAACTTAGGCAGGCCTAACCAGAGCCCGACGGGCTCAACCCGACTTCAGGCCCGGCTTGGGCTGTTTCATAGTGCTCAGGCTCGGGCTCGGCCCTGATTTTCTTAACCCGATCGAAACTCGGGTTGGAGCCTCACGAAACTTGACCAACCCAAGCCCGATTATTTATACTTCCCTTTTCCAAACCCTAATGCATCACCCATCTCTTTTGTTCTATGGTACTCAGTGTATTTTTCTTTAGTCTACCTCTAGCGCAGCCGCCGTACATTGAACCTCCATCATCTTCGGTTTCTACTAATCAGCAGTGGACATCTTATAATGGTCACTTGGGGACCGGTGCGAACATGATTGGCCACGTGGTTCCATCGATGTTGATTAGGTGGAGATCAAATTAAAATTTTGTAATTTCTTTTATTTTTTGAGATTTTGGATGTTAATTTGGGCTCTGATTCTCAAGTCTTTGTTCAACTTTTGTGATTTTTAATTTTTTTTGTTTGTTGGATTAATCACCATCATCTCCATCATCGCAAAATCTGACTGCGAGGAGATCGTGCCTCTCTCTCACACAGTACTAACCCGATATGAACCCGACCAACCCGATCGGGTTGGGCTCGGGCTAGATGTTTTAAAGGTCGGGTTGGGCTTAGGTTGACTCCCAACCCGACCCAACTCACCGAGTTGCAGACCTAGTTAAAAACATTAAAACGGCTTTATTTTAAACCATGATTTGGGGTACAAAGGTTTGAAAGCACTAATCAGGCCCCCGCCAATTTTTTGGTGTGAAATTTTTTGTCCCTTGATCAGGGGACAACTATTTTTGACAACCATTTGGCGGACCCACATAGAAGATGAATCAGTGGCTGACTTTTGGTGAGGATGATCTCTATGGTGAGGAGATCATCCTCACAAAAATTCAAATCATTCCGATATTCGTAGACTCGTTTAGAAATTGAAGAATTATGGACCATCTATTTTTGCCTTGTAACTTGAAAACCACAGTTGATGGGGTTCGAAATTTCAGAATGGGCTGAGTTTTTGTTGGGGTGATCTATATGGTGAGGAGATCATCCTCAACAAAAATCAGCCATTGATTCATCTTCTATGTGGGTCTGCCAAAATGGCTGTCAAAAATTGTTGTCCCCCGATCCTGACCCTTTTCACACCCATGGTTGTCCCGTCTTGGCCAGCCCTTAGATTGAACTCAAACAAACCCGCACCGTTCACATAACATAGAACACGGATGGCAGCGTCATAATGAGGTTGGCGAGGATCATGATGCATAAACTGGCTCAAAAGGACGACAGCATAAATAATATCTAACCTTGTGATAGTTAAATAAAGCAATCTCCCAATGAGACAATGATATATATTTTGCTCATGGAGGATATCCCATGTTCGTCTGAAAGATGAAAGTGTTGTTCCATGGGAAAATGGATAGGATGACCTCCGAGGTGGCCACTGTTATGGAGAATATCAAGAGCATATTTTCGTTGGCTTAAGAAAATTCCTTTAGGGAACGAGTAATCTCAATGCCCAAAAAATATTTTAGAGGACCGAGATTCTTAATATGAACTTGGTGTGAAGGAAAGCTTTCAATTGTGAAATTGTGCGGTGTCATTTCTTGTCACACTAATATCATCAACATATATGCAAAAATAGTAGTAGAAGCATAAACAGATGAATGAGTGATAAGGGAATGATTTACTGCAGATTGTGTGTAACTAGCCTCTTGGAGCACTGAAGAAAATTTAGCAAACCAATTGCAAGAAGCCTGAGATTTTCGAGCTGACAAACACAATGCTCTCCTTGTTTGGCGAAGCTAGCTAGGGCGAAGTACCATGTAGACTTCTTCATTAAGATCACCGTGAAGAAATGCATTGCAGACATCGAATTGATGAAGAGTCCAATGACGAGTAGCAGTAATGGTGAAAAGACGACGTACAGTAACAAGCTTGGCAACTAGTGCAAAAGATTCATGATAGTCCAACCCCTCTGTTTGTGTGAACCCTTTAGCGACCAAATGGGCTTTGTACCGTTCAATGGTTCCATCAGAACTATATTTGATTTTGTAGACCCACTTACAACCAATGACTTTCTTACCGAGTGGGAGAGATTGAAGGGTTCATGTGTACGATTTTTCTCCAAAGCAACGACTTCTGATGCCATTGCTTCATGCAAATAAAAAAAACTTAATAGCTTGTAAGAAAGATGGAGGTTCATTATGATGAAAAATAGAAAAGAGAAAAGCAAAATGTTTAGTTGAAATTTTTTCAAGTGGAAGATAATGGGATAGAGGGTAGACAATACCTGCCGAGGGCTAAGGAAGTGGTGAAGTAGAGGATAGTGCGTTTGGGGCGTTGGGTTGAAGGGTTGGGAAGTGGTGATGGAGTGGATGATGGGTCATCTATGTTTTGAGGTCGTGATGGATTTATCGAGCAGGGTATGAAGAATAGGTTCGGGAATTTTGGGAGCCAATGAATCAATGGTGGATATGTTGGAAAAAGATTATTCAGTTTCAATGAAAGTGACATCTCGGGAGGTGGGATTCATTGAGTGTTAAGATCATCCACTTGATATCCTGTTTGACCAAAATGATATCCGACATATATAAACTTGGAGGCACAATGTGAAATTTGAGACGATGAGCATGGAGTGTGTGTGTGCGTAACATAGGCAACCAAAAACACGGAAATGTTCATAAGAACGAGCTTTTTGGAAAAGCATCTCGTATGGAACTTTTCCTTTGAGATTGGGCAGTGGGTGTGCGATTTTTTTATGAGGTACGTAGATGATTGTAAGGATACATTCGCCCCAAAAGGTTAAGGGGTGGTGTGCCTGAAAGTGTAATGCTCAAGCTAGTGTACGTTGATGTATGCGTTCAGCTACTCCATTCTGTTGTGGGGTTTCAAAACATGTACGTTGATGAACTATTCCATTTTCATAATAATAGGCTTGTATTGGATAAGATCGAAATTCAGCACCTTTGTCTACGTGAATATTGCGCGTAGAACATTGAAATTGGTTCTTGACCATGTTAGAAAAATTTTGGAGAAATACAGATGCTTCTAATTTAAACTTTATGAGATAAACCCAAGTACAACGAGAATAATCGACAATAGTTAAAAAATAATGCACTCCACTATGAGAAATGGCTGGATAACCACCCAAATGTCACAATAAATTAACTCAAATGATTGACTACTTTTATTGCAACTTAAGTGAAAAGGTCTACGCGTTTGTTTAGCAAGAATACAAACATCACAATGAGAATGAAAAGGGAAAACTGATGGAGAGGTGGAAGATATCTTATTCAAACGGTCCAATGAAGGATGATCGAGACGCATGTGCTAAAGATTAGATTTAGGTGATCGATTGGCTAGCATGGCCACATGTGAGGAAGTACTTGGTGGCAAGTAGTGGTAAATCACATCCCGTACTTCACCCGTTCTAATCAGTTTCCTCGTTGTTAGGTCTTGAAACACACAAAAAGATGTAAAAAATATGGCAGCATAATTCAAACTTTCAGTTGGCTTACTTATTGATAAGAAATTAAGGTAAAAAATTATAAACGCGAAGAACATTATTGAGACATATCTGAAGACAAATTGACACATCCAACATGAGTAATGTGGGTGATGCCACCCGTGGGTAATTTGATGGAATTGACATGAGGAGTGGGTGTAGTAGATGAGAAATGATAAGGTGGATGTCATGTGATCTAGTGCACGTTCAGCTGTCAGTGATCCATGTGGTGGGTGAGAAAACAAATGGCAGAATTACAATGAAGAGAAGATGAGTTACCAGCAAGATTAGCCGTAACATTTTCATTAGTGGCATGTAGAGCAAGAAGTTGACGGTATTGATCAGTAGAAAGTTCAGGTATCGATGCTTCGCTTTGGAAATCATTGAGTGGAACATTGTGATCCGAATGCCGAGGAGTGGATGTGGTTGGCGTTCCCTTGGAATTGTTCCTCGGTTTATTCTAGTGGGATGGATAACCCATCAGTTCATAGCATTTTTCTTTAAATTGACCGAAATCACCACAATGTTCACATTAAGGATGACTACGTCCATGTCTAGAAGTCCGATTGCATCCACACCCCATGCTATGGGATGGGACATTACCTGCCATAGTAATGGTATCTTGCTTGTTGGAAGTAGATAAGTGAGTAATGGTATCTTACTTGTTGGAAGTAGATAAGTGAATGAGGCGTTGCTTCTCTTCTTGATTTATGATGGCATAAACTTTGTTGATTCTTGACAAGCAATCCATTGCAAGTATTTGACTTCAAATACGGGCATATGTATCATTCAGACCCGTAAGGAATTGATACACTCACTCTGTTTCTTGCATGATTTCGAGTTCTTTGAAGTTCCGCAAGAACAGTCGGGAATGTTGACATACGACACTACGATTAATGTTCTTGTCAAAGAGTGCTGATATCTCTTTTTAATTGAAATATTCTAGGATTGTTACTTTCTAAAAACTCTCCGCAAGATCGAGCCATACCTCACATGGAGTGTCAGCGTATATGATGCTTGTTGCAAAGGTTTTATCGATGCAGTTGAGGAGCAACGATAGCACCATGTCGTTGTATCTTTCCCGAGCCTGAATTTCTGACGGATCTGTGGATAGTTTTCCTAGACTCTCCATCAACAAAATTGAATTTGTTCCTCGCGTTCAAGGCCATCTTCATGGACCTCTTCCATGTTCGATAATTTTCTCAATTAAGTGGAGTAGAAACAAGATGGCCCAGCATGATCTGATGAATGAATGAAATATGGAGATCAAAAATCTTGACTAGATTAATTGTGACGGATGACAAATCTTTGACTAGAGTCAGTGTCTTTCACCACAGCAGCAGAAAAAATCAGGCTGTGGTCGGCTCTGATACCATGATAACACAGGAGAGACAACTTGCAAGAAGAAACAATTCCGAGAAAATTCTCTATGTTATTCCATTCGTATGAAGGCTGTATATAACTTTACAATGAGAGATTTCATGTGAAGATAAAAAAATAATATATTCAGGGAATTTACAGTGTGCGTGTGCACAATACCCGTGTGCGTGCGATGCACCAAAAATTTTCAATTTGCATAGCTAGGTACATAAATGGTTGCACAGAGAGTAAGATGGCTAAAGGACGTGCAATGGTTTGGTGCGTGCAAATGCAAATAGTCGATTGCACGCATTTCAAACGCGCTTGGCAAACGATTGCACATGCAAATAAATCTGAAAAAATGGCCATTATTTTCTATTTTTAAAAATCTGAAATTCAAATTTCAAAATTCAAAATTTGAATTCGGCACTATTTTTTCCATTTTTTCCATTATCTTCCATTTTTTTTCCATTCTTTTCCATTTTTGCCCCTAATGAGCATTATTTTTGTTATAACGGAAAAAACGGTAACGCCTCCAGTCCTTTATACCGTTATAATGACCCATTTTAAACCTTGCTGGGGACTTCAAAATTTGAAGTTTGTCCTTCCCAAAAATGCCATATGTAGCTCACTTTAGGGCCCACTGACCTTATGGATGTTGGGTCCACCTCTTGGTTGACCTACATACCAAATATCAGCTTGATCGAAGATTTCTAACAGTTATCTTAGTATCTAAAAAAAATAAGGCTCAAAACCAACGGCTAAAAATCATGCTTTTAAAATACTAAATCCAACGTCAAGAAACCACGATTAAACTGATTTTTGATGCGTAGATCCATCAAGAAGTGAACTAAACATATACCGGAACCGAACCAATAAGAACCGGAACCAATATATAAATATAGTGTAAAAATTCTCATATTATCAAGATTGGACCCAATATGCCGGGAACCGGAACCGACAGAAATACATGATCGGTTCCAGTTCCGGTTCTGGATCCATCACTTTGAGAACCGGAACTGTTTAAGGACCCAGACCGATAAGAACCGGAACCGACCCGTTGACACCCCTAGGGCGAAGGGGACAATCAAATTCAGACTCTCAATAAACTGAATAAATTATCCTTTCAAATTTGGCAGATGGAACGCCAGTCTATTCTAAATTAAAATTAGCAGAACTTTAATGCTTAGGCTCAATTAGTAAGACCATGGTTCAGAAAACGGCCGTTATAACGGATTCAGACCTCCCCTATTACGTTATATACCGTTAAAATGCTCAAAAAATAATGGCTGTTGTTTTCGTTACAACGTCCATTATTTTCCATTTTAAGGAAATTAATGACCGTTATTTTCTGAAAAAAATTGTGAATAAAAGGCTGTTATTTTCTGTTGTTTTTTCATTTTTGAAATTCAAATTTCAAAATTGGAATTTCATCCCCATTTTTTTCCGGTATTTTCTCACTTTTGTCCCTGAGTGTTACAATTCGTTATAACGGCCATCGTAACGGAAAAAATGGTAACGCCCTCAGTCCATTATACAGTTATAACGGCCCCTTTTAAACCTTCAGTAAGACCACATTACAATTCCTTGAAGGAACAGGTTTCGAGGACCAGGGCCGGCTCTACCTTAAGGCCATTAAGGTGGTCACCTAAGGCCCCTTGGTGAGTGAAGGCCCCCAGCCCAGGTCCCACTAACTACATGAATTTTTAGCCCACCCCTTATTGGATATACAAACCAAAGATCAACCTGATCGATTACCTCTAGCCATAGATTTTAGTACTTTGAGGACATGATTCTAGCCGTTGGATTCAAGCATGTTTTTAGGATAGTAAATCCAATGGCTAGAAATCATCGATCAACCTGATTTTTAGTGTGTTTATCCACCAATAGGTGGGCTGAACATCCATGCAGTCATTGGACCCAAAAAATGATCTATGTAGGGCCCCGAGAGTCCTCTGCATCGACTGCATCGGGAGTCCTCTACATCTGAATTTTTTCCGTAATTTTTTATCATCGGGAATAGTTTTATATAAAGATTTCTAATAATATAGAGAATTTAATTTTTTAATTAATACCACAATTATTAATATATAAAATATAAAACAAAATGCCTTATATAGAGTTTTCCCCGTAGGCCTCAACTTCAATCGAGACAGCCCTTCGAGACGGCCCTGCAAGGACCAACAAAAGTGAACCAACAAGTTCACATTTGTTCTCGGTCATGGATTCCGAGAATCCAACGGTGGTTGTGCTTTGGCAGAAGTGCTGAGCTGACATTCACTTTTGTCAAAGCACAACTACCGTTGGATTCTCAAAATCCATGCCCGAGAACAACGGATCCCAACCTTTCTTTAAATTAGGGTCATCCCCTTACCATCAGTCAAAGTTGTTTGACCACGTGATTGAAATGAGAAACCATAGAAAGATAGGAAACCAAAAACTATGGAAAAAATTGGCCGATGATCTCAAATAACATGATCAAGAACATGAAATTTCATAAAAATCAATTTTCTCATCGGATATTGAAATGTTGTAATGCTAGTCAAGTCAAAAATTGAACTTCCAAGCCAACAATATTGACGGGGGTGAGCTCATCACGGGTGTTAGTCTACAATATTGTCAAATAATATTAAGGATCAAGATCAGAGGACACAAAATTTCACACCAATTTTGGTGTACCCACATGGAAGATAAATCAATCACTGATTTTTGGTGAGATGATCTCCTTGCCACATAGATCATCCCTACCAAAAAATTAGCTCATTCTGAAATTTCTAACCCCATCAAATGTGAGTTTCAAGTTAATCAGAATGTTTTGAATTTTTGTGAGGGTGATCTCATTACCATAGAGACCATCCTCACCAAAAATCATCCCATTCCAAAACTTCTAATTTATATATTGGCCTCCACCAATTTTTTGGTGTGAAATTTTGTGTCCCTTGATCCTGACCCTAATATTAAGGGGATGGCAATAATTTAGGGGTCGGGATCGAGGGAAACTATTTTGACAACCATTTGGCGGACCCACATAGAAGATGAATCAATGGCTGATTTTTGGTGAGGGGATCATCCTCGCAAAAATTCAAATCATTCCGATATTCGTAGACTAGTTTAGAAGTTGAAGAATTACGGACCGTCAATTTTTTCCGTGTAACTTGAAAACCACATTTGATGGGGTTAGAAATTTCAGAATGGGTTGATTTTTTGCCGGGGTGATCTATATGGTGAGGAGATCATCCTCGCCAAAAATCAGCCATTGATTCATCTTCTATGTAGGTCCGCCAAAATGGTTGTCAAAAATAGTTGTCAAAAATGGTTGTCCCCCGATCCAGACCCTTTAATATATTAATAAATATGGTGTTCAATTGAAAACTTTAACTCTTTATATAATAGAAAATCTTTATTTAACAACTATTCTTGATAATCAAAAACGACGAAAAAAAAATATTAGATGCAGAGGACTCTCGTTGAAGTCCATGCAGAGGACTCTCGTGGCCCTACATTTTTTGGGCCCAATGACTGTGGATGTTCAGCCCACCTATTGATGGATAAATACACTAAAAATCAGCTTGATTGATGAATTCTAGCCATTTGATTTACTACCCAAAAAACATGATTGAATCCAACGGCTAGAATCCATCTTAAAAAGGTAATAAAATATATGGCTAGAGATATCCAATCAGGTTGATTTTTGGTTTGTATATCCAACAAGAGGTGGAATAAACATCCATGTGGCTAGTGGGCCCCAAAAAAAGGTGCTATGTAGTGGAACCTAAAAATATCCCAAAAAATGATATGGCCCACTTCTTCATGTATTGATAAATGACCCTTGATTTATGAGATGCCCCTTGCATCAAGCAGTGCGTGAGACAAAATTTTCTTGAATTCAAATATTGAGAGCCACGTTTTTCCAAACCAACGAAACGAGGCCGCTATATTTTCCACCTGCATGACTCTTTCAAAACACTAGTCAACACGAAACCCTAAAACTCTCCCCCAAAGCCCTAAAATTCTATCAAAGATTTCTACTACAAAGAATGAAAACTAGACTTATGGGACAACTCCAACACTATAAATTCTTCAACACTGCAACATTCTCAACACATCCCAAGTTCTCAGAGCAAAAGCTCCCTTTGAAGAACATATAGCCTCTCTAGACAGCCCAAACCACCTTAGCACCAGCTTCCCAGTTTTGTCCGCGAACATTTTTCGGAGATGAATTTCTGGCGAACAAGTACCATTTTGCTCATATTCATCGTCTCCATCTCGGTCTCCATTTTAAGTCAAGGTGGCGTTGAAGCAACTAGGGTGTTGTCAGGGGATTTTGCTAGGGCAAATCTCCTAGTGGCATACCCTTCGAAGTATGAGCAGGCAAGGTCCACCATGGCATGTTGGCTTGGGCGATTGGCTACTGGGCCGAGCCCGAAAGGCCCTGGTAACTAGTGCATGGATGTTTTGGAGCCCAAAAAGCAACAAGAGCAAGCATAACGTGGTTTTGCTATTTAAGAAAGGATCGGGATCCGAGGACTTCCTTTTTTGACTCCCTTTTTTACTCCTCTTCTCGGCGTTGATTCCGAGAATCCACCGGTGGTTTTGCTTTGGCAAAAAGTGACTGCCAGCTCAGCACTATCAACCACCGTTGGATTCTAGGAATCCACGTACGAGAAGAGAAGTCAAAAGGGGAATTCTCGGCTAAAATTCTTTGAAATTATCAATAGAGTAACTTTGTTATGCAAATTCCTAGTTGGAATCCTTTTTCATTGTAATTTTCTTATTTACATTTTTTTTATATATTTTTATGTTCCATGTTGACTGGAAAAGATATATAATACCTTTTGACTTATACAATGACACATGGTGGGGGGACATTTGTGAGACCTATATTTGTTCTTTTAATATGTGGGGCCCACATATTTTGTGCTTTCCTAAATGAGAAAGTCCTAATATATGTTCACATTCGTGCAAATCAAATGGTGGTAAATATGAACAGTGCGTAAATTTTGAAATTTGCGTATCGAAATAGTTAGTGCGAACCAAACGCAAGAAAATAATGTGGGTGGGCAAACGATTGCACGCGTAATGGTTTATATGCATACCAAACAGACCTTTACTATATACATCGGTCATTCTAACAAAATGAAAGACAATGTTGCTATGAAATTAACTACAATGTTCTCAGGATTTAGAAAGAGAATACCTACATATTGGCAACAACTTGAATAATTGCCCACCCTTGATGGACCTACGTATAGTTGAAAATTGACAAACTAACAAAAATAGATATAATCGAAAAGATCAATCACAGACACAATAAATTTACGTGATTCGGCAGTGTGCCTACATCAATGGGTGAAAAAGAACTCTTTACAGAATTGGGGTTACAATAATTCCATTTCTCTCACTCTCAATGTACAAGTGAAACCCTAACGCCTCTTTATATAGAAATCTCCGATACAATAGTTGTACTCCAACACAAAATGTACGAACAAAAAAATACAATTGTTTCTAGCAGCCAGGAACTTAAAACAACACATACCAAAAATCTACTTGATTGATGATCAATAGCCATTCGATCTAGGCAGTCAAGAAATTACATTACGTCAAAAGATGTGAAAAATGATGGCCAAAAATTATCGTTTTTAGGTGAAAATGACAGCTTTTGGCCGTTGAGTGGTATGACATTTTTTTTTGTAGTCTCAAAGTCCATCATTTACGACTGTCACAAAATACGACAGATTAGGAACGTCATTCATTTTTTGGGTCTTCTTTAAAAGATGATTAATCGAATATGGAAAAAAATGATGATAAAGAATCGTGAATAAGAAAGAAGGAAATTGGTCGTTGTTTATTTTTTGCTAAATTGCAAAATAAATGACACACCTGGTGCGTTGTTTCTTCAAAATTTAATTATTTTAAAAATCGTAGGATACAAATGGATTAATGGTGTGTCTAATCCACTCATATCCTCCTAACAAGAATCCAATGTTATGTTATCATTATGTATAGTTTCCATCCATAACAGCCCAGCTCTTGTTTTAAAATATACTAGGGGAACGCCACTTGCGATGCAGGTGCACCTTACACATGGCAGCACCTTACACGTGTCACATTCTTAGAGATCACTGACCGTATCGATGTTTGGCCCATCCCTAGGTGGACCTACATGAAAAAACTAATATTTTTAAGGATTTGATTGGAGTGGTTTTCATTGGTTGATTTTTAACCATAGATTTCGAGCATTATTCGGAGTACTCAGATCCAAGGTTTAAAATCACTAATCATCCTGGTATTTTGTATATAGGTCAACATAGGGATGTGACAAACATCCATACAGTCAGTCCTCTCTAAGAGTGTGCCACGTGGCTTATACTATGGTTCCTCATCAATGAGGGACGTCGGCATGTGGACAACCTAAACTCTGAAGGTGTATTTAACTAGGGACGGTTTTGCCTTTTAAAGTAGAGAGGCCTTTAATTGTCACAACTAGATCATTGGATTATCTTAAAATTGAATGATCATTGGATTATTTTTCTTACCAGGGCTTGACCTCTTATTTCTATGAACAAGTAGCATATACTTATTTTTATCAGATCAACTAAAAGATCATGACCTTCAAATAAAGAACTAGAATGTCCAGAGTGGTGGTCGTTTGGCCGCCACGAGACTCCGATGGGTTGGTCGCCGGTGATGGATGGCTAACCCATTAGAATATACTAGTCAGAACGTCCACCACAACCGTTTGATTTGGGATTTGGGTTTTGACCCAAACCCTTGTACCAATGTTGAAGACAAGGGTATTTTCAATTTTTTTAAGGGCTTTTTTGCTTTACCCCCTTACTTTATTGATGCTTAAAAAGTAAGGAAAACGGCTCTAATCCAATGCTTAAAAAGTAACAATCAGATTAATTTTTGGTCTGTAGGTCCACCTACGGTTGGGCCAAAAGTGAATGAAGAAAGGTTTTGAGCTCAGAATCCTCAAAAACAAAAGAAAAAAAAAATTCTCAAAAAAAAAAAGATCTTTTGCTTGTCCCCCTTTATTGATGCAATTTGTATTGCACCCAATGTTTTTAAAATATTTGCGTCTCACCCAAGGTCATTACAATCATTTAAAAAATATTGGGATGTCCATCCGAAAACCGTCTATGGTCATTTTATCTATCTACTTTTTTTATATTAGCTCCTGGGCGGTGCGATTCCAGGCAATTGGTGGTGCGATTTCAGACGATGGGCTCCAGGTATTAACTTCCTCAAGTAAACAAACCCTCCCCGACCCTTTCACCTCTCCCTACCTTTTACCCTTACATCTGCCTCGATCCCTGGGATTTTCCCAACCATCCAATCGAGTCTTGTCTCAACAACCTCTCCTTTGTATTTCCATCTTTACCCTTACTCTTTTTATTGTTTCCCTATTCTCTTCCTCCACCCAGCCTTTTTCTGTTTCTCTCTTTGCCACATCACCCAGTCGTATATAGCTTTGATCCCCATTTTCTGACTTTTCGTCTTCTCACGTAATCCTTTCCTTTATTGCTCGAATATCTGGAGGCTAAAGTAGCACATGATGAAAAAGCCTAAAAAGAAAACACGTGACAAGAAGGAACTCGATTCCCGAGTAATGACATCTTTTGCCTCTTGAACCTTCTTTCCATTCTCATTCAGTAGATTCATTTCAGTCTCCTGTGAAATCCTTCTATCATGTTCACTCATGGCGGATACCCCTCCCTCCCCAATAATGGAACAACTCAGCCACAATATGGCTTCAAAAATGACGATCAGCTGTCGCGAAGGTCCAGTAGTTATTCCCTACCTTGAAACGGCGAAAAAAGGTATCCAAGAGTGGAAGTTCGCAGTCATAGGAAAGCTCCTAACCGACAAATTTATCCGACTAGAAAAAGTACAATATAGTGCCAGTACATCCTAGGGACCACTACGAAGATTCAATTTTGTAGATCTCGGTGGTAATTTCTTTGGTTTTCTCTTCTTTAACCAACATGATCGTGACTGGGTGGTGGAGGAAGGTCCATGGATGGTCTATACTCATCTCCTCCTCCTTCAGATACGAAACACTCTCATTCATCACTCAGAGATGGTCTTCTGGAATTGTCCATTCTGGGTTCAAGCCCATGGACTCCCCCCTGAACTTTTTAGTGAAAAAATGGGTCAAGATCTAGCGGCAAGAGTAGGCACTTTCATCAAGGGCAAAAAGAGTGACTCAGAAGCTTTTCGTAGATGCAAATTTCTCCGTGGAAAGTTATGATCGATCTTCGGAAAGGCCTAACACCCGGAGTATGGCTTCTTTTTCGAGATTATTGGCATTTGATCGCGTTCAAATACGAAAGATTACCATATTTTTGTCACCGATGTGGTTGGTTAGGACACATGGAATCATCCTGCAAAGAAGACATGAGTTCAGAGGAAAACCAGACCCATGAAGAAATATGGCTCGACCCATCAACTCAAAAATATGGAGAATGGATGAAGGTAGAATCTATGATTGAAGAGGAAAAAAAGCTTCGACTAGAATTATCTGGCCTTCCCTCTTACATGCTTAAACAAGCTCTCGGTCCCCGAGATCCCTTGCAAGATTTTAAAATCATGGCATTACTTCTCATTCCCACCGGTAGTTTCCCCACGGAGGACGGCATTCCCGTGGGTCTGCAAAAGAAAAACAGTCAGACCTCCACCTCAAAAGAACCTCCTTCCCAGCTTCTTCCCCAACACTCTGAACCTCATCCCAAACCATCCAAATCAATGGCTCTGGACCTGGGAATGATCTCATCTGGTCATCCCTTCAAACAACAAACCCACCAGACTTATTGATGATTCCGCTCCGAAAATGCCCCAATCTGGACCCATCATCTTCGAAGGAAGAAACACTGGAGCTCACAGACCCAACAACTATCATGGAAACCACCAATGCCGGATCAAGCACCACTCAGGTATGCTTTAATAGTCGCTATTTGGATTTTACATGCACTATCAATCATGCTTCCTTAGTTATTGCATTTCAAATCTTATCTCTTATGAATGATCAGCCTTTTTTATTCCTTGTGCGGGCGTGGGTGGTGGGCCCTTATCCGTCCCCAGTACTTTCATGTTGATTTTAGCGTGGAATTGTCAGGGCTGTGAGAAACCCTCGACAATTCGCACTTTGAAAACCCACATCCGCACTCATAATCCTGATCTTATTTTTTTGTCGGAAACTCGAGCTGATACAACAAAGCATGCCGCTCTTACAAAGCAATTGGGTTATATTCACTGGACGGAGGTAGGGGCAAATGGATGGAGTGGAGGTTTACTTCTTTGTTGGAAGGAAGGTTTTCATATCCAAATTTTTCTAGCAAACCCTCGGGGGATACACTGTAAAATTCTCTCTGAACCAACTAATTCTCCTCGACAACTCTCTCTCCTTTATGGTGACCCTCACACAGCTTTCCGTCACACTCTATGGCAGGATTTGCAATCCCAAGTCCAAATCCAAAACTGCCCTTGGATGCTTATGGGAGATCTAAATGAGCTAACTCATCCTTGGGAAAAAAAAAAAGGCCAAATCATCATCTCCCATCAAATTCAATCAACACTATCTTCAATTTCTCCAACATGAGGATTTCAGTGACCTTGGTTTTATCGAAAACGCTTATACTTGGACTAACAAAAGAGCTGGTTTAGCCAACGTAAGGGAACGGTTGGACAATGCTTAGAGATTTCTATTCCCTGATGCAAACCTTACTCATCTTCCTCTCTTTTCATCGGATCACTGTCATATCCTTGTCAACACATCCCCTGATCCTGAAAAACTCCACTGACCTTTCCATTTCTTTTCTATGTGGGTCTCAGATCCTAAGTGCAACACCATTGTTCAAGAGACCTGGTTCCCCTGTCTTCCTGGACCACCCACCAACCAAGTCCACGGGAAATTGCGCACCACAAAGTACAAACTTAAACTTTAGAACAAAGAGAACCGGTAATCCAGCAAACGTTTGATCGACCATTTACAACTCAATCTGATTCAAATCCAACATCAATCCCCTTCTCCCTACCAAGTTGCTGTGGAAAAAGATATATCATTCAAATTGGAGAAAGCCCTTCAAAAAGAGGAACAACTTTGGAGAGACAAGTCTCGAGAAACTTGGTTATCTGAAGGAGACAAAAATACCAAATTTTTTCACATGTCCACTCTCATCAAAAGACGGAAAAAACATATAAATTGGATCCTAAATGACCAAGGGATTCCCATTACCTCTCGAAATTAGATTGGATCTATTTTTGTATCTTATTTCTCAGACATTTTCCCCTCAACAGGCCCAAAACAAATGGATTTTCTCGAACACCTCCACTTGCCAAAAATCTCCAGAGTAGAAAATGACATCCTCCTCAAACCGGTCTCTAGAGAGGAAGTAAAGAATGCGGTTTTCTCCATGAGTCCATACAAAGCTCCAGGACCGGATGGTTTTATAGCATTTTTCTATCAAAAATTCTGGATGGATGTTCAAGAAGACCTGTACCAGATGGTTCAATTTGTTTTCATGACTAACTGTCCTCTTCACCTGTTGAACCACGCCTCAATTGCCCTCATTCCAAAAGTTCCAGCTTTGAAAAATCCTAAGCAATATCGTCCGATTAGACTCTGCAATGTTAGTTACAATTTCAAAAGTCATTGCAGCACGTCTGAAAATTCTCCTTCCAAAACTCATCCATCCTAGTCAAGGAGATTTTGTTCAAGGACGCCAAATCTCTGAAAATACTATTCTGGCTCAAGAAATTTTCAAAACTATTCAGAGAAAAAAGAAATGGGGAAAATGATTGATGGCTCTAAAACTTGACATGTCTAAAGCATACGATAGAGTTGAATGGTCTTTCCTCCTTCAAGTTTTTCGAGTCATGGGTTTTGATGAAAAATGGATCTCTATCATTTCCCATTGTATATCCTCCACATCCTTTGCCATCAAACTCAACGGATCACCCTTTGGTTTCTTTAAACCTGGACGGGGTCTCCGACAAGGAGATCCCCTATCCCCATTATTATTCACACTATGCATGAATGTGCTATCTTACATGGTCCTGCTTGAAGAACAGAAAAAGCGTATTCACAGTATCAAATTGAGCCGAGGAAACCATCCTATCTCGCATCTATTTTTTGCAGATGATTGCATGATCTTTAGCCAAGCAAGCCAGGTAAAAGCCCGTAACATTAGGGATCTGTTGAACCATTTCTACGAATTGTCAAGACAACGAATCAATTTTGAAAAATCTGGTCTTCATTTGAGCCCGAACATCCATCACCGTCAAAGAAAAGCTATCACTTTCATTACTCGAATCAAAAACTTGAGAATATCGGAGAAATACTTGGGCACACCCCTATTTGTGGGGAAATCCCGTACAAAGGCTGTTCAGAATTGTGTGGACCGAATCAAACAGCTTACAATTAGCTGGCGCGCCAAAATGTATCTCACAAGCGGGGAAAACAACGCTCATCAAATCTGTGCTCATGGCTATACCGATATACCTTGTGCAGTCATTCAAATTTCCCAAAAGCACTTGTTCGGAAATTGACAAAATAGCAAACCAGTTCTAGTGGGGTGATTCTACGGAAAAAAAGATCACTCACCTAGTGAAAGTAGGATTTTTTCGTGTCGTCAATTCGGAAACCCTAACTTCAACAATATTTGTAAAATCCGATTATCTGCAAAATGTAACTTGTATAGCAGTACGTGTCGGATGTCAATCCACACTCGGTGTGAGTTAGCGCAATAAGGAATTAAAACTGACAAATAATATACAAAGAGAAATGAGAATGGTGGAAGAGATGAGATTAGGAAAAGAGAAGGGGGAGAAGGCGGTGCTGGCTGGTGACTGTTGGAGACAGCAACGTGGAGGAGAGGTTGTTGGGTTGGATTTCAACCGGACGAGAAGGTTGCTGGTTCGGTACACCAGCTTGTGGAGGAAAAGGTGACCAGTGGTGACCTTGCTGCTTTGGGCTGAAGGAGGTGCATGCAGGCTGGCCAGTCAGCCATTAATGGAGGTCCCGAAGAAGTGGAACACGCTCTAGGGAGGAGCATTGCTGGCTCAGTCCGGTAATGCACAATAGGTGGCTGAGCGTTGAAGAGTCGCACTTGCAGGTGGAAATCGTGCAAAACTACAGCAAAATAATGGCCTGCAACCCTTGCAGGCCATGAAACAGCAAGTGCTGTAGATGGGGCAGCAATGGTGAGGAGTAAATCAACGGCTGGTGGAGAGCTTGCTGCTTGCACCAGCAGGGGGTGTTTCCAAGATAAGATCTGCAGGTCTGTGATGGCTGTTGTGGGACCTGTCACGTGATGGCTGGTTCAGCCAAGATTTGGACAGTGAAGAAGAGTTGGCGCACCAGCAGGTTGATGGCGATGGAGGAAGAGATGGAGAGGTTGAGGGGGAAAGCTGACTCGCAAGACAAGGTTGCAAGATCTGCAACCCGAATGGTTGAGGTTTTTACTTGGAGATCTTGCAGCTTGAAGGAGCAAAAGTTGGTGTTCCCGGAGAAAGGAGTTGCAGGTTTTTGCAACATCTTTAAGATGGCTGCAACACCGTGAGGGGCAGCAAGGGCACCTGTTAGATAACCAAATGAGAGAGGAGATGGAAGATGATGGAGATGGAAATGGATGGCTCCTCATTCTCCTTTTCTTGCTTCAAGGGAAGAGGGTGTGAGATAAAATTCAAGAGAGATTCTTGAATTCATTATTTTAGGGAGAGAGGGATAGTTAGTTAGAAAGATTTTAGGAGAATAGGTTAAAGGAATGAGATGGGGGTTTCCGTGGAATGAAGAGAGAGAAATGGTCAAGGAAGGCCAATTCTCTCACATTCAGATGTGGGCTAAAAAGGCCATGGGCCCTTCTATTTGAAGTGAAACCTTGGCCCACTTTATTCAAGTGAGGCCTTGGTCATATAAGTTTGGCTTTGGGCCTCTATGGGGTCACATGGGTTATTGAGAACCCGTGGATATTAAATGGGTGAAGGCCGTGGACCATGGGCCATGGACTTGAGTTTTGGAGGCTTGTCAGCCACTTGGCCATAGGCTTTGTGTGAGTGGGCCGTTTGGCCATTAGCATTGTGGGCCGCCATTGAAGGCCTTGGGGCCACATGATTAGATTAGTGAAGATAGAGGGATGATGATTGGGTCAAACTCGAGATTGGCGAACCGTTAGATCTAGAGAGATCGAACGGTCCGAAGGATGATCTAAAGGTCCGATGGAAGATCTAATGGTGGAAAAGCTATATGAGATGGGATGGAGCTAGAGGATAGAAGATTAGAGGTTAGATGATGGAGATCGGAGGGTTAGGATGATCGATCTGAAGATCGGATGGTTTATAGGCAATTCAATCATGGAGAGGGGGATCGGAAGGTAGATCTTGGGATCTAATGGTAAGATGAGATGATCTACGGGTTAGATATCTAGAGAAATGGAGAGAGAATTAGGAGAGAGGAGAGAGAAAATAATACAAAATAAAGGCAAAAGAGCTGGCGGAGGGTCTTGAACCCTGATCTTCAACATAGTCTTCAGTAGGCTTCACCAATTACGTAAGCCGTCATTTTATGCCATTTGGTGCGGCTTTTAATCACTTTGGCCCGTCTCTTGGTCTTCAGCTTTTCCTCTCTCTTGGATCTTTATCTGGTATTACGATCCCATAACTTGACTTGTACTTGGCCTATATCTTCTAGTCATAACTTGTTGGCTTTTTAAGCTTTGATATTAGGCTTCTATGGATGATCGTGGGCCCATAAGTCTCAAGAATCGTCCGATCGGGTTTCTTGCAATAACGAAAAGCGCGTAATGAGACTTAATCAAAACGGCTTCAAATTTAGACTTCCAGAAATGTGTTTAATGCATGCAAATATACCATTTCGTCCAGAAAAGTGTGTTCTACGCAATGAAAGAGATTGACATAAAAAAGTGGATAAATAGCAAAGTTTAACGTAGGAGAGTGTGATAACACTAAAGGATAATGGCTTAAAATAAGCACTTTTAAGCGAATATCACCTAGCGTCATGGAAATTCATCTGCTCATCCAAAGCCTCAGGAGGTTTGGGTCTTAGAAATTTCACAGACATGAATATTGCACTCATCTTCAAAAATGTCTGGAAAATCCAACATGACCCGGAATCCTTGCTGTCCAAACAATTATGCCAAAAATACTGCCACCGACAATCCATCAATCAGGTACAAAAGTCCCCATACTCTTCTTGGTGTTGGCAAAGCCTTCTCTCAACTCATGAAAAACTTCCAACACTCAATTCGATGGGTGGTCGGAGATGGTAAGTCAATTGATATATGGAAAGATGCCTGGACCCCTATTCCTATTCAAGATCGATTAAATCTCTCTCGGCCTCCTGCATACTCTTCATCCAAGGTAAGTGATCTAATCCTCCCATCTAGAACCTGGAATACAGAGTTGCTCAAAACCATGTTTTCTCATAACGTGGTAGAAGCATTCTCTCTATCCACTTGAGCAAAAACCCATTTCCCGATAGATGGTTTTGGCTTCCCCACCGACATGGTACTTTCTCTATCAAAATAGCCTACAGAACGCTGACGCAAAGCACACAACTCTCCACATCAGCCCGTCACCAGTCTCACACTTGGAAGAGCATATGGAAGCTTTGCCTCCCATTCAAAATCCAACTGTTTATGTGGAAATTCTGTAGGCATATTCTCCCTTCTCGAGGCCTTTTGCATTCTAGGATTCCTTCGATTCCTGCCCAATGCCCAAGATGTAATCATCCCGAAGAAACTAGCATCCACGCCATCTTCCTTTGTCCTCAAAATCAAAAAGTTTGGTTTGCTAGCCTTTTTAATTTCCTATGGGAACAATGGAATGAATCCGACATCCGAGAATGGATCTTTTCACTCATATCCAATCAGTTGTCCCAACCACCTTTGGACACCTACTCCTGTCTCTACATCTGTACTCTCATGTGGCGTCTATGGCTTCTCAGAAATGATGTGATACATTCACCATCATCCAAAAATCCTCTGAATATTCTGGAAATTATTCCCTCCTATATCCAAAGCAAACCTCCTAACCAAACCAAAAATACTAGCCCGGCTATCTGGTCTCCACCTCCGACAGGGACACTAAAACTTAACTCAGATGCAGCTTGGAGCTCACAAACCCATAAAGCCGGTTTTGGTTTTACGATACGTGATCACACAGGGCAAATGGTTATGGCAGGAGGGCCCAATGGAAAGGTAAAATCTGCAGAAGAAGCAGAAGTCAGAGCTTTGAGATGGGGTCTTCAGGTGGGGGCTCAATTCTATTCTATTTGGGTCAGCTGATTGTGGAAGCGGATGCAAAGCTAGTTGTTGATCAACTAAATGCTCGTTCCCTTGCACTGGGTATCTCCTCTATAGCCCGGGCAAAGGACATTTTGGACTCTTGTTCTCGTTTTGCTTCTGTTCATTTTGTATACATTCCAAGGGCTGCAAATATAACAGCCCATACTTTAGCTAGGAAAGCTTCGTCTTTTATGGGTCCTTCTCTATGGACCTTAGAAGTTCAATATGAATCTTTTAGTACCTATCATGAGATTTATGGGCATTATCTAATAGTAAGAAGTGTAAAAAAAGAAATCCGTTGTATATACATTCGAACTACTCCGCGGGTTCCTCAATTTTCTTTCTCCTTCATAGGGGAAATAAGGTGATTAGGTGGTATACAATATGTATATGTATCCTGGAACTCCTTATAACGACCTATGCATTTTGTTATCATTTCGAATTGGACGATCCATTAATCCAATTAGAACACGATTATAAATGGATAAATATTTTTGAGTTCGACCCTAATTGTTTTGCTTTTATTGACCCCCATCAGAACGAAATTCACTTGATTGATACACAATTCGACATAGATCCAAGATATTTCATCGAATCATGTGATGAAGAGATTCTTTTCATTAAGATCCAGGTAGAGGATTATTGCTTCTATTGATTAGATACGGAAACAGAATGCGTTGACCGATTCGATTCTCTCTCTTTGTCCTAGACTTAATGGATTTGATTCAATGCGTTGAATTGCGAGGAACCCTTACATATAACAACTCATAGGTTCCTATCCCCAAATTACATGCTTTGAACCTGTACTACCTCTACCAGCACCCCCTCTTCTGGTTGATCCACACCATACTGTATTCTCGTAAGATGATACACACTAGCTACCAGTCTGCCTGGTGCTAGAAATAAATAATTGTTCCGATGGAACCTTCTACCGGAGATTTACCGTTGATACACGGTCCAACCATTAATTCCTTTCTATTCGTTATTATCTTTATTACCAAATCAAATGACCGGACCAAAATGTTTAATTCCACGAAAGAAGTCTTTTTCACGAGGTACAACTAGCAATTCCTATTTATCTATTACGGAATCGACCATAGATCTCTGGTAAATCAAAAGGTAATCTCTCACATTCGGCTAGGGAAGAAATTAGAAAAACCGTAAACCCTTCCTGCCGCTACCATATAGTATTCATCTCTACTTGGTGATAAATAAACCACCCGTACCTCTTTGGATCTCTCAGAAATTTCATAAAATGGGCTTTCTAGAGACCCCCAATGACTAATCTCAAAAATATGATTTTCAATATCAAAATATATGGAATAACTATCACCATTACTATCCCTACTAAAAAAGTGTCATCAGAGATGAAACTCCGAATGTCCCTGACACCGAAGAAACGATCAACATTATTGCAACTAGAGCTGTCATTATCACCCCAACTATGAATGTATTTATCCGACCCGCACGAAAGGCGTAACGATCTGGGCACTGTCTCGGAGAGAGGCTCGGTGAAATAGACATGTCTGTGAAGATGCGGACTACCTGCACCTGGACAGAAAGACCCTATGAAGCTTTACTATTCCCTGGGATTGGCTTTGGGCCTTTCCTGCGCAGCTACCTCGACGTGACATGAGCGTGAAAGAGGTTCAAGAATCAGTTTTCTTTTTATAAGGGCTAAAATCACTTATTTTGGCTTTTTGACCCCATATTGTAGGGCGGATCTCGAAAGATATGAAAGATATTGGAAAACATGGTAATAAAGTTATCATTTCAAAAAAATTGCCTAGACAAGATATGCCTTATTTGCAAGATGGAAAACCTGTTGATATGGTCTTCAATCCATTAGGAGTACCTTCACGACTGAATGTAGGACAGATATTTGAATGCTCGCTGGGGTTAGCGGGGGATCTGCTAGACAGGCATTATCGAATAGCACCCTTTGATGAGAGATATGAGCAAGAGGCCCACCCCAAGATGAGTGCTCTCCTATTCCGACTTCCCCAGAGCCTCCGGTAGCACAGCCGAGACAGCGACCGGTTCTCTGCCCCTGCGGGGATTGAGCGACAGAAGTTTTGAGAATCCAAGAGAAGGTCACGGCAAGACGAGCTGGATCATGCATCTATCTATATATACAGATAGATATACAGAATACAGATAGATAGATCGAAATATAGATTCACACTTGGGGTGTTTCTACAGATAGTGATCTCAAAATCTCAAAAGGTGCTGAGTTGGAATCCCATTCTAAGGATTCTTGCGGTTCCGGAGAATCCAGCTACAGGAGAACCAGAAACGGAGAGCTTTCCCCCCCTTTCCGCCCGACTCTTTAGTCTTAAGAATGCTGGTTTTAAGAATGGAATAGAAAACTATTGATGTATTTCATGGCATTTACAATTTGGCAATAGTGACATAATCACACCAACTTGGATTCACCGAAAACTTACAGCAGCTTGCCAAACAAGGGCTAAGAGAAAAAAGAACACAGGTATGACTGGCATAACATCTACAATTGGATTGAAAAAAGCGTAAGTAATTGTAGTAAAACTTGCCCTGTTGACCCTTTGGCTTTTCCAGCGATACGAACGTATTTAAGTAATTGTCGCTCTGTTAGACCATAATGAAAACGCAATTTTTGTTTTTCTTCTAGACGAATACGACTTAGGGGCGCGAGACAACTCTCTCTAAGGAACTCGGCAAAATAGCCCCGTAACTTTGTATTTTATCAACCATAAAAATCATTTAAGCGCAATAACCGCACCAAGTGCTATTTTTCCCCAAGGCTTTGCTACTTCGGGTCTTTTAATATCCGTTCTATGTACAACAATGTGTTGAACTACTTTAACAAGTCTGCGCGTGAGGTATCCAGCATCTGATGTTCGTACAACAGTATCCACAACTCCTTTGCGGGCTCCGTAGCAGGAAATAATCCTATGGATGAAGACATGGTTTCTATGGACCCCATTGAATTTCATTCGGAGGAGGAACCTTATAAAGATCGTATCGATTCTTATCAAAGAACAAAACATCAACCTGAGTTGGGGTTCGGATTGGAATTTTGAGTCAATTGAGCAGTAGGCCTCTTTTGTTTTCCTCTCTTTAATATAATAATATGTTGATTACAAAAAAGAAGACCGTCTATGGTCAAAGACGTTGACCATGGTCAAAGGGTGAGACAAATATTTTGAAAACATTGGGTGAGATGCAAATTGCATCAATAAAGTAAGGGGGTAAAGCTAAAAAACTCTTTTTTTAATTAAAAAATTGGTAGTCAACTTGGGTCAACACTAGTCAAATGACAAATTTTTCAAATTGTGGGGGTATGTCAAATTTCAAATTAAGATAAAGGGGGTATGTCAAAAATGGGTCAGGCTCCGTTGACGGATCTAAAATGACAGGGACACAATATATACCACGTGGCATACTTTTACAGGACTCTGACCGTATGGATGTTTTTCCTATCCCATGGTGGACCTACAAACCAAATCAGCCTGATTAGTAATTTATAAGTGTTGGATCTTTGTACATCAAATACTGCTCAAATTCCCACAGTTGAGATCAGCCCATGAAAATAAGTCCAATCCAAAGCCTATAAATCACTAATCAGGCTGATTTTAGGTTTGGAGGTCCACCATGGGATAGGACAAACATCCATACGATCAGAGTCCTGTAACAGTGTGCCACGTGGCTTATATATTGTCCCTGTCATTTGGTGTGTCATGTTAGATCTGTCAACGGAGCCCGACCCGTCAAAAATTACCTTTTTTATATAAAAATTTCATATTACTTTATGAGATAAACCAAGCAACTGATAGACAGATGGTACAAGAGAGAAGAAGACGAAGAGGGACAAAGAGAGCTCAAAATGCCCTAAATCCGAATTCCCCAGAAAAAAAAAAAGGTATGAAATCCTGTTATAGAGTTTTCGATTTTTTTGTTCAATCTGTTATCGAACACGAATAAGATTTATATATATTTCTCTCGTTCGATCGAACTGTAGTTTTTTGGTTTAGTTCGAAAACCCTAGAAATGAAACCCTATTTATTTCAGAAACATGCCTCTTTTTTCCACACGGCGGAGTTTAAACTTTCCACGAGGCGAGATGCTGAAGTGGCGAAACTGGTGAATCCTTTTGGGCTCTTCACCTCAGCTGCCCGTGCTTAGACTACTCTAGTGAAGAGTTCTGAAGTGTCCGTCCAGAAAACTTGTCCCCTTTGATAATCTGCAGAGTTATCGGCAATATCTGTTGTAGCTTCGGCCTTGGACAAGTTAATTGTGTGACCTCTTTTGTTTTTTTCCCCAAAGGAATTGGAACTGTTACTGTCAACACACCATTTCGGTTCTGATTGTAAAAACAAAGTGTAAAATACATTATAGAAATGATAATGTAGTTACATTACATATGCTGCATCACATTGCTTTGCTGAAATAGTGTGGACGTACCCATATATGGAGGTGGGAAGCCCTATGATTCTGTCAGTGACTACGTGATAGTATCTTTTGCATACTATAAATCCATTCCCAAAACGTATAATGCTTATGTCTATGTGTATGTCTTAATCTTAAAATTCTAACGTATACTATCAAGGTTCGGATCTTATCAAATATTAGGAAAAAAAAATAAATAAAGAAAGCAAAGAGTAATCGACTTGGTCTCTTTTATATGCTTTAGTAGATTTAGTTTTTGGGGGTTGCAAAAAGCCCATTAAAGGTTTAGGGATGTTGATGATTCGCTCCATTTTGGAATCCTTGAATGCAGAGACCATGGTGGTATCCCTTCCAAAGTCATCATCATCATCTAAGCCTTATCCCAAATGTTTGGGGTCAGAAACGTGAATCCTATTTCGTCATTCAACTCTCTTTGGAGCTGTCTTCTACCAAAGTATATTCTTTCAGATATTTTCTTATTACCTCCATCCATGTCATTTTTAGCATTTCCCATCTCCCTTTTAAGGCTTTCAAATTGCACTGAAGTGCTCCTTCTCACTAGTGCATTATTGGTACTTGTTGCACATGCTCAAACCATCACAATCTACTTTTCCTTAATATTATCTCCTAGGGGGCCTAATACTAGGTTTCCTTAAATATTCTCATTTCTGATTTTATCTTTCCTAGTTTTTTCATGCATCCATCTCAACATCCTCATCTTTGCCACACTCATTCTATGAACATGTTGTTTCTCACGCAGCATTGATAGAAGCAGTTTTACATATAAAAATAGCTTGTCAGGTTATTGTTTCTTTGGTTTTTTCTATTTTTAAATTTGTAAGTACATTTCTTTGGCTTTGGATGTTAGGAATTGAACCTTTGTTTGTGATCAACATATGTGCAGAGTGATAGTGGAAGAGTGGAGACTTTAATGCGTGATCTACAAGGAAAGTAAACTTTTTGGCCAAGGATGAGCACCATGCAAATCAACGCCTGCGGGCCACATGTGAAAGTCATGAATTTGTCTCCATCTCCCTTCTTACCTGCCTCACGGTTATGTGTCTCATCAACCTACGCAAGTCGACTCCCTGGGACTTCCTCGAGGGTAGCTTTTAATGAATCAAGCTACAGGAGATGCACACCTGTGTGCTTGTTTGGTGGCAAAGAAAACTCAAAGAATGATGATGAGGTCAGAGAGCAATCTGAAACTATTTCTATTTATTGGTAGGAAAAGAGAGAGGGTGTGAAGGAAAGCATTTTACATTAACTTGATGAGGAATACTCAAGTTAGAATGGCCAAATGGAAAGAGGCAGTCCTCTCCAACTTGTGCCTAAGCACACAGCATACATGCAAAAGGGTCTCCACCATTTGATGGGCCCCACCAGGGAGGTCTTATAAGTTGTACTTTGCCCCAATTAGATAATTTGAACCATCCCATTGCAGACATTTTCTGGACCCTCTGTTTTTCAACTATCCGGAAGAACACGACATATTAGATGGTTTGGACCCACTGATTGGTAATTACGTGCACATGTAATGTGCATGTGGGAAGTACAAGATTCCATCGTTCCTACCTGCCTTGAGTATCCTCTACTTGATTAGTTGGCTGGATGTAGAGAAGTATTAGAAACCCGAGTGCGCTATTTGAAATATGATAAATCATTATCATAATGGATAGTGCTCTTTTGGCAGCCATCATATCCTTCACAGTAAACTACTCTAGCCAATGTCACCAACTGATAAAAAGAGAAATTGCAATTATGTTTAACCATGGTCATTATGGATCTAAGCATTAGCATCAGTAAAGGTGTGGAAACTACTGGAAAGATATAGAAATGGTTGGGGAACCAAGCAAATGATATGTTTTTTTCACTCTCTCTCTCTCTCTCTATATGTGTTTGTGTGTGTGTGTGTGTGTGTTTGTTTGTTTGTTTTAGTGTTTGGGGATTTGATCTAGTTACTATTTTGTTCTTTTCTAATTGTAAGTGGCTTGAATCCAAGAGGATTGATTTTTGAAGGTTTTATTCTCAGTTCTTAGTGGCTCAGTAACCAAACCACATATTTACTATGAGTATGAAAGAGAATTTGCAAATTGATAAAATCTTGTGGACAGATTTTAATCTCCATTATCTTAGGGAAAATACTCTTGATCCTATCACGAAAATTTGCAGGTCTCACATTGTTAAAGTTCTTGTTTTTGCAATTCAAAAGTATGAAAAGATTGTTACTCATGATTCTAAATTCTAAATTATGCCATTTGGAGTCCCTTGCCAATATCATATTTGGTGAATAGGAATGATAAAACATGTAACATTTATAGTATATTGAGGGTCCCTGTCAGGTAGACCCAGTGGAACAGTCTAGTCTCCTCATACCTGCAACATGTGGGGCATACACAGGAGGGTTGAGCAGACCAATCTGATGACTTTAAAAATTCAATCTATTGAATTTTTTTCTACAATTCTGAACATTGCTCATTTTTTTAAATAAGTAAACATTGCTCATTCTTTAGGACCACCTAAAAGAATGAGATAGATTGTGAGGTTTCAGTCATCAGATTTTCCCATTAAATGTTGTGTCTCTTCTTGTGCACAATGTCTGCATGTGTGCAGGTATTATGAGAAAGGTGGACAGTTCTCTGGATCCATGCAGCCAGGACCTTAGATTTCTCCTTGTATTTATTGTTGCAGGGTCTCCAGACTCTCTAGCCTCTTCTGTACACTTTGACCACATTCAGGGTGTCCAATTGGCTTCATCCACAATATCTTATATCCCAAAAATCTACCCACTTGGACGATCCTAACCATATGATTGCCGCCATATTGCTTGTCGAAAGAATATAATATATCCAATCCACTTGATCAGGTAATTTTTGGGCTAGGGGATCTTTTCGTTGGGTTCCATTAAGCGGGTAGTCAATTCGCCCCTTCGGTAAAGTGCTATGACAAGTCCTGATTAAATCTGAGATACTTTGATATTAATGCATAATCATTTATATATCAGTGGCAGTGCGCGCGTCAGTATTGTTCAAAAATGACAAAACTAGGAGTATACACGAAACTGTGAAACTTGTAAATGTAGAAATTTATTTCCATTTGATTGGATTTTGAAATGGTTTTCAGGCTTCACCCTGGAAAGCTCTTGAGAAAGCCATGGGGGGCTTAAAGAAGGAGCAGTCAGTGCAGGACTTATTGCGGGAGCAGATGCAAAAACAAGAATTTGATGACAGTGGAGGTGGTTTCGGAAGTCCACCAGGTGGAGGCGGTGATGGTTCAGGTGGTTCAGAGGATGAAGGCTTTGCTGGGATCTTGGATGAACTACTGCAAGTGGTTTTAGCGACCATTGGCTTTATCTTTCTGGTAATGAACCTCCTTTAGGGCCCAGTGAATATGAACTTTCATATGACTTTTTCACCACATTTTTTGATAGGCAAAGCTCTTCACAGCAGAGGTAGTTTAGTCATTTCATAAAATATGGAGAAAAAGGAGAGAATTTGCTAGAATCTTGGCCAACTGATTCCTAGGATTTTCTCACCCATTTTCTCTAACTAGCTGGAATCTCAAATCTGCCCCTGTATTGCAATCGTAGTTATTAGTCACAGAAGCAAGAGTCCTGTGAAGGTTACCATATTTGCCAACTGCTAGAATTCTAATGCGATCCTAATTCCTCAGTTATAAAGCACATTTTTATGTCAAATATGCAGCTAGATCACTGTAGATTCTAGTACATTTTCTTTGTTGATAATAGAATAAGCCATTAAGGTAAAAGAGGAAACAAAAACAAAAAACTTCCAGTTACTTTAATATTACAGGCAATTTCAACTTCTACAGATTATCCCATTTATTCCAAATGATGTACAGCTTACTTTACCACTTGAGAATAACATTGAGGTCCATGCCAAGATCTAAGGTATCCATTCCAGTGGCGTAGGTGTACACATGGCACTCTTATTTCGGGATCATCATCTGATGGGTCTGGCCTAATAAATTATCCTAGTCCAAAAATCAACCTGATCAGATGATCTTAATGTACAAACTTAATATCATCATATTAATAATATATGCTGATTACTCGATTTGGATGATTTTGGTTTTGGAGAAGTCCTAGGGTGCCTAGTATTGATTGGTCTCAACTCTCGTCCCATGCATGTGGGGTACATGTAAATATACTAACTTCTCTAGTCCAATGATTTATTTTCAGTACGTTTACATCCTCAGTGGCGAGGAGCTAACTCGACTAGCGAAGGACTACATCAAGTATCTCTTTACAGCAAAGAAGAGTGTGCGGTTGAGGCGTGCTATGTACCAGTGGGGAAGGTTCTACCGGAGGCTGACAAGAAAGAAGGTGGTGCAGGAGGATTGGTTGGAACGTGCAATCGTCAACACACCAACGTGGTGGCATAACCCCAGCCGATTGAGGAACCTCATAAGGTCTCGTCTAGCAACATCATCCTATTAATATTGCAGAATCTATCCTTTTTGTCCTCAGATCTCCTCTAGCATCACCTTAGATACTTCCAAATGGTCTGCATCTAGGTGAAATTTCGATTAGAATGGTCCCCATTGTCTCTAATACATTGATGAATTTTGTTATCTTATTGTGTGAATGTTTAAAAATACCAGCAACTGGGATTAGTATAATGCATCATGGGTAAGGCAAAACCATAGTTTTTGGAGGGTCCTTATGCCCTTGTTGCAGAGCTGTGGCTTTGCAACAATCGCGTGGTGATTGATAATAAATTGCATAAATTATATGAATCCAACAGCATTGCATGGCTGTCGCGTGCTCTAACTCTTCTTTGTTTCGACCGCAAATCTCCGTTTAGAATCTGACTTAAAAAAAATCTTTTGAAAAAACGTTTCAAATCAGTGTTTTCAAAACATTGTGAAAAAACACAGGAAATATTTAATAATCAAACAATCCCGTAATTTTAAATTTTTCAAAAAATCTCATGAATAAATTCACTCTTGTTTTAAAACTTAACCCCATGATGGGTTCTACTTGTGATCTCTCCCATGATACAAAGTCTTAATCAATGACTATGACCATCCATTCTACACTCTGCCTTAGACCAGTGACCATATCATTATCATACTTGCTGGATTGTGTGATGGAAGACTACAATAAAATGCAAAAGCGCATGGGATCTTAGGCAGCCTTCCTCTTCAGCACTAAATTGCATTAAGTGTGGCAAACGGCTAGGTCAGGTACTGGTATATCCGGACCTGAGCAGCTAATAATCTGGAATAAAATATAGACTCAGGCTGTCCGAATATATTGAACGTAAAGGAGCATGAGTCAAAGATTTAAGGTCATTTCTTCAATTTGCTCTCCACTTCTAAACTCATAGCGCCTTCGCTGTAGCTTCATCGATGTTACCAAATAAAGAGCCTGCTCAGGAACAGCATCTAAAGAAATCGAAAAATTTCTTAGAATCTTACAAGAACAATTTTTCACAAGGTTTATATGTGCCTATCTACCATCTATATAACATAACAGGACGGTTGTCTCCCCTCTTATCCCTCTTATCACACCAAATGGACGGTGGATCTCAGCCACTCACCCAATTTTGACAAACGCTTTGTCGATGAGTGCCGTGGGCACGGGTCACCTACTATCTATATAACAAAACAGGACGGTTGTCTCCCTCTCTTATTGGGCTTCATAAAGGATGGCTGAGATCTTATCACACCAAATAGACTGTGGATCTCAGCCACTCACCCAATTTTGATAGACGCTTTGTCAATTAGTGCCGTGGGCACGGGTCACCTACTATTTACCTACATATAAGGAATGAAATGGGTTGGATTTACATATAGCCCAAGGGGCAGGCTCAGGAGCCCACTTTTTATGCCTCGAGAGGGGTGTTACTGTTAAAACGAGTGGCTGAGATCCACTATGCTTCATATCGATGGCTGAGATTAACTCCCACCCGATTTTGACAAACACTTTGTCGGAAAGTGCCGCGGGCACGGGCCACCCACGCATATATCAAGACAACTCAGTTGTAGTCTCTTATCTTATCCATCCATCTAATGTGGACGGTTAGATAAAGAGTGGTCGAGATCAAATCCATCAATCTAAAGTGGACGGTTAGATTTCAGCCACTCAATCCGCCTCATTTGACCTCAATTTATTCAAAATTTAAATTTCAACACCGATATTTTTTGTTATTTCTGTTATTTTCTCATTTCTCCCTCTGTGGGTTACAATTTGTTATAACAGCAGTTATAATGGAAAAAAATGGTAACGTCCCAGTCTGTTATACCGTTTGACTGCCGAAGGCACCCAATTTGTGCAAACGCTTTTGTCGGAGTGCCATGGGCATGGGCCATTTACTATTCTATATAACAAAACACATTGGTTGTCTCCCTACTCACACCTCCTCTTATAAGCATCAACAAAGAAGGGCCGAGATCTAATCCTCCCCCAAGTGGATGGTGGATCTCCGCCACTCACCTGACTTTGGCAAATTCTTTGTCGAGGAGTGCCGATGGCACGGAGCACCCACTAGTCTATATCATGGTTTTAAAAACGGCCGTTTAAACGGTAACGCCCCCAAGCCCATTTCCGTTTAAACCCGTTTTATCGGTTTTGAAAAAAACGGCCATTTTTTGTTTTAACGGCCGTTGAAATCGTTTAAACAGCCGTTTAATTTCGAAAAATTTTGTGAAAAAAACGGCCGTTAAAACCGTTTAATTCCATTAAATTCTATTTTTTTTTTAAATTTCAAAATTTGAATTTCAGAGCCACTTTTTCCGTTTTTTTCCGTTTAATTCCATTTTTTCCCATTTTTTTCTATTTTTGCCCCTGACCGTTTCAATCCGTTTTAACAGCCATTTAAACGGTTTAAACGGTAACGCCCCCAGTCCGTTTAACCGTTAAAACGGCCTCCTTTAAACCTTGGTCTATATAACAAAACAGGGAAGTTGTCTCCCCACTTATACCCCCTCTTATCTGTTTCAACAAAGAAGGGCTGAGATCTTATCCCCCAAATAGACGGTGAATCTCAGCCACTCACCCGATTTTGACAAACGCTTTGTTAGAGAGTGTCATTGGCACGGGCCACCCACTATCTATATAAAAAGTGAGAGTGGTTGTCTTATACCCCCTCTTATCCTATATGACTTCAATAATGAGTGGCTTAGATCCACTATGTTTTCTATCAATGGCTAAGATTAACTCCCACCCGATTTTGACAAACACTTTGTCGGAGAGTGTCGTGGGCAAAGGCCACCCACACATATAACAAAATAACTCAGTTGTATTCTCTTATCTTATCCTGCTTCATAAGATAAAGAGTGGTTGAAATCAAATCCATCCATCTAATGTGGGGACGGTTAGATTTCTGCCACCCAATCCCCCTCATTTATTCATTTACTCCCTCTCATTTGATCTCAATTTATTCAAAATTTTAATTTTAACACCGTTATTTTTTGTTATTTCTATTATTTTTTCATTTTTTTCTATATTTCCCTCTGTGAGTTACAATCTGTTATAATAACCGTTGTAATGGAAAAAAGGTAACACCCCAGTCCGTTATACCGTTTGAGTGCCGAAGGCACCCAATTTTTGCAAACGTTTTTGTCGGAGAGTGCCGTGGGCATGGGCCATTAACTAGTATCCATACAAATAGACTTGCCCATTTATGTACCTTATACATAATGGTAAAGGGGGCCCACGTCTCGGGATATTAGCTTATTGGATTGGGTAGGGGCATCAACGGGTCACTTCTGGATCATGTACTAGAAGGGCCAGAACCTTATTTATGACAGTTTTGGTTCCTATCAATTCCAGTTTTAGTTTGGGTGCAAAGATCCAAAGGTTGTAAATCACTAATAAGGCTGATTTTTGGTATGCAGGTCCACCGAAAAAGAAAATTAATCTCTTATCATGACATACATCTGTTTCGGGTCCTATCAGTTCCAATTCCAGTTCGGTCCAGTTACTAATGTAGCAAGAACCAGAACCCATTATATACTTCGGTTCCAGGTACTAGCAGTTCCAGTTCTTTTTAGTCGGGTTATGACATAGCACCATAGCTTAATAAAGTTTAGTACATTTGCACCTTGACCCTACTCAGGTGCTAAACAGTACAACTTTGGGGCTACAGGCCACCAAATGAACTGTCCCAAATTGTTAAGCAACATGTACATTGTATATGATGCAGCAGGCTGAAATCAGATATTCAAAACTTTTTCTGTAACAATGGAAGCAGATATTCACAAAGTCTTCTCTCTTTTTTTCCTGTCTTTGGAAAGTAGATATCCACAAGTCTTCACGTCTGCAGATCACATACAAAAAAAAAACTATACCACTTCGGTCCTTTTAATTGCTCAAAGTGGGAAGAGATTTCATGAAAACTCCCTCTGTGAAGGTTTAATATTCTCTATCAAAAAGGAGACTCTGTGAAGGTTAAATATGCTCTATCAAAAAGGATAAAGGAAAGAGAAACAATGAAGCTTGGCTTAGAGAGGCGCCGCCTTGGTATTAGAAGGTGTCTTCTTCAATACGTCTTGTTTCTTATCTCCCTCTGTAGCCTTTTTCTTGTCCTTCCTCTCCCTTTTCTTTAGAGCATGCATGTGGGCCTTGAGAACAGTTGCATATGACGCTTGAAACCGTTGGTGATCCTTCGCCGACACCTTATGTTTCAAGGAGAACAAAAGGCCAAGTTTAGTATGGTGTTAGCAAGAGGAACCCAAATTGCATTTCCTCTACAAATCCAAAAGGCAAAACCACCAGGGAAAAATGGTACTAGTGTGTTATGGAGTATTAAGAGTTAGCTTATTGTTGCATGAAGCTTCCATAAGATTTGTTTGGTATTATAATTGTGGATTCAATCCAAGCTTAACAACCAAAATAATATATATATAGTCAGTCTAGAGCTACACCCATTTCTTACTTCTAGTTCTTACACCCGGAGGTGGGGCCCACATGGAGATCATGTTGGACAATCCAACCATACATTGAGTTGTCCTTGCCATGATGATCATCGTCACCAAAAATCAGTTCATTTCGACATTGCCAACAATATAAAAAAATTGACCCAAAATAATGGTTTAATTGGATGGTCTAGATTTTTCAAATTAAAGTCAATTTTTCATAAGATTAAGAATGTCGAAATGAACTGATTTTTGGTGACGATGATCATCATGGCAAGGAAAACTCAATGTATGGTTTGGATTGTCCAACATGATCTCCGTGAGGGCCCTATCACCGGGTGTAAGAGCTGGATGTAAGAAATGGATGTAGCTCTAGACGGACTCTATATATATATAAAGAGAGGAAAAAAGGAAAGGAAAAACACACACATGCCATGTGGGCCCCCACTATTGTGTCATTTAGTGGGTCAAAGAAGTGTCATCTACATATAGCTTTCTAATAATTCTGTATCACCATTGCATTTCCAAAAATATATAAAATTAACTACATCAGATAACACTGGTCATTTCTATAGACCATTTAGCAAGATTAGTATTTATATAGACCTGATTACAAAAAAAAAGTATTTATATGGACCTCTACTGTAATTAAATGAAATACTGAAGTACAATCGAAACTTTGCATGGCAAGACCCACGCAGGAGGAAGAATGATTAGGAGAGACTAAAAGCAGCAGAAAGGAGGTAACTCACCTGATGTGAGCAACTTAATTTCATGCTTGTCTATAGGTTATGACTATTATACTAAATAAATTTCAGACAGCATACATAAAGACACTGCAATGTGAAGCCAATAAATGAGGAAGAGGCTCGACCCAAAAATGAAAACACCCCATGATTTCCGATAGCGGTCGTACTCTGTGGAGACTCATCCCTTTCGCTATTTGTTGGGAGGTTTGGAAAGAGAGAAATCTTCGTATTTTCGAAGATAAAGGGGTTGATGTGGAGAAGATCATCTTGAAGATCAAAGCGGCGGTTTACTTCTGGGGATCTGTCATTCCCGAACTTCATAGTTTCAGATTTGAAGACTTTGTGTGTCAGTGGGGTCGGCTGATTTCATAATTGTAGCCTTTCTTACTTGTTTTTTGGAGGTCTGTTTTGCTTTGCTTTGTTTCGCCTTGTTTGTTTAAGGCTGTCCTTGTACATCTTTTTGGGGCCCCCTCAGCCCCGTTTAATATATCTCTTTTACCGATCAAAAAAAAAAAAAAACCCATGATTTAATTGATCGAGTCTTGGAAACTCAACAACTAAGGTCCTTTATGTGCTTCCAAAGCTTTTAAGAATATAAAGATAATGAATGATATGCATGGATGCCATTAGAATTTTCAAGGAATTTTTCGGACGGTATAATACATCAGTATACCTGGGCAGATAAGAGAAGGAAGAATGCTAGCAGAAAATACATCAGTATATCCTGGGCAGATTTGATTACTCAATAAAAACCTGAAAAAGCACCAAGACCAAAAAGGTTCCAGCATATTTCTACTGAAAACTATGACCAATGTTGGTGACGATGTGGCTTGATCAAAGTTTTTCCTTTCTTTTTTCTTCTTTCTTTGATTAAGGAGAACTTCATTGGGAGTTAAGATCCTCATTTGGGCGGCTCCTTAAGAGCACATCAGATATGTAAACTGACAAAATATGGCTTAAAGATATAATCAAATGAAGGGTTATACTTCGTCACATTCATTTATGTTGCCCCTGGGAAGCTAAAACAATCTGCAACAACAGGTCTAAAGCCAAAATCCCCTGTTATGATAGATTAATGGGCACCAAGAAAACCCCATTTATATAGGTTTTATATGTATGCACGGGAGGTAGGATTGCTAAGTCAATGCCCCATTTCTTTTGCCATATTTGTATCTTAAGCTCTCAGGATGTACTGATTCACGATTCTCAATCCTCCCTTCGTTACTATGTTACCTGTACCTAACATAGGAACTCAGATTGTAGGCTCGGGAACAAAGGTGACTCGAGTACTTACCACTAAAGGATCAGAGTAATGTAGCTCTAATGAACCATTGAAGACTGATTGTTGAGAGCTAAATACTTTCAAGAGTATGGTTAGGATGTATGGATCTAAAACGGGAGTGGACAGGAATGCTGAAGTTTAAGATCAACTGTACCAAATATTGGACAGATGAAATCTAAGAAACCTGTCTGGGGGACCACAGAACAATTTGCCAACAGCATAAACATCAAATATGGCACATTTGAGAGCAGGTGAAACACAAAATTCTACAGGTCCCATCTAGGAGATCTACACCAGAAATCAACCATTCAGATGACTGTGACAATATGGTCTATTACATATTTTTCGACAAAAAAGAAAATTGAGAACAATCTACATCCCTCCCCAAAACATGGGCACCACATGAAGTGGTATGCCATTTATAAACTATACTCTTCTAGTCTCACGAAGGGTACCTTAAATGTTCCCTGAGAAATTATTTGGCAAAAGAAGAAAGCACAAAATTTTGATTTCATTGTTGACTTCCCGAGGCACATTAATTTACATCTTTGATGGAAAGAAGACTCATTTATGATATGGGTATTGGTAAAGAACTGAATTGCAAATCTTATTCAAATGGGGAAGCCAAAAGTCAGTCTATCATGAACAATCAAACTGTACCTTAAACCATTTGAAAGTATCAAAACCTTGTTCTTGGTAACCCACCACCCAAAAAAAAACTTCTTTCTTGGTTTAAGCCTGACGAGAGGTGGGTAAAACTCCACATTGATGAATCACCTAAGACAGGGCAGGTATTGGAAGTCTCTCCAAGGTTTTGAGGGACTGCTTCAATGGTAAACACAGAAACAGTCCATGGTAAACACATGGACTGTACTGAGGAAAATCTTAATTTATAATCTTGTTTTCCAATTATTATTTATCAATATGATGCTGTACAATAAAAGGAGCCAGGCAAAAGGTGAGCAACAGGGGTTCTCTAAGTGACGAAAATTTAATCTATTTCATTATAATTAAAGAAATTTATTTAATATACAGAATTTCAATATTTTCCTTAATTCATAAATTAAGATGGTTTTCTTCAAATATTTTAATTCAAAAAAGAAAGAGGAATCGAATGGTTGTACACAACAGTTAACAACCACCATTGCACACATGTTCAATTGTACAAGCAAGATGAAGAGCTCATTTTCACAGTAGCAGCAAATAATCCATTGCTGTCACAGGCAATAAGAAAAGAATGGTCGTGATAATATCGTGTTACTCCTGCCAAAAACAAAGCTCCCAGCTCCTGCCCTGCTTTGCCTTCTTAATAAAACGAGAAGCGTGTATGGTAGATAAAAAATAGGGTAGGTTTTCTCTTCAAAGAGAAAGTAAGACCGTTATCCCCTGAACTATGTGTATGTGTAAAAAGAATGTCTTTGCTTATTGAGTGTACACACGTCATTACCACACAAATCACAAGGCAATGCACGGACACCGAGGAGGCACTCGAATGCCAACCATAACGATATATGCTGACCCGAAATGGTACAGTCGGCTCCATCTATGCTGACAGTCTGTTCAAAGGAAAGTTGAGTATCCGGGTGTCCGACAGCCTGAAATATTCTACAATGGATAGCCAACCTTCCACAACTGGCAAACTTAGCACTACTGGCTGTTTGGTTCCTTCGCAGCACTAGAAAAGGAAGTATTATCGCAGAGAGGGCAACACAACTATGCCATACAAAAGATAAAACTCAGAATACTTGTCAAAATATAGGGTTCCTAAACTAAAATGGCAACAAGGCTGCAACTAGTCGAGCCCATGATCCACGAATATACTTGCCAATCTTATTCCAATTCAAACTCTTACATTTCAAGTAGGTAAGACTCTACATCTAAAAGGTAACCCCCATCTAAGGTAAGTAGATCAGATCTTACTAATCAAAAAAAATAAAAAAAAATTAGATCAGATCTTGAAATTTTCACAGTAGAACTATACTCTTCTTACTGTGAAGTGACTTGAGCATCAGAATGCTAACCCTGCAGGTCCCCCACATTCCAACTGAGGTGTAACTATGCTACAAGTTGACCGTGTCTCAGTAAGTCCAAAAAGGAACATGATCAGACGCTTCAATCAGGGATGCACAGGGAGAACCGCACATCATATCGTACTTTATCTCCATATATTTGTGCGCAATGAGCCGACCGTTCCTCAGTAATTCCAAGGAAGATGATCACACATCAATCACAGGTGTGCAGGGAGAACCGTACATCATATTAGATTTTTACCTCCAAACTATGTAAGTATATATATTATAAATAATGATAATTATCGTTATTATATTATATTAAGTATTAACAAAGCTAAATTACCTAATAATTAACTAGAAGTCTTGACCAGGTGAAGCGATGGCGATTTGACTACACTACACCACTTTCACGTTTATTAGGCTCAACTTATATAAATACATGGTTTTATATTCTTTACTTATACTAGGGGGCGCCACATTGTAAGGAATATATCCATATTCTAGTTGGCGTAATTCTGTATGACATAAAACATATTTGTAACCGTTCCTCCGAGTGTTAGTGAGGCCTTGAGAATGTCGTGGTACGCATCTCTCATTGACTGCCTGAAGACTAAAAGACGAAGACCGAAGACTCAGAAGATTGAAGTCTGATTCATCTGAGGAACCGTTCTGTTGTCCGTTTAAGATCGTGCCCACTCGCATTGGAAGGTAAGTGACTTAGTGGCCTTAGAAGTAGAATATTGCTTAATACACTTAGGCCAAACTTTGTCATTAAACAAAACTTAAGTTCAGGCCGAAAGAGGCATTAAAATTCTGAACGAAGTGGAAGTCCAATCGATTGGACACTGATGTGGAATCGATTGGACCGAAATAGAAATGTTTAAAATCATAAATGGGATTCGTGGCCCACTATCCCCATCACTTGTTCAACCTAGGGTTTCAACTCTCTTACAAATATAACCTCCATTGGGCTTTAGAAAACACAACATGATAAACTTTACAGATAATTAAATAGATTTCCCATTTAGAGAATTGTCCCTCCGAAGAGCAAAACCCAGTAAGTCATTCATTTTCCTGTGAGGTTTTCTCTTCTCTTGATCATAGCTTCTTGCTTGATCTATACCTCTGCTTAGGTTACCAACTAAAAAACCAACCTAGTAAGCCAGAGAGTACCACATGTGACTCAACACTTTTGAGTAACGTTTAGGAGTCAGGGCGTACTGAATCCTTCACCTCTGGGGCTGGACCAGTGAATGAGAATAAAATCAGGGTGTACCGGTCGACGGTAGGTTTGGGGCATACCAAACTGAAACAGCGGCAAAGGGATCGTGATTGAAAAGGCGCTCGTGGATTCGACGCATGGAGCTAGAGAATGTAGATGCACCGACAGTTGGCCTTGGCTAAGGTTGTATGATGTATGGAAATGGTGTTGCGTAGGTAACTTGTGTGCTCGTAACTTTTCAATTAGTGATACTTTCCGTCTGGACATGGTCCCTATCAACTTTTGTTAGGATCGGTGCATATGACACCTCGTGTCCCTGTTTATATTTGCAAACTAAGCATTTTCTTGAAGAAGACAAACATGGCAGTTGGGAAACTACAAGAGGATAATATACCTTTGTCATCACTGTCATAATCTTTAACAAGCAAATCCATTGGAAGGTTGCATTCTCTCCAAATATGAGAGACTTCTCAATGCTCAAATTACCTAAGGAGAAAAAAGACAACAAGCAAAGCTATGGCCTCTAACTCTCTACGGGTCCTTTATAAGCTCTTTCGCTGCATAACGGAATCAATGTAGATAAAGAATTTAGAGAATCCAAAATCACAAGCCAACTGGATGACTCTTAGAATGGCTCACATCTCCATGACATCAATGAGAGTTTTTGGCATTTTAGTGCAAAGGCAATATAAGATATTCTTCTAGCAACTTTGATAAAACCAAGGTAATTCTATTATGAATAAGAGCCCCATTAGTGTTAATAGCCGCGGCAACCCTCACTCAATGGATGATAAGATCCTAATTCTTATCTAGGACACTTAAGAGGGAGTCAAGCTCTAATTTTCAATCAAAGAACAATTCTCTTCTTCTTGTTCCATTTTTAATCAAGCATTACATTCTATAGGCTCAAAGGAGACCTACCTAATCTTAGACTCCTAATTAAACTAAGAAACTACTCCTAATGGACCTAATCTAGGATTCTTAATTAAAATAGAAAACTACTTATAATGGAAACCAAAAGAGACGTGTGTTCAATCAACTATGGGGGCCACGTGAGATTGTAACATTCTCTTCCCATTGAAATCTAACTTGTTCATAAGTCGTAACGGATGGCACAAATTTGGTGCATGTATCTGACGATTGGTGCAATGGAAACCCGGTTGCCTTGGCGGTACCCCTAAGGATGACACCCTTGCTTCCTCAAGCAACGACCAAGGTTTAAAATTTCATTTCAGAGGAATGTCTCGGTCAAGTGAAAAACCAAGACAAAATCCGAAACGAAACATTCACAGAACATTGAAAAAACGAAATTTCCGAAACATTTCCAAAACATTTCCGAAACATTACGAAATATTACAAAACATTCCGAAACATTACGAAATATTATTCAAAATCATTAAATTATATTTTTTATTTTTTTTTATTTTTTTGGATTGTATCGGATTGCCTCAGCGAAACAAACCGAAACATTACGAATCATTCCGAAACATTACGAAACGAAACGACACATATTTCGGTTTCCTTACGAAACGAACCGAAACGAAACGAAACATTACGAAATTTTAAACCATGGCAACGACTGCAATTGTAGATACTTCTACATCTGAAACACTTTTTGCCACACTAGTTACAGTCCCACTGCACCTATTCCGCAGGCATCATCAACAATATTTAGTATGACAAGTCGATCAAGTGATCATAGGATGCGAGAGTATATGCATTAGTAGCAATGCGTGTCACCCCCAAAAAATTTTTTCTCTCGGGCCTTATTGGAGGGAGCCTTTAGTTCGACATGTTTGTCATCTGATTCAATAATAGGACGAATTTCTGGATTTTATTGGCAAGGAGGGGGACTTCTGTCTGCAACAGATGGAATCGGAGGACTTTGATATACGTTTGGTGCAGGTGGACTTCGGTCTACGGCAGGTGGAACCAAAGGACTTTGGTCTGTGATAGGACGTTTAAGCAATTGCTCAAGTGCACTACGCAACTCTAAATAACTGGCATCGATGCAAGCAAAACCAGCGTCCATGACAATATGAATTGACTCAAACCCTTGTTCGGTGAAGCATCGCATATTTTCATCCAGTACCCACAATTCTTGAGAATGCTCTATGCATTACCTAAGCCATGCCCAGAGCATTCTCAAGAATCATGGGTAATGAATGAAGATTTTTATCGACTGTGATGCTTCACCAAACAAGGGTTTAAATCAATTCATATTGTCATGGGCACTGGTTTTTCTAAGCCATGCCCAAAGCATTCTCAAGAATCGTGGGTAATGAATGAAGATTTTCATCAGTTGTGACGCTACCGAATAACGGTTTGAATCGATTCATGTTGTCATGTATGCAGGTTTTTCTCGCATGGATGCAAATTTTTCAATGTTACGTAGGGCACTTGAGTAACTAGTTAAACATCCTGTCGGAAACCAAAGTCCTTCACTTCCACCTATCACAAACCGAAGTTCTTTGGTTCCAGCTGTCGCAGACCGAAATCCACCTCAACCTGTCACAAAATCGAGGTCCTCCAATTCCACCTGTCGTAGACCAAAGTCCCCCATCCTCGTCAATAGAATCCAGAAATTCGTCTTATTACTGACTTGGAGGACAAATATGTTGAACTGAAGGCTCCCTCCATCGTGACCCACGAGAAGGCCCCAAAACATGGCAAAATACGTTTGGGGGCAATTGCCACTGATGCAGACATATCTTGGATCATGTGATCACTTGTTCGACTTGTCCTACTACATATTGTCAACGATGCATGTGAAATAGGCACACTAAGTACAGTAAGAATCTCACTATACCTATTTCACAGGCATTGTTGACTACTATCATTGCCTAAGGAAGAGAGGGTGTCATCCTATTAGCATCCTTAGGGATTCTACTAAGGTGACCTGGTTTCCATTGAATCGCAAATCGCCTCAAGGAGAAAGGCCCTACAATTTTGGAGGTTCTATCACCAGCCGCCAAATGCACACACCGAATTTGCGCCATCCATTCTGACTTGTGGACTAGTTAGATTTCAAGAGAAAAGGAAAGTTATGATCCCACATGGGCCCCACAGTTGATTGAGCACACGTCTCTTTTAATTTCCATTATAAGTAATTTTTATTTTAATTAAGAGTCCTAGATTAGGTCCATTAATAGTAGTTACCTATTTTACTTAGAGTCTTAGATTAGGTAAGTCTCTTTTAAGTACTAGGTCTCTTTTGAGTCTATATAATTTAATCCTCGATTGAATATGGAACAAGAAAAAGAGAATAGAGATTTGATCAAAAATTAGAGCTTGACTTCCTCTGAGAGTCCTAGATAAGAACTGGGTTCTTATTAGTGGAACCCATGATCAAGATCAACATCTTTTCAAGACCAAATCCAAATGAAAGAAAATGCCTAATGAGATGGTAATCTAATAATTATCTGTTCTAGCATGAATCCTCATTCAAGAGCATCTAAAGCATTTGTAAGAGACATCCTCAACTATCAGATTGTAACATCGTGGATTTTAATCGCAATATCGGGAGGGGCTGAGACTAGGCGAGTCAAACTCGGTCTCAAGACTGACTCGTCCAAGACAATGAGATTATAAAGAAGAGGGAGACTATATCTGACAAATCAGTCCCCTTGGATCATGTATCGATCCTGGTTGAGAACTAAAACTGCACTCCACACGATTTCTATATCTCTATTTAAAAAATCCTCAGGTGCCATCAATACCAGATTCTATATATAGAGGTACAAAAATGATAATCTCACTACAGTGACAATTGACCTGCTACCTGAGGCTACATTCAAGAGCAACCACTGCCAAGACACAACCTACCTTCTGATGTTGAAGTGAGCTAAGAAAGCATTCTAAACCTCTTTTTAAATCGGGCTTGGTTGGGGAAGCAACAGAACTTAAAGTTCTTCAAAATCTCAAAATCTTCTAGGACTTCTTAGGTCCTTCAATGGTAGAAGGTGGCTAGGCAGAAAGGGGAATCAGTTCCTGGGATAAGTGAGAACATCACATCATTCATCACTTCTTGGAGGTTGGCATCCCCAAGTCGTTTCTAGGCATCTAACAGTCTTTGGAGGATGAAGCTTTATTCTAGTCTTTATATTCTTCTTTGCAGATGAGATAAAGACGTTGAAACAGCCCTTAGGGGCTTTTCTGAGGCTGCTCAGAGTGGAATGAGGCTACTCTTATGCATCATATTTGGAACCATGCCACCAATCATAATTCTCTCTGGAGTGAATGGATTTAAAAGAGATATTTACAACGGGACTCCATATGGACTGTGAAAATCCCATCGATCTGCTCCTGGGATGGAGGAGTATTCCTTAAAGTCAGAAACAAAACTGAAGCTTTGGTCACTCATTTGATTGGTGATGGTTCCCAAACCAACGTATGGCTCAAGCCATGGCATCCAGCAAATATGCTGATCAACAATTATAACAACGGAATTATTTATGATGCCAACTCTCATCTTTTAGCTAAAGTTCAAAGCATCCTCCTCAATGGCAAGTGGGTCACTCCTCCCCTTCTAAAGATCTCATTGACATCTGGGATCAAGCTGCAAATGTAGACTATGATACCCAGATACTTCAAAATGGGAGTCGTATCCGTGTCGGATACTTCCATTTTAAGTGTAAATGCCGTATCCACGCCGTGTCGGTCCCGTATCCTTGCCGTATCCGGGTAACATAGAATGTAGACACTCTTCAGAATTTTTGTGGGGACAACATAGTCGGGACTGAAACATCTAACAGATCTTTTTCTCTCAAAACTGCCAGGCATGCAATCAGATACGCAGGCCCCTCTGTGTCTTGGGCTAGTCTGGTCTGGTCCAAAGGCCATATCCCAAGGCAGGCATTTTTCGTTTGGATGCCCATGATGGGCTCCCTTCAAACACAAGACCGATTAATCTAGCCCAGAGTTATTCAAAGATCCACCTGCACCTTCTATTGGCAGAATCCTGAAAGCATCAATCACCTCTTCTTCGGTAGCTCATTCACTAGAAGGGTTTGGAAATCTATTTTAAAGAAGCTATGTTATTCTCACCGTACCATCAAAACTTGGCCAGAGCACTCTTAATGACTGATAATTTTGCAGGGTCAGACAAAGTTTCATTAATCAAAAAGTAAGCTTTAAGAAATCTATCACATATGGTTAGAAACGAACCAAAGAATCTTCCAAAGAAATATTTAACCTGCAACCAGATTATTAGCATGATAACCAAAGAAGTTTCAGACAGATTTTCCTTCATCAATCTTATGCTCGTCGACAACTCTTCCAATAGAGAATTTTTCTCGCCATTGGTTACTCGTGTCCAATTCCATCATCGTCCTCCTAAACTCATATGGCCCTCTTGGTAATGGGTGTGCAGGTTATGGATGCATTCTTCGTAATACCAAGGTAACCCCCTATTTGGTGCAACAGGAGGCTGTATTCCTCTCTGAGTTCTCCGCCATGAGTTGTTCACCATTGAAAGAGCTCTATTGTAGTTGCAGAAAAAACATTAAATGAATCAAAGTGGTTAGACTCCTCTAATGCGGCTGAATGTCTTAACAATGTGACATGGCCTTCGTAGTCTAACTTCTTTCTCCATGCGATGGAGGCTCTCAAGAGTCAAGAATAGTTTTGACCAGATCACTTTTCACTTCGCCTATAGAGAGACCAACCATGCAGTTAATTTCCTGTCTAAGTTCCGTTCTTCTCTTTCAAAATTATTTATTTTACCCTCTGATTTCCAGAGTGATCTTAACAGTATTATTGTGAAAGATGCTTTGGGCTGTATATATATCCTCGCTTGTAAAGATCCTACCCTTTCTTAAATATATATGCTATGGATCTACCTAACCTCAGCTTTCCCTACAAAAAGAAAAAAAAAACCAAAGGATTGTATTTGATATTGGGCCTTTTGCTCAAGGGGTGGCTAAGAATATTAAGGGGAATTTTTCTTATCTTTTTTTTTTTTTTTTTTGATAAGTATTTTTCTTTTCTTTTTTTTTGACAGAAAGGGGAACATGAGGCACCAATTAGAAGTCTACCGTAGAAGAAAGATGGATGTCTGGTGCACCATACAATTCTATAGGCCAAGAGGCAGAAGAGAAGGTAGTACAAGAGGTATATGATGCATAGATGTAGCACTATATCATAAGAGACTACTACATGTGCAATACCAATCAACTGATAACTTCCTCATATTGCAGCTCTTGCCTAGAAGCACCAACACAAAAACATCCTTCACCCACAAAAGCATTTTAGTCAAGCAAGCTCATAAAGAAATTCCAAACACAATCAAAACTTCATAAAGGGTGGCCAATTATATAATTTCCATCTTGACGCTTGTAATATGTGTAAACTAAGAAAGAAGCTCACATAAACTCAAAGTGATAGATCACAAATATCATGCTTTTTTTATGTCAGATATCATGCTTTTCTATTCAACATTGTCTAATAAAGGTCTCAATATGGTGACCAATTAGGATTTAGGACGTGACAACCAAGATAAGAACAACCAAGAGCTACCTTGCCAACTATTGGTGCATTTTAGGTCAAACATTGCCATGCAATGTCAAGTACCCTCATGGAGCGTTCTATTTGATCAATTTTTGGTTGTCTAAGGATGTGACATTTTCATAGGTTGATTCTCAATGGAGAGCCTAAATGATGCAGGCAGAGTTTAAATCAGTGCAACGCTAAGGTTTTCTAAGAGCAAAGACCCTAAAAAAAACTCTTACAAGGTGCTAATCCAAGCAATCCCAAAAGATCACAAAGGAACTATAAGTCTAAAGGCAAGTTTCATTCAATAATCAAAAGTCTCTTTTACCATGCCCTCTTAACAATTACTTATAAGAAAATAACTTCTAAAATGACTAAATACCCCTTCATAACCAACCAGACCCATTGATCTTAAATATCCTAAATCAAACTTTCAAAGCGACTAAAATACCCCTTCACATCACTATCATTACATCTAGAATTCCAGTACAGTTTTGAAGCTCGAAATATCAAAACATTGACAAAAGTCATGAGATATTGTAGATAAAATTAGCTTTTCAACACATCTGATGACTTCTCATTTGAATAATTGAATAACAAGTTATGCCTCCTGGAAGCTGACTGCATTATTCTCCTCTAGTCAGAGAAAACTCATCCTCGAGTTTATTTTGTCGTATTTCCGTCTTCTCTTTTTGGTGGTAACTAGTGATGCAAACCCACAACCATACAAGATTTACCTCCCTTGGTTCTTCGCTTAGCCAAGATCTGTTCAATATTATATTGTTGAATTATCTTCTCTATAAGCATCAATGGTGACATATAAGAAGATCTCATAAAAAGATCCTCATATGCATACCTTGTGAATTAGATAGTTGAACACATCTTCACATGAATGATCTTATCATTGTGAACAAATCTACCAATTATGTACATTATTCCGACTCCTTAACCTTCACTTAAGTATATTTCAAACACTAGGAAGGAATAAAACTATCGGCACTTTCTTTGTCATCACCTAAAGCCTCTTCACTATTATGCTCCTTTCCAATTTCATCAAAATTAGAAAGTGCACAAATCTCACCTTCATTATAGATAGCGTCATCATCAAAGATGGGTCCACCGTCGTCTTTCCCAACGATCCCCTCATCGTAGATAGACTCTCTATCACCGATGGATGTACTATCGTTTTCTCCAATTATCTCGTCATCAAAGATTGTTGTTGATTCTCAATCTATTATAACAATAGAATCCTTTTCTTTAGGATATTCATCAAAATTGGTGGTGACCCCTAATCTCCAATGCTTGCAAAATGTTTAAAATATGGTGAAAATAAAAGTCAGCCAATCAGACCAATTACCTCAACATCAAATTCTTCTAGAATTTCCGATCTTTTAGCTATTTCAGCATCATGAGCACCCAAATCTTTTTGCTATCTCCTGAGGAAAAACTTGCTCTAATACCATTTGATTCAGGCGGAGTTTGAATCAACACATTGCAAAGGTTTTTTTAGAGCAAAAGCCTCACAAAGGAACTAAAAGGGCAAATTTCATTCAATAATGAAAAAGTCTTTTTTACAATGCTCTCTAGAGCGAGGATGGGCTGAATGCATAGACCTCTCAGAGGACTACCTCTAAGAACATGCAAATTGCCATGTTGATCTCTTCGGTCGATAGTGGCAATGAGCTCTCTCCTTAGCTCACTGTTTTCCCTATAAATCTCCTCCATTTTTCTCAATTGTTCCTGTTGGAGCCTGAACATTTCAGAAATCTAGAACTCAAGACCTCCCTAACATACGAAAGGCTTTGCGCAAGTAGAAGGCCCTTGAGGGAGGGAAGCCCTGTTATGGTCAAATTGACTTCTAGTTTTGCTCATCATAGCTCTGATATAAGGGACATCTTAACTTCGTCGTTCCCACAAACGGCGCCAAAAATATGCAGTCAAATTTTGGTTAATAGGGGGTAAATCTAACCAAACACCTCAAAGTCCGATTTGAATGACCGACTAATTGTTCTGAAGAATGAACTCAGAAATAGGTTATTCAAGTTGGTAATGAGCTTATGAGTTTAGAGAGATAAAGAAAGAGAGTTTTCTGCAGGATGAAATTTTTCCATCCCCCTCAACTGTGAGAGTGGATCTCTATTTATGGAGGCCCTTGGGATAGGTAGGATGTGTTGTCTCCCACCTGACGAGCATGATGGCATTATGATGCAGTTGGCGTGTGTAGGGACAACAACCACGTCTCTTCTCTCATCATTTCAAGAAGGTAGGTCACGTCCTATCCCGAGTAGGTAGGAACTGTCCCGTTCAAAGTAGATGAGTATTATCCCATCCTGAGCAAGTGAGAGCTACGCTAGGAAAGTGAGAATTGTTCCATCTCGATTGAATAATTGAATAAAAATCTAACGGCTTCTCAATCAATAAGTTGTGTTGGTAAGGACACTCGGAAGGATAAATAAGCCAATGTAATGTACTTCATAAGCAAGACCCTCAACTGCTCTGAGCTGAACTACCCAAGACTTGAGAAAATTGTTCTTGCCCTAGTGTTCTCAGAGATGAGGTTAAGACCGTACTTCCAAGCCCATTCCATCAAAGTGGTCATCGAGTTTCCCATCTGCAACGTCCTCTCCAAACCAAACGTCTCCGACCGACTAGCTAAGTGGGTTGTCCTCCTAATGGAATTCAACATCTCTTATGGACCTAGAATCGTAATCCAGGCACAAGTCATGGCCGACTTTCTTGCCAACTTCCCGGTCCAAATAGAAGAAGCCGAGATCGAAGCATTCTCGAATGAGCTCCATGAGCAGAAGAGTTCCAAGAGCTCAACCATTTCAGAGGATCTCCAAGCAGCAGAGCTCCCCGAGCAAAAGGACAAATGTGTGTCTAAAAATGGGATTCATATGGACCATACATGTCACCTCGGGAACCGTGCAAACGGGTTTTTGGTCATTTAGCAACTCGGGTCCGGGTAAGGTAACTTAGACCAGCATACCCTAAACCTTGCAAAACAATCCTTCGCCAACTATACCGATTAGCACGGAGTTTTGGTTTGGTGAAGGGGAGGGTTGACTTACCAAGGAAAGGTAACTCAAGTGAAAGAGCATGGCTACTCAGCAAGTCGACATGATTCCATCATCAAGCAAAGCTCTCACTTGCTCAGGATGGGACATATCTCACCTACTCTGGATGGGATAGTTCTTACTTGCCCAAAATAGAACATGATCTACCTACTCAGAATGATGAGAGAAAAGACAAGATTTTTGTCCCTTCACACGCCAATGGCACCATGCTACCATCATGTTTAACAGGTAGGAGACAGCACATCCCGCCTATCCCAAGGGCATCTATAAATAGATATTCACCCTCACTGTTGAAGGGGGCAAAAAAATTTCACCCTACATAAGCGCTCTCTATCTCTCTAGCTCATTTCTGACTTAAGCAACCGACTTCCGAGTTCATCCTTAAGAATAGTTAGTTGGTCATTCAAGTCGGACTTTGAGGTATTTGGTCAGATTTACCTCTATTAACCAAAATTTGACCACACAATATTCTAAATTTTTATAAAGTATTATACAAAGTGGTCAAAGTCTTTCTCATATCCCACTTCATTAATGCCAATCACAAATCCATACCCACTTCCACTTTTTGCAACTAAGATGTAGATCTACCCTCTACAGTATCATTGACCTTCTATGTTATCTAATGCTTTAATTCCAAGGCTTAGAACTATTCCCAAAACATTCTAGCTTGCCAAGTTGAACAGTCAATTTTCGTATCCAATTGAAGGCAATATCCCAATGTTTATCAACCCAACAGAATTTTGTGCAATGATTTTATATCATTGTGCAAAGAACTCATATATATATCATTGTGCAAAGAGGCACATACACCACAATCTCGTGAGTTATGGAAATTGGCCTTACCTAAATTAAAAAGGCTAGAATTTCATATATTACTAAATATAAAAGGTAAGAAAAAAAAAAAAAGGTAAAATTTGCATTTCCCTTAGAATTTTCCATACTCAATTACTCACCAAATGCAATATGTGAAAATGAAAAAAGATAGCCTTACCAGTTTCAAAACTCCTCGTCTCTGTAACCTCGAAAGAATATGTGAACTATTTGAAACTATGAATACAAATGAGGTATGCATGTTTATGGCATGTGGTATCATGTAACATGCCCACCTAAGTGCATTGTTTTGTATGCTCATAAATGCCTACGTAGTATGCATACAAACAATACATATAAGCATATATGTGACACATTAATCATAAATGTGTAAATCTGTGGTTCTTAAAAAAATGTCAATCAGCTATGAACGTGAAATGTACACATAAGAACAGGAGAGTTACTCGGGCATAAAAATGAAAACCACTAACACCATGTGGATAGAAAGGGAAAAAAACGAGGATATGACAGAAACCATACCGAAGTGGATATCTTCTTTTTACCATCAGTGGCCCGAACAAGGCATCTGTATTCAATGGCTTCACCGGCGCTTGTCATCTTATTCCTTTTCACCTTAGACTTCATGGATGCTATTGACCCAAAACACCAAAAACAAAGTCCTAATCATGCCCACAGAAAGAACGCCCTCAAAAAACAAAATACCAAGAAAAGGAAGCTACAAATGAAGTTACATCGTTTGAAGGTAACCCAAACCGTGCCCTTCTCTCCGTTGCGCTCGTACATGCTTGTGAGCTCATTGAGAAATGGGTCCGGTTGCAAAAGAACCTGATAAAATCAAAAAGGAAAGAAGAAAAGACCATGAAATTACACTTAATTACAGTCAAAGAACAAATTCAAGCCAAATATCATACCATAAGCAAATTTTGTATTGTATTGCAGCCTTCGAAAAGCAATACATATTGTATGTATATGTGGCAAAGTTTTAAATTTCAATTTCATATACTATTTCGGTGAGGCCTGAACCGAAATTTTCAAAATTTCATGTGAAAACTAAGGAAAATTTTGAAACTGAGATTACGACAAAAAATTTGAATTTTCAATCAAAATTTCACGAAAGTTTGAAATATTTGAAAAAAAAAACCCAAAATTTATAGAAATTAAAAAAAAAAAAAATACGAGATTGGATTGAGTACTACATAATCGGAAAGATTTGCAGGATTTTTTCGAAATCTCTGAAATTTTGTATGAAAATTCATATTCTTTTGAAAAAAATTAACAAATTTCTACGAAATTTAAAAAATAAAAATAAAAATAAAACGAAACGAAAAAATGAAATTTCTGTAAGTTTTATTTTTCATATGGGTTTGGAAACCGAAATTTCGGACATTTTGGCGAAAATTTGACCTTGTGGTCACATATATACAATTCTCTGAGACTAAGAACAAGAAGAACCCAGAAACTAGAAGCAAGAGAAACAAGAACCCAAAAGCAAATTTGTGGTCAAATAAAATCGGGCCTAATTTCAGTTCAGTGACCGAACGCAGAAAGAAGACAAATCAATCAAAAACAAGAAACCCACAAAGATTTCTGGGATAAAAACACAACTAGAATCAAGGGAAACAAAAAACCTAGAAATAATCACAAAGATTTCCGAGATCAAACCTCATTTAAGCAATCAAGAGCGTTATTTGAGTCAAAACAAACGATAATCCCACAAGGTTCAAACTTTGATTAGAAGTGCTAATACTAAAAAGCCGCAAAGAATTCTCTGATCTGAAAGGGATTTACCATTTCGAAGAACAATCTCGCTCCCTATCCCGCTTTGTGTGCTCTGTTGCACTGGGATCTTCGAAGCCTAAATACGATTCGCCTCTTTCTCCGGAGTCCGGAAGAGTTTCTTATTTGTGGGGAGTGCTTTCTGAACGGCCGCACAGGGTAGAAATCTAGAGGGATTACGATTTTTTCTAGGGCTGCAACTTAGGCTGGGCCAACTAGGGTGGTCAATCCAGCACTCTTGTAAGGGGGCCCGGCCCTACCCTACCCTACCCTACCCTCTGAAAGCCCTACAAATAGGACCTTTTTTTTATAAATTTTAAGCCATTATGGCCGGGCCTGGCTCAAATATATAAGGCCCTTCTAAATAGGGGCCGGGCCAAGGTCACACTCGAGGGGGCCCGGCCCTTAGCAATTTATCTTTGTTTTATTTATTTTTTAAATTTATATTCCATAACACAATTAATGCACCCTAGGTGTGTGGTATATTCAAAACTAAATTAAGTAGTGTTTTTTTTTAAATGAAGAAATGGATTGTTCTACAATTACCTGTCGTTCAACTGCTAATGAGAGTTCCAGATTACCTAGGGAATCTAACCCTTTTTGAAAAATAAAACATATAAAAGAAAGGGGGAAAACCGGTTGGCATGGTCTCTCAATTTTCTTATGAACATGTGTCATGACGTTATTAGTGTTGGACACTACAATTATTTTAAAAAAGATACAATTTTGGGCAATTTCCAAATGATTGAGCTGTTCCAAAATTACCAACGGCCCAAAATGACTTTTTTCTAGTGTAAATTTATAATATATCATTTATTTTATCGAGGTTTTTAGAAAGACTAAAAGGTTTCATTTTCAAACCTTAACGGTTCACCCTTGTAACGAAAAAATTATGATCATTCATAGAAAAATCTACATATATTAAACCGAGGAAACACGTTACCAAGCCAGGTACATTATTCAAGCATCCACTTTTTTTATTTAAAATTTTTATATTTGTTAATACTCTTCTTCTAGGCCTTGGCCCTTAAGGGTAGGGCTATGGCCTAGCCAATTCAGGCCCTTTAAGGGCTAAGGCCTCACCCTTATAAGCGAGTGTAGGGCTAGGGTTAGGCTAGGCCCTACCTTGACCCGGCCCTTTGACAGCCCTAGGCCCAACCCAACCCGATGGGCTCAAACCAACTTTGGGTCTGGCTTGGGTTGGCTTTTACGGTGCTCCGGTTGGCCTCAAGGCTTAAAGTTAGTGGTGAAATGGATGATTCAGAATTTTTTAACTTGTAATCCACATTTTCATAGGACTAGTAATGTCAAAATGGACTGATTTTTAGATGATCTCTATAATGAGGAGCATGGTTTAAAATAATGTCGTTTAAACGGTTTTAACGGCCAGTTAAACAGTAACGCCGCAAGCCCGTTATGTTAAGAACCGTTTTGACGCTTAGAAAATAACGACCATTATTTTCTGAAAAACTTTGTGGAAAAAATTGCCATTATTCCTGTTATTTTTCGTTAAATTCCTTTATTTTCTATTTTTTTCGTTTTTGAAAATTTGAAATTTAAATTACAAATTTTGAAGTTTGAATCAAGGTTTAAAGGGGACCGTTATAACGGTATAACGGATTGGGGGCATTATTGTTTTTCCGTTATAACGAAAAAAATGCTCAGGGGCAAAAATGGAAAATAATGGGAAAATAACAGGAAATAACGGAAAATAACCGGAAAAAATGGAACTAACGGAAAATAACGAAAAATATGGCGCTGAAATTCAAATTTTGAATTTTAAAATTTGAAATTTAAAAATTTGAATTTCAAAATTTCAAAAATGGAAAATAACGGTCATTTTTTTTCACAAAATTTTCCAGAAAATAACGGTCGTTATTTTCGTTATAACGGAAAATAACGGCCATTATTTTCTAGGTGTTTTAATGGTCCATAACATAACGGGGTAGGTCCGAATCCATTATAACGGCCGTTTTTTAAACCTTGGTTTGAATTTCAATGCCGTTTTTCTGTTAAATTCCATTTTTCCAGTTTTTTCGTATATTTTTTTCATTTTTTCCCATGTCCGTTACAATTTGTTTTAATGGTCGTTTTAACAATAATTCCCCCAATCCGTTATACAGTCAAAACGACCTCTTTTAAACCTTGGTGAGGAGATCATTTTCACCAAAATTCAGCCCTTAACTCATCTCCATGTGGTCCACACATAGACAGGTCAATATAAGGCATGTCAAAATAACCTCACTTGTCATCTATTCTACTATTTAAAGAGAGAAGGGCCTTCTTGTGTCACAATCACATAAAATATCAAAAATGTCCTTATTATGTTTTTTTAAGTTTTTTAAATCATTTAACTCTTTTAGGGGTACTTTAGACTTTGCACAATCTTTCTTTTTCTTATAAAGTCTTCAGCAGTTACGTCAGCAACTGCAGTTTATTTAATTCTCCTCTCTTATTAAAAATCCATATTCCTAATATGACCCTCAAAGTCCTTAAATTTACAAACATTTCTTCTTTCATTTTTCTGAAATTTTTTACTTTATAGGGGTTCTTTGGTTATTCAACATTTCAACCAACTCTGAAAGCATTTATTGAACCGTGACATGGTACCTGAATTGTCCCTAGAAAAAATCGATGATGGACCCACAATATAAGGCACGTGGCATACGAGGCTACTGACCGTATGGATGTTTGGCCCAACCTTGAATGGACTTACGTAACAAAAGTCGAACTGATTAGTTATTTCTAACCTTCGAATATGAGTACCCCAAATACTGCTAGAAATCCACGGTTAAAAATAAACAATGAAGAAGACTCTAATCCAACGGATAGAAATTGCTAATTGGGATAAATTTTGGCATGTAGGCCCAACTAGTGATGGGCCAAACATATATACGGTTAGTAGTCTCTAAGAGTGTGCCACGTGTAAGGTGCTGCCGCATAAGATGCACATGCATCGCATGTGGCCATGTGCAGGAATCCCCCTAGTATATATAGACAGAGAGAAACTTACAACAAGTCTTACATCCAGTGTTGGGGCCCACATGGAGATCATGTTGGACAAGACAATCCAACCATTTAGTGTCTTGTACTAGCCATCGGGTTACAAATGTTGGAATGGACTCATTTTTTGGATGATGTTCTCTGTAAGGCATGATATATATGATTCTTACACGGCTCCATGAGGACCATATGGGGATGGGTCAAGAATTGATTTTTGTTGAGGACTAGTGGGTGCCCCGTGCCATCGGCACTCCTCGATAAAGAATTTGTCAAAATCAGTTGAGTGGCGGAGATCCACCATCCATTTGGGGGAGGATTAGATCTCGGCCCTTCTTTGTTGATGCTTATAAGAGGAGGTATAAGTAGGGAGACAACCAATGTGTTTTGTTATATAGAATAGTAAATGGCCGATCTCTCCGAAAAAAGCGTTTGCAAAAATTGAGAGCCTTCGGCACTCAAACGGTATAACGGACTGGGTCGTTACTATTTTTTCCGTTATAACGCACAGAGGGAGAAATGAAAAAATAACGGTGTTGAAATTTAAATTTTGAATAAATTGAGTTCAAATGAGGCGGATTGAGTGGCTTAAATCTAACCTTCCACATTAGATTGGTGGATTTGATCTCAACCACTCTTTATCTAACCGTCCACATTAGATGGATGGATAAGATAAGAGAATACAACTGAGTTGTCTTGATATATGGGCCCCAGCCCGCGGCACTTTCCGACAAAGTGTTTGTCAAAATTGGGTGGGAGTTAAATTCATCCATCGATATGAAGCATAGTGGATCTCAGCCAGTCATTATTAAAGCCATATAAGATAAGAGGGGTGTAAGAAAGCCATTAAATTTCTGTTAAATTCTAATTTTTTTTTAAATTTTCACTTTTCAAATTTTAAAATTCAAAATTTGAATTTCAGCACCACTTTTTTCCATTAAAATCATTAAAATCCATTTTTTTCCATTTTTGCCCTGGCCGTTTCAATCCATTTTAATGGTAACACCCCTCTTGAGGCATAAAGAGTGGGGCTCCTGAGCGTGACCCTTGGGCTATATGTAAATCCAACCCATTTCATTCCTTATATGTAGGTAAATAGTAGGCGACCCGTGCCCACGGCACTCATCGACAAAGCGTTTGTCAAAATTGGGTGTGAGTGGCTGAGATCCACCGTCCATTTGGTGTGATAAGATCCCGGCCATCTTTTATGAAGCCGGATAAGAGGGGGAGACAACCGTCCTGTTTTGTTATATAGATGTTCTCCTCATCACAAATGCCATCATGAGCAATAATCATTCGATTCCAACAACTCTAGCCCGGTAGATTACAACAAGAACATATGGACCATCCAATTCACCATTAACTTTAGTTATGTCCACATTTGGTAGGGTTAGAAATTTCATCATGGGTAATTTTTTGTGAGGATGATCATCATGGTGGGGAAATCATCTTAATATATATAAAAAAAAAATCAGCCCTTAACTCATCATCTTGTGGGCCCCATAGAAACGTATAAAAATCTGTCAGAAAATCAATGTAAGAATATCCCGACGCATATATATATAGGTCCCGTTATTTTGACATGTAAAATAACATTCCTTGTGGGACTCACATAGAGATGAATTAAGAGATATTTTTGTGAGGATGAGCTTCTCACCGTAGAGAACATGCTCACAAAAAAATTATCCTATTTCGAAACTTCTAACTCTATTAGATGTGTATTTAAAATTTATAGTAAAATGAATAGTCCATATTTTCTCAAATTGTAACCCATGATTCAAAAGGTTAGAACTGTCGAAATGAGTTGATTTCTTGTGAGCATGTTCTCCATGCTGGGGAGATCATGCTCACAAAATTGATCTTGAACAAGTTGTATCTTCTCTGTGGTTTCTCGTATTAACTGAAGCCAAGCAAACAAGGCTCTTTAACTTCAGCCCAGCAAATAAGCTGTACAGGGTCTTCCATAATTGCCTCATAAGGCGTCATTCCAATTCTCGATTGGTAACTGTTGTTGTAGGTGAAGTTGGCTATTGGTAAGTGTTCACCCCAACTACCCTTGAAGTCCAAAACACATGCCCTCAATATGTTTTCTAAAATATGAATAACACGTTGACTGCCCATCAGTTGTTGGTTTTATTGTTATCTTGGGTTTTATTTATTTTTAATCTTAGATTATGTTTTAATGGCTAGGATTAAACCTAGGGTTTAAGATTCTTTCATCTACATTGTTAAAGCTAATTTTCACAAGCGAATGATTAAAGATGAAAGAGCTTTTGGTAGTTCTCGTATAAAAGAAATTTTATGTGAATCAAATGGAGTGATTCTCATCTATCTAAAGGTATTTATCGTTGATTTTTTCTATTATTTGATATTAAAACTTGATCTATGTCTGAAAATCTACCTAAAAATCCATCAATTTACCCTAAAAATCGTCTCAAAACTCTTCAGGCCTAGATTGATTTTCCCTCTCGTTGTTTCGACAAATCGTAAATCCTAAAACCTAAATCAATCCCACTCCATGCCTATTCAATCACTCCCAAAGCCCTAGCCTCTTGCATAAATCGGCTAGCTCTAGAACCCCTCAAAATTCAATTTGTAGGCTCTTAAGTTTGATTAATACACTCAAAAATTCTTTTAATGCTACATAAATTTCTTAATTACTGGAAATCTTCTCACATCAATTCTACATGCTGAATCTAATTTCTAAAAAAATCTGAGCCTAAACTTTTAATTAAAACCTTAGAACATGGTCAAGAAAATTCATATTGATTGGAAAGGCTAATTCCCTAAGCTAGTGGAAGCCCAAACTTTCATAGAGACCCTCTTCAATTCTAGAGAACAAAGTTTTTACTCTATAATGGTGACCCACTTCAAAACAAAGTATAGTCTTTTTCCATCAAAACATAGTATAGTCCTGGGCTATTACCCACCAAAGAGGTGATGACCCAATTATTTTTCTTGATCCGAATTGATAACTTAGTTGACCACATGTAAAATGTTGAAGTAGGGATCATAAAAGTTCAAAGAATATTTTCTCTTTCAAAAGAGGATCATGACCCATATATATATCGGGTACCTATATACAATGTGTTTGGTCCACCAGCTCATTGATTTCATTTAGTGGACCCACTTCTTGACTGGGGTATATAGCCCAAAAATCTGATAGAACAATAAAATAGTGTCTTATTGCCAAGCAACCTATCCTATACATAAGCAATTGTGCAATCTATATTAATAATGAACAATGTCTTATAGCCAAGCAACATGTCTTATATACAAACAACTGCTAAATATTAATATTTCTCTCATGACATTGGTAAATAGTAGATATTTAATTGAATTACTAGAGTGTCAACCATTTGTTTTTTCTATTTTAGGTTTGAGGGTGAGAGATGGATACCTGTGGTAACATTGATGAATCTTCAGTAAATGTTGATAGTTGTAAAGGTTTAGAACAAGTTGAAAAAACTGATGCGTCCAAGAGCTCTTCCCAAAACGAAAAAAATGAATTAGGTGATACTTCAACACTTAATAAGGATGTTGGAAAAAGGAAGGCATCACATGTGGGGATGTTATTTAATTCATCCAATGATGCGAAACAATATCCTTATAAGGCACATCATTTTTGTCAAATGTCAACTGGAAGTGGTAAAAAGCTCACTAAAAAAATCATTTTCCCTTGTTTTAACTTTAAATAACGCTCTCAATGTTTATTTGTATAGCAACATATGTATGTTGAACTATTATCTTTGTAGTGCAATCAGTTAGAATTGTATAACCGATGAAGATGTGGAAAGATAAATCTTCGAAATAACTTTACATTTTGTTTTGTTGTATTATTGAAATGTTATTTTTTTTAATTGATCGGGTTTTATCTGAAGTCTTATTTTTTTAGCAAATAACACCTTCACAACTAACATGTTGCAAGAGTTTGTAAAAACAATGGTTATCTTAAAGTATCTTGTAGTGGAGACTTGAATTAAATGTGTGCTACAATATGTATTCATCATTTCACTGTCTTCATCAATCTTCCAAAGCTTGATAAGACATTGTTTTGGGCTGAGCCTTGACAAGACATCGTTGTTCGGCAATATGCTACCTTAGTCAAGGCCATATCTCAAGCTCCTTCACTGACTACAGTCAAGTTAAAGTGTATATGAAAAATCAATACCCTTTCCAAGAATTTTATGTGTACATGGAACTTTTCATTTAGAGGCTTGCCTTCTACATAACAATCCAACAACGCTTTTGAGACTACTGACTTTACTTTCTAAGAAGGCTCTTTTAGTTATGGGCCATTTGTGATGGCATTATTGCCTTCTAACATACATAATAGCTTTACTTTCTACAATGGGTCTCATGACAGTTTGTATATGAATTTGATAGTCTATTTCTTGGGTTGATGGCAATTGATGGATCCTACTTAGGCTAGGATGGCAATTGATCCCTCATTTGAAAATATTTCAGGTATACCTTGTTACATCACGACCCAAAAAAAAAATTAGACCTTCAAGCCAAAGCAAGATCCAAATCAACTCCTTTTCACCCCATCTCTTCCTTAATTAAACATTATAAAATGAAACGAACAAGACAACACAAAACTCAGCACACTACTGCCCACAAAGATAAGAAATCAACAAAATTAGGCACCAAAAGAGCTATCAAGCTCACCTCCCTAAACCATTACCCATCTCAACCACAAGCAATACCTTCCTTCACAAAATCACCTTTCAACCACTTCATAAACTGGGTTCATCATCAAAGGGAAGGTGAAGAACATATTAATACACAAACCCAATTTGAACCAAATTGATAACCAAATCTTTCCCAAAGTTAGTACTGATTATATCTTTGGTTTCTTCTTCGAAAGCTTAAGTAACCCAAAATTCTAAATCTCGCGTACAATAAAAAAATAAAGACCATTGACAAAAGGTTCAAAATATTGACATCAAACAATTATGGGTTTCACATTAGTTGATATCAATGGTACATATTGTGAGAATTCTTGCCCTATCACAAAGTAATGCAAAAAGTGGAAGGCATTACCATGTGGTTAATACAAAGAGAAGAGATGGATCATACAATGTCATTATCTGTGGAGTTAGATCATCATTATGAAATCTTAATATCATACAAAGAAAACTTTTAATTAATGCTACAATCCTATCACCGAGACTTATTTACCTAATCTAAGGTGTCTGACATAATCTATTTTTTTGAAATTAGGTAAATAATCCAAGTAATTAGAATCGCTATGCAAATCATCTTCCAGAAACCATCGCTATTATTACCCTTAACTTGTACTGGGACTTGTAGAGCATATGGCTCGATGACACATTGAGAAGCCAACTCATCTTGTAATAGAACCTGCAAAATTACACAAATATGAGAAATATTGACATCGAACATACATACTAACAAAAACATATTTTTTACATACATCTTGCTTAAAAATGAAGACGACGACTGTCCATCCTCCATGGTTCTTTTATTCATGAAAATTCTTTAAATGCACGTTTCGCCTCTTCAATTGTTGAAAATGACTTAAATTTTGCATTTGGATACCCATGGACTTGGATTTTACATTGTTCCCAAGAATAATATATTCCTGGGCGCACGGTACCCTCTCCAAACTACATACCATTTTGTCTTCGCCATTTCTTAAAAGACATGAAATAATTTAACATAGTACCAATCTCAAAAGGATATTCATCTCAAAAATGTAAACTTTCTATCTAATAATTTCATCCTAGTTCATAAACCCTAGCTATATGGCTTTCCCCCTTTCAGATGACAATTTTGTTCTAACTAATAAACAAGATCAACAAATTTTATTATCTTTTTTTTTTTTGATAGGCTTAATATAAGTATTTAAAATGTATTGTCTACAAAAAAGTTTCAATTATTTTCAGCATTCAAATAATAGATAAGATTAGGTTCAAAATCAAAATTATATTCAGAATTCAACTAGTAGATTAGATAATTAGGTTCAACATCAAAATTATTTTTAGAATTCAACTTCATCTTGGGATATAATTAAACTCCACCAATATTGAGTTTTATCATGGCATTTTCGGTACCAAGTCCCAATAAAATGGAGTTATATCAGGTTGGCAGCTTGTGATACCACATATAAGGGTACCAAGTGTGGCATGAGTAACACATGTTTGCAGATCAAATCATATTTCTTCTTTTAAAGAATAAAGTTGCAAATAGGGAAAAGATATAAAAAGGTATGCCTAAAATTAACCTTTTCAAATGCGGCCGGAAGCACGATTTTTGTTACTCACCATTGTCATATGGGCCCCTTGACCCCATGGATGTTTATCCCACCCCTTGGTGGATATGCAAACCAATAATAACCATGATTGTTAAATGAAAACCCATTAGATTTCAGAACTTTTTAAAGTGTGTTTATAGTAGTTGAATTCAACCATTTTTTTAGTAATAAAACCAACGACTAAATATCATCGGCTAAAAATTCAACCATTTTGGATTTCAGTGGAGCTTGACCCAAAAATGGTGCTTTTAGATATTTTTACAACGTGCTTATAACAGTTGAATTCAACCATTTTTTTAGTACTAAAATCAACGGCTAAAACTCATCAAACCAACAGATTTTTAGTATGAATATCTAGTAAGGGGTGGACTAAACATCTTATGGTCAATGGACCCAGATGGCAGCAGTGAGTAACAAAGATGCACTTTCGCATGATAAAATGGAAAGAAGCCCAAAATAGGGTAATCGGTTGATTATTTCCAACAAAGGGAGATGAGATGAGATGAGATAAGAGAGATGAGAGAGGGAGAGAGGAGTGAAGACCAGAGCGCTTTGAACTTTGGTTTGACGAGGATCAGAGTGCCGATGCAATCCTTTCCCTTTCACTAGCTTGAAAATGTTGAATAGGGTTTGCTTGGGAGAGAAAGAAATAGAGAGATGACAGGGGACGTGAGAAGAGAGGAATCGAGATGTCTATGCAGTTACCGCAGAAAAGCTTCCTCAACTTTTGCCACGTGTTGGGCTCCTTTTAATGCCCGTTGAAACGAAGGGAAGGATGGATGTGGGCGTAGTTTTGCGCGAGCCGAGTTGAGCATCATCTTTGAGGTGAATCCTTATTTTTTAGCCGTGGGATTAATTAGAGTCCCATCTGTGGCTCCTGGAAGTTTTAGAGAGAGAGGTAACATTTACCTGTCAATGAAGCCTGACCCAAGAAAGAATAAGAATATGTGATAAACAACATACTTTAAATTTAGGGTTTGCCTTGAATTTTGTGTCAAGTAGACCTTGGGATTCATGTTGGATTTTGCTCTCAAATTCTATGTAGATTTCAACCTTGGGATTCATGTTGAATTTTAATCTTAGGATCCACGCAAATTTGGACATTAGGATATGTGTTGGGTTTGAATCTATGGATATATGTTAGATATCCATGTCATGCACTAATAGTATATATTTTATAGTTTATTTGAAAATGAAGAAGTCTACTAGTAACTTTTAGTTATCATATTAAAGAGAAAATATTTATTGCATAAGATAAATTACATTGAATGCTTGGTCGACCCCATTTAAGAAAAGTATATTATTAAATTTGTACGATGGTTATGTTTACATGGGCCATATGTTACGTGATTGATTTGTCACAACCAAAATTTTGGATATTAAAGGCCTAACCCGATCCCTACGGGTTGACCCGAATTCACATCCGTAGTCATGATAATTATAAAGAATCCCAATATTCACAAAGATAATATAATACTAATTTTATATAATTTTATTTATCACTTATAAAATTCGAGGGATTAAATAATAAAGTCTCGACAATTTCCAAAATGGCGAGTTATCGTTTAACAAGTGCTAACTAATACTTCAATCAAAACATTCTTTTAATTCAATTCGATGAACCACTAATCCGTGAGCAAATGGATGGTGGTGACCAGACTCTCCCATCTTGCATGATGATGTCGGACTTCAATGCTACTATTCTCGGGCTGATTTCGAAACTGATCTCCTTGCTTTGCTTCTCGCGATTGACTCCTGATCAGGATCAACAATTGTCTTCTTGATTCGCCTATCATGCCTGTTGGACCCTCTTCTTTATGCCCACCTCACCTTCGTCACCTTGACTCGAGGTTGGACTTCTTCAAGAGAGTCGAGTTTTGTCACAAAGTCTAATTTCCTGTGTACGCCCATGCGTGGCACCAAATAGAGAAGTCGTATGACTTAACGAAAGAGTCGGTGTCCGCGATATCTATGTCTATAAAAATATTTCTATATGAAACAGTCAGATTAACAACATCCGATTATCTTAGTTAATAACCGAACTAGTAGTGCAACTTCCTCCTTAAATCAACCGAGTCCAATATGGACTCATTATTAGAATTATCATGTATTACAACAATATTCTAAAAAGTAGAATAGGAACGGTCCAGCACCTGGGGTCCATAAAAATTTATATTTTGTGAGTAGGATTCTCAAGTACCGACCAACCTATGGTCTCTTTATGTCGTTGTGCATAGTATTATGGTCACTGATCATCAATAACAAGATTAGTCAGTGAGTTTAAAATTAAACATGACACACTTACAAGATATTAGATTAGATCATGAAACATACCATTCAAGGTATCTGGATACCACGTTCTACCCAGCCAGTTTACATCCGAGTGATCATATTGATCAATAATCCTATCCAGCCATCATTCAAGAACATGTATGTGTATATATATCCATCAGCAATTAATTTATAGAAGGTCTCTTAAATAAGACGAGGGTTAAGGGCGTTGAACAGGTACCACTCATTCCATGTCTAGACACAATATTCTCAGTTTAGGATAATGTGCAACACCAAGGTCTTGACGTGTCATAAATTCTCCGACATCAATGTAAAATGAGCACCACGTAATCATTAGTTGCCCCAACAACTCATACAATCTACTACGGGAAAACGATCTGTAAATTAGATGATTGTCCTCAAGCTCCTTAGTTAAACGAGCCAACTCAACACCCCAATTATCTAGTCAATTACCATGTCTAGATCCAAGTCCATGTAGGTAACGCCACGTACATCGCCCAGAAAATTCTGATCTTCAGATTTTAATCTGGACCTTCAACAGTCCATGTGCATCGCACAATCGTTCACATGTCTCATGGTTAGTCGATAGCATCCGTACCGATTCGCATGGAGTCCAAGCCAGTTAATCATGGAACGTTTAGGCCTAAGATCCCATGCAAATGGTGCTAGTTAATATACTCTATGGGCAATGTCACATGACATCTCCATCCCACCCACAACACAACGTCCATAAATTCCAACTTCCCACATAAAATGAGTTAACATTCATTTTTTAAGATACACACCAAGACAAGGTAACAAATGTAAATGGTCTGAGACACCATGTAAGCCATGTTGGATGCTAGACGAGTGCTATCATAAGACACCACATTCCAACTTTCCATCCTTCGACCGTAGGTCTAATTACTCACATAAAATAACAACTAGTTTCTCCCTTTTAACATAACCAATCAAAAGATACAAATATCAATATCACATGTTCATCATACGAATATTCATTTAACTTAATCATACTTTAATAAGTTTCACAACATCCATCCTATGCTTTGAAAAATCACACAAAGCCCAGTTCATTAAACGATAAAAAAAATGTATATATGAGGCTTATGCCTCCATCACATAATCACCGCTCACGGGATCATCTTCGTATCCCATAACGTCCTCTTCTTTGCCGCCACTCATTCCATCCGTACCAATGACCGTTTGATTACCTGCAGGTACATCGATTCACAACCGTGAGCTAAAGCTCAGCAGTCCCACATCATCTCAGACAATGATGGAGATTCAACCATCCCTATTACACCACATCGATCATGAGTAATTGACCAACCCATTGTTCCCACCAAGGGTCCATAATTCCCACCAAGAGTTGCCGCTATTCCCTCCAAGGGTCATGTTTGATGGATCAACCATCCTTCCATTTCACATTATAACACACATAATTCCCTAGTTTATATAATCAAATATTTCAAATCACACCATAGCATTTCTCAAGAGTAGCATACAACATGCCTCACACATAAAATCATAGCATAAATAATCTTTAATTCAAAATCAACACTCATTCATCACACGTAGAGTAACGACAGTGATTCTCAATCATCGAAGAAGTACCTACATGTATCATGATGGATGTTTAAGCCCGGTATTTGATGGAGTGTGTGCGTGCAGCTTGTTTCTCCTGCTCTCGAGCTTTCTCTTACTTCTAATGTATCCCCTCTCTTCAACGTGTTCTTTTTATATGAAGACATTGGTTTGATTAGGTTGGTAAAGAGTGTGTCCCACCACTCACACATTTTTGAGATGGTGATATCTCCTACAAGTTTCTATGTGCGGTTTCATTGTATGATTTAGGGAATTCATTGAGAGTTTCTCTAATGTCAACGTTTTTGTGAAGGTGGGTTTCCTAATGGGTAAGGTTACGTATATCACTCTAAATGATCTCCCAATTGTCTTCCATATATAGACATCTTTGGAGAATTTATTCTCGCGGTGGACTACTTCTATTATTATACAATTTGTTTGAATTATTTTCAAGTGTGGTATATATATTACTAGTGGGTGCCCCATGCCATCGACACTCCTCGACAAAGAATTTGCCAAAATTAGGTGAGTGGCGGAGATCCACCGTCCATTTGGGGGAGGATTAGATCTCGACCCTTATTTGTTGATACTTATAAGAGGAGGTATAAGTAGGGAGACAACCAATGTGTTTTGTTATATAGAATAGTAAATGGCCCATACCCATGGCACTCTCCGACAAAAGCGTTTGCAAAAATTGGGTGCCTTCGGCACTCATACGGTATAACGAATTGGGGCGTTACCGTTTTTTCCATTATAATGGATTGTAACGCACAGAGGGAGAAATGGGAAAATAATAGAAATAACAAAAAATGACGGTGTTGAAATTTAAATTTTGAATAAATTGAGGTCAAATGAGGCGGATTGAGTGGCTGAAATCTAACCGTCCACATTAGATCGATGGATTTGATCTCAACCACCCTTTATCTAACCGTCCACATTAGATGGATGGATAAGATAAGAGAATACAACTGAGTTGTCTTGATATATGCGTGGGTGGCCCATGCCCGCGACACTTTCCAACAAAGTGTTTGTCAAAATCGGGTGGGAGTTAATCTTAGCCATCGATATGAAGCATAGTAGATCTCAGCCACTCATTATTGAAGCCATAGAAAGATAAGAGGGGTATAAGAAAACCATTAAATTTCTGTTAAATTCTATTTTTTTATTTATTTTCTATTTTTTATTTTCAAATTTTGAATTTCTACATCACTTTTTTCCATTAAAGCATTAAAATCCGTTAAAATCCATTTTTTCCATTTTTTCCCCTGGCCGTTTCAATCCATTTTAACTGTAACAACCCTCTCGAGGCATAAAAAGTGGGGCTCCTGAGCGTGACCCTTGGGCTATATGTAAATCCAACCCATTTCATTCCTTATATGTAGGTAAATAGTAGGTGACCCGTGCCCACGGCACTCATCAACAAAGTGTTTGTCAAAATTGGGTGTGAGTGGCTAAGATCCACTGTCCATTTGGTGTGATAAGATCTCGACCATCCTTTATGAAGCCGGATAAGAGGGGGAGACAATCGTCCTGTTTTGTTATATAGATTATATATTATCTTCTTAATGGTGATATTATTCATTTGGTAGGTCAATTAAGATTCTAGAGATGTAGTTTCTCTTTCCTAATTTATTTTTGTATGCTTCTAATTAATTATTTTTTATAGTTGGTAAGTTTGATTTCTAACCACTTCCCTTTCCTACATGTAGGTGCTGGATATTTACAAGGGTGTAGACGGTTCATTCTTACATCAGGGCTGATGTGGCGTATAGGCCAATGGGGCCAACGCTCTCTTCCTATATCGATATATATTCTATTATGTGTATGTTCTTATCATTAATATAATTATGACCAGTCATAAGTATGGTTATATTGTTATATTATAGTTAATATACCATACAGTGAATATCGTAAAGGTGCATTCCGACTCTAATGCTCCTAGCGTGTACTCTACGGGTGTACAAGCTTGACGTTATGTGAGGTTCGAGCGTGACTCTATTATCTGTCCAGTGATTCATTAAAGTTCCGAAAGTTAAGAATTATTCCGATTAGTATGCACATGTGAGGTCTATAATTCATATCGGCACATTTGTTATGATTATGTTAGATGAAATAAAGTATCCTTAGTTTTTTCGTGTGTTTGTTATAGAATACATAGTTCATCATTGTCTATTTTCCCTAATAATTTTCCCTTGGCAATTTATGAAATGTTGGTGATACTAGGGTCCTTAGTGGTGTTACTACTCTAAATTCATTATGATCGTATCCGTTTAAGTTCGTTATTAGTGAATGCAAAAATTTGGAACTGCATTGAAACGACATGAGATTTTAAGTACTGGCAAGTCTCTAAGTATATAACTAAATTTATAAATATAACAACAATGAATTCATTGAAGGTTGTGGTCAAAGTTTGAAAAGTCAAATATATCCAGAAATTTACGAAGTTGCGCATAGTATAGGTAAGGGTATTACAAAACTCCATCCACTAAATGCCTAACACGTATGATATAACAAGAATGGTGAGTGCAAAAGTTCAATTGGAGGAAATTTTTCTTCTTAAAAATGAATTACACTACTACCCCTGAACAAAAGTTCTGGGTATTATAGATCATATGTGATATCCAATTTTTTAAACTAGATAGTCTAATATAAAATTACGAGGACTAGATAAATGATTTTTTTATTTAGATTATGATGTTCCTCTTAAACACAATAAACACTCATGAAACATTGACATCTAAATACAACTCATAATCGTTATTCTAAATGATTCAATTGGGGGGTCACAAACTCTAGGATGATTTAGAGTCTAAAGAGTAAAGTAATTATAATATATTAATATCTAGATCTTGAGAACATAAAATATGAGTAAAATTTGAAAGCAATGCTATTTAATTTTGTGGAGACTTATATGAAAGATTATAAAATTGAATTTTATATAAATTAACTATCACAATTGCTCTTTATGAGGGGTGACACTCTTATGTTGCAATGCCTTTTATAAAAAGCAAATAATGGATCTAAATATGAGTTTTACCTAACTCCAAAAAAATAAACTAAGACAAAAATACTTTTTAGGCATTCAATCAGATATAATCAATTTCAAAATATGAGATTATTTAACCAACTTAAATGAATTTGATAATATAATTGAGTTTCTTTTGTGATGGTTTATTAGGATGATAAAAAATATATAAAAATTATCATGTAATGTATTAAATAAATTTAGATTATCATTTTAAATTATAATTATAATGATGTAAAAGTAATATAATGAAAAAGATTATCATTATAGTTACTTAAAATTGTAAGAGATAAACTCTAAATCAAATTTTAAATATTTTCAGAAGAGAAAAAGAAATAAAATTTTAGAATGTGGGGGTTTAACTAAAAATTTTTACCTAATCTTAAAAAAATATAAAATAAGTAATAGATTGGATAAACCAAGAGTAACTAAATATCGTAGTCAAAATGACAAAAGTAAATAATGTTAAGGAGAATATGATTATATAAAAATGAGAAGATAAAAGAATAACTAAAATTTTAATACAAAAACTTAAAACATGATATAAGGGCATTAAGGTTGGTGAATAAATTGTATAATAATTTTAACAAATATCAAACACTATAAATAATTAATAAAATAAGAATACACTAAGAATTGATGAAATTCTAAATAATTTAATATAAGTACTAATACAAAAATAATTAAAATTACTTTAAATAGTTATTACATTGTATAAGAGTTATATTTTGAGTTCTTTAAAATTTAGAAGATGTATTAATCTTAACATAATTACATAAATAATATAACAAATAATACAAATAGTATCACACCAAGTTAATCAAAAAATATACTTAGCACTATAGCATAGGTAGACTAAATAGTTAAATATCAACAAACTAGACATGATCTTTAGAATATTCTAATTAAAGTGTTAATCAATTTAAAATTTACTTTATGAGAAATACCCTAACATACTTAAAGGATACAATAACTAATTCGATATAAGATTTTGATGAATCAAAATTCACAAGTAGATGTATTGCAGTGTATTGGAACTTTACCAAACAACTATGTATAGCATATCAACTAAAAAATTAGAATTATAACTTTAAACAAAGCTGGAATAGAAATTAAATGACTAATAAACTATTTGATAGAAATGCCACAGTGGCATTTACCAGTGCCAACCACTACTATTCATTATGATTGCCAAACTATGCTAGTAAAGAAAAGAGATAACTACTTTATAAAGAAATCAAAACTATTGTATATAAAGTTCGTGGTCGAAAAAAGTAAAATCGTAAGACCTCAAAAGTAAACTAAAAAAGTAGTATTTGTAGTCTATTATCTTGATTTACATTATATAGTTGGGTAGCTCAAGACATCAAGTTCACTAAATAATTAGTAAACTCAATAGATTTATATTAAGTAAATGTTTAAATCCAAATGACACATTTGTTCATATATAATGTTTCCAATTGTACACTCAATTTATTTTCATTTTCCTTTTATGTAGGAGATTGTTATTTAAAGTATAAGTTTTATAAGTATACTTAGGAAGGTTTGAACTTAGGACACTTGGATTTATGAGAATCCATTGATTTTTGTATTGTGTTCCTAGTAGTTTTTGAACCTAGGACACTTAAATAACTTTTTAAACATGTGAATAGACTTTTCACTTAATCTTAATAAATTTTTTTGAAGGGTTACGAAGTAAGGTTTCTCCTACACTACACTTTTTCATAATACTTTAATCCCTTACTGTTTAGAAGACAAAAAGTTTCAAGATCTTATATGAAAAGGTGAAACCCAAAGGGTGGGCTTCAAGGGCTTCACCCTTAGGCATCCTAATTTTGTACCCCCTGAGCATAATTATGCATTACCAAATGCGCGCGCGCATCGAGTAAGTTGTGGGTCAAGAGCTATGGGTTTACGCACATAAAACTTATTAACCTTTTAAAAATGTTACACTTACATTTGTTATTGTTTATGGGCATTATTAAAGGCTAAATGGCTCTATTTCTTTTTTATATAAAAAAGAGATTGAGAGGTGTTGAAAATACATAAACCTCTGAATAAATTACAGAAATAGAGTGAAAACATGTACATAGATACACATTCTCTATTTTAATTCAAGTTCCGATTTTAAGTCTTTTTCAAATTTTCAGAAGATGGTATTACTACAATTGAGTTCATAGGATTAAGGGTCTTTGAGTGTTGCCTACTTTCAATGAGGCTATTAAATAATGGAGTACAAGGCCAAAGAGCTTGTCAATAACATAGAGATGTGCAAAGGGTGGATCTGCTTTAGGACAGCATGTTGAACACGTGCCTCAACTCATTTTAGACTATTCGATAAGTTTTTTAATACTTCTATTTTACAAATTCTAATTTACAACTTTATGTGTTAAGAAATACATATATTACACTGTGAAAAATTGATTAAGACATCATGTTAACATTTAGGGATGTAATTTTTATTATTTCTCATCTTATATAGACTTGTGAATTATAAGTTCCTGAAAAACAGAATAATGTACCAACACGTGGCCCTTCCTTGCTCGAGAGGTTCAAGCATTCTATGAATTAATCTCAGTTCTACACATTACACATCACACCATAACTTTTCATATTTTCATGCATAAAATTATATTTAAACATGTGCTCAAAATCTAAATCGTATAGAGCTCTTTCTATGCTATTATCAAAATACATAGAAATTTTGAGTTAAAATAGTATTACCCTTGACCTTGAATTAAAACAATTTTAACATGAATTTCTCACTCACCAATATTTTGACGTTCTTGTCGTTTGTTTGTTTTTTCTTCATTTTTTTAACATTCTGCAATGACTAAAGTTTTGTAGTACCAATCACATATTGGCAACTATAGCCTCACCCTTTGCCTCAAGCTTCAAATTACCAATATTCCCTTTTTAATAACTAAATTTGACAAACCAAATTAACCAAGTGAGCCTCAAGCATCGGTAAGCCAATAACCTCAAGCGTTGATAAGACGTAAGCCTCAGGCGCACGCTATAAGAGTGGTAAAGAAAATTGGTCGAGTGCAATTTTAGAAGGAAATACATCATACATTGTCCTAAGGGCATGGTATTGAGTGCTCAAATCCTATAGCTAATCCGATAGCATCCATTCTATTATCATAACTAGTGTTGTGTGCATATGTAATTAAAAAAGAAAAAGAGAAAAAAAGCTTAGAAATAAAAGAGTTCTATAGTTACCAAAATGCCCTTGTTTATCTTGAACATGTATTAGATATTATAGGGGTGTTTTTGACAAAAAAAAAGGACATTGCTCGACAGCTCTAAGGGCCTCATGTATTATACCAGTAGAGATTGCCTTTTTTTCATTTTATATGTATGATTTTGTTCATTTTTTCTACACATTTTTGGATATTTTCTTAATTTTCAATAATATTATTAATAAGTAAAAAACCGATTCAAATGATGGTTGGACCTGGGCCCAGGCAATTAGACAAAGCCTGCTTGATGACCTTAAAACATTGGTTGTGAACATCAAATTTTGGGCCTACATTTTTGTAAGTGTTGCCCGATGGATCTTGAGGTCCATCAATTTCCATGGTCCCTAATCACAAATACCATACACATGGCCCACCAAAACATCAATCTGACCACTGAGCCAATAGCTCCCCTCTTGGATGCCCAAAAGTCAGTCTGATAGGGGGATCTTAATTTTCCGCTCTAGAGCTAAAACTTGGACCCGAAGATGGACCTCAAGGACCTGTTTGAGAACCTAAAAAAACAGGGCCAACTGTAGTCGGTATAAATCCACTTGTTCTGTAACTGCGTGGAGCCAACTAAACTGGTTCTTCTATCTCTGAAACATGCTAGCACTGGGTAAGGCCCTGAAAACATGAGATTTCCAAACAGACCCAGGTCCATCATGTAAGTTCATTTTTTGATTTCTCGCATTCGCCATAGTTAGGAATGGAACAATCTTGCATTTGCCACACATAGTAAAGGAACAAAGAAATATATTTTTACGCTAAAAGCGAATTCGATTAGCAAAATTATAATTTGAATGAATATCAAAAACTATATGATATGCAATGAATCATTAAAATCATCATTTTCTTGTGCTGGTCTCCTGAAGCTGAATGACTGCATCAAAGCTGAATTCCATGCCAGGTTCAAACGTTGCTTCAAGCTCTTCGAAGCCCTGCTCAACTCTTAGATCCTTGGTGACCTTCAAACTTTCCTGTAGCATTCAAGTAAAGAACACAAACTCAGGCAAGAAATTTATTGAAAATAAGTAGTTAAGTTCTAAAACAAATATAGAAAGATCACCGGATATATGATTATAAACAAACTAATAGCATTAAAAGATCAACAAAGATATGCAACATGCGAGCAATTAAACATTTAAGGCTATGTAAAGTAAACCGAGGGAGTATTTCATAAGTCTAGTAGTTCCAGAAACTCTGTGCTTCCTCACATCCACTGTTCAATCTGAAGGCCATCTCAAAGATGAGTCACCTCTTGGATTGGCCAGGCAATAAAAATCATCACCGCACTTTGCATTCCGTACCGTCAAAAAAGAAGTTGAAAATATTGTTATTGACCATCCAAAAGCTAGCAAGTTGAAGGAAAACCAAGATATTCTAGCCAGAATCCAAATTTTTTTTTACTAGAACAAGCATTTCTTTATACTAAATGCAAGTAAATTATGACACCAAATGGAGTTTACCTTCTCTACATATTCGGCGATTGTAGAGTTGATTATTTTCTTGATCACCTGCTTGTAAACTTTTGTTGGTCCAAGGATTTGTATGAGTACATCTCTAGGAACCTGCCAAACACCATGAAGAAAAGCATAAAACTTGCAACCACTGTATGGTGGAGAGAAGACCAAGAACTCTAACATCATGTTGATATTTTCTGTATATTCCTTGTAATATGCTCAAAATGCTTTAATTCAAAAGATATTCAAGATACTCAGACCTTTTTGAAAGGGGAACACTAGGAAGCTATCTACTCGGACTCGTCAAATACAAATGAAGCCATTGCTAAAAGGCTTAAGGAGATTTAGAGAGGAAGACCAATCACATTGAAAATTCGTGCCGATGAAATTTCTTGATTGAGAAATCAAGCATGTATCAAGAGGAGCCAACAAACTAGCCGATTTCTTTCCTCTTTTTGTAATAGTGATGTAGAGATTTGCTTGTCCATTTGAGTTACATGTCCCAAGGTTACTGGATTCACTGATGGCATGAATTCTAACATAGTCCTTCATGAAAATACTTTACAAAGCTCTCTGAGAGATAACTTTTGCAGAAATTACTAATGTTACATTCTTCCCAATTTAATGATGAGAACAAAGTCAAAACATGAGAAGACCAATAAAATAAGTATCTTTTATGCCCTTGGATGAAGGCACTCCATCGATAGGGAAATAGAAAATAAGACAAGTGACCGAGGTTCTAATGACAACAAAAATTTAATATGATATCCACAATATCTATCGGGTAATACATTTATTTGACTAGGAACCAGAGTCAATGAAAAGCTCACCTATTTATAACAAATCTTGAGTCAATGGCCAATTCAGATTAATACTTCTACAGAACCAAAGTGATTTGGTACTAGGAGCTTGGCCCAACCCATTTGACTCCTGAGTTTTGAGTCAAATGACCAACTTTTTTAATGTTAGTGAAAGTTGACCAGGCAGACTGTTGGAAATTAGTGAAATTCCTTGCACATTAAAATGGTTGAAAGTAGCTTTAATTAATATATAATTAATTAGTTATAAATTAGAATCAAACTAGGAGGCATGTTAATGCTTCTTGAAGATAGTTGAAGCCTCTGATACACTATCCTCAGGATTGAACCAAGCTTGGGCTTGATCCAATCTCCCATCATGCTTGCACTGCATGGTCGGGATGAGGTATTTAACCTCTTTACTGAATGTCCAAAAATAAATTAAATTCTCAAATTTAAGTAGATCTCTTTATTAGATTGGTATATTATATATACTAGCATATGTTGGACAATGCAAGCTCCTGTGTTTATATGAACTCGGTATCTACGCACATTGACATTATATGGCACTTCTATGTTCATAAGAACACAAGAAATAAAGAGATGAACCACTTCCTCGTTAAAATAATGATAGACAGTTTTCTATCTATTTCGAGTTCATAACACAGGATAACCCTATACTGTTTATAGACAGTAACTAGTCTCTTCTAAGTTTTCAATTCAGGATTCCCATTCCAATTAACGACCCTGAATTAGGATTGCTTGAACTCAACACGTCTTTACAGACATGGGGGGACCAAATATTAGTCTAAAAAATTAAATTATAAGCCTCTTTATATTTATAATTTAAGGACAAATAATTTATTTAAAATGTCTATCTCATAAACAGAGAATATGAAAAATATGTTGCACATAGTCGATTTAAACAAGTCTGCCATACATTTGAATTTTTTATTATCATGTGTGTTTTGTAGACAATCAAGTTTAGTCTTTAACCAACTAAATTTCTTAATAAAACTATCTATACCATAGACTTATTATCTTTTAGCCCAAACGTCCCATAAGGGAAAAGTCCTATACTGGACATAATGGGGCCCCCACATAGTCAATATTACTTCTATTAGTTCCATAAGTAGTATATAGAACACTTATAAAAAAAGTAGTATATAGAACCAATTATCAGAAACAAATCTGGAGTCTTATAATCCGTAATGTCATCTTAATAAAGGAGAGTGAAGCACTCCCAAAAGTTAATCTAAAATGAGCCCTAGCAGTCCCATACTTTTGTGTGCATATAATGAAATAACCTCTCATCTCTAGGATTTTGAATACAAACGAGGTTTGTTTAATCTATTTCAAAACAAACTAGGTCAATGTGCTAAGCTTATTATGAGCCTATATAGGTAAAACCAAGGAAATAAATTTCGGTTTCGAGGTTTATTTCGACCAGCCCGGAAATGGAAATATTTCGTGGAAATATTTCGACCAGTGTGGAAATAATACATTTTCATGGAAATGATGGAAATAATGCGGAAATGATGGAAATATTATAGAAATGTTTCTGGAAAGTATGGGAAATGATAAAAACAAGCCTAAAAACACTCATAAACTATCAAACCATAATATACAACCATATGTAGTGTGGAAATGACTAACCATAGCGGTCTATAATGGATTGATCTTCTATATATATATATATGGAAATGGGTTAAATGATCAAATATGAGATTTGTGGTGCTCAAATGGGACATTTCCTACCTTCGATCGAAATGTTTCTATTGATGTCGAAACATTTCGACCAAAATAATACATATTTACACCGTCAATTGACCGAAATTTACTGTCAACACGAAATATTTCGGCATGTATGGAAACATTTCGTGTATGTATTCTTTCCTGTCAGTAACCTAGAAAATGGAAATATTTCGCGAAATATTTCGTTAATTTCGGGAAATTTATTTCCTTGGGAAACATAAAAAGTGGCTGATACTCCACATTTTGGGCTTCTTGTTCTACATGGGCTTGAACCATTTAGTACTTAGTGTGGTTTCTCTTTTATTGCAGTCTGTAGATGAGCTTCCCTTTTGTCCTTCAGTCTGTATATTGAGCAGAGTTTCACCTAGATTGTTGTCCAGGTTTTTTATTTTTATTTTACCATCCATCTCTATATATAGGGGTGGGCTAGGATGATTCTGGAAGAGACCCATTAATGCGCCCAACCACCCACCAACCCAGCTGAATTATTAACTCTGCCATTTCCAACATAAACTAGCTTATTTCAAAGCGTTCAACTCATTTTTCAAGGTCAAACTCAAGTTCCTAGTTGTACATTTTCAACATAGGCTTAATTATTTGCAATGACTTTAGGCCTGTTGACCAAAGCCCAACATGTTTTACCATGTGTTCCTTCCCCAGGCCATCATCTGGAGCCTTCTTAGATCAGACTGCCGTGGTCACAGATAAAGACCAGTTTCACCAGTCCATTTCAAGGTTGGACTCAACTGGCAGGATTTTTTTTTCTTTTTTTTTGGTTAATAATTACTCAACTAGCAGGAATGGAAACAACAGAGAAGTTATTCACTAGAGTTTCTCTGTGGCAAGCAAGATTAAGTCCTCATATCTCAGAAATGAGTCTGTTTAGAGCTACACCCATTTCTTACATCTAATTCTTACACCCAGCAGTGAGGCCTAGATAGAGACGATGTTGGACAATCTAACGGCACTGTGAGTTGTCCATACTGTGGAGACCATCCTCACAAAAAATCAGTCCATTTCAACATCCCTAACCTCATGAAAAATTGATTTGAATTTGAAAGATCCAGACTATCTAATTAAACTATAACTTTAGGTCAATTTTTTATATGGTTAGCAATGTTGAAATGGGGATTTTTGGTGATGATGATCATCATGGCAAGGAAAATTTAAAGTATGGTTGGATTGTCCAACATGATCTCCACACAGACCCCATCACCAGGTGTAGCTCTAGACAAACTCCTCAGAAATATGTAAAGTGACCATATCAGATATTTTTCCAAGGATAAGAAAAATAGATGAAGATTTATTTACTCAACTTAAAAGAGAATTCCAAAAATCCAAGCTGTGTAGAGTGGTGCACATGCATAGGTCTGAACATCCAGATGATGGTCAAATTTATACACATCTAAAAATACGGGTTTTCTGGATTTGAGTCCATCTAATAAATGGACTTTTTTCAGTCCATTGGCCAAAACAGTTAATGTCCAAAAGAATGCAATTCTAATCAGATGTTAGGACCATCAATCATCCTGGATGTCCAGGTAGGTTGACGTCTAAGGTTAGTGCATCATGTGAATAGAACAGGTCGATGACTACATGTGCCATGTATACCATACATTGATGTCTTCACTTAACTTAGACAACATTTTACAACTCGAGTCAAGTAACCATTCCCAAACAAAAATACAACCAACATGCACAGTGATGGGAGATAATATGAAAAGGAAACTTACATCGGGAGTTTTTCCTGATAATTCCCGAGTTGTTCGTGGCAGCAAAAGCCATTAAATCCAGCAGAAGAGAATGTTAGATCCTCATATTGCATAACAAATGTCATAATCAAATACGAGTAGTGAAGCGAATAAAATTGTAAAAATGGCTTCTTAAAGGATGCTTATTGTAAAAAAATTCGGTATAGGAGCCAAACTAGTGTACCAAGAAGACAAAAACAGATAAGCCAGATAAGGTTGCTAGCCATCTTTGAACAAACATGTGTATTTTGGTCATTTTTGACGGCTAAGGTTATTTCAGTAGTCAACAGCTACAAAAAACTATGAAGGAAATTTGAACACTAAATCAATTAGATAAAACTGATTCTCAGATATGTAGGTATGGAATAAAACACAACATTGAAAACTCATTCATCTACTCAAAAATCCATGAGTCAACTCAGTTTGGCTGGTCTCTCTGTTTATTGATTTCAATTGAATCAGTGAATATCATACAAAGTCGGTGAGATTCCCATTGAGTAGGTGAAGTATATCTCAGAAACAGAAAGACCAATTCTCAAGTCTAATCCAAGCTTTTCAGTTGGCATAAATAATATGTTTTATGCTACATACAAAGTATAAATCTATTACAGTTGCACATATGCATCCTATATTATAGTGAATTATGTGATTGTGTCGTGTTTTTCCATGTCAGTAAGTGATGCAGAAGGCTCTAGGAACCATAACTTCTTGTTTGGATGTCCATTTTTAGTGATCCCAGACTTGATACAAAGGTCTTTCCTTTATTTACAACTTCTATATCAACCAATTTTGCAAGATTTTGTTGTTTTGGACCTTAAAAATGCACCAAAGAAGAGTAACAAGTTAGAGGAATTATCAGATGCTGGTAGGGAACAATCTTATGTTAGACAAAATATCTACTGAATTCGGAAAAACTAACCTCCTTTCACTCTTCGAAAGCCTGGAATTGGCTGGGCAGCAGCCACCATCTTGGAGAAAACATTGTCAAAAATAGCTTCTGTTTTGGCACCAGATACATCTACTCTAATCTGGTTTTCATAGTTAAGAATACAAAAACCAGGTCAAAATTAGAGGATCATATGATCAATAATCTTTTTACCTATATCTACTCAAATGAGAACATCTTATAGAATTTTGAGACCACCTTGAGCATAGGGATTCAGATTCACTATCCCTTTGTTATTTTGTTTATACTATCCATTGTTACCTATCCATTAAAAAAGGAAAAAAAGATTCCTATATTTACTCATACGAGAACATCTTATGGAATTTCGAGGCCACCTTGAGCATATGGATGCTATCCCTTTCTTATTTTCTTTACACTTTTTTTAATTATCCATAAAAATAAAAAAAAGCAAGAAAAAAGAAACCCCTTTGTACCTTTATCTCTCCAGCATCAGAATTAGTAGTAGCAGCAACTGAGACGTCTTCGACTGGAGAAGTAGAAGCTCCTATGTCTTCCAAATCTAATTTAAGATGAAAAGGTTAAGGAATAACAAGCTGACATAAAAAATAGCTAGAAAGTTATGGGGTCTACATGAAAAGAAAGAATGAGGAGAAAAAAAGATGACCAAATATCTAGGAAAAATCATGTGCGTTGCATACCCTGAGATAAAGCACAGGCAGCAAGGAAAGATCTGTGACCTGTCCTGTATGATGAAAGTAAAGCTGTAAAATCAAATGAAGCATATGCTAAAATGAAAAATCAAGACAAGAAACCCATAGAGTTTGCTACACTCAATTAAGAGTTGAGTTTGAGTCAAACTGAAGAAGTAACTTGGAACTTTGAAAAAAGCTCAAGTGGGTAATTGGAAGGTCAACCGTGTATCGAAAAATATCAGTCCAGTACTCAACAAATTCAACTGAGTATTCAGAAAAAATTAGACTAGACAGCACAAAATAATCATTTTAATCTGATACAACTAGATTCATGATATTAAATATCGTAATGTATCATAATTATTCGTATGGTATATCTAACTTTTTAAAAGGCCCGATATGATTCACAGGGTGAAATTAATCATGATATGTACTATGTAAAGATAATCTAATACTGTGACTAAATCAGTACTCAACCAAGCTTCAACTGCCCTCATCAAGTCTGAGTTTTGAGTTTTTAAACATTGGTTCAAGTTATCCACCATAATGACTTGTATTATAGATGGCAAGCTGAAAAAAAATATCAATCTACTTCCTGTTGAAGATATTGAAGATGTTAAGAATGTTTGTAATGCATTGTGGTCGTGTGATGTACCTTATTGTTTATGCATCAAGCTGAACATGCATGTCCAGCTTGAGGGGGAGTGTTGGAATATATAATAGTGTTAGTATTAGTGTTAGTTTAGTGTTAGGACCTTCAGTCCCACATCAGACAACTTTATAATTTCTCTCTTAGTCTCTCCTTATATAAAAGGACAAGTCGTGTAATCCAAATTAATCTAATAGAGTTTTCTATTTTACAACATGGTATCAGAGTGGGTCATCTAACGACCTGTGCTTTACTGATCCTCTCCTCTCAGTCCACCGCTCCTTCGACGGGCAACACCTTTGCTGTCCATCGGGTTGTAAACATTGCTCTTTGTTTTCCGGCAAGAGATCATCTTCTGCCCTTGGTGATTCTCCAAGCCGCTCACATCATTTCAACATAAGACATTGCAGATCCATCATCACTGCACAGAACCATCTCTTGTCGCCATTGTTAGTCGTCTCCAAGCAGATCTGGCACCGTTGAAGTTGCTGATGTGTGTGTTGTTGTTGTTGTGTCCAAGGTGTGTGTGCTGATGCGTTGTGACCATTTTTTTCTCTTTGTTTCTTTGTATGCTGTTGTCCTCATGGTCTCCTTGTGTATTGATGCACTATTTGAGGGTTTGTTGATGTCGTCATACCACAGCACCAAGTATTTGATGTCCTCTTGTTTTGGTACTGTTTTTTTGTAGACAGTTTTTTGTGGCTGCACACCAGGTGTTTGATATGTGTTCCTTTAGTGTGTAGTGTTGTCTTTTGGAAGAGGCACATGGTGTAGTGCATTTTGTCTTCGTTATGTGTTCTCTTCGTGTCTTAGTTTCCCTTCCGAGTTAAGCGTATCTAAGTGTTCTTGCTTAGTCTATGTCTTTGTTACGTTGTTGTCATGTTTGATCATGAGTCAAATCTCACCAACTCATCACTCAATCACCACCACGATTACTCAAATCAGTTGAGGATTTTATTGTATTTCACATATTGCACACTTTCTATTGTTGTATTGTTGCACATGTTTTCTCATTAAATCGTCCTTTCAATCAAGGAATTAGATTTAGATTGTCATTGTATATATACGCCACATCCTATCAATGGAAAGACAGAAAAACGGAAATCAATTCCGATTCCAAATCTTTTGATTTTAATACATGCCAATACACTTTTTCAAAGATATCTTAATTTATTCAAATAATTTGTTTTCCAGCATTATTTATATAATGTTTCTACATGATTTCCATGTATATCAGCTTATTCAAATCTTTATTGTTATATAGGTATCCCTAAAGGGTAGAAATTTATTTATGTTTTGCCATTTTTTTTTTCAAAGATGCCCCCCAACGCTCCCATAACCATACCCCCTTACACAATAGTCTCTCTCTCTCTCTCTCTTTCTCTCTCTCACACACGCACACACATCTCTCTTTACCTCGCATGTGCCTTCCACTAGTAATACTTAACATGAACTAGATTATTTTAATATATGCAATAAGCTATACAGACGTGTCGTCCTATCACACCGACATATCAGTCCGTCTATATTAGACAGTTGAACAATGGAGCCTGGTCAAATTGAGTCGACACAGTCAAGTTGAGTCAACACAGTCAAGTTGAGTCATTCTGTGAGGGGGTTAGGGGCTTTCTTTAACATTTAGTTCTACCATAGTCATAAATGAGTCTTACCTAGCAGAAAATTCTTGAACATTATCTCTCCTCTGAAGGGAGAAATTCGCTCTTTGGGTAAAAGGATTCGGAATGCGGATATCTACTGTTGCCTTGTGACTTATTATCTGCACAGAAACACATACAAAAAAAAAAACACCCTGAAGGTTATAATCCATATTACTTAAGCAAAAGGCATGAAGCTAAAGCTTATGGGTAAATACTTAGAATCAGTTCCTCTTGAGGAAAAACCAATTAGTGAAATTTAAATTATGCATTAAAAAGATAGTAATCTGTAATCTAACAAAGAAGCCATTAAATTAACACAAGATTAAGGACTTGTTTGGATCACATTTTTCATCATCATCATCATCATTTACAACGCCTTACCCCAACTATTTGGGGTCCACAACTTGAATCCAGTTTCATTGTTTTTGCACCTAAAAAAATACTTGTTTTGGCGGCAAAAAAGCAATCCAAACAGGTCCCAACTATCTATTGTAAACAAAGTAAATAACTGAACTGAAAAGATTCAGGCAATACTTTAGAAAGGCAAAATGGTAAAAACCCATCAATCAAAATTGCTGAAACTAGCGAAATCATCAATCACTAACAGACACACTTGAAATCAAATTATTATAGGTGGGTGGGAGACATGCTGAGGTAGCGAAACGCATGGAACCTTGGTCATGCCACCTCAGCTGCCACGTGTAGAAAAGTAAATCACGCCACTACAGTGGAGAGGTCTGGAGTGTCGCTCCGGAGAACCCATCTCCAAAAGAAATTTTAAAGTGGGAACAGGTTGGCTTACCTTAGGATTTAAACCCAAGAACAGGGTTTTAACGGCCATCTCCATTTCCTCTCTTATCTGAAACTCGCATACAAAAAAAGAGAGAGAGAGAGAGAGACACACACATTTAAGTAGTGTCCATCTTACTATAATGCCCTTCGTAAAATTTCTTATTACCTATAATCTTGAGAAGGGTCGTGACGATGTAACAAGGTATACCTGAGATCTTTTTAAATGCGGAAGCGGCATTTTTGGTAGTCACCCAGGCATGTTTCATACAACTGTACGTTCATTGATATCTAAGAGTGTGGCACGCGAGCCTTATAAGTTATAACGAAAATAACGGCTGTTAAACGGATTTGGACCTCTCTGTTACGTTATGTACCGTTTTAACATTCAGAAAATAAAGGCTGTTATTTTCATTATAATGGCAGTTATTTTTCCGTTATAACGAAAATAATGACTGTTATTGTTTAAAAAAACTCCGTTGTTTCTGTTATTTTCCGTTATAAATTTTACGGAAAATTTATAAAAAGAAAATAAACTTTAATCTATTTACAAAAAAGAATAGAACTTTTCACAAATCCCAAAAAAGAAAACGAAACGCCCTTTCATTACGTGGCACATGTTTATCAAAAAACGCCCTTTAAAAGGGCGTTTGTCAGTAAAAAACGTCATTTTAAAGGGCATTTTTTAGTAATAGACGCCTTTTTAAAAAACGTCTGTCAGATCTCGAACAACTGACATATGTTATTTTAAAGGGCGTGTGACAAACGCCCTTTTAAAGGGCATTTTTTGATACCCAATTTTTACACCCAATTTGGCGTACCCAGAAGATGAATCAATGGCTGATTTTTGGTGAGGATGATCTCTACAGTAAGGAGATCATCCTCACAAAAATTCAGATCATTCCGATATTCGTAGATTGGTTTAGAAGTTGAAGAATTATGGGACGTTTTTTAAAATTTCTCAGGACTAAACGCCCTTTAAAAGGGCGTTTGTCAGACGTGTCAGCCATCAGTCATTCGTTAGTCAGTCGGCGACTGATTGGACCAACAGCAGACGAAACGCCCTTCGTTTCGTTTTCTTTTTTGGGATTTGCGAAAAGTTGTATTCTTTTTTGTAAATAAATTAAAGTTCGTTTTCTTTTCTGCAATTTTCCATAAATTTTATTGCAAATATTCAAATTTTAAAGTTTGAGTTTTAGGGCTGTTTTTTCCGTTTTTCTCGTTTTTGTCCCTGTCCGTTACAATCCGTTAAACGGAAAACGGTAACGCCCCCATCCGTTATACCGTTAACGGCCCCTTTTAAAACTTGGCCTGGACGCCGGATAAGAAAGCGCCAGGATTTTTAAAATTTTCTCCATTGAAAGGTTCTGTATATCTTCTAAAAAACATGGCTTCCATGGCGATGGCGACAATTTCTTCGAAATTCACTCAATTTCGAAATCCCAAAGTAAGTAAGCTCTCGTGCAGAAACCCTAATTTTCATGCTTTCAGCGTCTAATCTCAGAGAAGTACTAAAAATTTAATTACTGAAAACATCTCAGAAACCCTAATTTTCATTCCAAGATTAGGGTTGGGTTTGGGTCCAAAGTGATTCTGTAGAGTGTTTGTGTCTGCGAGTATTCTATTGGCGATTTTCTAGAATTTTTAGAATTCTAAGTCTGGAAATGGTTTTCTAGAGCGACACTCCAAACCTCTTCATTGGAGTTGCCACTTGGAGGGATGACGCGGACAGACTGTCAATCTGATAGACGACTTTTGGATTGCCGACGTGGATAATGCACTTGTCCACGTCATGACTGTACCTTATCCAATGACTATACTTATGCCACGTGGCTGAATGCTATTGTGCCATCAGTCCTGCATTGGGGAAGCTGAGGCGAAAAAATGCGCGGTCCTTCTGGGCCTGCCACCTCAGCTGCCACTTCAGTGAAGGGGTTTGGAATGGGGACTCATTCCCCCCAAATTTTATATCAGAGAAAAAAAATTAGCTGTGAATTTTTTTTTAGTTTTTGAATTTTTGTCAGAAAGAATGCTAGAAAAACTCACAGGAATGATTAATAAAAAGAAGAAAGGAGAAAAGGAAAAGAATTGCATTGTTCTTTTATGAATCATTTGAATCAAATTAGGCGTACAGTTACAAAATGCTTTTATTGTGATTCAGTTGAGCGTTGACGCTCGCAAATGCTGAGGTGTGAAATGCCTTAAAACACGCTGTTAGCTTCCTATATCGGGGTTTAGTGTAGCTTCCAGGAGGAAAATTAGATGCAGTCCATTGTAGACATGGACCAGGGTAGATATTGAAGGAGGACTTGATGAATATAATGCATTTGGTTAATAAGGGAATGTACATTAGCCATGGAGTGTAATGTTGGCATTGCAAATTTAATTATACAATCCTAGCTTCCAATCCTTGGAAATGCATTCCTGATCTTCTTCCTTCTTTTATCCCGCATATTAGATACAAGGTTGGAAATGGAGATGTGACTAGATTTTGTGAAGACTTATGTTGGAGTGATAGACACCTTTGTTCCGTTTTTCCTTGCTTCTATGATTAGCCCGTTGATCCTATTTCCATCATTGCTTGCCCATCCACTAAGGAACCTTCTTGTAATTTCCATTTTCATCTATGTTGCATGGATTCTTCTAAATTAGTGAAGTGCCAGTGTCGGACACGTTGCGATAGAATACGGACTCTGGTGCAACACTTCCAAATTCCGTATTGTGTTTTCATAGTTGCAAGGTACTAATTAACATTTTTCATAGGTTATGAGTTCCACTTTTAACAATTGAAAATTGCTATGTGATAAATATAACATTGGAGATATGTATTCTCTTGTCTATGAGTATATGATACAGATCATAAAATATTCCATCACATCCACCATTATCTTTATTATTATAAAAAATAACAAAATATCTCGCTGAGTTCACGAATCCTCTTTTTCAAGGTTCGCTGAATCGGACACTCTGCACCCATATCAATGCAACATAAATTTTCATAGAATGCTTAGAGATTTTGATATGGACGGTTTGGCTTCCCTTTTAGAAGCTTTAAAATTTGTTCATCGCTCCTTAACTGTGTTGATACTAAAGTTTGGATTTTGGGGCCAAATTGTCCTTTTTTTTAAAGCGATTGTCTCGACAATCTTGTTGCTTTTCCCACCTAAGATTATTTGGAGATCCATGCACCTACTAAGGTGAAGGCTTTTGTGTGGACAGCTTGTCCTAAGAGAATCAACGCTTGTGGCATGTTGCAAAAGAGCAGAAAGGATAAAACCTTGTCGCCCTATATTTGTATTGTGTGCAAAAAGGATGGGGATATGGCCAACCACCTCTTTATTCATTATAAGGTGGCAAAGGAGGTGTGAACTGTGGAGTCACTTCCTAAATCTTGTACACTGGATTTGTGGATCTATGGAAAAGAAAAACATTGGGCGTTCCCTTTCGAACATCATAGATTTGAATTTGATTAGCCAACATGGGTTTGCTAAAAGAGTTTGTAATTTGAATTTCAGCTTTGTTAGCTACTTTATCGGGTATTTGGGATAGAGTAAATAAAATGATTTCTGAAAACAGTCATTATGCACCAATGGCATCATGAAGAAGATCAACATAGTGGTCCCTCAGTAGCAACATTTTGAAAGAATGGAAAGTAGTGGCGTGGTATTCCTGTCCCTCTCATGTGCCTTATTTAGTTTGGATCCCTTCCTCCCAAAGGAGGATATCACAATGTTAAACTTTGATGGGTGCTCACTGGGCAATTTGGGCCCCTCGGGCTGGCATCGGGGGTATTTTTTGGGATAAGGAGGGAGAGTGATGTTTGTCCATTCAGGTACCTTTGGGGAGTTGTGACTTGAATAAGGCAGAAGCCTAATCACTTCTTCAAGGTCTGAGGTTGTCAAAAGATTTGAATGTGGGTCATTTATTGCTGAATGGTAAGAAGAAAGGAAGTTGTATACTTGCTTAAATCCTCAAAGAAGTCAATGACTTAACCTCGGACATGAACATATTGTCCTGGCTTGTTTCAAGGTTGACCAATGATAAGATAGACAAGTTACCAAGGAGAAGGGTTATAAGGACCTCGCTGTATTGTGGAGTGGAGTTGCAGGTGTAATTTTTCTTTTTGTCTGCTCTTTTCCTTTCTCTCTATCTCCTTCCTTTGTACTGTTTTATTCTTTTTCTAATAAATTTATATTGGTATCTATTAAAAGAAATAAAAATGGAATGGACATTTGTTTAGGATTTATTGGTGTGTGAAAAGATATTGAATTATTTTACTAATTCCATGCATATAGCTCCTAATTATCTAATTAGGCTATCAAACAATCTCACGTTGTTCTAGGTGCCTCCATTCCTTGAGGACGAATCTACATTTTGTTAGAAGGCTTGATTTATCATAAAAAAAGGAAAAAGAAAAAAATTATTGGGCTTATTATTGGTAGAATGTGTCATTGAATCATGTATGCATCTGGTGGCAACTAATATTCTACTATTGTCTATAAGAAATTCTGAGAGGAATGTGATTGGGGTGCTCCTCCTAGTGAAATTAAAAAGAATCTATCCTATTAAACACAATATTGAGCATTGTTCTGAGTCCTTACTGCATTGACTAGAACAGTTGTCAATATCGTACTTAATAAAAGCAGATTTGTCCTTTCTCTAGGAGGGGATGGAGGGGCTCTGCATTGATTAAAATAGCGACTCCCAATCACTACCCATCATGTGAGTATTTCCATGTATGGTGCAGCTTTTGGGAAAAAAATGAAAGCAACTTCCTTGGATCAATACGCAGATTTTCATGTTCTAGTTTTATTTTACAGGAAATGACATTTAGGAGTCACTGCAATCATGTTCATACTAGTGGAAGCGCTACAAGCATCAGTATTCGTTATACGAAACAGGATCTGTGTACAAGGTAAATCGCTGCATTTGGCTACTTAGTTTTAGAGTTTCCCTTTGCGTTGATAATAGATTTTGTTTATTACTCCTTGTCTAATTAAATTTAGAGGGATATTTAGTATTTGTGGTTAACCCTCTTTCTTGAAACTAGAAGAATGTTAGGGCAAGTAAGAGATAGAACTTATATAATTATCGGAGCTGGAATTTTTTAGAGGAAAATCCAGTTAAACTTCCTGCAAGGTGCTTATCCAAGCAACTTAAAAGTTCTCAAAGGAACTAAAAAGCCTAAAGGAAAATCTTCATTCAATAATTTAAACTTTGCTTACAGAACTTTCATAACTTCTATTTACAAACTTCATCCACATAGAATCTTTACAAAATATGGAACTCAACAAGTCGGAGCACAAAAAGTAAGAGGTCTCTTTTAATTGATCGTTTGACTCCCTTGGCTGAACAGTTTGACTTTTTGGCCCTTTCTAATACACAACTAACCTATTTAATCTAAATCACGAGAGATACTTTTCTGCACCTAAACTGTAGTACATTATTTCCAGTTTACCATGAATACAAAACAGAGAACTCCTCTACTAGTGTAGAAGCTTGCATAACCTAAAATTCTCATAACCTTTACTTAGGGTCTTTGTAGCTTTAATTGGCACTTGGTATTCGACCTTCAACGTACATATTTGATCTTTTGAAAACCAAACCGGAGGACTAACCGGTTCAACTAAGTGGTAAAAAAGACAACCTCTCCGGGTTTTTTTGGTTTTTTCTAAACAGTATAACTAAAAATAAAAATTCTGGATCAATGCTGAGTTGAACCGTTTGGGGATGGTTGGTTGGATTTCCGATTCAACTGGTCATTCTGGTTCGGGCTTTAGAAGATTGGTTAAAACACAGGAATCTGGTTCCATCCTTTTGGCTAGGACACTTGGATGAGCCATATCCCAAAATTCATGGGACTTGACGATCCTAAGCCTCATACTTTCAGGCTTCATTTGTTTCGCGAAAAATATACATTCCTGGAAAATTCTTACTTAGATACAATTTTTTCCAAGAAGTATTTTTTTCTTGCAATTTATTTTTGCCGTTTGGTAGCCATGGAAAATCCAGAAAAATTCATGGATTGGACCCTGACATTGGCCCACCTAATAGGTGTGCTTATTTGACATGTGGGGCATGTTTGACCTTGATATGTGGCCCACCTAACATGTGGGGTCCTTGTATATGGGGCACACCTGGCATGTGTGTCACTAATATGTGGGACCCAACCAAGCATGTGAGGTTAGTCTAATACGTAGTGCCCTTATATGTGGAGTCCACCTAGCATCTATGTCCTTGATATGTGGCTTATCTAATATGTAGGGCCTACTTCATATATGGACCCCTTATATGTAGAGCTCAACTAACATTTGTGGCCCTGCTATGACCTGACATGTGGTCAATATATGTGGGACCTACTTGACATGTGAGACCCAAATATGTGGGGACCTACCTAACATGTGTGGCCTTGATATATGGCATACTCGATATGTTAGCCCACGTGACTAGGGCATGAAATGGTTCGGACCCGGGTTGGATCTAGGATGATCCATATTCTAACCCGACTTTGAAAAGCTAATCCAGATCCAAATCTGATTGGGATCTAAATTCAAACCAAGATTCGTGTATGAGGATCCATATTCGACTGATAAATAGATATACAGGGTCCTTCCACTAAAAAAAGTTGTTTTTATAAAAGGATTGTAGACCAAAGGTTGGATTCGACCCGATCTGAATGCCTAAAAACAAGATTCGTATCTGACCCAAACCTGAATTAGATCTATTGTTTTAGATCCATATTTGACCTCTTTTTCAGTCTTGTTTCTAAGAATCTAAACCTGCTAAATACAGTTTTGAAATGGGTCATTTATCAATCAGTTTTGCCCCATTTCATGTCTTACACCTAACATATGTGGCCCTCTTGATTGTGGGGTCTACCTAATATGTGTGGCCACCTGGCATGTGTGGCCAAGGGCCCTGATATATAGGGTCCACATGCAGGCGACGATGGTGGTGGTATGGTTTTGGTGGAAGAAGAAGAGGGGGGTGAACAGTGGAAATAAGGGTCCATTTTCTTGGAAAAATAGTATACCATCTTAAAAATGGTGTGTTATTTTCCACAATTCATGCCCTTTGGTGAAGAGCTTTCTAGCTAATGGAGAGTGGCCATATCGGGAAAGTATGGGATCTCTTATTTTGGGTGCGAATGTAGAATGGGTAGTCTTCCGTATGGGTGCGGTGTTTGGAAAGGCATTGTGAAGATATCTGGGAACTTCGCTAATGGGATTCGGTTTGCGGCAAGGGTGGGGAATGGAGTGCAATTTTGGGAGGATATATGGTGCGGAGAGCCCCCGTTGGGCTATGACTTTTCTGACCTTTACTCTCTATCGGACAGGAAGCACTAGTCGATTCAGGATTGTGTTAGTAGTACGGGGGAGGTTATGGGGTGGAACTTCGAGTTCAAGAGAAATTTCAATGATTGGGAGATTGAACCTTTGTCTAGATTGCTCTCCCGTCTGCATAGCATCCATCTGCCCCATCAGGTCCAGGATATAAGGGTTTGGATTTGGACTAAAAGTGGTTCATTCTCGGTTAGATCTTTCTACGAGGCATTACACAGATCTGCTAGTACTGGTTTTCCTATTTCGCTGGTGTGGATGTCCAAAGTCCCGACCAAGGTTTCCTTTTTTGTTTGGGTGGGTTGCCTTGGACAAGATCTTGACTGTGGACCATTTGAGATCTAAGGGTCTTTGCATTGCGGATTACTGTTGCATGTGCAAACGTAATGGGGAAACTGTCAACCACCTATTATTGCATTGTGACATGGCCAGGGAGGTCTGGTATTGGTTCATGCTGGAGTTCGGGATGACATGGGTTATGTCGGGGTCTCTTATGGATCTTTTGATCAGTTGGCAGCCATTTGCCTTTTCTCCTAGAGGGCCTATCCTATGGAAGCTTCTCCTGTTTGCGATTCTGTGGGGGTTATGGAAGGAAAGGAACCAGAGAACTTTCGAGGGCAAGACCGAAGATAGGACCTCGATCATTCTTAACATAAAGGGGCTGGTTTTCCTGTGGTCTAAACTATTCTTAGAGCGTCGGAGTCTCTTTTTCGAAGATTTTGTGTTTAGATGGGATAGCCTTTGTACAAGAGATGGATGACTGGGGTTTGGTTGTGTTTGTTCTTTTGTGCTTTTTAGGGTGCTTTGTCTAGTGATGGTCATCTCGAACTCACTAGCTTAGAGCTTGTATTTGGTTTTGGTTCTCTTTCAATAAAATTTGCACTTATCAATTTTTTTTTTTTACTTCAAAATCGAATTTTCCACAAAACCAACACATGGAAAATCTAGAATTTGGAAAAAAATGTTTCCAAAACACGAATTTTTTGTGAAACAAACAGGACCTTAGTTATACAAATTTAACATAGTCAAAGAATCAAAACTGCCCAATCAACTATCTAAGGTGCAGTCCACTAAATGAACGGTCCTGATTTATCAATATAGAGGTAGCACATACCTATAACACTGCTAACATCTTTTTTTTTTTTGACAAAATCATAAATTTATCACAATCAAATAATAGTCACCCTAGGTTTACGAAAGGCAGGCAATATGTAAAATTGCACACCGTTTATTTAATTTGAGTAGTTGATATAAACTCATGAAGAAAAGATCTCTTCAAAAATCTAAAAACAAAACAAATCTATGGAAGTGGTTGAACCTGCATACAAAAGAAAAGGAAAAAAGGGAAACATTGTAATATATGCTAAATCATTTAGTGTGTCCTCTCTCAAAGTATGGGAATCTTTGGAAGTCCTTTTTTTTTTCTTTTTCTGGGTTGAAAGAAGTCGATTAGGGGGTTAACATTGAGCTTGTTTCGAAGTCTCATACTGTCTCGGTCGAGACTTGTTGTCTTGGTATGGTGCCGTGACGCTACATTGGGGTATGTGTTGTTTCGTATTAGAATCTTAATTTACGTAACTCAAACCTTGTTTTTATACTTTGTCTTTTATAACACATATAAAAGAAAAAGAACATATTTTTAGAGCAATTTAGCGATAAAAATCATTTACTTCAATGTATATTCTTGGAGTTTCGAGAGGTTTCAACTTTTTCTAATGTCTTGTTCGGTCTTGTTTGAAACCTCTTGTTCCATCAGCTTATTGAGACTTTGAATGAGAGCTAGATTTTAGACTTTAAAATCGAGAGGCATGCTCGTAACATTACAGGATGATAAAATGACAGTTTGGGTGGTTAGATTACAGGATTCAAGTTGGGTAGTTATAGAACGAGTTTAGGACTTTAGGGGTGGGATGGTGGTTATAACTCAATAACACGGGATGGACTTGTCGGCCAGAATCGTGTGGTGTTGGTGGTTAGGGTATAAGTAGAATTGTGGGTTCAGGTAGTAAGGCAATCTAAATTCAACACGTGGGTAGTGTTGGGTAATGTTTTCCAATTAGGAGACTATTGATTTTGGAGATTGATTATTGTCCACCATTAAGAAGATTTTGCTTGTTGGTGTTTAGGATGACTGGGGCATATAAAGGGCATACCTATGAGGGTCGATTCCACTTGGGTCGTTCTCTTTATAAATAGTACATTTGTTAAGTTATTCCTTGGGTCAATTACATTGAACTTTACACTCCCATCACCCATATATGATGCAGTTTTTTCTTCCTATGAATCTTCTAGCGATCAATCCTACGATGCTTCACGTGCATTATTTTTATGTATTTCAACTTTTCAATAGCTGTATGTATGCAATGTGGGTTTGATCTAGTTTGAAAACTTACATGGGATTTTGAACTCTATGCATTGCAAGACTAGAAGCAGGGTGGTTTATATACTTTCTTTTGTTGTTTTAAGGTTATTATTCCATCATGAGGGAGGTCTCAGATTTGTAACCCAGCCCATACATGCAGTTGGTCCAGGTGAACTTAGCTTTTCATTATAATCAGGAGTATATACAACTTATTCACCTAAATTGCTTGAAAATGTGAACTATTTAGATGTGGTTTTGTTGTTTCAGCTGTTGAATTAACTATTACTACTTTATTGTTGTAGGTTTAGAGGCATCGGTTTCAGATCCAAACGACATTGCCATAGCCTTGAAAGATGCTAAGATAATCATTGACTCACGTGATGATGATAAGATTCAGGTGAGCTTATTCTCTTGCAGAATTCGATTGGGTTATTCTTTCCTTCTGTTAATAGTACACCTTCATAAATCAAATTGGGGATGTTTATCATTTCGGGAATGGAGTCCCCCATATAAGATGATGGACAAGCAACACAATCTTTGGCTATCAAGATTTCAATGGTTGGGTATCAGATCCAATTTGGACAGGGCCTAGATTTGGTTGAGATCAAGGTTTAAAATTTCGGTTTCGCATGCCATTTCGGTGAGGGCCGAAACCGAAATTTCGAAATTTCTTGTGAAATTTTGGAAAAATTTGAAAGAGAGATTATTGATGAAAATTCTGAAATTTCCATCGAATCTTGAAATTTCAACAAAAAATTCACGAAAAGTTCAGAATTTCACGAAAAGTTTGAAATTTTACATGGTATTTTCAAAGAAAAATAAAAAACCAAAATTTTGATTTCTGTCGAAATTTTGGAATTTCTGAAATTTCGTTTTTTATGAATTTCAGTTTCGGTTTAGTCTGAAACCTTTCGTTCATTTCAGCGAAATTTAAAACCTTGGTTGAGATGCCTGCATCTCAGCGGAGTCACTGTAAAATTCTTATGTAAATTGATGAATTTGTTTGAGACAAAGGTTCGGAACGAGAAAGTGGAGGCACACTAATCTCACCCGAGAATAGAAACAGTGTGAGGTCGAGTTGGCCACATAATTTGCACTCCTAAGAATGTGGGTGATATAGATGTCTAGGATATGGTGTAAGATATTTGTACACTGCAGGAGCAATGAACCATTTTAGATGCACATGAAATTATATGAGTATTTTTCAACCGATAGGGAATGTAAATAGTTAGACTAGAAAATAATTGAACAGTCTGGTGTAAGACTTCTTTTACAGAATAGCACACAGAATCTTCACACTGGGGCTTGCTCTACTAGAAACATGAGGAGAACAAAAGGATAAAGAGGACTGAAAAAATAGTAAAAACTACAGCAGAAATTCAGAATTGGAGAAAAGAAAACAAATCTAGTGCATGCTTAAAGAAAGTCTTTCATCTTTATATAGTCCCATACTGAAAGTCTGAAACCAATACTAGCAAACCCTATTCTTTTATACTCAACTTACTTGAACTCACTAGCGACCCTATTCTTTTATCCTGCTTCTGGTGTGATCTTCCAGTTTAGTGTATTTCTCTGCCTTGGCGATAAGGCTTTCGACATTCTCATGCCGAGATTTGGTTAATGATTTGTATAACTTGAAGCTTGGCAGGAGAGCCTTTCTGAAGGCAATTAATGCTGATTTGTCTTCGCAGTTCTCTATCTGCAATATCTCTGCTTTAAATTGCTGAAGGAAATCACGAATAGACTCTCCTGCTTTCCTAAGGTTGAAGAGAGTATCGACGTCCTTCTTTAGTTTCTTGTTGCAAGAGTAATGTTTTATGAACAACTTGTCGAGCTCTGGGAAATCGCTGATTGTTCTTGGGGGGAGTTGGTGAAACCAAATAAGTGCTTCCCCTTAGAGGCTGGAAGGGAGTCATTGTTCTCCTAGAGAGCCATACCCTTCCGATAGTAGAGCACGTGCTCTATCGGATCATAGGTTCCGTTATATGATGAGAACCGTAGTATTGTGAACTACTTAGGAGCTTTAGCATTCTGTATGCTGTTGATGAAGGGAGAGTCGCGCAAGGCCCAAGTGGTGATGGAGTCATCTTATCGGTGGTTTTCTTTCGACCTGCAGCAACCATCTCGGCCATCTCTCTCTATGCTTCTTCATGATATTCGCTATCTCTCTATGGGTCGGCCCATGAACGTTGGCTGTTGAATCAGCCATGGTATTATCAGGAATAAGTTGGAGACACATTTTGACGTGAGAGTTTTGAGTGTGCCGCAATCTGTTGCACATTTGGCTTAAGGATCTCTTGCGCCAAGTTAGTAGCATTGCCTGCGTCAGGAACCTCTTGTTCCAGGGAGGTCTTCTTTTCCAGGAGTTATTGGAGAGACTTGTTTTCTTTCTGAACCTCTTCTGCATGATTCTTTTGTTTAGCCAGCTCTTGTTTGAGCTCCTCAATATTTTTAAGAGGTCTTGAAGGCTTGGTGCTACTGTCTCGGCAATTGTTGCATTTGAGGTATCTCCTCGTTCTCTCCTTGTCTGGACCATGGTGATAGTTGGTAGTGGTTGATATCCCATGGACGGTGTCAAAAGATGTGGTGAAAATTTTTCTTTGCCGCATGATCCTCGAGATATGGTCCTGATGAGGAGAAGAGGAGCCTTAGATCTTCTGTGAACTGGATGCCAATGGGGGAGCGGACTTGCGGGCTACAAGAAACACTCGATGCTTAAGTTAGAGAGCAAGAAGTAGTTTGCAAATATACGCAACAACTGGTATTGAACTGATTGGGGACTAGATTTCCATACCTTTGCCGATGACTTGTATTTATAGGTTTGTGAGAGAGGTTACCTTTAAAGGGATAGAGACTCCAACTAGGACTTTCTATCTGTGGACTCTGAGTCTAGGAAAGTCTCTATTTCTGTTGTGTCGTAGGAGGGCTCTATTTGTGAGTCTGAATGGGAATTGGGTACTTTCCATTATCGATAGTGGTTGGTTGGGAAAGTATCCAGTTTCAGTACGTTGCCTAGAGGGAGGCGAGCTATGAAGGAGTTGGGTTTCTCCAGGCTTCCAATGTTGCGTCTTAATAAGTATCTCTTCTAATAAGGAAATATTCTGATGCAGGAGGAATGTGATGGCTTCCAACTAAAGGCTGAAATTAACAGAAAATTATTAAGAACAATAAAATAATAAATTCTCATGCTAATCACACGCAAATAATTAGATTAAGCAAATAAATTTATTAAAATTCAAGGCCTTCACACAATCCCACCATATTAGACCTGTTGCTTTAACGACGAGGATCTAATAGAAGATGGAACTTCCAACAAGCTTAGGGAATCAGTTAAGGGATGAAACAAATCTGAAATGACTTCCTTTTACAAGAGATTATAAGTTCTTTGAACTTCAGGAATGGTTCTGGCAAGTTTCGAGGCTTTTTGACAAGTATCAGATTTTAGTCGGGTTTCGGAAGAATAAGTGTGGAAAATTAGGATTTATGATGGGGTTAGGGATTTCTATGGTTACCTGTAAGTATTTGGAAGTGTATGGGGGTTGTGGTAAGGGTTTTGGGAGGGTTTAGGGTGTTGTAGGACGAATTGGTGTAAGGAAGTTACTATTCATGTCACTATTCACACAACACTATTCACAGCGTTGTTCAATGGTTAGGGTTTAGAGATGGAAAATATATGGTTGGGTTTTCTAGGTCAAATTTGATCCAAAGAAAAGGAAAATAAAGAAAACAAAGATGGAGAAAGAGAAGAAAATAAGAGAGGAGATAGAGATAGAAGAAGCTACATTCGGATTCGTATCGAGTAGCTTGGATTCACACCAAGGAAGCTTGGATTCTCACCAAGGAAGAAGAGAGCACTCCACAAGAGAATTCTCAATAGCAAATTCAATATATTTCATCATTAATTAAAAATTACAACTAAAAGAGTTTATATAATAAATGAAAATATCCTAATCTAATCTTAGCCATCCATCTAATCTAATGTCTATAAAAAAAACAACTTAAAATAACTAACCAAAATAACAATGAGCCTCCTAAGTTTGGACTAATTGTAAAGACACTCAAAACTTTAAAAAACATCAAAATAAGCCTAGAAAACAAATAACAACTCTTCAAAAACTCCCTATGTAGCCCACATGCATCTTTCCAATGTGGAATCTTCATGATGCACATGCATGTGAGGTCTTCAAAATCTTTTTCCTTATCTTCCACTGGTAGAACCCGTGTGATGCTTTGATGTCCGCATCAGATTCCTTGTTGAATAGGCAAAGTATCCGCCTCGTTGGCAGAAACGCAGCAGTCAAGGGATCCCATTGATAGAGAAAAAAAATAAAAAATATAAACTAATTGGAACCTTATTTAATAAGGTAGGGCCCATGAGTCACGTGCTGTTTTACACGTGCACAGCTAGTATTAGTGGGGACTCGTGTTTTGTCCACGTTTAAGAGGTAATATATGGTATCCACGTCTGAGATCACGTAATTTTTGTTTGGTCACCAATGTACTTTCTATATTCAGTTTTTCACTAAACACTTGACAAGATATTGATTGTATCCTTCTCTTCCTTAGTTTAGAAATGCTATACGTCAAGTATATCTAAAATATCCTCGTAGCTTATTTGAAAGTTGCTACGCCCGTGAAATTTATCCTTGCTTCTTGCTTTCCTCGTCAATCGTCATGTGCTTTTGCAATGATACGAGTCAGTGATATTGAAAGTAGGACTGATGTCAAAGTCATCTTGTAATGCTAATAATAAACTATAGATCCCACATTTTTGAGTATTTTGCACACTCTGATCTTCCTTGGTCTCAACTATTGATAGAAGATCCTGATGAAATCTTCTTCTTAATTCCTTTTCTTCAATGTGCATCCACATCTTCCTTGTACTTGGTGTTGCTCTTCTTGATAGGCTTTCAGATTTCTTCATGAATTCTTCGACATAACTGAGAGGCTCTAAATACTAACAGCAAGCTCCTGCAAAAAACTTTGCTGTTTTTGCAGCCTATGTATAGCATAATTTCAGGTATGGATGTCGAAATTCTACACCTGGCAAACCCAGAAAAAAGGATTTGTGATTTGGAAATATATTGGATATTTAAAATAGATTAATGTCTATATAATAGTGAACTTATGTTGTGTTATATAATTGGGGTTTTAGTTTTTATCTTATATTTAGTGACAAGAACATATAAAAGCCTATTATTGAGTAGGGTTAGCTCAATAACCTATGTTAAATGTTTCATGTGCAATATAATAAAGCTCTGAACTAGAAATCTAGAATTGTTGCACCTGAATGCAGGACGTGTTAGAATCTATTGGTTTTCCGAATGTAAAACACATTCGATATTACAAATTTCAGTTCTTTTGGTAATCTAGATCAAATATCAAGAGGTTAGTACCAAGGTTTAAAAATCAGCCGTTATAACAAAAATAACGGCCATTATAACGGATTCGGACCTACGCCGTTACGCTACGTACCATTAAAACGCCCAGAAAATAATGGCCGTTATAACGAAAAATTCTGAAAAAAGGCCATTTTTTCCGTTATTTTCTGTTTTTGAACTTTTTTTTTCTGTTATTTTTCGTTTTTTTCCCTTTTTTTTTTTTTTTTTTTTTTTTTTTTTTCGTTTTAGCCCGTGAGCGTTTTTTTTTTTCTCGTTATAACGGAAAAAAACGGTAACGTCCCCAGACCGTTATACCATTATAACGGTCCCTTTTAAACCTTGTTTGTACCGCTTATCTTTTGTAAGATATCCTCTTTCACCGGGACTGAAGAATATTGGTGGATCTAGGGAATCAGTGATATGTGCATCTGAAGAATGAAGTGCATTGATCATCTTGGAAGCCAAGACTGACTTAAATATTTAGTTAGAAAATGTACACACTACATCAACATCCACAACCACTTGCACAACCACATCCCAGACATCAATATCAAGTATAAAGGCTATACACGTGCCCTTCCAGGTTGTGACTAGGTAACATAAATGAAAATTAAATATTTCTCTGTTCTAGATATCTCTTTGTTCTAGATATCAAATTTCAGACCTTCTAATTTTTTAACAAGGGGGGCATTATCTTATTTATTAGTGAAGATATTTAATTTTGGACAAGGAATGAAGTTCATTTACAAGGGAGATGATATTTTATTTATTATTCTGTTACTCAACTCAGAAATCCGAATGTGTTGAAAAGGCCGGAACTAAACAGGGAACTGTTACATAAATATCCACCAAATGAAATTTGTGGATGGGATTAATTGTTGTCATTATTTCAGCATGTTTCTTTATCCTTTGCTTGGATGTTTCTCATGATATTTCATTTTCAGGTAAGGGTGGACTTAACTGGGCAGGAGACGCAAAAAGTATTTGATGATGTTTTGACAAATTTGGCTAGTACAGCACCACCTATTCCAGGGTTCCGCAGAAGGAAAGGAGGTAAGATTTATCATGTTGTGTTTTTTCTGTGGCATTGGCTCCTTGCCATAGATCTTGTATCATTGCCATATCTCTCTGATTATGAGAAATGATGTGATACTACAATAATATTGTATTTAATATACTGCCGGGTCATGCACATGCTCATGATCTGGACTTGCCAAATAGATCTCAGCCCAAAATCTGCCTGACCAGATGATCTTAAAAAGTTGATCAGTTACTTTCTTCTGGGTGTCGAAAAGATATATGGGTGACACTGATAAAAATAAACAAGGTATATGACTAACAGTCCAGACTCCAGATGAATTTTATATGCTTAGTATCATGTGGTCAGGTTGTTTTCTAGGCTAATTCATCAATTGGCAGGACCTGCTGCATGTAGGCCATGTTGCTGAAGAATATAATACTATGGCAGCATCTCATCATTCCCCTACTATGTACAATTTTTATTTTCTGCAGCTTAGCTTTAGCCTTTAGGCACTTTAGCTAGCTCAACTTATCACTGAAAGCCAAAAAGTCTAACATCTTGTTTTGCTTGCATTGCGGCTTCTCCAGGAAAAACATCCAATGTAAGTGGCTCTCAATTTTGAATTCTCTGTAGACTGTGCCTTTGGATAATATTCCTGATTTGTAGTAACGAGCTTATCACTGCACCACGATTCTGCAAACTTGTACCTTTAGATAAAATGCCTGTTTTGTAGTAAACTCATGTTATCACTGCACCATGTTCAAACGCTCTAAGAAAAACGAGCATGCTTCTATACCCACTTTGCAGTTGATAAGTAGGTGATTAATGTTTTCCTGCTACTCCACACACATCAATTATCTACTGGTGACGTGATGTTTATTACAAGGTTCAAACTCCGAAAGTGCGTGTATCAAGTATGGCATTGACGTTGGACCAGTACGACACAAATGGTGGAAATGCATGGAAACACTTATCTTTTACTATTTTAAAGACAAAACTTGGGTTGCCACACGATGTTCACTATTAGTTGCCTATCAAAAAAAAAAAACGTAGGTACCCGTTAGTACATTAAATGCCTTTCTAAAAAAAATAGTCTTATTAAATTAGTTACCATGTCATTATTTCCATGTTTCCAAAACACTTTCTTAATAACAGCTTGATTACTTTATATGACAGTTCTTCCATATTTCCAAAACAACACCTTAATAACTACACATCTATTCTACATGGACAACTTCAGAATTTTGATTTTCTTATTGTGCCTTGAGTCGCCACAATTTACAAATTCACCCCTCCGAACTGCCCTTTGGGTTGAACTTTCTTATTTTGCCACTTCTTCTAAAAGACCCCTACAATCACTCACGTGCAACACACGTGCAGCCCACTAGTTAACGTTAATGCTAAAACAAGTGTGAAATGCACACTATAGTTCTAATACTACTTTTAAGCAACTATTTGGATTCAAAGAACAACAATCACTCACGTGCAACACACGTGCAGCCCACTAGTTAACTTTAATGCTAAAACAAGTGTGGAATGCACTCTATAGTTCTAATACTACTCAGCAACTATTTGGATTCAAAGAACAAATCAAGTAATCATGTAGATGCACTAATGCACATGGTGAGAGACTAAGTGAGAATCAATTCCATAACCTACATAAAATGCATGTGCACACATTACAATGTAAAAAATTACTAGGAGTATATTTAATGGATAATTAATGTAAAAAAAGTGGAACTATATTTTTAATGATGATTCTCTTATTTCAAGTAAATTATGAGAAAATGACAGAAATATTGTATATAATGGGCCATATATTCATGGGTTTGGTAATCATGGATCTATAACCTACTAACCATTTTATGCTATATCTACTATTTTTTATTGTACCAGCCTGTATCTTTGGAGACGTCCAATAAAATAGTACCAGCAAAAAAAAAGTGTTAAAAATGGATTATGTTAGCTTTTAAGACCAAAAAGATCCCTTGATTGATGGGACATGGACTATGTTAGTTCGTGATTAACAAATTACAAGGACTTGGTCGCCTTTTTCTGAAAATAGGCTAAGAAGCCCAAGGGGCAGACAAATGGGGAAACAAGATGGAATTTAAGAGGGTTTAAAGCTATAGGTTTGTTGTATATTGTTTACATTGAGGTATGACTGTATTCAAGGTATTGATCCATATTGACAGAATCTTAAACTGTTCTTTCTTTGTTCTACTGGATGACTGATAGGATACTTTTGCAGGTCCCGAAGAGCTTCCTTTTACAGGCCCTCGGTGAAGATCGTGTCACCAAGTTCGTTATACAAGAAATTGTTAGCGCGACCATGAGTGGATATGCAAAGAAGGCAAGCCATCGTCATACTCCTTTGATCCATCTTACAAGCTCAAGCACTGACGAAAAAAACATGTATTGTTCTTGTCAAAACCAGGAAAACCTGAACGTGAAGAATGAGTTCAAGACAATCCAGACAGCAGAAGAACTCAAATCGTTGTTTGAACCGGGAAACAAATTTGGGTTCAATGCTACATTGGAGATTGAAAAGTCAGATATTGAAACAACCAGTTCAAGCTCCTCTTGAGGTTTAAGGCAAATGACATTCACCTTTTCTTTTTCTTTTTTTTTTCTTTTTTGATAAGCAAAGCAAACATTCTCCTAATGTGAAAGCATCATTTTCTCCCTTCATGTTATGCTCTATAAGTTGTTATTACTTAGTAGGTGATGTTGCAGAGAAAGCAGAGAAAACCTCATGCTGGCCTTGCTTTTCAAGATCCTAGCTGATTTCAAAAAAGTTGATTTCGGAATAACTAAAGGATCCCCCAGTTTCTGAGTCAACTTAGTGACAAGCCTACCCAGTTTTTTATTTTGAAGATTTTTATAACACCCCCCTGAAATTTGAAACTAATTAGTGATACCCCTCTACACTTTCAAACTTTGTGAACACCCCCCTTGACCTAGGTTAACTAACTGCCATTGACTTGTTAAAAAAGTGACTTGCATCGCGCACCCATTAATGCACCTTTGAAAGGACCAAATATTGCAGATAGAATGATAACAGAGGATGCAAGTCATGTTGTAACTTGTAATGTGAGTCAACGATGATTACTAGGTCATGGGGTATTCCTGAAGTGTGAAAATATAGGGGGGGGGGGGATAAATTATTTTTTATTTTCGTTGGTGTTGCAAGATAATCTGGGGATCTCCATCATAGGCCCGACTGAACCAGGAAAATCTCGAACCCAAGACCTCCCTCTAGGGGAGGGTACTCATCTACAATCAGGCCAAACCGGTGGTGTATTATATGCAAGTACACCCAGCTTTAGAATTCAGTAACTGATGCTCTTTGGGGGGCTTATGGACTGGACTGTGACTGATCCTGATTATCCAGTATTTTATGCCCGTGCTTTTTAGCAGGGGCCATATAAAATGGTAAGATAAAATTAATTAATAAAGAAATTTAATAGTTGAGACTTGAGAGATTTTAGGAATGTGTAAAGATTTTTGGGTCAGCGGATGATCTCCTCACCATATAGATCACCCCAACAAAAAATCAGCCCATTCTGAAATTTCTAACACCATCAAATGTGGGTTTCAAGTCAATTGTAAAAAATAGACGGTCCATAATTCTTCAACTTGTAAACCATGCTACGAATATCAGAATGATTTGAATTTTTGTGAGGGTTATCTCCTCACCATAGAGACCATCCTCACCAAAAATCGTCCCATTCGAAAACTTCTAATTTATATATTGGCTCCCGACAAAGATTTTATAGTTGTGGAGATAGAAGAGGGGAGAGACATTTTTAGTGGAGAGATTTTATGGATTGTGGGTAGTTTTCAAAGTTGTGGAAGTAGAAGAGAAGGAGAAACGTTTTAACTTGTAGTAATGATCAAGGTTTAAAAAACAGCCGTTATAACGAAAATAACGGCCGTTATAACGGATTTGGACCTACCCCGTTACGTTATGGACCGTTAAAACGCCCAGAAAATAACGGCCGTTATTTTCCGTTATAACTAAAATAATGACCGTTATTTTCTGGAAAATTTTGTGAAAAAAAATGGCCGTTATTTTCATTTTTTTCCGTTATATTCCGTTATTTTCTATTTTTGAAATTTTGAAATTCAAATTTTAAAATTCAAAATTTGAATTTCAGCACCATTTTTTCCATTTTTGCCCCTGAGCGTTTTTTTTTTCGTTATAACGGAAAAAATGGTAACAACCCCAGTCCGTTATAACGGTCCCCTTTAAACCTTGGTAATGATCACATGGTTTGGGGTGCATGGACTTAGTCATATTGCATTGTGTCATTTTTTCATTGGTAAGGATTTGCAAGAGTAAGTGGTACAACTCTCCAACCACATCATTGTTTGGCCCACCCCCGGGTAGACCTACATACATCCTCATTGGTGCTTTACCGTTGATTGATCGGGCTTTATGAACAGGCCAAGTGTGCGTTCTAATTAAGCCCATCCATGATTAAAAAAAAAAATTGAATGTAGTGGAGAAAAATCATCAATCAGGCTGAATTGTGGTGCACAGGCCTTGCAGAAAATTTATGAAGTGGCGGGAGTTTTGAAGCAGCGATTAAGGGGCAATGATCGCACACCACATATATGCATATTATTTTTTAAAAAGTATTTTTAAAACCAAAGCTTAAACCCAGTGTACATGTGGTGCAAGATCATTGGCGCATTATCCCCGCTTCAAAAATCCTACCGCTTGAAAAAATTTCTCCAGTTCGTAAGCCAAATGGGCCCAAAAGAGTGCTACATGGCACTTTTGTTAGGGGAGTGTATCAAACTTGCTCTCGCTATGGGAGAAAAAACCAAACTCTCCATATTATTCATTGTGTGCGCCCATGGTCCATCTTGGTGGGCGCATGGCAGCAAAGGCAATTGCGGCTGGAACAATTCTTGACCGGCAGCAGCCGGACCAAATTAAGACTATATTTTTTATTTATTTTCTACCAAATTATATTTCTCATTAACACAATAATAAATGGTGGAGTAAAACTTCCCGTGACCACCACAATATGAGCCACGGGGCACACTTTTAGAGGATGCTGACCATATGGATGTTTGCCCAATCTTAGTGATGGGTCTACAAACCAAAAATTAGCCTGATTAGTGATTTCAAAACTTTTGACCCTTGTACCCAAACAAGGGTCAATAATGCTCAAATTCCCACGGTTAAAATCAACCCCTGAAAATGATTCCAATCAAATGCTTAGAAATCACTAATTAGGTTGATTTTTCATTTGTAGGACTACTTAGGGATTGGCCAAACATCCATACAGTCAGTGTCGTCTACAGATATGCCACGTGGCTCATATCGTGTAATTTAATAGAACAAAGTCAACAAACCACCAAAACATAAAAATAAAAAGGGAATTTTTGACATACCCCCCCCACACTTTTAAAAAGCTGACATACCCCCCTATGACTTGGTCCAAGGTCAGTTGACCAATGTTGACCCGAGTTGACCACCACATTTTATATTAAAAGACAAAAATACCCTTATCTTCAACCTTAGAACTAGGGTTTGCACCAAAGCCAAGCCCCCAAATCAAATGACTATGGTGGACGGCAAGCCAAGAGATATCAACCCAAAGGAGTCCCATGCCGGTAATCCACCACTACGGAGAAAATCAAAATTAAATACCATTCTAGTAGCTAGGAAACACCAACGTCCAGCATTGAAGTGATATTGCAGTACAAATATTAAGATCTGAAACTGTTTTTGGTATCTCAACTAGCATTGGGGATTCCCATTCTAAATATTGATTGGATATTTTTGAACAATAGTAGTTAGGAGATCTACTTTCAAGCTGAGATTAGATGAGAAATACAACTCAAGTATGGCTGAATGACCCAATGGGTTTTTTAATTTTCATTGGAGTGGTGGATGACCGGCATGAGACTCCGGTGGGTAGTCTCCGGTGATGGACAGCTAATCCATTGGTATCTCTTGGCTTGCCGTCCAGCAGAGCCATTTGATTTGGGGTTTTCGTTTTTGTCCAAACCCTTGTTCCAACGTTGAAGAAAAGGGTATTTTTGTATTTTGATGTACAATATGATGGTCACCTCAGGTCAACATTGGTCAATTGACCTTGGACCAAGTCATAGGGGGGTATGTCAGCTTTTTAAAAGTGTGGGGGGATATGTCAAATTTCAAAGATAACATGGGGGGGGGGGGGGGGAGGGGGGTATGTCAAAAATAATAAACGACAAATTAAAAACAACAAATTATTATTTGAGGTTCTCAATTCAAAGGTTATAAATCACTAATCAGGCTGGTTCTCAATTCAAAGGTTATAAATCACTAATCAGGCTGATTTTTTCTGTCGGTCCACCTATATTGCAGGAGCTCTTCTTCTATGGAGGTGGCCTTCTTACAAAGTTTAGGGCGACCCCTTTGGGCCCACTTGACGGTGGACTACAAATAAAAAACCAGTATGATTGGACACTGGTAACCATTGGATTTTGATCATTTTTCAAAATCAATAGACATGTTTATACAGCCATGTTCAAAAACAGCAAGAAATTTCCATTCAATTTTGTTTTTTAGGTCCACCAAGAGGTAGGCAAAACATTCATGGATCGGTGGATAAAAACAGAGTGCCTCGTTGTATTTGAAGGTGTGATACCGCCAAAAAATAAAAATCTATTGAGGCCATCCACTAACCGCGCGTCTCAAAGCCTCCCTCTCTTGCCTTTCTCTCCTATCCCCTCCATCCAGTAACTGTTCTTTCCTTTCCTTTTCAATTTTTCTCGAATAATTAGCTAAGTATTTTTTCCTTTCTACAGGGGTATCTTTGGCTACTTTTACAATAAGTGACAACTCCAATCACACAGTTTGGCCCGGACTGACTACTAGCAAATGCCAGAACTGCACCACATGCCACAACAGGCTTCATCCTTCAAAAGGGCAAGTCTAAGACTTGTTCCGCTCCGGCCTCATGGTCATGTCGATTGTGGGTTCGAACCCTTTGCAGCGAAGACTCAACTGTGAATGGGTCCGTGCAGCTAGAATCACGTTAAACGGTGCCGGTGGGCTCGACTTCTATGACGTGAATTTGGTTGATGGGTACAACCTTCCATAGCAACAGATAAAAAAAGGGGGGGAGGGGGGTTATTGTTGCAGAGCTCAATAGCGTATCTGTTCACCCACCAAACTTCTTGTGTTGTTCTTCTGTCATGCAGCTCTGATGCTTTCAATAGCTCTTATGTTCTTCTTGGGTTGTGCTTCTTATCGCTGATCCGACTTGTGATGCCTCTCATCTCCATCATTGCCATGCCCTCTCTTATAAGGAAAAGAGACGTTTGAGAAAAGGACGACAGACGGAAAAGGGAAACCACGAATATAAGGGAAAAAGATATTTCCGTTGGGCAATAGAGTGACTTTTTTTTGAAAAGGGAAAAGACGTAATATGAGAGGTTTTAAATGAAATGTCTGTTATGAGTTATTAAAGACAATAAAACTAAAGAATTATTTTTTTAAAGATGACATATTTTTGGGAGAAAGGAGGTGTTTTTGGTGGAGAGAGGAGATGCTTAGAGATGGCGAGGCGTTTTGGAAATATGAGATATGTTTACGATAGAAATTTATACCGTATTTAACATTATTTTTTACAAAGCCTAAAACACCCTTATTTTCAAGTAGATTACTAAACTGAGAAGACTTTTTTTGGAAATACCAAATAAGATGGAGAGTCATTTTGGGAAGGAAACAAAGATGGTGAGGAAACGTTCAGGGAATAGGGAGAGACATTTTGGAAGGACGAGAGAAGACAGAGTTAATATAAGTTAAGAAAGGAGAGAGGAGAGAGAAATAGGGGTATTTTTGGAAAAAATATTGAAAAAAAGATGGAGAGAGCGCCACCTCAGCAGTGCCCAACTTTAGTATAGATAATAGATGTGATGGTTTTAATTTTTTTAATTTAAAATGAAGTAAAAAAGGAAAACATTTATGTCCAATATATTGTTCTTTGACTCATGATATGAAAATTAAACTCTAATGTGGCTCATGGAATTTCCATTTTTGTGAAGTTGAAGGAGCACTTGTAAGCTATTCTGCCTAAAATAAATATGGGAACCAATCTTTGCTTGGATGCTGCAAAACCTAGGGTTGCTCTAGGGATTTTTTTGCCTCACTCTGCTTGGAGTCCAGGTCCTATTCGAAAATGAGTAGGGCCCTGCAGAGCATGCCATGTTAGCTGTTTGCATACAACAAATTGTTACAACTATGTTATTTTTACTATCTTCTTTATTTTTTTGAATTGTGTAAAAGTGGAGAACAAACCCTAAAAGTTGAAAAATAAAATAAAATCTATATGTTCTCTTCTTCTTCTTCTTTCTTCTCATTTTGATCCTCTCTTCCCTTGTTTGAAACCTCTTCAAAACTTCCATCTAGTAATAGTAATCTAACTTCGCATTCACTCTAATAAATATGGCAATTTCTGACTCTACTAGATCTGAACACCCACCTCACCACCACCGGTGTCACCATAGCTTTAATTTTGAGCTCCTCATCCCATGGTGGTTGGACTAGTACCTATAACCCTACTTGTTTTAACACTAGTACCAGATCTATAACTAAACTAGGAATCAATAGCCCGTTGTCACGGCCACATTTTTCATATCGCGGAATAACTATGCGGCGCCCCAACCATCACCCGGTCAAAGCCAACCTTACCATCATCCGAGTACTTATCCGACCCTGATCACCTTACACTGATGCCCATCAGGGGTACGACTCATCTTGAGTCCCATGCCAAGCCTTGCCTAGCTGGCCTACAAGTTCCTTCATTGAGTCACGCATGACTCTCGTCCTACTCATAGGGTTCCCACACTCATCGGTGTTCCTTGAACGCCTGACTAGTCACCCATCCCATCCATGCTCGATCCAATCAAGCTACACATCGGGTCATCCAAGCATCGTCCCATCCGGACACAATGTCGCCCCATCCCGTGCCGATCACGCCACACTACCAAGGTAACTCGGCCTAAGAGCACCGAGCACCAAACTCTAGCACACCCGAGCAGTCCATCGCAAAGGATAGCTCAATCCGTCCTCACGACCCAAGAGTCATCCATAGCACATAGCGAGCATGTACTACAGCATAAACCTCCGGAACGATTTGACCCATAGTGCTAGCACCCCGTGCCCAACATTGTCCCAAGACATGTCCGATGTCAAGGGAAACTTAGTTCATCCCCTCTAGGATGCCCAAGCCCGGCCCTAGATCACACCAGGGATGTCCCAATTGATGGCCAGCTTGCCATGAGGGAGGTCAGGACACACACCCCTCCCCTAACAAGTATAACGGACCCAAAATGGGCCTTGAAAAGGAAACATCGATTTTGAGCCCAAGCGTACTCCTCGAGTTCTGCATTCCTCGAGATCCATCTCCATGATCTTTGCAATACATATTACTGATCCTCGACTCACAAGTGAAGCTTCCAAACTCAAGAACCCTCATCATGACTCAGACACCTTGCATAGTCCTCCTAGCCATGCCCGGCACAACCCGATCATGCCCGTACATCTCAGTACATCTCCCAGCACGACTCGATCATCTCAAGGCACTCATGCCCATCTCTTGGCATTCTCGTGCATCTTCCAAAGGGTGTCACGCCTGTGACCCTGTCCGTTGGAACATGCTGTGACACCGTGCTCAGTATGGGTGCACTAAAAAATTACATGAACTGTTTTTTTTGCATGTACAATTATATCTTGTTCTAATACTTATAAAATGCAAAAAAGAAAAAAATTATTGTGTTCCCTACTTATAACTTGATTGAAAGAGAAAAGAATTACTATTAATGTGAATTCATTTATTAGTAACAGAGATTTTAGGAAAAAAATTGAAGAGATATTATTGAGATATAGACATTGGGATGAGTGAGGAGAGTATTGGAGAGATTTTGAGGAAAGAAAAGGAGATTGGCTATTAAGACTTAAATGTGAGATGTGAGAGTGAGAGGAGAGTGTTGGAGAGATTTTAGGGAGAAAATTAAGAAGATTGACATAGGTGGCTTTAGATCCATAAAACAGCTCTCAGGACATATTGTCTTCCAGAGGTTTCATTGTAGTAGACATTGAAAAATACTTTAAAAACATACTCCAGGTTTTTGTCTTTTCATTTTTTTGTAAATAGATGAAAGTGTTTTTAATGGAAAGATTGTAAAGTAAGAGGGAAAAAATTTATACTTTTATCAAGTGAAAACCTATGTTGGACGACGGTCACGGGCTTCACAAGAGGCTCGCCAATAAATGCCACATAAGCAAGAAAAAAAGAAAAAAAATAAAAACTTCTTCCGAAAAAGCCCCTATTATATTGTTTTAATTTTATTTTTTTTACTTTTTTCTGGGTGCTTTAGTCTACATGCAACATTTTAGGGGCAGTTTAGTCTTTAACCAACTTTTCTTTTTCTTTGGTTGACGTCAGTGTGCCAACCACTCCTCTGTTGTTATCACATGAACATCTTCCTAGAAATAATTTAGTGAAAATCCAACTTATGTGCTAGAGATCTCAAGATCTAGATTCAATGAAAAATTAATTAAAAGTGTTACGTGAGAAGCATTATATTTGAGATTATTTTCTTCTCATCCCTATGATCGCAACTTGTTAAAAAGAAAAGATTGAGTATTAAATCTTAAAGAATTTATAGCTTAGTTATCAAGTGAGGTATAAGAATACCAAATCCAACTTATGTGCTAGAGATCCTAAGATCTAGCTTCAATGAAAAATTAATTAAAAGTGTTACGTGAGAAGCAATATATTTGAGATTATCTCCTTCCCATCCCTATGATCGCAACTTGTTAAAAAGAAAAGATTGAGTATTAATTCTTAAAGAATTTATAGCTTAGTTATCAAGTGGGATGTAACAAGGTATTCTTCATAGATCACCTATATGAGTATGGAAGTCGGGTTGCTTTCTATGAGAAATTGGTTGATTCTCTATATCACTTATAAAAACTAGGATTAAGCTCGACCTACAAGAGCAAAATCGTAAGAACTATACAATTGATAGAAAATGTTGTATGTAGTCCGTTGTTATCTCGACTTACACTATAAAGTCGGATAATTCAAGACATCAAGTTCATTTAACAGCTAGTAAATCTAATAGGTTTATACTAAAGGTTCAAGTTTAAAAGACACATTTGCCTATGCGCAATAATTCCAATTTTACCGCAAACGTTAAGTTTTTATTCATATGAAGGATTATGATTTATAAATTTTTATTTTTTCGGCTATTGGATTTTGAACCCAAGACCTCATAGGAAGTTATTATTAGTCTCAAAGAGAGTTTAAGACTAGTGGGTTTTGAACCCAAAACCTTTTGGTCTTTTTAAAAGATTCAAACTCCATTACTTTTTGGAGCCAAAAACTTTATAAGATTGAATTGAAAATTTTGGAGGAAAGTCTTTTGTGGCTTTTGTGCTTTTCAAACGTTAAATCCCACATTGCTTGTGAGGACTTTCATTCTTACCGATATTTATATGAGATTGGAATCTAAGGGTGGAGCCCTTAGGCATCCCAAATTTTGTGCCCCTTATGCAACCAATATTTATAAAACACACACACGCGCATGCATGTCGAGCCAACTCGGGTTCGTGGTCCTTGGTCTTTGGACTTAAACTTGGGCTTGGGGCTAAAAAAACCCATTTTAAAAAAATTAGATGGTTGGTTTTCTCACACATTTCACATGTGTTTTTATGCTCGTTTCTTAAAAAAGTGTGTAACTGTTCATGACATTTATTGCATTTATTTTTGTGACCGTTTGGGTTCTTTACTAGTGCCCAAAATGGCTATATCTTTACCTCTAAATAAAGAGAGACAGCGAGGAGGCTAATATACTAAGTCTTATGATAGAAAACTTCTTCTTGCTTTCATATTTCTACAATGTTTTTTTGAGGGTCTACCACTGTATGTTTAAAAGACTATAGGTTTGGTGCGTTGCCTACCTTCAATGGACCGTTGAATCCTGGGGATACTCGTTGACCATCTGAAAACAACACTCAAGAAGTGCAACGACGGAATCTGTCTTAGGATAGCACGTTGAACGCGTGCCTCAATCTCATCTAACCAATAAGTTCGTCTTATTTTTGCTTATAGTTTACATTATGAATTTGATTTTGTTGTTGGAGCTTTCTACAATTCGGGTACATATTTGTGTTACTATTTTTCTTCAATTAAAATATATTTGCAACTTCTCTTCTTTATTTTAGTGGTTACATTATTTGCTTTTACATCAATTGGGAACATCTGCACTAACACAAAGATCCAAATCCACACTAAGAATGGGTCTAGCTAAATCCGGTTGAATGTCAAGTTTGACCTACCCTATTTCATGCTCTAATGGCAATGGTGAGAGGAAGCATTGCGACAAATTTGGTGGTCATGAAGAAGAAGAAGAAGGAGAGAGAGAGAGAGAGAGAGAGAGAGAGAGAGAGAGAGAGAGAGAGAGAAAGAGAGAAAGAGATTAATTTATCATTATATAAGTAGTTTTTTAAATATGATTTAAAAAGAACATGATTTACCATTTAAAAAATAGTTTATGCCTATTTTTACTAAATGATAGATTTTTTTTTTTTAATTTATAATCATTTTTTAGTATGCCACCAACAACAATGATTATTCTACTTCTTTCATTCCTCTTCCGATCTCTCTATCAAAAAACACGGAAGGGGTTCAGCTAATATTTTATGACCCGACCCAAATTGGTGAACTGATGCCTTGATTAGGTTGGGTGAATACCAATTTGAGGTCTGGTAAAAAACCGTTTGACTTGGACAATTGACCGATCAACCATTTGACCTCGATGGTTTGCAATTGAAACACCCAAATCCATGCATTTTTTACTTTTTAATATTAAGATAATCCATACTATTAAGGCAATTGCTAAAGTGATATTTTTTTCAACTTTTGCCCTCATCTATATATCTATACTACAGTTCTCTCTTCTACATTATAATACGTGGCATTTTCTACAATCAAAGTGCCACAAAAGCAACCATGTCGATCTCTAAGTGGCACTTTCCTACTCTTTTTTCTACCAAAATGTCTCTATATGTATTAAAGCCCTAAAATCTCTCAACTATCCCTAAAATCTCTAACCCCCTACTCTTTTTTCTACAAAAACGTCTCTATATGCATTAAAGACCTATAACGTATCTAAGTGACATCCACCTACTCTTTTTTCTACCAAAATGTCTCTTATGCATTAAAGCAATAAAATCTCTCCACTATCCCTTAAATCTCTAACTCCCCACTCTTTTTTCCACCCAAGCGTGATATGCATTAAAGCCCTAAAACCCCCTTTCTATCCCTTAGAACTCTTCAACTCCTTTACCACAATTCAGCTACGTTTCCTAATTAAATTTTTCTATCACCTCTCTCCTCATTCATTTTATTAACCTTTTTCCTAAAACGACTCTTATCTTACTAAAGCATCTCTCCACATTCCCTCTATAAAATCGGTTGTGCTTTCAACTACTCTTACAAAAAAGTGCAAAAACAAAAAAATTCCTTAAAAAGTTCAAATGCAGATATAAAAAAGGTAAGAGCAAAAATGACATTTTTTTAAATAGTTATTAATATTTTTATTTTTTATTTCTTTGTCCGTGCTTTAGCCCAGGCCAATAACACTAGTTTAATCAAAGCCCCATGGTCAACTTTGACTAATTCATATTTGCTTTTCTAACTATACATTTAATTGCCACAATTTTCAGATTTGCCCCTCTAAAGTAATCTTCCAAAACTGCCCTTTGGGCTAAAACTGTCCTACTTTGCTGCTTCTAGAAAACCCCAAGCCCAGACAATCACGCATGTGCAACCCATCACTAATAAAGATAAAGGTAAATGATAACAAGGGCGATGTTGTAGTGTTGTCATTTGTGTGTTCAAATGCATGATGGTGTTTGGTATTTGTGTGATGTGAATCTTTTAGGGATTATTGAGAGTTGAGACTTCATGAGCATATAATATACCAAATTCGGGATACAAAAAGTATATTAAACTCCCAAAAATGTTGCGTGGCACACTCTTTCAGGCCCCACTGATCGTATGAATGCCTAGCCCATCCCTTAGTGGACTTACACATCCACAATCAGCCTTGTTGAAGATCAACTTTCTGAGACCAATAAAAATAGAGAGAAGAAAGTATCAATCACATAGACACAACAGATTTTATGTGGTTCCGCAATGTGCTTACGTCCACGGGTGATAACGGTTCCTTTACTATTTCTAACTATGGCTCAATGACGAGTAAAATCTCTGTAGAATACTGTACTCCCTCCAGAATATAAGACACCTAACACAAACTACTGATTGGTGAATTCTAACATTGGATTTGAATATTCTCTCATGGGCTTTGGAATACTTTCATCAGCATGTCCGTGAAATCCAATGTCCAGAAAACACCAATCCGACTAATTTTTTTTATTTGTAGGCCCATCAAGAGGTGATCCATTCCTAGGATAAAAGAGAAGCGTGGAAGTTGAAGGAGAAAATTGACTTTTTGTCTTCAATCCCAGGGCTTCTGGGTTTCCTACACTTCTCAACCTCGATCGACCGTCCGGTTGAACTAGATTGATACAACCCGACCCGCATTCCGGTTCAATGACTGGTCCGGATCTCTCTCATTCTAGATTCGATTATGCTATTGGAGCTTTCTAAAATTCTGGTACATATCTGTATTACTATTTTTCTTCAGTTAAAATATATTTGCAACTTCTCTTCTTTATTTTATTGGTTACATTGTTTACTTTTACATCAACTAGGAACATCTGCACTAACACAAAGATCCAAATTCGCACTAAAAATGGGTCTAAATCCAGTTGGATCTCAAGTTTGACCTACCCTATTTCCTGCTCTAATTGCAATGGCGAGATGGAACACCGAATGTGGTGGTCATGATGAAGAAGAAAGAGAAATAGATTAATTTATCATTATATAAGTAGTTTTTTTTTTTTAAATATAATTTAAAAAGAACATGATTTACCATTTGAAAAATAGTTAATGCCTATTTTCACTAAATGATAGTTTTTTGTAAAAAAAATTTATCATCATTGTTTTAGTGTGCCACCAACAACAATGATTATTCTACTTCTTTCATTCCTCTTCTGACCTTTCTATCAAAAAAACAAGGGCTTCAGCCCAAATTGGTGAACCGACGCCTTGACTAGGTTGGGTGAATACTAATTTGAGGTCTAACAAAAAACCGTTAAATTGACTTGGACAATTGACCAATCAACCATTTGACCTCGATGATTTGCCATTGAAACGCCCAAATCCATGCATTTTTTACTTTTTAATATTAAGCTAATCCGTGCTATGAAGGCAATATTGCTAAAGTGGTCTTTTTTTCAACTTTTGCCCTCATCTATATCTATTATCTATACTAAAGCTCGGCACAGTTGAGGTGGCGCTTTCCCAATCTTTTTTCCAACGATTTTTCCAACAATACCCCCAATTAATTTGATACAAAAATGCACCCCATTTATTCTCTCTACCACTATTCCAACGATTTTCACAAGGATACCCAAATTTTTTTCAAGAATACCCCCAATTAATTTAACACAAAAATACACCCCATTTATTCCCTCTAACAATATTCTAACGATTTTCACAAAGATACCCACAATTATTTTCATACTACAAATCCAAACATTTCTTAGAAAGATTCTATAATCAAAAAATTAAAATTTTCCTCATTACTAATTATTTTAAATAGAAAGAAGATAGAAAGATTTTATCTTTGAAACTCTTAAACTTTTCCTCCTTATCCTCATTTAATAATGCATGGTTATTTCTAAAAAACTTATAACTTCCTTTCAATGTACAATCACAGTTTCCTAAAACGACTATTAAGTTTAAAAAACGTTCAACATCTCAATTACTACGATACCGCTTCTTTCCAAAACGTCTCTCACTGTTTTCAAAATATTTCTTATCCCAAAACCTCTATCTCCTATACCAAAATAATCATATATACAACTGAAACGTCTTCTAGTTCCTGTCCGAAAAGTAAATAAATTTTTCATGGATTTCTCCTGCCAAAAGAAGCTTGCACCTCCCTCCATTAATTAGGTATTTTTTTTCTTTTACATCGTTATCTTTTTCTGTTTTTCTTTTTTCTTTTATCTATTTTCGTTTAAATCATTGGATTTTAGGTTAGGTGGTAGGCTGATTTTTTTTCTTTTCATCTGGTTTTCTATATGTCAGAAACACAAAGGTGAAAAGTTTGCTTCGGCAACTGAGACATCTTCATATGGTGAGCTTCTGTGATGTACATCTTCACAATTAATATAAGAACAATGCATTTGATTCACTCCTTCATTTGATATTCGGTTCATATTTCTTCTTTTCTTTTATCTACAAAAGATCTAACCTACTGTATTCAGGACTTTTTAATCCGTGGGCAGCATTCCTATCAAGTTTGATACAAAAAATCCCTCAACATTCCACGTGTGACATTCTTTTTGGCCCAACATGAATATTTGGCAACACCTTCATGGACCTACACACCAAAATTCAGGCTATGTAGTGATGTATAGCCATTGTATTCAAGCATGCTTTCATCATGGGCCTTATGTACAAGCCTGGGAATCGGTTCTAAGCCCATGATAAAGTACTCGAACACAAAGCTAGAAATTACCAATCAGCATGATTTTTGTTGTGTAGTTCCATCAAGAAGTGGACGAAGCAATCATCAGGCTAAGGCCGAAAGGGTATGCCACAAGGCATTTCTGAGATTTTTGTATCAAACTTTGTTCCTCTATATCCATTTTATCTTTTTCGTTCTTTAATGATATAATATTATGTTTTAGTTACCGTTTTTTTCTTATCTGCTTAGTACGAATATAAATGATATAATATTAACTATTCTGTGTTTACTAATATTTTCAGCAAATTTCTAATTTTTCTTTTCAGCTCTAAGTAGTAATTTTATTATATGCTTTAAATGGTTATTGTGAGGAAAAAATAATTCAACTTTTTAGTGGTACTTTTAAACTTTAGTTGGTGTCCACATTAAAACTAACAGGGCTGTAAGTGTAACTTTTTCTTTTGGATAAGTAACTTAATTATTTTTTTTTTATGTATGTTCCTAAAAAACACATGGTCTCATGCAATTAATTGGATGAACACAATAAAATTACAAATTTCTTTATTATATAAATATCAAAATAAAATATACATACATATAAATTAATAAACTTATTTCCATATAAGATCAGATGACGATTATTGAATATCTAACATGTATAACTATATTTTTCACAAAATTTTATGTTTTATTAAGGTATATATTTCATTAATTTCAATCATACTAAATTCATTTAAAAAAGTAGAAAGATGACTAATTGAATCGTTTAAACCCCAAAGGTTGATTTTTTTACCAGTTTAACTAGCCAGTACAAATGGTGTTGTTGATTGAGAGGTTTTTTTTAATAAAATTCCAGGTTAATATTGTTCACCCGGATCAATTGAACTAGCCAGTCCGATATGATTCTAGATATATCACAAATAATTCTGCAGACTTATATAGGCATATTAACATTTGAATTCTTATATCATATTCTACCCAGTAGCATGAGGAAAATCAGAACAATTTAACGATGCAAATCCTAAAATAGCTCACAGAGGGGATCAATTAATAAAAGAGTCTTAAGTAATTTAACATGTGGAATAAAACAAGATTCACTTTAGCTGCTTGCATCACAAAAGCTAACAAATATAACTATCAGGACTTGGTCAATTCTCACAAGAATTTATTATTAACAATTCCTATATTGATTTAATTTACATTATTTTTTATTTTTGTATTTTCGTGCTTAACAAAATAATGCATTTTTATTTATACCTGTGCTTTAGCACGGGTGTTGATTACTAGTATCTATACTAAAGTAGAGAAGTGGGCAACATTCTTCTCTCTCCTCTACATTGTGCTACGTGGCATTTTCTACATTCAGAGCGCCACATAAGCAACCATGTCTCTAAGCAGCATTCTCTTACTCTTTTTCTACCAAAATGTTTCTATATGCATTAAAGCCCCAAAAACTCTCCACTATCCCTAAAATCTCTAACCCCCTGCTCTTCTTTTTTTTTTTACCAAAATGTCTATATGTATTAAAGCTTTAAAACCTCTCCACTATCCCTTAAAACTCTCTAACTCCTTTATCACAATTCACCTATGTTTCCTAATTAAATCTTTCTATCACTCTCTCCTCATTCATTTTAGGGTATTTTATAACCTCCCTGAAATTTAAAATTAATTTGTAATACCCCTTTATACTTTCAAACTTTAGACCGATTACCCCCCTTAACCTAGTTCAACCATCATTTGACTAACATTAAACTTTGACATGCATCATGCGCCTGTTAATGCACCTATGAAAGGACCATAATATCGCAATTACAATGCTAACGACGTGTGATTCAAGTCCGTTTTAACTCAAGTCAACTGCTGATAAACTAGGTCAAGGGGGGTAATCCTAATGTTTGAAAGTATAAGGGGTATTACAAATTACTTTCAAATTTCATGGGGGTGTTACTAAAATACCCTTCATTTTATTAACCCTTTTCCTAAAACGGTGCTTACCTTCCCAAAGCATCTCTCCACCTTCCTCTATAAAATTGGTCGTGTTTTCAGCTACTCTTACAAAAAAGCACAAAAACAAAAATATTCGTTCAAAAGTTTAAATGCAGAGATAAAAAAGGTAAGAGTAAAAATGACTTATTTTTTTAAATAGTTATTAATATTTTTATTTTTAATTTCTTCGCCCGTGCTTTAACACTAATTTAATCAAAGCCCCGTGTTCAACTTTGACTCATTCGTATTTGCTTATCTAACTGTGCCTTTAGTTGCCACAATTTTCTGATTTGCCCCTCTAAACTATTCTTCCAAAATTGCCCTTTGGGCTAAAACTCTTCTACTTTGTTGCTTCTCTCAGAAAAGCCCAAGCCCCTAAATCACGCATGTGCACCCCACCACTAGTAAAGATAAATAGTGTTGTAATTTGTGTTCAAACTATTGGACGTTCTTCAAAATTTGCACGATGGTCTTCAGTATTTGTGTGATTTGAATCTTTCAGGTCCATTGACCATATGGATGCCTGGCCCATCTCTCAGTGGACGTACACACCCAAAATCAGCCTTGTTGAAGATCGACCTTCCACAAACCCAAAAAATAGATAGAGGAAAATATCAATCACAGTGACAACAGATTTTATGTGGTTCGAAAGTGTGCCTATGTCCACGGGTGAGAACAGCTCTTTCACTGTCTCTGACTTAGGCTAATGAAGAGTAAAATCTCTGTAGAATACTCTACTCCCTCTAGAATACAAGAAACCTAACACAAAAGCCTGATTGGTGATTTCTAGCCTTTGGATGTTTTCTCCTCATGGGCAAATACTTGCATGGGCATGTCCGTTAAATCTAATGTCCAGAAAACACCAATCCGGCTGATTTTTTATGTGTAGGCCCACCAAGAGGTGATCCATTCCAGGGATGGACGAGAAGCGATGAGGCTGAAGGAGAAAACCGACTTTTCGTCTTCAATCCCAGGGATCCCAGGTTTTCTGCACTTCTCAATCTTGATCGACCGTCCGGTTGAGCTAGATCGATACAGCCCGGCCAATATTCCGGTTCAATGACCGGTCCGGCTCTCTCTCTCTCTCTCTTCAGCCGAACATGTAGTACGGGTTTTGATGGGGTTGTAGGGTTTCTTATTTGCTTTTTGCCTTTCTCTGCTTCATTCATGGTGACAGAGTCCTAAAGAGTGTAGACTCCTTGGATTTTTTCAGGGTGGGTTTTGAATTGCTCTTCTCTGTTACATTCTGCTTGAGGGTTTTGATTTTCTACAGAAATTCAGTGAACTCATTCTACTGGCATGGCTTCTTCTCTTTCAACCGCCCACTGCTTGGGCGGGAGTTCAATCTCCTCGGCATATCGTCGACAACCCAAAACGAAACCGAAAACTGTACGGTCATCACCGATAACAAAGCCAGAACCATCATCAGACCCATCGTCTTTACCATTGGCTTCTGCTACAACTGCTACTGTAATGGTAACGAACAACAACAACAACGAAAAAGGGAAGGACATGGAAGGCCGGGAGAGGAGAGAAGAAGTGAACCGAAAGATAGCGTCGAAGAAGGCCATTTCGGTGATACTGCGGAGAGAGGCCACCAAAGCTGTCATTGAAAAGAAGCGAGGCCCCACCAATTCTAAGAAGCTTCTCCCCAAAACTGTCCTCGAAGCCCTCCATGAGAGGATCAGCGCATTGCGATGGGAGTCTGCCCTCCAGGTTTGTTCAATTTAGATTCCCATTCAGCCGATTTTGAATTTTCAGTTTTGTTTTTACTATATTTTTTTTAAAATTGTGTCTGAAACATATATCTACTGTTTGGGGCTTGATACATATCCATTTGATTCGTAGAACTGCCTTACATGTAGTGAGATTAATTCCATGCACTGAGATCGAATTCTAGATAGATACGTCGTTCCAGGTACTTGAGGCCGATCCATCCTTCAATTGTTGGATGCCTTTTACGGCTTTACCGGCCTTCGTCCAGTAAGTGTTGGTGAGGGCTTTCACTAATGTAATGTCAAAAATTTCAGAAGATTTCATCAATTATGGTTACAATCATCAGTCCTTGTATTAGGATCAGTCTGGGTCAAGTGAACCTGTAACCGAATCAGCCTTAATCGACCCCAACACATCTCCAACCTTTCTTCACAAGTTTCAAGGATATCTTCAGTGTCTTGGTAGTTTAAACTTAGCAAGAAAATATTTCAGTATATCTCGTATCCATATTTGGGGACATGGTGCAGCATATATTGAAAGGCACTTACCATTTGGGAAAGTGGGTCCTAAATAATTGCAGGAAATACTTTCATCCTTTTAGTAAATGTCGATAATGCATTGATGTAGTAAGGGTGTTAGAGTCCAACACAGATACGGTGTTGGATTTGGCGAAGCCTGAAAATAGGATCGGTGGATTCTCGACATTTTAAAGTAATGTAGAAGAAATTAACTATTTTTTAATATAATAATAAATTATGTGATGACTGAGATATCTTGTGATATGTATCATATACCTATACATGAGAGAATACATGTACATAATATTACATTTGCTACAAAGAAAATTTCAATTGGAAAAGGTAGAACCCATGATCTATGCTACATACTAATCAATAAGAAAGTAAAATAAATAAATAAATATGGAAGTGTCTCGCCAGAATCTATGGAGTGTCATCGCATGTGTCTAACACAGGCACTTCTCCGTTTAAGAAGAGTCCATGCAATATAGTTAGATGCGTCCCCTATCTTCGGGAAACTGCTTCTATTTTCTTAATCTCATTTTGAAATGAATTATTTAAAAGTTTATGATACAACTTTTTTATATTGTTCTGATAAGGTAAAATGTATTAAGAGAAAGGAAAAACACCCCAACTATACAAATAGAATAACTGAAGCAAGAGAGGAAGAATCTCTTTAAACTTCAAAGGATATACAAAAAATAAAGCGTATCAATGGCTGTGCAAAATTTCCTTCTGTCTAAAAACAAAATGATCAAATCTCAATCCTTTAAAATCATCAAAAGGAGAGGACCAAAAAACAGCAGTGCCTTAATGCTTAGCCCTTGAAATAATCTCATTCAGTGTCCCAAGCTCATCATAATATCATCATCATCTACGCCTTATCCTAAGTATTTGGGGGACCGCAACATGAATCCTATTTCGCCATTCAACTCTATTTACAGTAATATCTTTCGTTAAAGCATATGTCAACTATTTATAAACATATTTTATCAAATAAGTTGTGTCCTCGTCAAGTTTATTATACAACTTATTTGATAAATATGTTTATAAAGAGTTGACAAGGATTCACCATTTGACTCTATTTACAGTAATATCTTCTCCTAAAGCATATATTAAACCCTTTATAAACATCTCTTATCAAATAAGTTGTATCATCATCAAGTTTATGATACAACATACATGATACGACTTATTTGATAAAATATGTTTATAAAGAGTTGACATATGTGCCTAAGCCTTCTCTAAACATAATTCTTGAGTTTGAGAAGATTAGGAAGTGGCAGGTGTTAGTGGGAATATGGAGAGCTTTTGATCTCTGCCTTAACCGATAGTGCAAGACTGCAAGTGGGTCTCATCCTGAACATTGTTGGAAGTATTGCATTCAGAAGAAGATTGTTGTGCAAGGGATCCATGGGAGCATGAGTCTTTATGTCTCTTTTCTTTTCCTTTATTTCTCTCTTTTATTTTTTATTTTTGGATAAGTACATTCTTTCTTATTTCTTTTCATCGGCCGTACATGGAACATTATGGATCGTTATCTTAATTCTTATTAGTAAAACCTGTAAATTGTTTTATTAGTTTTCTTATTTTATTACTTTTCTTGGAGTGAGTTTGTCTGACACTCATCCGTGTAGGACACTGACACACGTGTCCGCGTCTTTGTTCCATAGGTTATGATTATTACTTTTATATACCCTTTTGAAGATGGATTTTCATAAAATAACCACCATCTTTTCTTTTCTGTTCTTTCTTTTTTCTTTTCTTTTCTTGTCATCAGGCTTTGTGCTTCTATGTTTTGATATATTTTGTGCTTTTAAAAGCTGTAGAGATTTTGTACTGTTGCCATTTTCTATGGCATTTTGATCTGTAGTTGTTGTATTGGGGCATGCAAGTTGGATCTTATGAGATATATATCCCTATTGTGGGAATTTTGTATTTTAGGTATTTGAACTACTGCATGAGCAACTCTGGTACAGGCCCAACTCCGGTATATACATAAAGCTTATAGTCATGCTTGGAAAATGCAAGCAGCCTGAGAAGGCACACTCCCTCTTTCAATCTATGATTGATGAAGGTTGCATGGTGAACCACGAATCCTACACTGCCCTTGTGTCTGCCTACAGCAGGAGTGGCCTCTTCGACAAAGCATTTTCCCTCCTCCATGAGATGAAGAACACACCCGGTTGCCAGCCTGATGTCTTCACTTACTCGATCCTCATAAAATCCTGCCTGCAGGTCTTTGCCTTCGACCAAGTGCAAACTCTGCTCTCTGACATGGCAGCCCAGGGAATCAAGCCTAACACCATCACATACAACACCCTCATTGATGCATACGGGAAAGCCGCCAGGTATTCACACATGTTTCTTTCTTCTTTATTTTTATTTTTTCTCGTTCCCTGTATATGTTTTGAAGCTTTTCAGTTTCCCATTAGATGCAAAGAGAATTAATTCCATGGATTTATTTTATTTGTTTATTTTGAAAAAAGGTTTGGGGACATGGAATCAACACTCATGAAATGCTTCGTGAGAAGGACTGTGAGCCTGATGTCTGGACCATGAACTCCACGCTCAGAGCCTTTGGCGGCAGTGGGCAGATTGAAACAATGGAGAGGTGTTATGAGAAGTTCCAGAGCGCTGGTATCCGTCCCAACATTAAGACTTTCAATATACTCCTAGATTCATATGGAAAGGCTGGTAATTATGAGAAGATGAGTTCTGTGATGGAGTACATGCAGAAGTACTACTTCTCGTGGACAATTGTGACGTACAATGTGGTAATAGATGCATTCGGGAGGGTTGGGGATCTGAAGCAGATGGAGTACCTGTTCAGGCTGATGAGATCGGAAAGGATAAAACCCAACTGCATCACACTGTGCTCCCTTGTCAGGGCCTATGGGAGGGTGGGGGATGTGGACAAGATTGGGGGTGTCTTAAGGTTCATTGAGAACTCTGATGTGATGTTGGATACTGTGTTTTTCAACTGCCTGATTGATGCATATGGGAGGGTGGGATGCCTGGTGGAGATGAAAGGGGTGCTGGAGATGATGGAGACGAGAGGGTGTAGACCCGACAAAATTACATACAGCACCCTGATCAAAGCTTATACGAGAAATGGTATCACCAACCGTGCGAAGGAGATTCAGGATATGATCAGTAGACGGGGAGAATGGGTTGGGCGATCCTGACTTCCGGTGAAAGCACCTGCCAATCCACACTCCCTTTGTTGGTTACTAACCATTAGTTTTATTGGTTCTTTTCTGTTGTAAATGAATGAGATAAAATAAAAGCAATAAGAGAGAAATATCACAGCTTTTCTTGCTTGCCTTTTTTTTTTTCTTTATTCTTGTGTAGGCCATCTGGACAGAAGCCACGGAGCACGCCAGGCTAGACCTGGGTCGGGCAGAAGCCGAAAGAGGGGATTTCGACTCCAAGGAACAGCTGCACGAGGAGGGTACACACTAACCATCTTAGCTAGACGGCTAGGTATTTGCTTGCCTTCCTTTAAGTAACCGTGTTATTGATTCCCCCCTCAAGTTGAAAATTTTAAGTGTATCCTGGCTGTGTCTCAGCGGTACCCGTATAACATAGCTGATTTATATAATCTTCCACTACAAAATATGGGTTCAATCTATACTATTTTAAAGCGAAAACTTGGGTTGGTCGACCATCGCAGCTTCACTAGACGTTCGCCTATGAAGGCCGCGTGTTGATGAAAGAAAGTTACCACTTAAAGGACACTATGGATGTGTGTTTAGTCCATTTCTAGGTGGACCTACAACAAAAATCTGCCTGATAAGTGATTTCAAACCTTTGGATCCTAGTACCCGAAATAATGCTCAAAATCTACAGTTAAAAATCAACCCATGAAAATAACTCTAACCAAATGCTTAAAAATCATTAATCAGACTGATTTTTTGCATGTAGGGAAACCTAGGGATGGGCCAAACATCCACACAGTCAATGATTTCTAAGACTGTGCCACATATAAGGTGCTCCCAATGTGAGGTGCACGGGCATCGCACGTGGCGTCCCCTAGTGAAACCCCCCTGCTATTCGAAAATATTCCATGTTACCCTCCTGTACTTTTGAACTTCAGCAACACCCCCTTTGACCACCCCCCTCGTCGTTGACTAACGCAAGAAGCACATATCTGTCGCATCTTATATGAAAGGATGATTTTACCCTTATTTTCTTCATCGCTTCTTTTTTTTTTCTTCTTTCCACTCCAAACTCTCTGTCTCGCCAGTATTTGCTCCGACGGCTCCGTCTCCATCGCTCCTCTCCTTGATATCAAGACATGATCGAGGCACATGAGCTTCCCACTGGATGTGGCCATTGCAGCACTTCTTGCTGCAGAGTTCGGTTTCTACCCGTCTAACAATTTCGTCTTCTCTTGAAATCCAAGATTCTAAATTTCAATTTCTCTGGCCTCACTCTCTGCTCCGGTCAATATACCTTTCTCTTCTACGATTGTAAGTGGGCAGCTTCTCAAGAGCATCCCATTTCAGAGCTTCTTCATCATCTTCTTCTTGAGAAGATCTTGAAAAAACTTGGAGTGATGTTCCTCCAAATGGAAGAACTGTTTCTCCAAAAACTACTTACACTATGAAGATCAACACTCTCCATTAAACCACCCAAAAGAGAAAAATCCACAATAAAACACGAAATCCAGCAGAACCCAGAAAAATTTCATCAAGTTTCAAGCCTTGAATTCTAGAGCTTGAACAACTCAAAACCAGAGATTGGTTTGTTTTGTTTTTTTGTATCTTTCTTAACAGCTTTATCTACGAACCAAAATCATCCTGATTAGTGATTTACAACCTTTGGATCTTTGCACCCAGATAACGCTCAATAATGTTCAAATTCCTACGGTTAAGATCAATCATTACATAACATCAATCCAATGCTTAGAAATCACTGATCGATATTTTTGGTTTGTAGGTCAACCTAGTGGTTGACCAAACGTCCATATGGTCAGCATCCACTAAGAGTGTGCCACGTGGCTCATATTGTGCGTTGTGACCCACTGTGACCGAAGTTTTACTCATTTCCCCGTCTTTGATCTCGAATCAGAGGCAGTTTTGTACGCTCTTCAGAAATCGTCCATAGATTTCTAAAAGGTAAATTTTATTGACATCCCAAATCTTTCCAAGGACGCCCAAGTTATAAGGCCCCCAACCCATTTTAAAAACAATCAGTGGGCACCCCATTGCTAAAGGGCACCCCACCCATCCATTAAAAGGAGTAAAAAGCTTAGGGTATGGTTTTCTTCCTCCCAACTGTTCTCCTACCCCTTCTTCTTCAGTCGTCAGCACCAGCAACGTTCTCCAGCGATATTACAACGTTCTGTGAAACCCTTCCAGCAATACTATGCCGTTCGGTTGCCATTCCGGAGAATTTTAAGTTATTTTCTTTTATTTTTTAAGTTTTATTTTTCCATTCCATCCAACCATTCTGTAAGGAATATTTTCATATTCTATGTTTGACAAAGATTCCATGTGACATAAAAACATTCGTGTAACCGTTTCTACGAGCACCAATGTAGTGTGAAGATGTCGTGGGTAGTTTTATCTTTTCAGATTATATTATGAGAAAATTTATTTGCACCCCACTAATTGTGCAAGCACCCTGAGTAAAACTTCGTTGACCACCATTATGACTGGCCCTAACGACCGCCCACAATAGGAGCCAAGTTGCACACTTCTAGAGGACTTTGACCGTATGGATGTTTGGCCAATCCCCATATGGGTCTACAAATCCAAAAATCATCCTGATTGGTGATTTCAAACCTTTGGATCCTTGTAACCAAATAATGGTCAATAATGCTCAAATTCATACGGTTAAAATCTAACCATGAAAATGACTTCAATCCAACGCTCATACACCATTAATTAGGCTGATTTTTGGTTTATAGGCCCATATGCGGATAGGCCAAACATCCATACAGTCAGCATCCTCTAGAATTTTGCCACCAGGCTCCTATTGTGGGCGGTCATCGAGGGAGGTCATAATGGGTGGTTGGCGAAGTTTTACTTGAGGTGCTTGAACAATTTGTGGGGTGCAAATAAATTTTCCATTATACTATTGAAGTATTTTTAACTTTGCTGATGGACGTACGTCGGACTACAGTATGAGCCATGTGGCACACTTTTAGAGATCTCCGAGAGTATGGATATTTGGCCCAGAGTATGGATATTTGGCCCAACCCTGGGTGGATCTATAGACCAAAAGTTAGCCTGATCAGTGATTTCTAAGCATTGGATGGGAATCATTTTCATAGTTGATTTTTAATCGTAGAATTTGAACATTATTCGTCCATACTGTGAATGGTCTCTAAAAGCCTTCCCCATGGCTCATATTGTAGTCCGTCGTCAATGTTGGCAAAAGGTGTACTCAACATATTAGTATGGACATATATAAAGTGTTTTCTCTTTTATTTTTTTGCAAAAGAGTTCTACAATGACTAAAGTGTCTTTAATTATATTCAACATGTATTTGATATTGTAAGATATTTTGAAAAGATGACAAAATTAGAAATTTTGAAAGGGTCGCTTTATGGGCGAGCCCACGTCTTTTGCCCCCCCGGGCGGGTTGGAGGTCAACCCTAGCCCAACCCAAGGTTGGGCCTAGATTTTCCTCTCTCTGGGCATTTTTGTCCCAAGTGGGTGGCCAGCCAAAAAATGTGGGCGCCCGTAGAGTGACCCATTTTGAAAACATTGACTAGGGAAATTACACGGTTCACATGCATGAGGCAGGAGCCACCATCTTTGGGAACCACTTAGGAGATCTCCTAGGTCAAAAGTCAATCTGATGGTGTAATCACGATCATTCATCGCTGTACATCTCAACATCCTTACAAAAAATTCATTAAAATTCTTACACACAAACCATTTACAGTTCTCTTTCACACTTAGTGACGACCAAGAGAAGTTGGGCATGCGTCTGGGACCTGTTAACAGATAATTAAAAAAAAAAATCAAAATTACCAAGTTGCATACCACCATAGCCATCAACCCGGACCAACCAATCAACGGCAACCCCTCGGAGTGGGCCATAACCCAAATATTGCATCATCCAGGAAGTTCCTCGTGTCCAATTATTGTCTAATCGTGAGTGCCAATAAAGACATGCGTAAACAGGTTTGATCCCAGGTTACCTGCAAAAAAAGTGATGGGCAAACAGTCCACAAAGAAATCCATTGATGCAATGGTTAGGATCATCAGATCAATGCAGTTTTGGAGGTGGTTGAGCCCTTAAAAGGGGGCCCACCAATTGAATTATGGGAGAGGTGAAGCCTATGGTATGGTAGCAAGTAGCATCATGCGCCACTCTGAAGTGTGCGTGTGTGTGTCAGGGATGATGGCAGATCGTATGAGCCACCTCTTCCTGGAAATGGATCAAAACTGCCAATATTCTTAAAATGCCAAACAAGATCTTCCCAAAGGGTGAGAGAAATTATGTTTACTAAGCAATTATGATAGTTATGCTCCTTCGATATTTGCTCTGATTACAAACAGATTTGAGACCATTTAATGGAGTTCATGAATAACAAAAGAGGCCATATTTTATAAACACAGTTCAATGCTGAAGACAAGGCTCATGATGCATTTTTTTCTTCAAAAGCCAACGAATATGTATTCAATGCAGCATTCTAGCCACATGACAATCTCACAACAGAATGAAACAACATCCAGTCTCAAGCTTACCTCCACTTCTAGAAAAAACAGGGCTCAACATTGCCACATATCCTTGGGCTTAAAATAATTGTCCTCTTCCCTTCATTATCCATAAAATTTTGGGGGCTCTCTGCACATTCGAGGCTCTGCAGAAACAAGTAGAGCATGCACATTCAATCACAAACAAGCATCTATGCATTTAAGCAAATGGTATTTGTATCTCATTGATAGTTGCAGACATTGTGGTTTACAAATGTTAATTAATGGCAGTGAGCTGCCAAAAGAAATACTGCAACATAATACTATGATATCATTACCTGTATCATAATTCAAACATCAACTGTTTTCCTTGGAGGTGGGACTGACGAAGTCCTCTTTACAAGGAAACTATCCTAGATTATAATGAAATGCAAATGTTTCTTACATGAAGAATGTTAAAAAAATAAGCACACCTTAGTATTTTTGACAAAGGAGCATTGACAAACTGTCAGCTTTGCATCGAAGTATAAGTCTCAGACAAAATTTCCAAGGATTTACCATGTGGACTTGCTCCGGTCTGTAACTGCTTCAAGATCTCCGCATGTCTTCCCTTCTCAGTCTGCAAGAGTTGCTGCAACCTTCCGTAGTACCCAATTCTGCACAATTTGGCAGCATCCGATTACACTAGATTTAGAACTTCATTTTTCACACCTCTTCGGATTAGCTATTAGTAAGATCTACAATGGGTGTGTAAAATTGGAAATTTGGAATACTCTAGTGCGTGTGCTCACCCTGTCTGTTTATATGTTGCAAATAGTGTCCCCCCATCATTTGCAGCAGCTGCACTTAAAGCTTCCTGAAACACAGATCCACCATCGTCTGCCTTTTGTTTTCCGGGATTGCAAGCTTCGGCTGATTTTGATCATCGGCATGAATTAGGAATTTGACACCCTGCATCAGTGGAACATTAAGAAAAACCAATAACTGGTTACTAAAAAGCACAAAACTAGAAGCAACCACATCTGAAAGGATACCTCATCCTCGCTCGATGTTCCACTATCCATAGGCTCAGGGGGGTCTTCATTGTCAAGGGTTCTATAACCGATTGGAGATATATTTCTCTTCCCAGTAAGCTGTAATCTACTTCCTTTTGTCTTACGTACTATTCTGCGGCAATTACTCAATCAAACACAGAAGACAGAGCTGCATAGGTGAAAAAGTATTGGTAAAAGAAGAATGAAAACCATTTTAGAAGTCCTTTTCAGTAGGCCATTCTTTTCCTGAACACCTTCTAGAAGCTCAGTCATTGAACGCTCTGTATTTCTATGAGCAAGAGCCAATAATTCTGTGTGCACTTGATGAACCTCAAACTGTTTTTCCTCTTCTTCCAGAAGGACTTCCAAAAAGCTTGGTCATTGAACGTTCCATAATTCTATGCTCAAGACCTTCTAATCTTTCATGCACTTGAGGGACCTTGGACGACTTCTCTTTTTCATCCTTTTCCATAGAAAGCCAGAAGGGTTTTTCCTTATGTGACTGAAAACAAATAGAAAAGTTGGGCTTGATTTTGCATCTGCTACCTGCAGCAATAATTATCAAATGGCTAATAGAATATTGGCTGCGTTTGGTTCACTGGAAGTAGTTTTCCAGGAAGTGGGTTTTCCAAGAAGTTTTTGAATGATGGAAAATAGCATTAAACTTTTTTTTTGTTTGGTTTTTATGTTTCATTATATAGAAATCAGAGTTCTCCATACCATTTTTGTGAAAAAATTGGCCCCTAACTCTTCAAGCCAGTGTTCATTGAGCAAGACTGCATTTCTAGATCGAAAGTTAAAAAATCTCCCTAGGTGGGACTCAATGCGAAGTATGATGAACCACATCTTAGATGTGCAGCATGTTGTCATGATATTGTGCCAGATGATGACCGTCAATAATATTCAACGATATTGTGCCAGATCATGACCGCATGAATGTTGAGACCACCTCTTCATGGATATACAGACCAAAAAACACCTTTATTGGTAATCTCTAGCCATTGGATTTTAGTACATTTTAAGGCTTGATTCTAGCCGTTGAATTCAACCATTATTATCTAGTACTAAAACCAACGGCAAAAAGTCATCGAACAAGTAGATTTTTGGTATGAATGTCTACAAAGGGGGTGCACTAAACATCCATGCGGATGGACTTTGTGATTAACAAAAATCGAGTTTTCACGCCAGAGTTTCAGGTGAGTAAAACTTCTGTCACAAGATGTTGTGACAGAAGCCAGTCACAACCCACAATACTAGCCACATGGCATACTATTAGAGGGCACTAACCGTGTGGATGTTTGGCCAGTCCCTCAGTGGATTTGCAAACCAAAAACAGCCCAATTAGTGTTTTCTATGCGTTGGATTGAAGTTATTTTAATGGGTTGATTTTAACCGTAGGAATTTGAGCATTATTGAGAGTTATTTGGTTGCAAAGATCCAAAGTTTGTAAATAATTAATCAGGCTGATTTTTGGTTTGCAAGTCCACTAAGGAACTGACCAAACATCCATACGCTCAGCGCCCTCTAATAATATGCCACGTGGCTCGTATTGTGGGTTGTGACCGGCTTCGGTCACAACATCTTGTAACAGAAGTTTTACTCTGTTTCAGGTATACCTTGTTACATAGCGACCCATCAACAAACACATGCTGTGCAGCCCTGTGCTTGACTCAAGTGGCTCTTCTTTGAGGCCATTACCGCCCAAATCGAGTTCATATACCCAAACCATTGCCACTGATGACAATGCCATTTATATTGATCAAATCTCTAAAACCCTTCTCTCAATCTCTCCAAATCTCAAAACTCCTCTGTTTTCTCTCCAATAATAACCATGGTGTTCTTGTCTAAACCAACATTAAACTAGTTTTCTCTGATCAAAACTTGCAAACCCACAAGTTTTTTTCACTAATATTTCTTTAATAAATCTCTCAAAATCATATTCAAAGACCCTTCTTGGGATCAAGCCTAACAGGAATACCATCATTGATCCGATCAAGCCTAATAGGAAAATCATCCATTAACAGGCTTTATCTCATTCAAGAGATTATGCTGTATACCTTCTCTCCAAATCAGTTCTATTATCCAACAACAAGCTTGCAAATCTATCTCCGGGATGGTAGTTGGGAGTCCTTCACCATCCACTTCGATTTGGGCAAGAAAACCGGCGATGGAGAGCTCCGGCAAGTGACGAAGAAAAGATTGTAGAATAGAGAGAGGAGAGAGAGAAGTACCTCTGAAGGAGAAGCTTGGGAGAGACGTGAGTAGCTTGCGGGAAATTCGACTTCCGCTTGAGAATAGTGGAAGTCCTTTTCCATTAAAAGGGGGGCTAAGGAAATGGTTTTCTCGTGGGGCCCACTTTTCAGCCTCAACCAAACACAAAAAATGACACTTTTCCGGGTTTTTGTTTTCATTTCCGGGAAAAGTGCCAAACCAAACGCAGCCATTGGGTTGTTGAGAACAAACTGCGACTACATTGTAGATATTGTTAAAGAAATGGTAAAATTATTATTTTGAAAGACCTTTCTTTTTATAAGTGTAGAGCTTATTGAAAAATGAAAGAGATTACAAGAAAAGCCATCGCAGTCGAGATGACCAACTTAAGGCAAAACCAACTACAAATCTGAATAGACATCATTCCGAAAGAGATTTTGAAAGACATCATTCTGAGTAACATGAAGATATTAGCATCATCCCTTAACCCGAGAGAGAGCTTGGGCTACTAGAACATTCACTCCAACCATCAAATGTTAGTTTTATGATAGTCAAATAGCGGAGGCAGCCATTTGTCCCTCTCACTTGGTAAGATTATATAAAATATGTGTGTGTGCACGATGCTTATTGCCTGAGAGCTGTGATAAAATGTTAATGTCTTCATCACTCATTATTCTCCAAATAGAAGTTATGGTCCTTCTTGGCTGAGAAGAGAACAAAGATTTGTCCTTGTTATACAAGGTGTCCATAATATCTTAAAACCTCCAACATCTGCAATCTCTCCTCTCTCCATGCATTCATTCATTCTTGATTCATCATGCTTATTCAACGAGTTATGATGCCTCATAGTTGAACAAACTTACATACACCTCCAACCAGCAGCATTTGTTAATACATCAGATATTTGATATAGTTATATGCAACTAGAGAGTTTGTACACATACAAATGTACCATAAAATAAAGAAGGGAAATTGTCACCTCACTCAGTGAACATCATACTTGACCTTGTAGTGGTCCAAATTCCCATGGCTAAACTACCAAAACAAATACAAGCTTGAGTAGTTACCGTACTCGAGGAAGGAGATCATTTTCCAAAAAAAAACAATATAACACAGATGCATTAATTTCTTTCCAAATATATAATAAAGGTTGAGGTACAAAAACTCCTTTTGACAAGTACACATAGTTGTGAAAAAAATGATGACAATGGACAATTAGAGCGTCTATAAGAAGCTGACAATCACATTTTCCATATTTTCTTGGATTCGGAATTGGCAGCATGGGATGAGGAACTGCCAGCATTTTCATGTAAACATATTAACTCATCAGTTTCTTTAAGAACTACAGACCATGTGGATGCTCCATCTTGGTTTTCACTCTCAAAATTATGGAGATGGTCTTTTTGGAACTTGATAGCCTTAGGAATGAAAGAAATTTTTGTGTGCACTGGTACTAGGGTTTTTCCGTGTCGTCGGATCGAAAACCCTTGAGTCAACAAAATTTATAAATTTTGATACATTTTATCTGCAAAATAAGCAATTCTTGCATAGTGGAAAGTCGGATGTCGATCCTCACTCACGATTAGTCAGATTAGTGCAATAAAGAACATGAAATGACGGAGAATGATACATAAATTGATGGAGAGGTGAGGGTGGTAGAGATATCGATTTAAAACATTCATTTTTTCACCTTGAGATTATCAGACTATAGTGCACTAATTGAGAAGAATAAAACAAAAGCATCAAAACATGTTAATCGAACTAGATTTATTAAATACTCAAAAGAGTATTTACAAAATTATACTAACAAAAACAAACACTAGCCTAGATAGCAAAGATAAATAAAGAGAGAGAGAGAGAAGCTAGAGAGAAAGGGAGAGAATGAGGATTTTAGAGAGAGAAAGAAAAGGAGAGAAACTAGTTTTAGAAAGTGGATCTCACCAGTGAAGGGGATTCCTTACCATGTTCATGATTGTTGGCGATGGAAGTGTTGCCATGGTGGTGCGTGGTGAAGGAAGAGTCATCCTTTGGGAAGAGCAGCCTATTTTTAGAAAGGGCAGGTTGTGTGGATGCTGGGTGGACTTGGGCATGCTTGGGAGAACAGTAGTCAGCAAGTGTTGTTGACTTGAAGAGGAGATGATGCTTGTGGGCTCATGGTGGCTCTCGATAAGGAGGGCAGTGCATGCTGATGAAGAAGATGGAGGCTTGGTTGGGGATTGAAGAGAGGTTGAGATGCTGATCGGAGGTATAGATCATAGGTTGCATGGGTGATCATGGTGGGTAACGACTTGCGACTCCTTATATGATGTTAGTGGCACGAGAAGGTGAAGGAGATGAACTTGCAAGTGTGCAAGAGTTGATGTCCGGTGGCAAGAATGGCACGTAATGCTTGCTATCCGGAATGATGGTGGCAGCCAGCAAGTGGAGAGAAGAGGTGATGATCACAGGCACTGGTGTGCACCTTCAGATCTAGGAGAAGTCGACTTTCAGATCTGGATGAGGAGGGGCTGATGTGCACGGCCTGCAACTCATGTTGCAAGTGTCGGTTTTCTTTGTAAGTGCAGCTGCTTCACGGAGTTGTAGTTTGCTGGATGAGGTGGAGAACACAATAGCAGTCCGGCATGTGGAGAAAGATGACGCCGATGATGGAAGACAGCCAAGAGGATGGAGCAGGCGGCTCTTCCTTTCTATCTTCAGGTAAGAGAATGGCTGAAAGAGAAGTAGGGTTGAGAGTTTTTGATTGAGAGAGGCAAGAATGGATTGACGTGGGAGAGATTGAGGTGTGGGGGAGAGTTCACCCCTAAAGAGAAAGACGTTTTTCTTTTTAAATGTAGGGGGGGAAGGTCTCCCTAGAGCTATGAGAGCTCAAGGAGACATCTACGGCAGGGTCCCACATTCAGCTTATGGCATCTTGTTTTCAAAAGAATGTCTTCTCCTTCTTGAGTTCCCAAACTTCTTCAATCTTGCCATAAATGTCTAACTTCATTTGGAAACCTTCCATCTTTTTTGTTTGTTTTGGATGTGTGGAGATCTTCTCCCTTCTTTACTCACAACGTACACCTTGTAAATACAAGAAACCAACACCACTTTTTACTGCCATCCACTCCTTTGTACACATCAACAACTTCTATGTATTTATTTCCATTCTTTGGTCAGAATAGTGTATCTTGAGCAACAAAGCTCTCTCCTTTTGGTGCACCTTCAACATTAGAGACCATTAGATCAACACCTTCCAAATACCTCTCTCCCTTATATGCAACCATGTGTAGCCGGGTCCATATCTTGGAGGAGTCAAAGTCATTTTCTATTTTGGAAGCCATCCATCTTCAAACTATCCAGCAACATTATCTTTTATGAAAAGTCCTCACAAGCATGCAACTGTCGTCCATTCATGTCCCTAACTGTTTTTTTTTTCTTTTCTTGGATGCCAAAACATCTTCACATACCCATAACACCCTTGACTTTTATTCAAATACCATCCCACCATCTTTAGCTCTTTCAAGCAAGACCAGCCAACACATTCCTATTGTGAATCCATGTTTTGAAATGAATGGCCCATGTCTTCGACCATACCATTCATTCCATCATTAAAACTCCTTATGATCTTGTCACCCATCGGATAGCATCAATCCATGAACATGATCCTAATTGGGCGGGCTTCAGGTGTTCTATATCTTGGTGATCTTCCTAGATTCGAGCACGGTCCATTTAGGGTTCCTTCACTACTTGTTGCTGCAATTCTCTTGCCTGTCACCCCATTATATGGATCCCATATGAGTGCCTCAAGTTACACCTTAGTTTAGAGAGATGCAGAGTCCAGATTCATCGTGTCTCGGTTCATCTGCTTGTCTAGATTCATTTCTTACTGGCGTGTGACCTCGGTTCATTGGCCCAGTGTATCACATCTAGATCGATTGTAGACTTGATAGAAGCTCTTGTGGTCAATCATAGGGCCCATATCTCGAGAATTGTCCGATCGAATTTCCTACAAGAGAAAAATAACTTACTTAGGTTAAATCAAAATGGTTTAATATCTAAACATCTGATAATATGTTTAATTCATGCAAATAGCCCATTTTGTCTAGAAAAGTGTGTTTCACGCAACAGAAGAAACTCTTACGTAGAAAAGTGAACAAATATGATAGTTTTACGTAGAAGAGTGATAATGCTAAAAGGATAATTGTTTAGAATAAGCACTTTTGAGCGAATATCACAACCCCCAACTAGCATATTGCCAATCCTTGGCAATTAGTGCGAAAAAATGAGCGTGAAAGGCCTAGGCACATGCTGTACACTTTTTATCATTAGCTTAGAGAAAACTCCATTTTGTCAAATTCGTTTGAAGGATGCATGAAAATAGGTACAAGCTATCAAATAGTCAGAAGATTCTAGCAAGATTACGGACTGATAATTAGGACCTAGAATAGTCAGACTCAGCGTGTGTGTGTGCTCAACATTATCATCTTCTTGTTGTAAAGATTTTCAGATTTTCCTCTAAGATTTTATGTCTCGACTACAAAACTCACTTGTTTGTCACTTGGAAATGAATCACTCCGAAATGGTTAAATTATTTTTCTCTCAAGTAATATGTAAAGAGATAAGTTGAGAAGAATATACATATATCTCACATATTCTATTTTGAAGGGATGATATTAGGAATTCAGAAGACCTCATGAATAGAATATCATGTCGCTTGGTAACGTCGGATCAAACTCTATAGTTTCTCTTTTCTTCATTCTCCATATTCTATGATTGTGCTAACCTAGAATCAAATAGAGCTTTACTATGTTGTATTGAGGCTTGGGATAGGTTTAGAAAAAATAAGGATACATAAAGATTCAAAATTCTGAGAGGATATCTCAACTTTTTTCTTTGCAACTTGTCTTGAGGGTATAGCACCATCTTTCTTATTTTTTTCTTTTCCTCTTTCCTATTTTTCTCTTTTTCTGATATTTTTGAGATAGCTCAAATGGGCTTGTTTGATTTTTTTTGCCTTTGTTTTTTTTTGCCTGATTTTCTTTGTGGTACCGAAACAATAACATCTTATTTTACTTTATTCAAAAGTTTATGCATAAATTCGATAGCTTTACTTAAAAAATTCATTTAACTTTATTTACACAGATAATTAAACAAACCACGAGTTTGTTTCGGTAGGCAATTGTTGAAATCCAAAAAAACCACGAGTTTGGTTTGTTTCGGTAGGAGATTACCAAAATAGAACCAAAGAAACCACAAATTTGTGTCGATTGGAGATTGTCGAAGTAAAACGCGATGAACCACAAGTTTGTTTTGGTGGAAAACCACCGTATCTTCGTTCTAATAACAAAGGGGATGAATAGGGGGGATTGAGAAATAGAAATTTAAGAGGAGAAGATCAGCAAAAGCAGAAGGGCAAATATGGTAGTTTAAGTTTTTCACGGGGGGTGATAAGAAAAAATGTTGGGACACAATAGTCTTTTTATTTATAGTATAAAGGGGGGGGGGAGGGGGGGGGGGGAGATAAGAGAAACCGACGGGGCAACGAGAAATTGCCTAATGTTTTTTGGAAGAAAAAATGTTGAGCTAACATAATGCACCCACTTGCAATAGTTTTTGGGCTGCACTTGCTTGAGGAGTTTGCAAGGGATTGGAACCCACTTTGCACGATAGTTCATTTGCCGCTTCCAACCAATCACTTGCAATCCCAAAATTGTGGCAAGTGAGTGCATTGCACTCAATTTGTTGTGAACCATACAGGGCCTAGATTTGTCCCTCGCGACGGCTCACCATTCCAAACCGATGGAAAGAGGGTTCGTCTTTTCATTTGATTTATCAAAAATTCCTAGCCCTTTGATTAGTGTCATTATTTAGACAATCAGATGGAGTTAAAAATAAAACATGGTTCAGATTACATTATCTGGTAGATATCTTCCCAGTGTGCCCCATCCAAGTGTTAGCCCTTCAGATTTTCTACGGTCTAGATCAATGAGCCACGTACAATCAAATCAATTGAAGTTCTAGATCATTTCACACAATTTTTTTTCTCAATGCACTATCACACTCTTCCCCTCTATTATCTTATCAGTAGGGGTGTTAACATTTCGGGCTTGTTTAATGGGCTTTGGGCCCACCCTAATGGTCTTGGGCTTGGACTTAGGTCATAAGCCGATGGGAGGCCCATTGGATAATGGGCCAGTTTTGGGCAAACCTTTATAAAATTTAGGGAAAATTACTTTTAAGTCCATATTTACAAAAATACAGACAATTAAGTCTCATTTACAAAACTATGGACACTTTGGTTTAACCGTCTACCCATTAAGCCTTTTTTAAGGTTACTATCCAATTTTCTCTGAAATATCCATACTACCCTCCAGTTAATGTCAGTTTAAATTGATAGCCTCTGTTTGATTTGAGATTTCACGGTACCGTACGTCAGTCAGCTGCAACAAAGTTTAGTTTAGCTTTTTCCCTCCATTTCCTTCTTCTATAGCTCTTTCCCCCATTCCTCTACAGTTCTTTCCCTTCATTTGTTTCATCTACACATCTTTGCAACTCATCTATGCTCCATGCAAGGTGAAGAAAGATGATGGTGATGCTAATTTGAAAGATTTTCTTCTGGTCATCTATTTTGTAGCATCTCGATTATTCTCTACCACTCTTTGCAGCTTGTTTATGCATCATTGAAAATGAATAAAGAAGGCGACTCCAGTTTCAAAGTTCAATCAAGAAAGAAGAAGGTGAAGGAAGAAGGAAGAATATGAAGAAGATGGTTTTCACTTTTATTTTCGTTAAGCAAGAATTTTCTCTTAAGTTTTAGTAGTAATATTCAGGAAATTGGTTGAACAAGTACCATTTTTACCAAACTAGTTGAACAAGTACCATTTTCATGATGTATGTCTCTGTTTTCAATTTGAGTATTGAGCTCAACTTATTTGAACCATTAACACAGTTAGACTATAATGAAGAGATGATGGGAATATGCATTTCAACGAAGAGGGGAACCCCTATAATAATGGCGAAATGAACAATTTTTTTAAAATGAACCACTCAACTTGGTTGAACCAGTACCATTTTCATAAAGTCGGTAGTTTCTAGTTTGAGTATTGAACTCAACTTGATTGAACTAATAATATAGTGAGATAATGATGAAGAGATGATGAGAAAATATATCTCAACAAAGATATGGACCTTCGTAACAATGGTGAAACGAAAAAAAATTATTTCAAAGAAACTGTTCAACTTAGTTGAACCAGTACCATTTTCATGATGTCTGTCTCTGTTTTTAATTTGAGTATTGAGCTCAACTTAGTTGAAGTATTAACATAGTTACACTATAATGAAGAGATGATGAGAAAATGCATTTCAACGAAGAAGAAGAACTCTTGTAACCAAGGAAATAAATTTCGGTTTCGAGGTTTATTTCGACCAGCTCGGAAATAGAAATATTTCGTGGAAATATTTCGACCAGTGTGGAAATAATACATTTTCGTGGAAATGATGGAAATAATGCGGAAATGATGGAAATATTATAAAAATGTTTGTGGAAAGTATGGGAAATGATAAAAATAAGCCTAAAAACACTCATAAACTATCAAACCATAATATACAACTATATGTAGTGTGGAAATGAATAACCATAGCGGTCTATAATGGATTGGTCTTCTATATATATATATGGAAATGGATTAAATGATCAAATATGGGATTTGTGGTGCTCAAATGGGACATTTCCTACCTTCGATCGAAATGTTTCTATTGATGTCGAAACATTTCGACCAAAATAATACATATTTACATCGTCAATTGACCGAAATTTACTGTTAACATGAAATATTTCGACATGTATGGAAACATTTCGTGTATGTATTCTTTCCTGTCGGTAACCTAGAAAATGAAAATATTTCGCAAAATATTTCGTTAATTTCGGGAAATTTATTTCCTTACTTGTAACAATGGTGAAACGAACATTTTTTTTTTCTTCAGAAGAAACTTTCAACTTGGTTAAACCAGCACTATTTTCACCAAACTAGTTGAACCAGTACCATTTTCATAATGTCTGTCTCTGTTTTCAGTTTTAATATTGAGCTCAACTTAGTTAAACCACTAACACAATTAGACTATAATGAAGAGATGATGGGAAAACGTATCTCAACGAAGAACCCCTGTAACAATGGCGAAAGAAAATTTTTTTTCTTCAAAAGAACTTCTCAACTCGGCTGAATCAGTACCATTTTTATGAAGTTGATATTTTATTTTTAGTTTAAGTATTAAACCTTAAAACCTACAAGCAAAGCTTCGTCTCTCTGATTGTTTCTATTTTATAAGGCATGTTTGAAGCTCCGTTTCACTCTCAATACCTTCTCTATTCCTCTACTACCCTTTTTGTTAAATCGGTATTTAATTTCAAGGAAGTAGTTGAACCAGTAACAATGGTGAAACAGATGTCAAAAGTATTTCAAAGGGATTAAGTCTTTAAGTGTCGTAAATGGGGAATTGAACCACTGTCAGTCAAGGATAAGGGCATTGTCGTCTTTTCATTTCGACTTTGAACATATTTAATAGAAAAAGTAACCAAAAAAGATTTATTAGTCAATCCTTTGATAAAACAGTATCAATTAGTACCGAAAATTTTTCTACGGCTTGAATGGTCGAGTTGTGCGTACACTACGAACTATATAGTACTTTTCGCTAAAATTTACCTTAGGACTAGCCCAAATCTAAAAGGCCCAGCCTTTCTACTTGCTAATGGCCTGAAAAAATGTTGTGCTTGTAATGGGCCATGCCAGGTTTGAGAGTAGGTGCATGACGCATGTATCTCGCCCGGATCCGGGTCGTGCCCGATCCAGGCCCGGCGCGGTCCAACAGTAGTGCTTAGACTTTTCAGACTGACGAAAATATCCATTCTCTCTTAGCTGTATACTTCTTTATTTTCTGTAAATTAGAGTCTGAAGTAAGGGTACAACCGTCAATATGACCTATCTACTAAAGTAGTCACACGGTCACACAGTCGCACAGTCACACTATTCAGATGTTTTTTTAGTTTTTTAGGGTTTTGATTCATTGAAAGGCTCTGTATATCTTCTCAAAAACATGGCTTCTATGGCGATGGCGACAATTTCTTCAAAATTCACTCAATTTCGAAATTCCAAAGTAAGTAACCTGTCGTGCAGAAACCCTAATTTTCATGTTACCAGCGTCTAATCTCAGATAAGTACTTAAATTTTATTCACTTGTCAAAAAAAAAGTACTCCAAATTTAATTACTGAAAACTGAAAATATCTCAGAAACCCTAATTTTCATTCCAAGATTAGGGTTGGGTTTGAGTCCGAACTCCAAATTGATTCTGTAGAGTATTTGTGTCTGCGAGTGTTCTCTTGGCGATTTTCTAGAAGTTTAGAATTCAAATTGGGGAAATGGTTTTCTGGAGCGACACTCCAAACCTCTTCGTTAGACTTGCCACTCTTGGAGGGATGACGTGGACAGACCTTGTCCATCTGATAGACGAGTTCTGGATTGTCGAGTGGACAATGCACTTGTACAGGTCATCTCTGTACCTCATCCAATGAATTGTACTTTTTACCACGTGGCAAAATGCTATTGTGCTAACAGTCGTGGACTTGCTGCCACTCCAGTGAAGGGGTTTGGGGTGGGGACCCGTTCCCAAAACTTTTATATAGAGAAAAAAAATTAGCTGTTAATTTTTTATTTTTGGTTTTTTGAATTTTTGTCAGAAAAGAATGCTAGAAAAACTCGCAGGAATGATTAATAAAAAGAGGAAAAATGCAAAAGAATTGCATTGTTCTTTTATTAATCATTTGAACCAAATTTGGCACACAGTTGTGTTATGCTCTCAAATTCTATTTTGGGTTTTTTTCGTTCCTTATTTGCAAGGTACTAATTAACATTTTCCATAGGTTATGAGTTTTACTTTTTGCAATTGACTTTTCTATGCAACAAATATAACATTAGATATAGGTATTCTCTTGTCTATAAGTATATGATTCAAATCATAAAATATTCTATCACATTATCCATTAAAGTATATTGCCGAGTCCTCAAATCTTATTTTTCAAGGTTCTCTGAATTGAACATTCCGCACCCGTGTCTGACTCTGACACTCATCGTATCCGCGTCAATGCAATATAGATTTTCATAGAATGCTTAGAGATTTTGATATGGATGGTTTCGCTTCCCTTTTAGAAGATTTAAAATTTGGTCATCTCTCCTTAATTGCGTTGATACGAAAGTTTTGAATTTGGAGCCAATTTTTCATTTTTTAGAGCGATTGTCTCGACAATCTTGTCGCTTTTCTCACCTAAGAATATTTGGAGACCCATGCTCCTACTAAGGCGAAGGCCTTTGTGTGGACAGCTTCTAAGAGAATCAATGCTCGTGGCATGTTGCAAAAGAGTAGAAAGGATAAAATCTTGTTGCCCTATATTTGTATTGTGCGCAAAAAGGATGGGGAATTGATCAGCCACCTCTCTATTCATTATCAGGTGGCAAAGGAGGCGTGGACTGGATTTTGTGGAAAATAAAAAATAAAAAATTTGGGCGTTACCTTTCGAACACCATAGATTTGAATTTGATTAACCAATGTGGGCTTGCTCAGTGAGGCTGTAATTTGCATTTCGGCTTTGTTTGCTACTTTATGGGGTATTTGGGATGGAGTAAATAGAATGATTTTTTGAAAACGGTCATTGTGCACCAATGGCATCATGAAGAAGATCAACATTGTGGTCTCTAATTGGGCTCTAACAAAGGAGTTCAAAGGCGTATTCAGTAGCAACATTTTGAAAGAATGGAAAGTGGTGGCTTTGTATTCCTGTCCTTCTCATGCGCCATATTTAGTTTGAATCTCCCTCCCAAAGGAGGATATCACAATGTTAAACTTTGATGGGTGCTCATTGGGCAATTTGGGCCCCTCGGGCTTGCATTGGGGGCATTTTTAGAGATAAGGAAGGCAGAGTTATGCTTGTATATACAGGTACTGTTGGGGAGTTGTGACTTGAATAAGGCCGAAGCCTAATCACTTCTTCAAGGTCTGAAGTTGTCAAAATATTTGAATGTGGGTCATTTATTGCTGAATGATTTTAGAATTGTGATTAAATGAGCTTTGGGTAAGAAGAAAGGAAGTTGTATACTTGCTTAAATCCTCAAAAAGTCCATGACTTAACCTTGGATATGAACATATTGTCCATGCTTGTTTCGAGGTTGGCCAATGATAAAATAGACTAGCTACCAAAGAGAAGCGTTAGAAGGGTCTTGTTGTATTGTGGACTGGAGTTACAGGTGTAAATTTCTTTTTGTCTCCTTTTTTCCTTTCTCTCTATCTCCTTCCTTTGTACTGTTTTATATTATTTTTCTAATAAATTTATACTGGTATCTCTTAAAAGAAATAATAAGGGAATGGACATTTCCTTAGGATTTATTAAAGTGTGAACAGATCTTGAATTGTCTTACTATTTCCATGCCCATAGCTCCTGATTATCTAATTAGGCTATCAGACAAATCGCACTTTGTACTAGGTGCCTCCATTCCTTGAGGACGAGGCTACATTTTAATCCACATTTTGTTAAGAAGGCTTGATTTATAAAAAAAAAAGAAAAAGAAAAAAAAAGTTTTGGGCTTTTTATCGGAAGCATGTATAATTGAATCGTGTATGCATCTGGTGGTAACTAATATTGCACTATTGCCTACAAGAAATTCTGAGAGGAATGGGATTGGGCGTGCACCTCCTAGTGAAATAAAAAGGAATCTATCCTTATTAAACGCTCTATTGAGCACTGTTCTGATCCCTTACTGCATTGACTAGAACAGTTGTCAATACTGCATTTAATGAAAGCAGATTTGTCCTTTCTCCAGGAGGGGCTCTGCATTGATTAAAATAGTGGGTGCCCAATCACTACCCATGATGTGAGTGTTTCCATATATGGTGCAGCTTTTGGGGGAAAAAAATGAAAGCAGCTTCCTTGGATCAATAGGCAGATTTTCATGTTCTAATTTTATTTTACAGGAAATGACATTTAGGAGTCTCTGCAATCATGTTCATACTAGTGGAAGCACTACAAGCATCAGTATTTGTTATACGAAACAAGATCTATGTCCAAGGTAAATCAGTAAATCACTGCATTTGGCTACTTTAGTTTTAGAGTTTCCCTTTGTGTTAATATTTAATAATAGATTTTACTTATTACTCCTTATCTAATTAAATTTAGAGGGATATTTAGTATTTGTGGTTAAACTTCTTGCTTGAAACTACAAGAATGGTAGGGAAAGTAAGAGATAGAACTTATATAATTATCGGAGCTGGGATTTTTTAGCTGAAAATCCAGTTAAACCTCCCGCATCGTGCTTAATCAAGCAACTTAAAAGTTCTCAAAGGAACTAAAAAGCCTTAAAGAAAATCTTCATTCAATAATTTAAACTTTGCTTACAATTCTTTCATAATTTCTATTTACAAACTTCATTCACATAGGAATTTTACAACATATGGAACTCAACAAGTCAGAACACAAAAAAATAAGAAGACTCTTTTAATGATTGTTTTGACTCCCTAGGCTGAACACTTTGACTTTTTGGCCCTTTCTAATACACAACTCCCCCATTTAATCTAAATCACGAGACCTACTTGTCTGCACTTTAACTTTAGTACCCTATTTCCAGGTTTACCATGAATACAAAATAGAGAACTTGTCTACGAAGGTAGAAACCTGCATAACCTAAAATTCTCATAACCTTTACTTAGGGTTTTCGTAGCTTTAATTGGCACTTGACGACGACGTTTTACCTTCGACCTGCATATTTGATCTTTTGATTCTTCGTTTGAAATGCCTATTACTCAATCTAGTCAAAGGCTCTAGGTGCCAGACAAACAATAGGAGTTCTTTAGGCACCTTAGTGCATGTGACCAGAATTTAATTTTATTGATGAAATTCATAATTATTGAAGATATTCAAGTAACAAAGAATTTTACTATCTCCTTAATCACAGAATTAATATAGTTTTCTTCAAATAATATAATCCAAAAAAAGAAGAGAGGAAGTGAATGTTTGTATACAACAATAATTAGTAGCTTATGTTATACACTTGTTTGCATGAACAAAGAAGAAGAAGAGCCAATGTTCATTCATTGATTAGCAGTGGATAAGCTGCTATTGCTGGAAACAAGAAGAATAGAATGGTGATGTCTGTATCCTATTGTAACTGCCCTCCTGGCTCCTAAGATACCTAAATACGGATTTGCACTTCTATGGGAAACAGGGATACAACTCTTTCCTTCTCGTAATCCAGGATAGGGATGTGGGTATCCTATTCAATATGTTCATACCATGCTTCAATAGCTTTTAAATCTTTGTATCATTCTTTAATACCTAATCTTGCACTGGTTTTATGGTAAGTTTTTGTTACAATATCCTAGTTATATATTTTCTTGCCACACAAGTAAGGAATTGTTTGGAGTTAAGAAAAATAACCAATGGTGTACCAGGAAATGAGAAAAATATTTTAGAAGTGTCATAGTATCCGGTACTAGTATAGGTTATTAACTAAGTTAACTTTAGCTAACACCTACCTAGGCCATGTTTCAGGCGCTAGGAGTCCTAAACTGGCGAAGTGGTCGCCTGGGCATCTCTTAGGTGACGTTTTGACTAAATTGCTATAACTTTGGATTGTATCAGTACTAAAAGGTTAAATGTAATCTATGTTGGAGTGACAAATGTAGGAGGTAAATAAATCTGCCACATGTGAACTGGAAAAACCTGTTTTCCAAAAACATCAGTTAGTGGTTCCTTATGTATGAATCGAGATTTAATGGTCCAACTAGAGTAAACATGAGTGTTACATTTTGAAGTATGTTTTCCACCTTGTGCTTTTAGAGCCCCAATGATGGATGGATTTTGGATCTTTGTTTTTCCATGCAAATTGGTGCTTCTTGTGTATATTATGGCACTTATTTTTCTATTGATGCTAAAATTTCATTTTAATGGGGAAAAGAGCTACTGAGAATTATAGAAAATGAAGCTAATGGAACTTCGCTACCAATCGAAATTCTCAAGTTTCTAGTTGTACATTTGATTGGCACATGGTTTTCATCTCAACGAGTTTTTCCCATGTTATTGTTATGCTTAACATATTTAAATTCATATTATCTGAATAAAATTTCAAATAGATGCATGATATATTCTTTCTTCCTTTAATTAAGTACTAGCAGTAGGCATGTGTTGATACAACAAAATGGGTTCGAAACCCCATTGACCTCAAACCACCCCGCTTGCCTACCCAAAATTAAAGAAAAAAGAAAAAGAAGGCATGTGCTGACCAGAAAAAAAAACAGAGAAGAAAAAACTACAATAAAATGATCAAGGGAAGATTTTTTCTTGGTATGGAAGGAAGAAATTTCGCATGTTTTTATGTTATGTCATTTGGTGGGTCCCCCATTCACAAGAGCTTTGAGACTATCAACCAAGTGATATTAACTAGTAAATATATCACCTTTTACATGGTCATTTAAATTCTATAATGCCCGGATACTGATACAGATACATATACGAATATGGATACAGATACGTACATGGATATGGGAAGCGGGGATACGACTCGACTTTTTCCAAAATCAGGGATATGGATTCGAGTATCCTACCCATTTACTAGTAGGGGGGAGACGGTAGGATGGAATTTTGGCTTCAGAAGGAATCTCACTGGGAAATTGAGCCCCCTATCCAGTTTACTTGCTAGGCTCCAAGAAACCAACCTTCTTCCCTTGGTCCCAGATAAACAGGTTTGGAGATGGGCTAAGAGTGGGGTCTTTTCTATGCGGTCATTATATGAGATGCTTAAGGGATAAGGTGGTCCTCATCCTCCGACTTCCGCGGTTCGGAAGGCTAGAGTTCCCTCAAAAGTTGCGTTCTTTGAATGGGCAGTTATCTTGGGCAAAATTATGACTGTGGATCATTTGATCTCAAGAGAGTTCATCCTGGTTGACTAATGTTGTATGTGTAAGCATAATGGGGAGTCAGTTCTTCATTTGTTGATGCATTGTGATTTGGCATGGGAGGTGTGGTCGGTGTTCTTCCAAGAAGTGGGGGTGGGATGGTCGATGTCGGGATCTCTAGCGGACATCCTCCGAAGTTGGCGCCTAGCTCCGCTTTCCAAAAGAGGTTGTATGCTATGGAAATTACTTCCCTATGCTATATGGTGGAGGTTGTGGAGGGAACGGAATTGTAGGGCAGGAACGAGGACTTGGCTAACATTGTGCTCAACATCAAGGGACTAATATTCTTATGGTTTAAAGTGTTCACGGAATGTAAATGGCTTTTCTTTGAGGATTTCGTTTTTAGATGGGACCTCCTTTGTCGTAGGGATGGGAGCTTTTTGTAGTTGGCGTTTGCCTTCGTTCTTGTATGGGGCTTAGCGTGGTGTAGGTCATCTCGACCTCGTCAGCTAAGCTGCCTTTTTTGGCGTTGCCTTAATAAATCTTATACTTACCAAAAAAAATGTACAATTTTTTTGTAGTACTACTTCAAGTATTTTGCCCATATCCTACCCCGTATCTGTGTCGTATCCTCTGGATATCGGTACTTTGGGCATACACAGGTATCCGGGTATCATAGATGATAACTAATCCATAAATGAAAGTATTTATGAATCTGATGGTGTGGAACATCCCATCAACTCAGGTTTTGGGTTAGAATATGTAATTGTGGGTCCAAATTCTAACCTGTATACAATGTGTTTTTATACGTCCTTCTTGCCTATGGTGTATGGTGTACGACTGTACGTGATACATATGGAGCATTGTTGAGACATGGATTCACTATAATGAGTCCCATAATGACGATCTCTTAGTGTAAAGTCATTGTAACTAGATGAATTTCTTAAATCCCCTTAAAAGTAATGTTTTGAAAACCAAATTGGAGGACTGACCGGTTCGCTGGTTCACCGGTTCAACCAATTGGTAAAAAAGACCTCTCCATTTTTTTTTTTTTTTTTTTTCTAAACAATATAACTAAAATTAAAAATTCTGGAATAATCCTGACTTGAACCTTTTTGGGGGACGGTTCGTTGGATTTTCGATTGAACTGGCTAGTCTGGTTCGGGTTTCAGAAGATTGGTTAAAACAAAGGAATCTGGTTCCATCCTTTTGGCTGGAACACTTGGATGATCCATATCCCAAAGTTCATGGGAGTTTACAATCCTAAGCCTCATACTTTTAGGCTCCATTTGTTTCGCGGAAAATATACACTTCTGGAAAATTCTTGACCTAGATTCAAATTTTTCCAAGAAGTTATTTTTTTCTTGGAGCTTATTTTTGCCGTTTGGTAGTGTCATGGAAAATCTAGAAAAATTTATGGATTGGCCCACCTAATAAGTGTGCCTATTTGACATGTGGGGTCCACCTTTCGTGTTTGACCTTGATATGTGGCCCACCTAACATGTGGGATCCTTGTATATGTGGCACATGTAGTGTGTGTGCCACTAATATGTGGGATCCACCTAGCATGCGAGGTCAGTCTAATACATAGGGTCTTCATATGTGGGGTCGACTTAGCATGTGTGGCCTTGATATGTGCCTTACCTAATATGTGGGGCCCTTATATATAGGGCTTAGCTAACATTTATGGCCCTAATATGTGTGGCCCACCTGATGTGTGGTCATGTGTGGGTCACCTGACATGTGAGGCCCGAATATGTGGGGCCAACTTAACATGTGTGGCCTTGATATGTATCATACGATTCATACCTGATATGTCGGCCCATGTGACTAGGGCATGAAATGGGTTGGAGTCAGGTTGGATCTAGGATGATTCATATTCTAACTCGACCCAAACCCAATTGATGCGGACATCCAGCTGTACAGGGTTTACCAAAGGCGCATGAAGAAGAAGTAGCAGGCCCACTTATCATTGTGGGATGATAGCATGGCTTATTGAAGACCCATGTGTGCACATGACACATCACAGAAGACCCCGCACTGGGTAGATGTGTGCACATGGAGGATTTGAGATCATCAGAGGAGTACCAGAGCACATCAGGATCGATCAGGAGCATCAGAGGGCCCCAACGATCATCTCTATGTTATTTTTGTTTTTTTATTGATTTATTTTATGTTTTTTTTTATAGGCGTTGTTTATGTGGGACGTCCCATGCTAGGCACAATTTTTTGCGAAACAAATGGGACCTTATTTATACAAATGTTAACTTAGTCAAAGAGTAAAAACTGCCCATTTAACTATCTAAGGTGTAGTCCACTAAATGAACGGTCCTGATTTATCAATATAGAGGTCACATAACTGCTAACACCCTCGCATCTATATTTTATTTAGAAAACCATAAATTTATCACAATCAAATAGTCACTCTAGCTTTACGAAAGACGAGCAATATGTAAAATTGCACACCGTTTATTTAATTTGAGAATTGTTATAAATTCATGAGAAAAGATCTCTTTAAAAATCTAAGAACAACAAATCTATGGAAATAGGTGAACCTGCATACAATAGAAAAGGAAAAAAGGGAAACATTGTAAACATACGCTAAGTTTCCTTGGTGCGGCCTCTCAAAGAATGGAAATCTTTGGAAGTCATTTTTTTTCTTTTTTAGGTTGAAAGAAGTCGATTATGGGGTTAAAATCGAGCATGTTTTGAAGTCTCATACCGTCTCAGTCGAGACATGTTGTTCTAGTAAGGTGTCGAGACGATACATTGGGGTATGTGTTATTTCATATTAGAATCTTAATTTAAGTAATTCAAACCTTGTTTTTATAATTTATATCTTTTATAACAGACAAATGATAAATAACATATTTTTAGAATAATTAAGCTATAAAAATCATTTACTTCGATGTATATTATTGGAGTATCGACACGTTTCAACTTTTTCTAATGTCTTGTTCTGTCTCGTTTGAAACCTCTCGTTCCATTAACTTACCGAGACGTTGAATGAGACCTAGATTTTAGACATTAAACTCGGGGGGCATGCTCATAGTTACATTAGAAGATGATAATATGACTGTTTGGGTGGTTAGATTACAGGATTCGAGATGGGTAGTTGTAGAACGGGTTTAGGACTTTTTTTTTTGATACCATGGGTATCTGGGTCTCTTAGGGGTGGGATGGTGGTTATAACTCAATAACATGTGATGGACTGATTGGCCAGAATAATTTGGTGTTGGTGGTTATGGTATAAGTAGAATTGTGGGGTACTCAGGTAGTAAGGCAATCTAAATTCAACACGTGGGTACTGTTGGGTAAGGTTTTCCAGTTAGGAGACTATTGATTTTGTGGATTGATTATTGCCCACCATTAAAAAGATTTTGCTGGTTGGTATTGAAGATGACTTTGGAATATAAAGGGCATGCCTATGACGGCCGATTCCACTTGGGTGTTCTCTTTATAGATAGTACATTTGTTAAGCTACTCCTTGGGCCAATTACATTGAACTTTAAGTTCTCATCATCCATATATGATGCGATTCTTTCTTCCTATGAATTTTCTGGCTATCAATTCCACGATGTCTTACATTCATTGTGTTTCAACTTTTCCGTAGCTGTATGTATGCAATGTGGGTTGGATCTAGTTTGAAAACTTCCATGGGATTTTGAACTCTATGCATTGCAAGACTAGAAGCGGGTGGTTTATATACTTTCTTTTGTTGTTTTAAGGTTATTATTCCATCATGGGGGAGGTCTCAGATTTTTAACCCAGCCCATACATGCAGTTGGTTCAGGTGAACTTAGCTTTTCATTATAATCATGAGTATGTACAACTCATTCTCCTAAATTGCTTGAAAATGTGGACTATTTAGATGTGGCTTTGTCGTTTCAGCTGTTGAATTAACTATGACTACTTTATTGTTGTAGGTTTAGAGGCATCAATTTCAGATCTAAAGGACATTGCCGTAACCTTGAAAAATGCTAAGATAGTCATTGACTCACGTGATGATGATAAGATTCAAGTGAGCTTATTCTCTTGCTGAATTTGTTTGGCTTATTCTTTCCTCATGTTAATAGTACACCTTTATAAATCAAATTGGGGATGTTTATCATTTGGGGAATGGAGTCTCCAATATACAATGATGGACAAGCAACAGCATCTTTGGCTATCAAGATTTCAACGGTTGGGTTTCAGATCCAATTTGGGCAGGGCCTAGACTTGGTTGAGATGCCTGCATCTCAGCCGAGTCACTGTAAAATTCATATGTAAATTGATGAAATTTGTTTGAGACAAAGTTCAGGACGAGAAGGTTGAGGCATACTAATCTTAACCGAGAATAGAAACAGTGTTTTGCCAAGTTGGCCACATCATTTGCACTCCTGAGAATGTGGGTGATGTAGATGTCCAGGATATGGCGTAAGATATTTGTACTCTGCACGAGCAATGAGCCATTTTATATGCCCACAAAATTATATGAAATATTCTTCAACCGATAGGGAATCTGAATTGTTAGATTAGAAAATAATTGAACTCTCTGGTGTAAGACTTCTTTTAAAGAACAGCACACGGAATCTTCACAACGGAGCTTGCTCTAACGGAAATATGAGGAAGAACAAAACGAATATATAGGACTGAAAAAATAGGAAAAACTACAACAGCAATTTGGAGTTGGAGAAAAGAAAACAAATCTAGTGCATGCTTAAAGAAACAGTCAATCTTTATATAGGCCCATACTGAAATCTGAAACCAATAATATCAAACCCTAGTTCTTTTAGACCCTACTTAAATTTGCATATTGTAGACCTCAAGGAAACTTTCCTAACTAAATAAAAAGTCTAACTTCTAAAATAGACTAACCCATGTGCAATTGTTGCTATTTTAGCAACTCATTCAAAATATTTTTAATTGCATCTAAGTTCTAGAATGAAATCAAGTTGCTGATGTCATCATGACATGGTCACATCAGAGGGCCATTGTCAGCTACTTTTTCTTGCCCTTATTTGTTCTCTTTCCTCTTTCTTGTGTTGGGACTACCTGTAAATTAACTTGGGCCGCATCAGTTCCCCCAGGTTGGAATGGACTTGGCTCTGACGAGTCAAATGCGACATATCTTTGAGAAAAGCTTCTCTGAGATTACGTAATTTTTGTTTGATCATCCATGTACTTTCTATATTCAGTTTCCCCCCTTCCACTTGATAAAATATTTGTATCCTTCCCTTCATTAGTTCAGATGCTATACGTCAAGTATATCTTCAATATCGTAGTCGCTTATTCGAAAGTTGCTACCCCCATGAAATTTATCCTTGCTTCTCAATTTCCTCGTCATGCTTTGTAATGATGCCAGTCAGTGATATTGAAAGTAGGACCCATGTCAAGGTCATCTTGTAACCCTAAATAATAACTATTAGATCCCACATTTTTGAGTATTTTGCAGTCTGATCTTCCTTTGTTTCAACTTTTGATAGAAACCTTGTCGAAATCAGAGCTTCCTTAAGAAGATCCTGATGAAATCTTCTTCTTAATTCCTTTTCTTCAATGTGCATCCACATCTTCCTTGTACTTGGTGTTGCTCTCCTCGATAGGCTTTCAAATTTCTTTATGAATTCTATGACATAACTGAGAGGCTCTGAATACTAACAGCAAGCTCTTGCAAAAAACTTTGCTGTTTGCAGCCTATGTATAGGATAATTTCAGGTATGGTTGTCAAAATTCTGCATAGATATTGCATGACCAGGAAAAAAAGGATTTGTGATTTGGAAGTATATTGAAATTTTAAAATAGAATAATGAACTCATGCTGTGGATTTAGTTTGTATCATATATTTAGTGACAAGAACATATTAAAGCCTTTTATTGAGAAGGGTTAGCTTAATAACCATTGTTAAATGTTTTATGCACAATATATTTAAGCTCTGAAATAGAAAATCTAGAATTGGTGCACCTGAATGCAGGACGTGTTAGAATCTATTGGTTTTCCACATGTAAAACACATTTGATATTTTAAATTTCAGTTCTTTTGGTAATCTGGATCAAATATCAAGGGTTTGTACTGCTTATATTTTGTAAGATATCCTCTTTCATCAGGATGGTGGATCTTAGGAATCAATGAAATGTGCATCTAAAGAATGAAGCGCATGGATCTTAGGAATCAATGATATGTGCTTCCTTTTGCAATAGCATGGGGGATCTGGAGGGAGAGAAATAAAGAATTTTTGAAGATAAAAGTGAAGATCTAGCATCGATCATTCTCAATATTAAAGGGTGCTATTTCTTTGGTCCAAAGGGTTTGATGTATGCAGAGGGATCTTCTTTGAAGACTTTGTATTTTGCCGGAACATTCTTAGCTCTAACTCTAAGGATGTTTGTTGCTAGATCTTTTGATCTTTATCTATGTGCTTTTGCTTTGCTAGCTTTTATCTTGTATCTGTCTATTGAAGGTTCTCTCAACCTCCTTAGCTGATCTGTGTATTTTATATATATATGGGCTGGGATAGAATGACTAATGCTATTCTTACTAATATTCTTACTAATGGACGTGGTGCCCACATGCGGATGAGTTAAGGAATGATTTTTGGTGATAATATTCTTCTCAATGTGGATATCAACCACACAAAAAAATCAGCTCATTCCAACATTTGTAACCTTGTGAAAAGTAGATTGCAAATTTTAAAATTTTGGACCATCCATTTTCACCGTTAAATTTAGGTTCGTATTTGGTAGGGTTAGAAGTTTTAAAAATTACTGATTTTTGGTGAGGATGATCTCCATGGTGAGGAGATCACCCTCACCAAAAATCAACCCTTAACTCATCCGCATGTGGGCACCACGTCCATTAGTAAGAATATTAGTAAAGAATAGCATTAGTCATTCTATCCTAGCCATATATATATATATATATAGTTAGTTAGTTAAAAAATGTACACACTCCATCCACATCCATCAATATCAAGTATAAAGGCTATACATGTGCCCTTCCAGCTTGTGGGTAGGTAACATAAATGAAAATTGAATATTTCTATCAGTTCTAGATATCAAATTTTATGCCTTCAAATTTTTGAACAAGGAGGCTATTATCTTATATATTTGTTAAGATATTTAATTTTCGACAAGGAATAAAGTTCATTAACAAGGGAGTGGATATTTTATTTATTAATCTATAACTCAACTCAGAAGTTCAAATGTGTTGAAGATGCCGGAACTAAATAGGGAACTGTTGCATGAATATCCACCAAATGAATTTGTGGATGGGATTAATTGTTATCAATATTTCAGCATGTTTCTTTATCCTTTACTTGGGTCGTTGTCATGATATTTCATTTCCAGGTTAGAGTGGACTTGACTGGGAAGGAGACACAAAAGGTATTTGATGATGTTTTGACAAATTTGGCTCATACTGCACCACCTGTTCCAGGGTTCCGCAAAAAGAAAGGAGGTAAGGTTTTATCATGTTTTTTTTTGTGGCATTGGCTCCTTGCCATAGATCTTGTATCGTTCTTGTATCTTTCTGATTATGGGAAATGATGTGGATACTACGATAATATTGTATTTAAGATACTGCTGCCTGCTGGGTCATGCACGTGTTCATGATCTGGACTTGCCAAATAGATCTCAGCCTGACCAGATGATCTTAAAAATCCGATTAGTTACATTATTCTAGGTATCAAAAAGATACATGGGTGATATTGATATAAAAAAGTTGAAATATAAACCCTAGAAGTGAGAGAAAAGGACTAGAAGAGAAGAATGGAAGAAACAAAGAATGGGAGGGAAAGAGGGATGTGATTTCTCCCTCTTTGTTATTTATATATTTTTTTGTAATACATGTGACCCCCATAACTTAAACACAATAAAATAGAAAATAACAAATAAGGACACTAAAAATAAAGAAATAACAATAAAGGACAAATATGCTAGCACTTCCCCTCAGGCTGGTGCGAAGATATTATACGCAGCTTGCCAATAAGAGAATAAAAAAAACTCGGTTGATTGCCTTGGTGAGAACATCAGCCAACTGTTAAGACGTAGGAACGAAGGTGGTGCATATCGCACTAGAGGGGACCTTCTCCTTGATGAAGTGACGATCAACTTCAATATGTTTTTGGACGTTGAATCGGTTTATGGGCAATGCTGATCATTGCCTTGTTATCACAATACAAGGATGTCGGGGTCGGTGGAGAACATCCTAACTCATGAAGTAACAAACATAACCAAAGCACCTCACATATACGATGGGCCATTGCTTGGAACTTAGCTTTAACACTTGGACAAATAACAACGGATTGTTTCTTGCTTCGCCAAGTGACTAGGTTACCATCCACCATCGTGTAATAAGCAGAAGTACAAAGTCTACCATAAAAGGATCCGGCCCAATCCGCATCAGTCCATGCCTCCACACACATATGGCCATGTCGTCAGAAAAGGGGACCCCTCCTTGGGCATCCTTTCAGATAGCGGAGAACTCGTACACCAACGTCAAGTTGTGTCAAGCGAGGGGCATGTATGAACTGACTGATGACACTCACTGCATAAGCGATGTCATGTCTTGTGAGAGACAAGTATATCAGTTTGTCCATTAAGCGCTGAACTCGATAGACATCCATCGAAGGCTCACCATCACTATCACACAATCTGTCTCCATTGGAGTGTCAACTAGTTTTGTTCTAAGTTTACTTGCCTCTTGAAGTAAGTCTAACACATACTTGTGATGTGAGATAAAAATACCTTGCTCGAACCTTTCTACATCAATGCTCGGAAAATACTTGAGATGGTCGAGATCCTTGACTTTAAACCGTTGACCAAGGGTAGTCTTCAATTTTTGGATCTTTGTAGGAAAGCTGTCATTAATAACCATATGATCAACATAGACAATAAGAACTATAGTGTTGGTCCCACAATGTTTAATAAATATGTAATTAACCTGGCATTGTCTATAATCCACATCATGTATAGCATGGCTAAATTTCTCAAACATGCCCTCAGAGACTATTTGAGACTGTAGAGTGACTTTTTGAGTTGATAAACCTTTCCATCAACATTATGCTTGGTGGGGTGTCCATGTAGACTTCTTCATGCAAATGACCATTGCAAGACAACATTCTTCACATCCATTTGTGGAGTTCCCAAGAAAAGTTGGCAGCCAAAGATAAAAGGACCTGAATAGAATTCACCTTCGCTATCGGGGCGAAGGTCTCCTGATAATCGATCCCATAGGTCTGTGTATAGCCTTTGGCAAGTAATTTGGTTTTGTACCTGTCAATGGAGGCATCTGACTTGTACTTCACTATAAACACCCACTTACAATCAAGAGATTTCTTCCCCTTTGGTAGCGGTACCAATTCTCAAGTTTCATTATTGCAGCGCCTTCATTTCTTCTGCCATAGCTTGTTTCCAATGTAGATTGGATAAGGCCTCTTTGACATTGGAGGGGATGGAAACAGAATACATGACGACTACAAAGGAACGATAAGATGGAGACAAGGCATGGTAGGAAACAAACTGTGAAATCGGATGTAAAGTGCAACTACGTTTTCCTTCGCGAAGTGCAATTGAAACCTCAATATCTGGGGGTTGACTTGGCTCCTTGAGGATGTGGCAGGTGGATCAACGGAGATTTGCTTATCTACTTTGCGGTAGACATTGCCATAGAGATTAGGCGCCGGTGTAACAAGTCTCACATTGTCCCCGATTGTAGTAGGTATTGGAATGAGAGGTAGATGGACAGTGGAAGGTAACCCGGGGAGATATCCATTTGGAGTAGCCTGGGCGGATCAATAATGTTGGTTCTTAAAAAAAGTGACATCCATCGTGACAAATTGACGGTGAGAAGGTGGATAGTAGCACTTCTAACCATTCTGAGAAGAATAATCAAGAAACACACTTGAATGCTTTACGGTTGGGCTTAGTGCATGCAGGACACAAGATATGGACAAAACACGTGCACCCAAAGACTTGTGTGGAAACAGTTTAGAAGGGACGATCTGGACTTAGGACTCCAAAAGGCGTTTGGAAATTCAAGACGCTAGAAGAGGTTCGTTTAATGATGTAACAAGCAGTGAGGACGACTTTAGACCAGAAGTGTTGGGGAACATTCATCACAATAAGGTTCGCACAATTTCTAATAGGCGACAATTCTTTCGCTTTGCGGTTCTATTTTGTTGTGGTATAGAAACACAAGGTTTGTTCTATCCCTTGATCCACACAGAACTGTCTCAGACCACCATAAGTGTACTCTCCACCATTATCTAGACGGCCCACTAGATCCCAATACGTTGCTTTGGTATACCCAAACTTTCCACAATGATCACATTTGGGGCTCTCTGCCAGAGGTACCCTGTGTGTATTTACCAAACTTCTTTCCACCTGTAGCCTGCCTGCTAGTCTGTTTGTTTGTTGCTATGACTAATATGTCACTCACAGGAATACTCTGTTGCCGCATTGTCTATTTTCTGCTCTCCTCACTGTTAACATAGGAGTACACAATATTCAAAGAAGGGAGTGACATGGGCTGTTACAGCTAAATGGAGCGTCGAACCAAACTTGGGGACTAGCCTTAGGGTTATAGGGGATGCAGCACCTTAGGACAAAAATCCTATGGGTTTTTTTTCCAGAAAAAACCCCTGTATCCAATTTGGAAGAAAAAAATGAGAAAAATGTGTAGATCTTTTCACTCTGATACCAAGTTGAAATATAAACCCTAAAAGTGAGAATATGAGTAGAAGAGAAGAATGGCAGAGAAAAGAGGGGTGCAATTTCCCCTTCTTTTGTTTTTTTTGTCTTTTTGTAATACATATGGGCCCAATAACTTAAACACAATAAAATAGAAAATAACAACTAAGGACACTAAAAATAAAGAAATAACAATAAAGGACAAATGCTAACAAAAAAAAAGGTATATGACTAACAGTCCAGACTCCAGATGAATTTTAGATTCATAGTGTCATGTGATCTGGTTGTTATCTAGGCTATTCAATTGGCTGGACCCGAGCATATAGGCCATGTTGCTGAAGAATATAATACTATGGCAGCATCTCATCATTCCTCTACCATGTACAATTTTAATTTTCTGCAGCTTAGTTTTAGCTACTTTAGCTAGCTCAACTTATCACTGAAAGCCAAAAAGTCTAACATCTTGTTTTGCTTGCATTGCGGCTTATCCAGGAAAAACATCCAATGTAAGTGGCTCTCAATCTTGAATTCTCTGTAGACTTGTGCCTTTGGATAATATTCCTGATTTGTAGTAACGAGCTTATCACTGCACCATGATTCTGCAGACTTGTGCTTTTAGATAATATGCCTGTTTTTAGGAAGCTCATGTTATCACTGCACCGTATTCAAACGTTCTAAGAAAAACATGCATGCTTCTATACCCACTTTGCAGTTGATAAGTAGGTGACTAATGCACATATTGAGAGACTTAAAGTGAGAATCACACATACCAACAATCCAGTAACCTACATAAATGCATGTGCACACACTACAATGTAAAAACGACTGGGGGTATATATAATGGATAATTAATTTAAAAAGTATTTTTTTATGAATATATTTTTTCAAATAAATTGTGTGAAGGGGACAAAAATATCTTCTATTACCATATTAAAGGCAAAACTTAGGTATGCCACACGACATTGACCTATTAGTTGCCTTAAAAAAAGGCACTCTTAGTTCATTAAACGACCTGAGTTCTCACCTAGGCACTATCTTTTTAGTAGGCAACCTATTAATTCATTACATGCCTGTTTACAAATAAAAATAAAATTTTCATTAAATGCCCCTTCACAGTGTTCACCCATTATTAAATCAAATATTTGGTTTCAAAAAGTTTATGAGTCTTTGGAAAAACAGTCTTGTTTAACTCTTTAATTATTTCCCATGCCATAAAATATATTTTCAATACAGCCCTTTCATAATCACTTAATTACTTGCCATGCCATTTTATCCATATTTTCAAAACAACTCCTTGAACCACTTAATTTCTTCCCTTTTTATTTCTTCTATATTTCCAAAATAGCCCCTATAACCACCTAAATCAAGTTTATCAAAAAAAGCATGCTTCACTTAACTATTAAATACAATACAACCCATAAATCTTGATAATTTGCATGTGCCACCCACTAGTTGTATATAATAGGCCATGTATTCATCGGTCTGGTAACCGTGTATGTTGATTGTTGACCTCTTTAGCACGAATCAAATCGATTATTGTTGTTTCTTATCATAATCTTTTCTCTATTACTCTCTCCTATAATGCCATAAGGTGAAGTTTTATTCTATGATAGTTAGTATAATTTTGTACATCTCTTTTTTTTTTTTTATATATAAATAGGTACCATAAGACTTCTCTTCAATCATTTTAGTCATCGAAATTTGTAGTTAACTAATATATCCAATTTATCCCATATACTTTCAAACCTTTATTGGAACATCATCAGGGCTTAGAGCCTTTCCTATCTTCATTTAGTTGAAGCTTATTTCACTTTTATAAAACTAATTTTATGATAGTTTATTTGCCTTCTTGTTCTATAGGAGTATCATGACTAGCTTCTTCTTCAAGTTTTAAGTTTTTTATGTAGCTCTTATTTAACAATTTTTTGGGGTAACTCTTCTATATTTCCCTAAATTTATTTTTTCTAGGTACGAGTCTCTCATCTTCACTCTTAATACATATAACTTGATCCATGTTTTTACTTTTCCCCTCTCATTTTGCAAGTTTATAAATATCATTCTTACTCTCTTTTCTTTTTAACCTATTATATAAGCTTTCATACGCCATACGTTTTGCTCTACTTATTACTCTCTTTGCCTGTTTTTTAACATTTTAATAATTTCAAAGTTTTTCTCGTTCCTAGTTAGTTTTCAATTCTTGTAACATGACCTTTTCTTTAATCTCTTTTTGGATTTTTTTACTGCACAATCAGTTTTAGTTTTGTAATTGACTTTTCGTTTTAGATTCTTTGACAACGTTTTTCACTCTTTAGAGACAAGTAGTCATTAATCTGATCCCCACATCACCGCAGTGTCTATATATAAATTCTATTTTCCCTCCACTGCCAATTTATTTCTAAAAGGCATTATTGTATCTCCTCTTAGGTTCTACCATCTAATTTTTTGGGTGCTTTTTAATTTACTTTGAATCTTAAAACTAAATAAATTTAAGAATTCATATTCATATGTTATTTATGAAAACTCATTATTTTCCTTGGTTTTTTTATTTTTATCATTTTTTAATCTATGCTGTTATATATTTATAATTTCAATATTATTTATAATTATTTATTAATAAGTACGAACAAGCCCAACCAATTTGAATTGTAGTTGGACCATGGTCCAACCAATTTGACATAAAATTGGTTGGATCACCCTTTCAATTTTTAAAACATTGGATCATACGGGTTATATAAACAATTATCAATGTAAATATTTGATGCATCAGATTCCCTAATTACAATCATCCTGTCGGATACAAACTGTACATCGGATTGAATTATCATAACAACTAGGTTTAATCAATAATTATGTACGTAGGACATGTCATCTGATCTAAACATCACTCATAGAACTTAAAAGGTAAAAGGTGAGAAAATTATTGACATCGGAATGAAAATAGCCAGGGAACTTTTCTTACAGTCGTTTTAGGAACGTAAGGTTCGCCAATTCTTCAGGGATTATTCCACTTAGCTGTCGTTGGGAGAAGTCACTGTTACTCAAAGTGAGATGATAACCAAATTGAGAACTTAAATTTTAAGCTTAAAACCGAAGAATTTTTTTACCGAGAAAGGTTCTTGTGGAAATATAAACCATAGGTGGTGTGGGGAAGTAGACTTGCAATGTTGGATTCTTGTCCATTTATGCAATGCAGATCTCGTCGCGATATGACGGGCCTACTTAAATGCAATACTAATTTGCTGCATTGAATTTTTATAGAGTGGTGATCGCATCGGAAGTCCCATATGCAAATTTACGTACATTGGGTGTCCTCGTGTCCTATTTTTTTGCAGTACACTTTGAACTTCAAATTGCTCGATATACTGATGTTTGCCCCTCCAAAATGTCACATGGCACACTCTTTCTGGCCCACTAATGTTTGGCCCACCAGTTGTTGGAGCTAGACACAAAAATCTGCTTAACTGGTGATTTGTAGACTTTGGATTTAAGTGCCCTAAAAATGTTTGAATCCAACGGCTAGAAATAGCCGATCTAACATAATTTTGGTTTGTAGATCGAATAAGTGGTGGGTCAACCATCCATGTTCATCAATACATTGGAGGTGGACTCCATAACCTGCTAACCATTTTATGCTATATCTACTATTTTATTGTACCAACCAGTCTCTTTGGAGACATCCAATAAAATAGTACCGGCACAAAAGAAGTGTTTAAAGTTTACCTTTTAAGACCACGAAGAAGATACCTCGATTGATGGGACATGGACTACGTTAGTTCGTGATTAACAAATTATGCCTAAGAACACGTAGGAGGCAGGCAAATTGGGAATTTGGGAAACAAGATGGGAGTTTAAGAGGGTTTAAAGCTATAGGTTCGTTGTATATTGTTTCCATTGAGGTATGAGTGCATGCAAGGTATTGATGCATATTGACAGAATCGTAAACTGTTCTTTCTTTGTTCTACTGGATGACTGATTGGAAACTTTTGCAGGTCCCGAAGAGCTTCCTTTTACAGGCCATGGGTGAAGATCGTGTCACCAAGTTTGTTATACAAGAAATAGTTAGCGGGATCATGACTGAATATGTACAGAAGGCAAGCCATCTTACTCCTTTATTCCATCATAAAAGCTCAAGCACTTACAAAAAAAACTTACATTGTTTACAAAAAAAACTTATATTGTTTTCATCAAAACCAGGAAAACCTAAAAGTGAAGAAAGAGTTCAAGACAATCCAGACACTAGAAGAACTCGAATCGGTGTTTGAACCAGGAAAGAAATTTGGGTTCAAAGCTACATTGGAGATTGAAAAGTCAGATACTGAAACAACCAGTTCAAGCTCCGACGAGGTTTAAACAATGATGTTCTCCTTTTTTTTTCAAATGATATGCATAGCAAACATTCTCCTACATTGGAAGCATCATTTCCTCCTGTCATGTTATGACTATTACTTAGTAGGTGGTATTGCAGAGAAAAACTCGTGCACCCGGCCTTGCTGTTCAAGATCCAGCGGTGCTAGGACTTCAATAACCCCCTAGACCTAGTTTAACCCATTGACTCACATTGATTGGTAATCTCTACCCATTAGATTTTAATACTTAAAGGCGTGATTCTAGCCGATGTATTCAACTATATTTTTGAGTACTAAAGCCAACGACTAAAAATCATAAAACAAGCTGATTTTTGGTATGAATGTCTACCAAGGGGTGGGCTAAACATCCATGCGGTCAGTGGGCCCAGATGGTGGCGGTGAGTAACAAAACTGTTACTAGCTTATGTTTTTTTGGCGTAGGTCAAAGCTTGTTCCATCGTCACATGCAAAACAATCATAACCATCCAATAAACTAATAGAAGCTGCATTTCAGCTATTTCGCTAATTGGAGTGCTCTGCAATCCATTAGATGCTGTTCTACTGAAGGGCATGAGCGGCGCTTGTGAATAATCTGTGATCTGAACAAAGTTGTTTTAAAATCCTACAAATTGACAGTTCCTTTCAATGAGTTCTTATATCAACATAGAATGTATCGTAATCAACAAAAAGTTTTACAGAAAATGGATTCGTATGTTAGAAAGTGTTGATACAGAAAAAGTATTATTACATGGGTCAGGCTCTCACCATTGGCCTTTTATGACCGGCGCCCGAGACAGGGTCTGTCGGGCGTGGATTTCATGAATCCAACGGTTGTTATAGCACTGAGCTGGCATTCACTCTTTGCCAAAGCAAAACACCGTTTAATCCACACCTGACCGGCCTTGTCTCAGGTGCCGGTCATGAAAGGCAGGGCGCGGGAGCCCGACCGCGCCCGGCCCATGTGGTCATGTGGACGTTGTGTTGATTATTAGGATGCTACTGAAGCACTGAATTGTTTCTCTTGCTCCAAGAACCTCGACAAAGGCTCGTCTTCCATTGCTGATGAGCATTGGTTTGGAGGATAAGTGCTGAGGGGGCGTTTTTTTAATGGGAAATTCTATTTGCACCCTACAAATTCCATAAGCACCCCGTTTGGGTGCTTTTTGGCCAAAATGCTCTTAAAGACCAAAAATACAGAAAAAAAAAAAAAAACCCAAGCACCATTGGAGGAGAAGCACTGAATTCGAAACGGGGTGCTTATGGAATTTGTGGGGTGCAAATAGAATGAGATGTACCTGTGGTAGTGGCGGCGACGACGACGATGACAATGACAACCTCCTCCTCCTTCCCAAACGGGGTGCTTATAGAATTTGTGGGGTGCAAATAGAATTTTCCTTTTTTAATATGTAAAAGAATAAAAAGTCAGACCATTTGATGGCCAAAAATTGTTGTTTACGTCTAAAACTACAGTTTTTGGCCATCGTTTTACACGTTTGTGATGTAGTCATATAGGATCATAGTTTTTTATTTTTTAGATTTATTTATGAAATGATGCCACGGAGGGGATTGAAATGAAGAAAATGTAACCAATGTCTCATGTATGAACCGTATCTTATTGTGATTGTGCAGATGATACAAATCATGGCCAGTGGTCAAGCAGTAATATTAGACCAAATGTGAATTGCTTTCAAATAAGAACATAGTTTTATGACAGGCTCACGGGACAGCCCTTCTCGGATGTGGATTTCGAGAATCCAACGGTTTTGATAGTGATAAGCTGGCCTTCACTTTTTGCCAAAGCAAACCACCCGTTGATTCTCGGTATCCACATCCGACAAGGCCTGTCCCGTGAGCCTGTCGTAAAAGGCCGGTTACGGACTCACGGGAGCCTGTGCTGTGACATAGATGCCTAATTTTATTTATTTTCCGATAAGCTTAGAGGCCGTAGTTTTAGTTTTCATAATGCAAAAATCTCATTGAAATTGAGAGGTTTTGAGTTCAACTCTCCTTGGGGCCACCCCCTAGAAGAGTAACAATAAGTGGCTCAGTCCGCATCAAAACTCTTCCAGAACACTTGGCACGTGTGGAGGGGTGACTAGCGTGTCCCGCGGGACTAGTCGGGTGCTCTGAGAGGCCCGGATGCCTTCTGTTTTTTTTTTTTTTTTTTTAAAAGGATGCGTGCAGTGTTGTGCCTATATACAAATGTTAATATATCCAATGTTGAACGGTCCATGATTATATATCAAATGTTTATCATTGTTTGACAAGTCAAATAATAGACTCTACCTCTTCCATGTGATCTGCATGTTGGGAGAAATCCATCTTAGCATTGCCCTACACGTGGCTCACGTTTATGATGAAAAAAAACTCTTGCATTGTTCTAGTAAAGAACACTTTTATTTTACAATTTCAGGATTTTTATTAAAATTCTTAATAATTACTCCTATAAAAGTTATACTGTGCTATTTATTTGAAGGAATAGAAGGACATCTCCACCCAATATTCCCAAAATAACCTCATTTTTTTTGTTTTCCAAGATTATTTATTCAGCTGGGTGTTTGGCCCATCTCTAGGTGGACCTACATACCAAACTCTTATAAGTGATTTCTAACCTTTGGATCTGAGCACCATAAATAATGCTCAATATCTACGGTTAAAAATCAACTCATGAAAACGACTTCAATGAAATCCTTTAAATCACTATTCAGGTTGATTTTTTGCATGTAGATCCACCTAGGGATGTGCCAAACATCCATAAGGTCAGTGATCTCTAAGAGTGTACCGCGTGTAAGGTGCACTCGCAACACCCGTGGCATATCTCTAGTACACCTAATACAAGAATTTAACTCTAAAATTTGCATTGGAAAGAAAATAAGAAATGAAATATCTGAAAAATACTCCAACTTTAAAATTAACCAGAAAACGGAGTTGCCTACATGAAAACAGCTTTTACGTTTATATTAATTTTTAATTTTTTGTTCTTATCGTACATTGCTCCTATCTTTTAAGTTGCGTTTGGGATTGCGGGTGACCCGCGCTTAGTGATGGGTAAAAGCAATTGGTTTGAGTATTTTAGGATGATTTTTTTCATTTTAAAAAGTTATTAAGGTTTAGAAGGGTAATTCGGGTAGTTATAAAGTGTACTTAAGTTTAGAAACTGTGATCCCCATAAACTATAAGTAGAAGTAGTTTTTTTTTCAGCAACTTCTATTTTTACTTGAAAACCCACAAAAAGTTATAAAGTTTAGAAGGATAATTCGGGTAGTTATAAAGTTATTAAAGTTTAAAAAGATAATTAGGGTAGTTATAAAGTGTACTTAAGTTTAGAAACTGCGATCCCCATAAGCTATAAGTTGAAGCAGTTTTTTTTTTCAGCAACTTCTATTTTTACCTTAAAACCCGCAAAAAGTTATAAAGTTTAGAAGGGTAATTTGGGTAGTTATAAAGTTATTAAAGTTTAAAAGGGTAATTCGGATAGTTATAAAGTGTACTTAAGTTTATAAACTGCGATCCCCATAAGCTATAAGTAGAAGCAATTTTATTTTTTCAGCAACTTCTATTTTTACCGAAAAACCGGCAAAAAAGTACCATTTCAAACAAGTGAAACTTGTTCCAAACTGTAATAAGTAGCTTTAGCTTTTTAGTACTTATTTCCTGCAATCCCATGTGCAGCCTTACTGGCACATAAAAATAAAATTGAAACAAAAAGGGATGGGATATTGGCACCTGCCCTTTTACCATGTACACCCACTTAAAAAAGACAAATCTTTAAAGGACAAACAAGTCCCTCTTTCCATTTCTCTTTACATCCACCATAATGGGAAGAGAGACTTGTTTGTCCTTTAAAGATTTTTTTTTAATTTCTTTTTATTTACATGGGCATACAGGGTAAAAACACGGGTGCCAATATCCTGTCTCTAAAGAAAAGTTGATCCAAGGGTAAGAATTTTTGCGCAAAAATTCATACCTTTTTTTTCTTCTTTGATCGATCGGCTAGAGATTTTTGTGGAAAATATACCTTAAAAGGCCGCAACAGTTGAGTATCTTTCGACTTGAAAAAGACTTTCTGGTATTTTTTATAGAAAAATTTTTTTGGCTTAAAAATATATTTTTCTGTAATAAATACTTAATAGTCAACCAAACAATCTCTTAATTTGACAAAAATCTTTTTATGAAAAAAAAGACTTTTTCAGGTCCAAAAATAGCAATCCAAACGCAACCCACCATTAATGATCTCAGCAAGGTTGCTGGAGTTTAGGAAATAAGACATCATCCAACTTCAATTCCAATTCTATATAAGACATGTACCCTTTTGTGATTCAATGCCAAAAGAAGCCAATTTGTTCTTAAGCTTGTTCTTGTATCTTTTTTTTTCCTGTGTAGGAGGAAATACTTCCATGGAGGTCTTACAGAGAGATGGAGAAATATTTACAGTAAAGAAGTTCAAACCCGTTTTGGTTCGTCCTGCAAAGAAAACGAACGATGGGCTCTATTTCCTTTCGAACCTTGATCAAACCTTGAATTCTCTCATGGAGATAGTATATTGCTACAAGGCAGATGGGAGAAGTAGTGATTCAGTGAGTGAAGTGATCAAGCAAGCCTTGGCTAAGGTCCTGGTTCATTTCTATCCTTTCGCAGGACGTCTTATAATGAGTTCCGAAGGGAAACTGATGGTGAAATGCACAGGAGAAGGTGTAACATTTGTTGAAGCCGTCGCAAATCACGAACTTGATGTGTTAGGCGATAGCACCAGCACCATGCTTGAACCCTTGAAACTCCAAAAGCTCATTCATATTGTTGAGGGAGCACGAAACATCTTAGAAACACCGTTATTGACAGTGCAGGTATGATTGAAGCCTGTATTCATGCATACATTTTTATTTGCATATGAAGTATTGTGAGTCACCCTAGTTAGTAAATTCGGTATTATTCGCGCGTTTAGTACACGAATTAATTTTTTGTATATTTGATGAAGCGTTTAATACGGCCGTACAAAATAAAACAACCAAAAAAAATTGTGAATTTTAATATTACACGAATAAAATTATTAACACGTATTATTTGCGTTTAATACACAAAATTTGTATTTTTTTTAAATAAAAAGGTATTAAACGGCTGTATAAAATAAAAAAATCGGTAAAATTCAAGCTTTTCAGGGCTAAACGAATAACACTTCAACAATGACCGAATTTTCATATCTTGGAACTGAATTAAACTCAAACTTTATCTGTTCCGAATCTTTGCCTCGTGACGAACTGCTAACTATGGTCATGACTCCGAAGGAAGAGGTTTTGAGTTCAACTCTCCTTGGGGCCACCCCCCTAGGAAGAGTAACAATAAGTGGTTCAGTCCACATCAAACTCTCCCAGAATACTTGGCATGTGTCGGAGGGTGACTAGTGTTTCCCGGGGGACTAGTCGGCGGGTGCTCTAAGAGGCTTGGATTCAAGCATATGATATTCATTTATCTTTACTATTACTGTTACAAAGTGAAGTGCCCTTTTAGAGGGTTATTTGAAGCATAGTTTAAAGAACGGCCATTATAACGGATTCGGACCTCCCCCGTTATGTTATGAACCGTTAAAACACTGAAAAAATAATGGCCGTTATTTTTCCATTATAACTAAAATAACGACCGTTATTTTCTGAAAATATTTAAAAAAGGCTGTTATTTCCATTTTTTTCGATTTTTGAAAATTTGAAATTTCAAAATTTGAATTTCAATGCCCTTTTTTTTTTGTTATTTTCCATTTTTGCGCCTGAGCGCGGTAACGCCCCCGGTCCGTTATACCGTTATAAAGTCTCCTTTTAAACCTTGAATTGAAGCTGGAATTTATTTTTTTTTCTAATTATAACCCACATTTTTAACAAAACTATATGAAATACAGTTATATATATATCAAATTTAAAGGGTAGAACTGAAAGTTCTTAAGGTTGACTAAAGAGAAATAAATTTGCGTGATCCTATATTAATTTAAAATTTCTTAAACTACCCTTTATGAGTAGCAATATAATTTACAAAAAAAAATCCTAAGTTAAGCATAAAACCAAACAATTACACACTCCAAATGTTTTAAAACTAGGAACTTGGACTCGACTCGGAAGTCCATCGGGTCACGTCACCTCGATGACTCGGTGAGTCATTAAATTAATTATATAAAAAATAATATTTATTTAAAAAAACTGAGAAAAATCATAAAATATAAAAATACTAAAACATTTAGAAATTAAAAAAAAAAAGAGTTTCGAGTCGAATGGACCTTTAAATGGTTGCCTCGACCGAGTTTCGAGTTGACTTGGACGAGTTTTCTAGGTTAACTTGCCGAGGCTTGCAAATCCGAGTTTATATACCGAGTCGACTCAAAATACGATCGAGTCGAGTCGAGTTGGCGAGTTTAAAAAGATAGACTCCAATAATACGCCCCCTCAGCACTTTACCGAGACTCAACCCACGATCTACTAAGACCTTCTGCTTTGATACCATGTTGACAACCACTTTACTCTAAAAGCTTAATTAAGTTATTAGAGGGAGGCGTAACTACGAATATTAAAGGGTCTACAAGTCTAAGAGAGGCTGAGTGCTGGCCATACTAGTCTAAGAGAGGCAGAGTGCTGGCCATACGACCAAACAACACTCTAATAATAGTAGTGTCCAACACCAATAAAGTTGTGACACGTGTACGATGGAAACTGGGAGACCATGCCAACCCATTTTCCCTTTAATTTTGCATGTTTTGTTTTTTGAAAAAAGGGTATATTCCTTAGGTAACCTGGAACTCTCCTTCAGAGTTGGACGTTTTAAGTGTCCAACTACAGGTGACTCTATAATTACATGTGATATGGTACGGTTCTTAATATTTTTTAGACTTCTGCACCTTCAGGTGACAAGGTTCAAGTGTGGAGGCTTCGCTCTTGGAATAGGAACGAACCACTGCATCACTGATGCAAAATCATTAATGGACTTCATGAATTCGTGGGCTGAAATAGCTAGAGGCTTACCCTTAACCGCTCCTCCATTTCTTGATCGATCGATACTGAGATCTCGAGAACCTCGCATAATTGAATTCCCCCACCATGAATATGCGAAGAACAATTACACATTAATGAACACTGTTTCAATCCGCCAAGAACAGCAAATGTTATATAGATCCTTCTGTTTCGATCCTGAGAAGTTGAACCAACTGAAAAGAACAGCCATGGAAGATGGTGGTATAAACAGCTTCACAAATTTTGAATTGCTCACAGCATTCGTATGGCGCACTCGAACCAGAGCACTTATGATGGAACCTTACCAACAAACAAAAGTACATATCATTGTTGATGGGCGGCCTAAATTCAATCGGCCGTCGTTTCCCAAAGAGTACTTTGGCAATGGCATTGCACTCATATGTTGCATGTGTAGTGCAGGGGAACTGACTGAAAGTCCGCTATCATTCGCCGTTAAATTGGTGCAAGAGGGGATTAAATCATTGACGGAGGACTACATTCGATCGGCGATCGACTTTTTAGATTTAACAAGAGCAAGCCCATCATTTGAAAATTCTTTTCTTATCAGTAAATGGACTAGACTGCCTTTCTACACTGTTGATTTTGGTTGGGGAGATCCAATCCAAGTAGGGCCTGCAGCATCTTTGGTACATTATGCTGCTTTGCTTCTCTCTCAAAATAAGGAAGGAAAGAACATAATTCTGTCATTGGGTTTGCCTACTTCTGCCATGATCATCTTCCAGGACTTGATGCAGTTAAAGGTTCAGATAAGATCAAGTATTTGATCAATCAAAACCAGCAAACATTTGGACTCATATCTGCTGTTCAATTCCTATTTTCTACCAATTTGTTCCAAATTAGTGTATGTGTGTCAAATATTTGTAAAAAAAAGCTGCCGTCTGGGCCCACTAAACGCATGGATGTTTATCTCACCCATTGGTAGACATTCATACCAAAAATCAGCTTGTTTGATGATTTTTAGGCATTGGTTTTAGTACTCAAAAATAATGGTTGATTCCAACGGCTAGAAGCACGCCTTAAGAAGTACTAAAATCTAATGGCTAGAAATTACCAATCAAGGTGATTTTTGGCGTGTATATCCACAAAGAGGTGGGCTGAACATCCATGTGGTCAATGGACCCAAATGGCAGCGGTGAGTAACAAAAATCGTGCTTCCGCAAACTAAAAAGTTTTGGGTATATCTTGTTACATCTTTTTCCTATGTTTTATAGTTTACTAGTAGGGGATTGCAATGCCTGTGCCTGAATAGTAGATGTTATGGGTTAATTTTCAGTTGACTTAGGATCATAGTTAGCAAAAATATGTTTCGGGAAATGTCGAGTACAATTTGGATTTGTCATTAAAAATTCGGCTGAAATAATTTAGAAAAAAAAACTAATGGTGCGTTTGATACGCGTGCAAATTGGGTGTGCAAATAGGTTTACGCGCGCAATCGTTTCCCACGCATGTTTGGTACGCATGCATTCGGCAATTTGTACATGCACACGGGAAATGAATGCTCGCCCTCTTTAGCAATTAAAAACCCATTTCACCCCCTGAGCAATCATTTACACAACTTCCTTGTGCAAATGATTTGCATAAGGTACAAATTAAAATCTAATATTTTCTCAAATCAAGCCCTATCTTTCCAAAAAAATAAAAAAACAACAGAAATAATAGAAAAAGTGGCATTGAAATTTAAAATTTAATATTTGAAAATTTAAAGAATGAGAAAAATGAAAAAAAATAATGAAAAAATAATGGACCTTTTTTTCAAAAAAGAATGGTCATTATTTTCGTTACAACATAAAATAACAATCGTTATTTTTGACCATTTTAACATACATAACGTAACATGGGAGCTCCGAATCTGTTACAACGGCTGTTATTTTTGCCATAACAGATTCGGACCTCCCTCGTTACTTTATATATCGTTAAAACGCTGAAAAATATATACTGGAAAATAACGACCATTATTTTCCGAAAAAACAAAAGTCCATTATTTCTATTTTTTCCATTTTTTTTCGTTTTTGAAAATTTGAAATTCATGTTCAAATATGTGGGGCCCACATATTTTGTGCTTTCCTAAGTGAACATGCAGGCGAACCAAATTGTAGTAAATATGAACAGTGCGTAAATTTTGAAATTTGCTTATGCAAAGTTAGTGCGATCCAAACGCAAGAAAATAGTATGGGTGCGCAAACCATTGCACGCGCAAACCATTGCATGCGTAATGGTTTGCATGTGTACCAAACAGACCCAAAATTACTTGAAAAGTAGCTTTCAGCTATTTTTTATAAAAAGACATTTTGGCTTGAATAAAATATTTTTATGGAATAAATACTTTTAAAAAAAATGGTAATCCAAACAATCTATTATTTAGGAAAAGTCTTTTTGTGGAAAAAAAGACTTTTTTAAGTCTAAAAATGGCAATCCAAACACTCCCTAAGTCTTTGACCACCCTCTAAGGGTTTATTTGTTATATAACGAGTGGGTGGCCCGTGCCCACAGCACTCCTTCACAAAACATTTGCCAAAATCGGATGTAAGTGGCTGAGATCCACCGTCCAGTTGGGGTGTGAAGCCAATAAGAGTGGGGATAAGTGGGGAGACAATTTTCTTGTTTTGTTATGTAGACTAGTGGGTGCCCTGTGCCATCGGCACTCCTCGACTAAGAATTTGTCAAAATCAGGTGAGTGGCAGAGATCCACCGTCCATTTGGGGGAGGATTAGATCTCGGCCCTTCTTTGTTGATGCTTATAAGAGGAGGTATAAGTAGGGAGACAACCAATGTGTTTTGCTCTATAGAATAGTAAATGGCCCATGCCCACGGCACTCTCGGACAAAAGCGTTTGCAAAAATTGGGTGCCTTCGGCACTCAAACAGTATAACGGACTGGGGCGTTACCATTTTTTCCATTATAATGGCTGTTATAACGGATTGTAACGCACAGAGGGAGAAATGGGAAAATAACGGAAATAACAAAAAATAACCGTGTTGAAATTTCAATTTTAAATAAATTGAGGTCAAATGAGGTGGATTGAGTGGTTGAAATCTAACCGTCCACATTAGATCGATGGATTTGATCTCAATCACTCTTTATCTAACCGTCCACATTAGATGGATGGATAAAATAAGAGAATACAACTGAGTTGTCTTGATATATGCGTGGGTGGCCCGTGCCCGCGGCACTTTCCGACAAAGTGTTTGTCAAAATCAGGTGGGAGTTAATCTCAGCCATCGATATGAAGCATAGTGGATCTCAGCCACTCATTATTGAAGCCATATAAGATAAGGGTATAAGAAAATCATTAAATTTCTATTAAATTATATATTTTTTTAATTTTAAATTTTAAATTTTCAAATTTCAAATTTTAAAATTTGAATTTCAGCACCACTTTTTTCCGTTAAAATCATTAAAATGAATTAAAATATATTTTTAAGATAAGAGGGGTATAAGAAAATCATTAAATTTATTAAATTATATTTTTTTTAATTTTAAATTTTAAATTTTAAATTTTCAAATTTCAAAATTTAAAATTTGAATTTCAGCACCACTTTTTTTCCGTTAAAATCATTAAAATGAATTAAAATATATTTTTTTTATTTTTGCCCCTGGCCGTTTCAATCCGTTTTAACTGTAACACCCCTCTCGAGGCATAGGCTCTTGAGCCTGACCCTTGGACTATATGTAAATCCAACCCATTTCATTCCTTATATGTAGGTAAATAGTAGGTGACCCGTGCCCACGACACTCATCGACAAAGCGTGGGTCAAAATTGGGTGTGTGTGGCTGAGATCCACCGTCCATTTGGTGTGATAAGATCTTGGCCATCCTTTATGAAGCTGGATAAGATGGGGAGACAACCATCCTGTTTTGTTATATAGACTAGTGGGTGCCCCGTGCCATCGGCACTCCTCGACAAAGAATTTGCCAAAATCAGGTAAATGGCGGAGATCTACCGTCCATTTGGGGGAGGATTAGATCTCGGCCCTTCTTTGTTGATGCTTATAAGAGGATGTATAAGTAGGGAGACAACCAATGTTGTTTTGTTATATAGAATAGTAAATGGCCCATGCCCATGGCACTCTCCGACAAAAGCGTTTGCAAAAATTGGGTGCCTTCAGCACTCGAACGGTATAACGGACTGGGGCGTTACCGTTTTTTCCATTATAACGGCTGTTATAACGGATTGTAATGCACGTAGGGAGAAATGGGAAAATAATAGAAAAAACAATAAATAACGGTGTTGAAATTTCAATTTTGTATAAATTGAGGTCAAATGAGGCGGATTGAGTGGCTGAAATCTAACCGTCCACATTAGATCGATGGATTTGATCTCAACCACTCTTTATCTAATTGTACATATTAGATGGATGGATAAGATAAGATAATACAACTGAGTTGTCTTGATATATGCATGGGTGGCCCGTGCTTGCGGCACTTTCCGACAAAGTGTAAGCCATCGATATTAAGCATAGTGGATCTCAGCAACTAATTCTTGAAGCCATATAAGATAAGAGGGGTATAAGAAAACCATTAAATTTCTGTTAAATTCTATTTTTTTTTTAATTTTTAATTTTTAAATTTTAAATTTTAAATCTTGAATTTCAGCACCACTTTTTTTTGTTAAAATCATTAAAATCCGTTAAAATCTATTTTTTCCATTTTTGCCCTGGTCGTTTCAATCCGTTTTAACAGTAACACCCCTCTCGAGGCATAAAAAGTGGGGTTCGTGAGCCTGACCCTTGGGCTATATGTAAATCCAACCCATTTCATTCCTCATATGTAGGTAAATAGTAGATGATCCGTGCCCATCGACAAAGCGTTTGTCAAAATTAGGTGTGAGTGGCTGAGATCCACCGTCCATTAGGTGTGATAAGATCTCGGCCATCCTTTATGAAACCAGATAAGAGGGGGAGACAACGGTCTTGTTTTGTTATATAGACTAGTGGGTGCCCCGTGCCATCGGCACTCCTCGACAAAGAATTTGCCAAAATCAGGTGAGTGGCGGAGATCCACCATCCGTTTGGGGGAGGATTAGATCTCGGCCCTTCTTTGTTGATGCTTATAAGAGGAGGTATAAGTAGGGAGACAACCAATGTGTTTTGTTATATAGAATAGTAAATGACCCATGCCCACGACACTCTCCGACAAAAAGCGTTTGCAAAAATTGGGTGCCTTAGGCACTTAAACGGTATAACGGACTGGGGCGTTACCGTTTTTCCCATTATAACGACTGTTATAACGGATTGTAACGCACAGAGGGAGAAATGGGAAAGTAATAGAAATAACAAAAAATAACGGTGTTGAAATTTAAATTTTGAATAAATTGAGGTCGAATGAGGCGGATTGAGTGGCTGAAATATAACCGTCCACAGGGTGGCCCGTGCCTGCGGCACTTTCCGACAAAGTGTTTGTCAAAATCGGGTGAGAGTTAATCTCAGCCATCGATATGAAGCATAGTGGATCTCAGCCACTGATTCTTGAAGCCATATAAGATAAGAGGGGTATAAGAAAACTATTAAATTTTCGTTAAATTCTATTTTTTTTTTAATTTTTAATTTTTAATTTTAAAATTTTAAAATTTAAAATTTGAATTTCAGCACCAATTTTTTTCCGTTAAAATTCATTTTTTTCATTTTTGTCCCTGGCCGTTTCAATCCGTTTTAACGGTAACACCCCTCTCGAGGCATAAAAAGTGGGGCTCCTGAGCCTGACCCTTGGGCTATATGTAAATCCAACCCATTTCATTCCTTATATGTAGGTAAATAGTAGGTGACCCGTGCCCATGGCACTCATCGACAAAGCGTTTGTCAAAATTAGGTGTGTGTGGTTGAGATCCACCGTCCATTTGGTGTGATAAGATCTCGGCCATCCTTTATGAAGCTGGATAAGATGGGGAGACAACCATCCTGTTTTGTTATATAGACTAGTGGGTGCCCCGTGCCATCGGCACTCCTCGACAAATAATTTGCCAGAATCAAGTAAATGGCGGAGATTCACTGTCCATTTGGGGGAGGATTAGATCTCAGCCCTTCCTTGTTGATGCTTATAAGAGGAGGTATAAGTAGGGAGACAACCAATGTTGTTTTGTTATATAGAATAGTAAATGGCCCATGCCCACGGCACTCTCTGACAAAAGAGTTTGCAAAAATTGGGCGCCTTCAGCACTCAAACGGTATAACAGACTGGGGCGTTACCATTTTTTCCATTATAACAGCTGTTATAACGGATTGTAATGCACGTAGGGAGAAATGGGAAAATAATAGAAATAACAATAAATAACGGTGTTGAAATTTCAATTTTGAATAAATTGAGGTCAAATGAGGCGGATTGAGTGGTTGAAATCTAACCGTCCACATTAGATCGATAGATTTGATCTCAACCACTCTTTATCTAACCGTCCACATTAGATGGATGGATAAGATAGGAGAATACAACTGAGTTATTTTGTTATATGTGTGGGTGGCCTGTGTCCGCGACACTCTCCGACAAAGTGTTTGTCAAAATCGGGTGGTAGTTAATCTCAGCCATTGATATGAAGTATAGTGGATCTCAGCCACCCATTACTAAGCCATATAAGATAAGGGGAGGTATAAGACAACCACTGTCACTTGTTATATAGATAGTGGGTGGCCCGTGCCAAAATCGAGTGTGAGTGGCTGAGATCCACCGTCTATTTTGGAGGTAAGATCTTGGCCCTTCTTTGTTGAAACATATAAGAGGGGGTATAAGTGGGGAGACAACTTCCCTATTTTGTTTTATAGACTAGTAAATGGCCCGTGCCCACAGCACTCCGTGAAAGAAGTGGTTGCAAAAGTTGGGTGGCTCCGGCACTCAAACGGTATAACAGATGGGTGGCGTTACTGTTTTTCCGTTATAACGGATTGTAACGCATATGGGCAAAAATAAAAAATAACGGAAATAACGACGCTAAATTTAACAGAAAAATAACTGAAATAATGGATGCTATTTAACTTAAGCATTAAAACGGTACATAACATAACGGGGGAGGTCCTAATCCGTACTACAGTATCATCCCAATGTCACCATCTGCCGTGCTTTTGGGCCCATTGACACCCTTTATTGGTGGTCATACACCAAATCCTTGCCTATGTAGTGAAGTTTCATATTTCCACAAAAATCATAGCCTGAGATGAATAAATGAGGGGGATTGAGTGGCTGAAATCTAACCGTCCACGTTAGATAGATGTGATCTCAACCACTCTTTATCTTATGAAGCCGGATAAGATAAGAGATAAGACAACTTCTCTGATTTGTTATATAGACTAGTGGGTGCCCCGTGCCATCGGCACTCCTGGACAAAGAATTTGTCAAAATCAGGTGAGTGGCAGAGATCCATCATCCATTTGGGGGAGGATTAGATCTCGGCCCTTCTTTGTTGATGCTTATAAGGGGAGGTATAAGTAGGGAGGCAACCAATATGTTTTGTTATATAGAATAGTAAATGGTCCATGCCCACGGCACTCTCCGACAAAAGCGTTTGCAAAAATTGGGTGCCTTAGCCACTCAAACGGTGTAACGGACTGGGGCATTACCGTTTTTTCCATTATAACGGCTGTTATAACGGATTGTAACGCACAGAGGGAGAAATGGGAAAATAACAGAAATAACAAAAAATAATCGTGTTGAAATTTAAATTTTGAATAAATTGAGGTCAAATGAGGCGAATTGAGTGGCTGAAATCTAACCGATGGATTTGATCTCAACCACTCTTTATCTAACCGTCCACATTAGATGGATGGATAGGAGAATACAACTGAGTTGTCTTGATATATGCGTGGGTGGCCCGTGCCCGCGGCACTTTCCGACAAAGTGTTTGTCAAAATCAGTTGGGAGTTAATCTCAGCCATCGATATGAAGCATAGAGGATCTCAGCCACTCATTATTGAAGCCATATGAGATAAGATGGGGTATAAGAAAATCACAGTCATCACTTGTTATATTTACTGTGGGTGGCCCGTGCCCTCAGCACTCCGTCAAAGCATTTGCCAAAATCAGGTGTGAGTGGCTGAGATCCACCGTCATTTGGAGGAAAAGATCTTGGCTGTCTTTTGTCAAAATAGATAAGAGGGGGTATAAGTGGGGAGACAACTTCCCTGTTTTGTTATATAGATAATATAATAGATCAAGGCTTTAAATGACTCATTATGACATTATAATTGTACCTTATAATACTTGGCCCCATCATTCCCCAAGGTAGTCCCTACCTATACCCCTTGCCGATGGGACGTCTCATACCTACCACATACGATACATCTCATGCCTGCGCATGTTGGTACCTGGAATTAACAGTAACAGAATGATGAGGGATGGGTTGACGAATTAAAGCTTCCTATACACACGTCAGAGGGTAAATACCTACCCTCATAAGCTGCCATGCCCCCGTCATTTTAAGCAACTGTAGACGCAAAGTCTCAACCATTTCCCTCCCTATAAATAGGCGCCTCATTCATTGAGGAAGGGATCCAAAATCTAAAAATTCTATCGCCAAAGTTTAGGTGTCTAGAAAGACTTACACGGAATTTTACATGCCTATGTGAGGCCCACGTGGCGTGAGTCAAGGGCTATGCTTTGGTGAAGATGATCTTCTCGTCATGTTGATCATCCTCACAAAAAATAATCCTATTCTAAAATTTCTAACACTATCAAAGTAAATGGTGAAATGGACGATCCAGAATTCTTTAACTTGTAAACCACTTTTCATAGGGCTAGAAATGTTGGAATCGGCTGACAATTGCTCAGGATGATCTCTATGGTGAGAAAATCATCATCACACGAATTGAGCCCTTGAATCATCTCAATGTGGGCCAAGAGAGTCGTGTAAGAATATTCTGACCCTTATATTCATCATGGGTTTCATAAACAGGTCTAGGGATGAGTTCCAAGCCCATGAGGAAAAATGCTTAAAACTAGCAGTTCGGAATTAGAACTGGTCAGATTCATGTACATACTAGTCGTTATACGACTGCTTTCCTGCCAAATTCAAATTCGATTAAAAAAACAAGAGTTTCCATGCTCTGAACCAAATCATCTTTTTGTTGCAGAGGTATGCGGAACATAAACTTAATCCCCCATAACCACACACAAATTATCTCAAACGGCTATGAACAGGACACCTTCCTGCTCATCGAGCTTATTTGTCTTTGCTTGATCTGCAACTCCATGAATTATGCCTCCAATATTTTCCAACAGATAAAAAACTGGACTGCTAATAGTGGATGAATTCATCGAAGGCAGGCGGGAAGTTCATGGTCAGGTTCTGAAAAGTCCCGTTGGGTTCCAATAGATCCATTCAGATGAAACTGATGGAATTATATACTAAATGTGGGGAATTTGAAGACATAAGATGGGTCACAGAGGTTTGGTGGATTTGGGATTTGAGATCTTCCACTCCATGACCATGGATTATGGGTTCGAGCCCCTAGTTGATCACTTTCGGATGCATGATTGATCTTCTTGGCCATGTGGGTCCTCTCGAAGTGGCCTATAACTTCAATGGAAGATTGAGTGTAGCACCAGAGCATATTATCTGGGCAGGCTTTGCTTAGCTCCTGTAAAATCCTTTGAAACCTGAAACAAAGGAACAGGTAGTGAAGATAATTATAATCGCCGGTGCAGTTGCTGGCTAGGGAACTTGTGTTTCTGTCGACCTAATCAGAGAAGGGAGGAGGGAGCAGGAGGGAGGACGACAATGTAAGAGAGTTGAATTCAGGAGGAATCAGTCAGGTTGTAGTTTGGTAGAAGTGAAGAATGAGATCCACAAGTTCCTTTTGGGATTCCTCAGAGAGCCCAAAAAAGGGAGGAAATCTGTAGAAAGTTATAGTGGATTTGAACCTAATTTTGAGATCAGAAGGTATTCCTCAGCAACAGAAATTGTTTTCCGGGACATCAAGGAGAAATGAGCTTTGTCAATCCAAGAAAGAAGTCTATAAAAGGATGGTTCGATGATCCGGTCAGGCTAATTTTTAGTGTAAGAAGTATTCAAAATTGTACCATCCAATGAGGAGCCCCACCCTCTCTCATGTAAACTACTTGCTGTCTTGTTTATCATTTTAATGAAGACTTGCTAGTTGAAGAGGATTCACCTAACAGAATCTTGTTTGCCTTGTTTTCCTGAAATGGGCCTTGTAGAGTAGCGAACATATTTGAGCATATGGGATATTTTTCATGGGAAGTACTTTACTCTATACTTAAAAGGTGTTAATGATGCCACAACCCATTCGCCGAAAATGATGTACATAGGCATTCCCTGTATAATAGGGGATGATGTCCCCTAAATTTCTCGTTTAATATACTCTGTAACTACTTACCAAGAATTGAAAAGAAAAAGGCTAATGCTCAAAATTCGTAAACCTGTCACCTGGTATGTCTCGAGTATTGAAATCCCATCTACTTCCAACCACTGATAATGAAAGTATGAAACTAAAATGAAGGCCGGACTCTCTCATGACCAGAGGTGCTATCTTCATCCTCAGAATCAACTTCAGTACCTGATAAGCTTTCTTCATCAAGATCATCGTCATCCTCAGAATCTCTTTCTGTTTGTTCTTGATCTGTGGAATCATAATCAATGTCTGAAACATCGGTTGAGAAGCCATCACTAGTTGAATTGAGGCTTTCTGCCTCTATCATTTTGGATTTTCCTGGTTTGATGGAACCTTTTCTTGCGCTTGAAGAGGTTGAATCAGAATCCCGACAATTTGGGTCGCCATAAAGTGCAACATGCCTATAATAAAGCTCTAATTCCTTCTCGGCTATAGCAATGAATCGCCTCACAGACTCGAGAGATTGCTCATACTTCGATTTTTCCAGAGCCTAGAATAAGTTTTGAAAATTTCAGTGGCCAAATGATAAGAGTTAGAAATTAGTGGACTGTTAAGTTAAAAAGTATATATATAAAAGACACATGCTGTGAACACAGTATTAGGTTAATAGTGTGTGATTTTATCCTTCTACAGTACTATTTGTTTTCTCATTATTAGTATCCTTTCCATGTACTTTCTACAAGTGATAGGCCTTCATCCTAACTGCACTAGTGGCCCACATATACATCAAACCAGACATCTTAATCAGTTTACCAATGCCTGATCAGCAAAAGGCCCTAAATCATAGTGACAAATCAATCTCAAACATCTGATGATGATTATGATGCTTGCCAACCCCAAACTTTTGGGATAAGGCATAGATGATGATGATGACCTATTGCTTAAAGTTGGAACCCCAGAGTAGATACTATTAAAGCTTAGGAAAATTCATACATCATGCTTCTGATTTCCTGATCAAAATGAACTTTGACATGCCAAGTAGTGGCCAGCCAATAAAAATCTGGTCCAACAAGTCGGTGGGCGATGTGCATAGTATGAGATAGACACAGAAGTTTGTCACTGTTCCTTTCTATAAATCTATGTACTTCTTTCCAGTGCCTTATGCCTTCTTATTAAGTACTTATTATGTGATGATATATGCTTTGAGGTTTATCATATAGTCCCCCATGCTGGGGTATTCCTAGAGCTCCTTGCCTGTTATCAAGAAAAGGTGTCAAACATAAAAAACCTGAAACTCCTTATGTTAAAACAGACAAAAACAAAAATAATAGTATATAATTTGAGGATTACCATTTCCAGAGCACATTTTACTTCTTCAGGAGCAGCAATGTTTTTTCACTCCCATTTTGTTGTTTCATCCACAACACTGAAAAAACATTAGAGCTCTTGTGGAAGTAAAATGTGCTCAGAAAATTGTAAGTCCTTGATAAATATTTTTACACAAGAAAATTGAAAACACCCACAATGTAAAATGTATTGAAGTTACTAAAAAGCAAGAAAGACAAAAACATCAATAAATCAAGGTTTCTTTCAACTACCTATTTCTAGTGTGCCTAAGTCAGCAGTTGTTTTATAAAAATAAACTCTCCTTGTAAAATGGATTGTAGCAATTTAAAAGGAAAATATTATAAAAACATTCATAAGATTTGAAAGGGAGATCATCATCATAAGCCTTATCCCAACATGAAAGAGAGAAATTTGCAAAAAATAAGCATTGGAAAGAGTTGGATGACATACCCTTTTCTTGGACAAAGTATCTATAGGTGACATGACTTCTGGCTGAACATAATTCTTTCCCCGATAAAATATAATTGTGTCATCTCCAATTACCTGAATTGGGATCCCACCACTCAGTCTAGCAATCTCCTCTGCGTACTCATGTACCTGACCGGGTTTACATGGCTTGCAGATGACCTTAACAGTTTCATGCTTCTTCCAGTGTAAATGCATATTAAGAATAACACCTCCAAAGACCCCCCTTCTGCCGACTGGTACATAATTAGACCTTTTCTGGGCCATCTTTTTCATGTAGAACCGTTCCTCGCCCGTCAGGTTTTCCTGTTCAATAATTGGACCTTGGAGTCTAGGAACTTCATACCTCTTGAGTCTTTCGATCAGTAAGCCTTCCTTAATTTTGGCCTGCAATGAGGAATTACTGAAATAATTAATTAATTCTGTTTCTCTGTATTTAACATTACCCTTAATGGTCGCATCAATGGTTTAGTAATAGAAAAGATCCAACGCACCGTCCAGTAGACTGTAAGACTGTTCAGCACCATACCCGTATAGGTTACACATGCCAAAGAGTCAGGTCCAATGTTCTATGGCTCTGACCTAGGAGATCTATACCGAAAATTGAGTTTGTAAACATTTTTTTTTTGTTTTTGCTTTTGGGGTGGTAGTATTGAGCCAGTGCTATAGGAGCCCTTGGTAGAATCCATTAAGTATTTGGTCCTAGATTTCCTCTTAGAATTATTCATATCGATGTTCAAAATCTGCAAGTCAGCATAGAAATGTGCCTCTAGATTTTTATTTATTTTTGGTAAGTAAATGTCCCTCTAGATTTCAAAGTTTGACTCAGTCGAGTCAATGAAAAGACTGCAAACAAAGCTTAAATTTGGATTTATTACTTGGTGTCCAACTGAACTGAGCTGACTTGCCAAAATATGAGCCAGTTAGAATGTTTGTGAACATTGTTTTATAAATTCAAATGAAACAAAAACTGCCAAAATCTAAGTTAAAAAAAAAATGTAACACAATTGTTGTGTTGTGGTCCCATCCTTAACTGGAATACAAGAAAAAGAATACAGGGGAATAAGAAAACATTGGGTTTGATGCTGTTGCTCAATATGTTATCTCATACTGAACCGCAACCATGAGGATACAGATTTGTTCCCAGCTCATCCATCAAAATGCAAACAGAAACTAGGAAAATAGAAAACAATGGGGAAACTATACCCAATCTACAGTGCAATTCATCACTCCACTTGACAATTAAAAAAATAGATCACATATCCAAATGTGACCCACTACAGAAAAATATTTCCATTTTCTGGGTTACTGAAAGGAAAGAAGACATACATGAAAACAATGTTAAGTTTCACTATATAATTTGATTCATGTCGAGACATTTCGTGTGAACAGTAAATTTCGACCAACCAATAATATAAATATGTATTGTTTCGGTCAAAATGTTTTGACATGTATGGAAACATTTCAATCGAAAGTAGGAAATATCCCATTTGAGTCCAAAACAACCCAAAATCCCATATTTGATCCAATTAACCCCTCCCCATCTATTCTTCATAAAAAAACGACCAATCCATTGTAGATTTCTTGGTTAAAAACCACGCAAACTGACCATGAAGATGAATTGAAGCTCGTTTTGACTTTTTTTCAAATTTGAAATCTCTTGTTATTAATTAATTTTGTTGTTGTCTATTGCTATAAATGGATAGATTAGGTGAAAATGCATCAAATCTATGGATTTATAACGCCTTTACATCAGATTTGTGCATGGATTGAAGATCGTTTAGGTAGAAAATTCATAATTTTGGGAAAACCCCAATTTTGTTAGTTTTCATCTATAACCCCGCGCTCTTGTTCTTGGGGGATCCTTTACCATTAATAGCTTGACCAAGAATCTTGTTTTAATTCCAATCAACAAAGGGAAAAGTACATATTTACCAAGTAAAGTGGCACTCCCTCCACACTGCTGAAAAGATTGGTTGTAATTACTCTAAATTTTGGCCATTTCTTTCTTCCCAAATAAACAGTTACACACTATATAAAAGAGAAAGCAAGGATGCTAATCATTTTAAATGGTTTCTATAAGAAGGTTACATTCATAAATGTCCAAGTTCTAGGATATGTCCAGACACACACACTAAAAACAAAGAAACTCCAAAGCTGACGTTTCAATTATCCTCACTATCTGTCATTTTTTATCGGTACATCACTATTTATCATCACCCACAAATGTGTATGGTTTTACTTTAGTAATTAAAAGTTAATAAATGTTATATAAACCGTATGGTTTTACTTTCGTTTTTTAAGAAACATTTAATACGGCCGTATAAAATAAAAAAAATCAGAAAAATCAGAAAAATCAAGAATTTTAATAGTATACGAATAAAACACGTATTATTCGTGTTTAATTTAAATAAAAACGTATTAAACAGCCGCATAAAATAAAAAAAATAGGTAAAATTCAGGCCTTTTAAGGCTAAACGAATATAAGATTTCAACAATGACTGAATTTTTATATCCTGGAACCGAATTAAACTCGAGCTTTTCCCGTTTGCCGTATGCCGAATTGCTAACTATGGTTAAAACATTGAACTGTTTTTTTTAGGCCAGGCCATGACATGAAATTTCTAAACAGGTCCTTAGCGGACCCTATTCTCCAAAGTGAGAGCAAATTGACAATAAAATCACGACGAAATGAGGGCATCACACGCATGTGCCGGATGAGAGGAGCAAATTGGGATTCTATGGATGTTGATGTGGGTCTAGGCATCATACTTGCTCGACCCAGAAACTTATGATACAGGGACTAAGGTCAAATACCAAAATGTTTTGCAATTAATCAAAATTTTAATATATCTATTTATGGATGAGCCATATCCTATATGGATACCGGCCATACTCATGTCATGTCGAGTTAAAATGGGTACCCTGGGAGATTTGAAGAATTCATGAATCATAGAGGCTAATTATCATCAAGTGTATTGTATTAGTGAATCCTATGATAGCACACCGACTAACCCAACTATATATACCAGGTTCACTTGACAGGGTAGTGAACTGTACGCAGCCCAATAATCACAGCCAGCATAATACTGAACCTTGTAATTATGCTACAAAGCAGTCTCACAAAAAACATTGATGAAGCAAATGATACAACAATGTGACCAACTGGATTCAAGAGGAACATGAGTCATGCAACATGGCTAATAAAATACATCCACGATAACTGGTGCAATTGATAGTAAGAACTCCCACATGTGAAAAAATCCTAAGAAATGCTAAAGAATGGTTGAGACCAACTACTGAAATGTACCGATGAAAGGAGAATTTGCAAATAATAAATTTTATGGAAGTGCCATGTAAAACATTAGTTTTCCACCACCAACCCACAGAGAAATATGATGGGACATATACTGGATCAACTTGTTTCCTACTTGTGATTTTCCACCGGGAATAGCACAGGTATTCCTCCAATTGATCAACAGCTTCATAAGTCCAAACTATCTGTTATTTCCAAAGCACAGTCCTAAACTTACCTATGTTTCTTCACATCCACAATTTTTCAGTAAGTAGGTGTCTGTTCAGGGTTGAGGAAGATCTTGGAACGTAATATATTATTTGGGAGAAGGTTTTGGCACATTCGTGGCATCACAGGCCTAGTTGAAATCAAAACCTTTCAAAAGTAAAATGGTCAATTGGATCAAGAAATCTATCAATATTCCCAGAGAGGATTGCCACTTGGAGTAACTGCGCAAATGAGTTTTTCAATAAGAGAATTATGGAAACTTTGATACCATTTATCTCCAAAAAACATAGGAAGATGCCCTCAAGATCACAGAAGTGTATAGACAACCAAATGAGACAATTCCTGTGTGTCTGTATGTGGGCATTATCAAACCCAATACACCACAACCACAAATCTTAAAACCAAACATGGAACTCTATTCTCTAGAGGTGTAGTGCCCTTCGCATTTTATATCTATTGATGCCTCAAAGAAGATTCTCATAGCCATTAGTTGGGTGGGTTAAATAACTCTTACATAAAGATTTTCTTCTTATTAATAGGTAATTTTTGAATATGTACTTTCGAGGACCTGGTGTTTAGATGGGAGTCCATCATGTATAGAGACTCTTAGGATTCCTTCTTTCTTCTTTGCCTTCGGAGGTCTTCTCAACCTCCTTGGTCTTTGTTTTTGCTTTCCTTCTCTAAATATATTCTACTTTATCAATAAAAAAGAAATTTTTTGAATAAGTATGCGGATTCCAGTTCCCTCAAAGAAGATTTCAATCATAGAAGCTGGCAACATTTTTAATATTCTTAGTCAAACAAGAACACCTTAATAGTTAAAAATATCTCTACTCCAATTTGTAGTCACCATCATGGATCAAAACTGCAGGAATGGTCCATAAAACCCAAGGCATGCTACCAGGTATATCCTCAATGATAAACCAAAAACAAATCATGAATGAGTTTCATCACCTGATGTACTTTTTGGAACAAAACCATTATACTGAACTAATTTACACACACACACACAGAGAAAATGACTAATTCATACAAAACCATTATCCTGAACTGTTTTACATATGAATGGAGTACCCAAACTGTTCCTTGAATATGTATGTCTGTATGTATGTGTAATAATGAAAAATGACTAATTGAAACAAAACCATTATCCTGAACTGATTTACATATGGAGTACCCAAACTGTTCCTCGAATATGTATGTCTGTATGTGTAATAATGAATAGACCTAGTTATTAAAATTGATTTCTTACAACAGAACCGATTTAATTCCGAAACAACAAACACACAAAAAAACACCTAATTGAAACAAACCTATTCCTTGAATATGTACGTCTGTGTGAGTAATAATTCTTTGACTTATTCCAATACAAAACAACTAATTCTAACCAACCCATTTTCCGAATTCATATACTAGAATGAAAATCGAACAATTGCAACAAACACAGTTATTCAAATTGATTTGTTACGACCAAACCGATCAAATTCAAAAACCCTACTTTTCCAATATGATTTAACTATTATCCAATGGAGTAATCCAAACCATGGTATTAACATCATTATATTAGTGCATATTGGTGACTCAAAAATGATCTGTATCACAATACATATCAATAATTATGTATCCCCAATGATTCGTATCGTACTCCTCAGAAATAGATAAGTATCATGAAATAATGAAGATCCATAATACCAAGTACCAACAAACCCATTACTTCAAATGGATGTATTACAGCAGAAACTGACTTCCAACTAGCCAATTCTTGAAAACTCCTCTATTATGACTAAAACCAACAAATCAGAAGACAACCCAAATTTTAATTGTATTAGAATAAGCTAAATCTCATAAAGCAACGCCATTTCTGCTCACCTTTTCAATCTTGTACTTGATCCTGGCTTCCGCATTTGGGAATTTCTGCTTCTTCTTCTTCCCCTTGACACCGAGACGACGTGGGTCTCGTTTATTAGCCGATTTCCTCTTCTCCTTCTCCCTCTTCCTCTGCAACTTCAACCGCTTCTTCGTCTTCCACTTCTCCTTCTTCGGGGGCTCGATTTTGTGCGTTTCGAACTTGGGTTTTCCTTGAGAGAGAACGAGATTTACGGAACCGTGACTCAAATTCCTGAAACCCCACGAAGGTTTCCATTCATTGAAGGGAACAAAAGCTTGAAACAAACAAACAGTCGATTGGGAGTGGCTGGAAATAGACCTGAAATTTATAAAAAAAAATTTGGGGTATGGATTTAAGGAGTGGAGAAGCGAAATGGGTAGCTGTGGAAATAGACTTAAATAGAAAAATCGAACTAGATTACCTGAAAGAGTGAGATTTTGAAGAGGATATATGGAGAAGAGAAGTGAGGGAAGCTCTTCGTAGGCTGCGAAAGAAACGGTTTGCCATATGTTCAGAGGAACAAAACGAAAACATGCCTTTATCTATATATGGGCCGTCTCTACCAAAAGGCCATTAAGGCGAGATCGCCTTAGGCCCCAGGTGAGAGAAGGCCCAGCCCACTAATCACATGGATGTTTAGCCCACCCCTTTGTTGGAATAAGCACCCCATTTGGGTGCTTCTTGGCCGAAAATGCCCTTAGACCGAAAAAAAAAAAAAAAAAAAAACCAACACCCCTCTTCGTCCCTCCTTCTCCACCTCTCACCATCCTCTCTCTCACCACTCTCTCTCCCTCTCTCTCCCTCTCCACCTCTCACCATCCTCTCTCCCTCTCCACCTATGTCTCTCTCTCCCTTAAAAAACCCAAAACAGGACAAAAAAGAAGAAGAAGAAGAAGAAGAAGAAGAAGAATGAGGAGGACGTCGTCGCCGCCACCACCACAAGTACGTCTCTCTCTCTCTTTCTAAAATAGGCCCCACGGCACTAACTATCGTGGGGCTTGAGAGAGAGCGAGAGAGAGAGAGAGAGAGAGAGGTGCTGGGTTTTTTTTTTGTCAAAGGGCATTTTCGGCCAAAAAGCATCCAAATGGGGTGCTTATGGAATTTGTGGGGGTGCAAATAGAATTTCCCTTGTTGGATATACAAACCCAATATTAACCTGATTGCTTATCTCTAGCCATAGATTTTGGTACGTTTTAGAATTGATTCTAGCCATTGGATTCAAGCATGTTTTTTGGGTAGTAAATCCAATGGCTAGAAAACATCAATCAAGTTGATTTTTAGTGTGTTTGTCCACTAATATGTGGGCCAAACATTCACCCAGTCATTAGGCCCAAAAAATGATCTATGTAGGGCCGTGAGACTCCTCTACATGTATTGCAATGGGACTTATCTAAAACTTTTCTGTAGCTTTTGATTATCATGAATAGTTGTTAAATAAGATTTTCTACTGTACAGAGCGTTATATTTTATAATTAATACCATATATTAATACATTAAATATAAAAAGGCCTTATAAAGATTTTTCACCTTAGGCCTCAACTTGCATCCAGACGGCCCTGGTATCTATCTATCTATCTATCTTACGTACTATTATAAAGCCAAAACCTACGTTAACGATGGTCGCGGGCTTTACTTTCTACCTCATTATCTATTCTACCTTTTATTCTAGACATGCCCTTCTTTTGATTCTTCAATTTTTTTTTCTTCTTTTACGTTTGAGGTCTTTTCAGACATTTGCCCCATTTAAGACGGTAAGTCAGCATGCGTCAATTGCTCCTCTCCTAAGGACTCCCTTCAATCATCACGTGAACTCCTTACGGGAGAAAACATTTGATGACGAAACATCCATCATCAATGTTGATGATGGACCATAGTATGAGACACATGGCACACTATTAGAGGCTATTGACCATATGGATGTTTGGACCATCCCTAAGTAGATTCACAAAACAACAATCAGCCTGATTAGGATTTCTAACCTTTAGATCATAATGCTCAAAATCCATGGTTAAAAATAAACCAAGCAGAAGACTCTAATCCAATGGATAGAAATTACTAATCATGATGAATTTTAGTATATAGGTCCACCTAGAGATGTGCCAAACATCCATATCGTCTGTGGTCTCTAACATTGTGCCATGTGGCATAAATGTGGCACCAATTATTTGGTGTCAAAATTTAAGCTTACCACATTGTGAGATACGTGGCACACTATTAGAGGCCACTGACCGTATGGATGTTTGGCCCATCCCCAAATAGACTCACAAAACAACAATCAGCCTGATTTGATATTTCTAACCCTTATGTCATAATGCTCGAAATCCACGGTTAAAAATAAACCAAGCAAAAGACCAATCCAATAGAAAGAAATTACTAATCAGGATGACGTTTAGTATATAGGTCCACCTAGAGATGGGCCAAACATCCATACGGTCCGTGGTCTCCAAGATTGTGCCACATGGCATAAACGTGGCAACAATTATTTCGTATCAAAATTGAAGTATAACAGTGTGAGACACGTGGCACATTATTAAAGGCCACTGACCGTATGGATGTTTGACCCCCCTAAGTAGACTCACAAAATCAACAATCAACCTGATTAGAAATTTATAATCTTTATATCATAATGCTCGAAATTCATGGTTAAAACTAAATCAAGCAAATGATGGTAATGCAATTGATAGAGATTATTAATCAGGATGACTTTTATTATATAAGTCCACCTAGAGATGAGCCAAACATCCATATGGTCCGTGGTCTCTAAGATTGTGCCACGTGGCATAAATTTTACATAAAAAACTTAATTAAAAGTTACCAGTACTTATCCATTATTAAAAGAATAATGATCACATGGTCCAAGGTCCATGGACGAGCATGTTGTTTTGTCATTGGCCAAAACTGTACCTTGAGTTACATGCTAAATAGTGGTGCTCAAATTCCACGGTTAAAAATCAACCTAAGAAAACGACTCCATGCAAAGAATATTTTAATATTCTACTTTTACGAATATTTCGTTTGACATAAAACATTCTTGTAACCGTTTCTACAAGCGATAGTGTGACTTTGAGGATGTTATGGTACGCATACTTCTCTGACTATTTGAAGACTAAAAGACGAAGACTGCAAGAATCAGACAGTTGACGGCTCAGTCATTTGAGTAACTGCTATTTGTCCGCTCGCATAAGAAGGTAAGTGACTTAGTGACCATAAGAATAGTATTTCAAAGATAAAATATAATGGTCAAAACTTGTCACATGACAGACCCAAGTCAAGGCAAAAAGCTATAGTCTTAAAATTGATTAAGGGGAAGTCCAATCGATTGGATCTCTGAGTATAATCGATTGGACCATACGAGATAGAACATCCCAAGGGTACAATCGATTGGATCATCCGGGACAGAACTTCCCAAGAATACAATCGATTGGACCTTGAGTACAATCGGTACAATTGATTAAACCGACAAACAGAAAACCTATCTAGACAGTACAATCGATTGGACGACTTTAGTACAATCGATTGGACCACACAGAAAAGTCCAATTTCAGATTTGGTTTTCATTTTCCCACTACCCCATCACTAGCAGAACCTAGGGTTTCAATACTCATATAAATAAAGCATCCCTTGAGCTTTATTATATACACAACTATAGAAAATAAGAGAGAGTTATTGACTTCAAGCTTCATAGAGTTAAAGTAGAGTTGTCCCACTTGGAGAGCAAAACCTCAGTTTCAATTTCCATTCTCGTGAAAGGTTTTCTCTTCTTTTCGATTATAGCCTAGAGCTTGATCATTACCTCTACTTAGGTTTTCCAACTAGAATTCTTACCTAGTAAGCCAGAGAGTACCTCATGTGTCTCAACACTATTTGAGCAATGTTGGGGTTCGGGGTGCACTGAATTCTTCATTATTGGTAGAGACCGGTGTGATAGAATTAAGGTCGGGGTGTACTGATCGATGGTAAGTTTGGGGAGTACCAAACTGAACAAGTGGCAAAGGCTTCGTGATTGACTCAGCCTGGAGCCAGAGGACGTGGATGCGCTGACAATTGACCTTGGCTAAGGTTGGATGTGTGCTCTATGGAAACGGTGCTACATATGTAACTTTTGTAAGTCTAAACTTTTCAATTAGTGATACTTTCTATTTGGATGTGGTCTCGTGGTTTTTCCTTGGCTAAGATTTCCACGTAAGAACTCACATGTGTTATGGTTGTTTTGATTGTTTATATTCTGCACAATTGTTAGATTAACTTAAGCGACAAAGAAATAATATATCACGAAGATATATTTGATCTGAGTCGATTATGATAATCAACTGTTAATCAATCAACTCTTTAGATATTGTGGCATGCGAGTTAGATTACCGCTACCAGACTAGTAATCTTATTAGGTTAATTAAAGGAAATTTTAATACCTAATGAACCCCCCTTCTAGGTATTCGGACAAAAGAGAACGGGCTAATTTCAATTGGTATCAGAGTAGGTAATTCGTTTACGATTTAATTGTGATCCTTGAATTGTTTAGTGTGGACAGTTTGAGAACTGATATTATTTCTTATTGATCATATATATGTAGTCTCCGTGTTAGTTTAAATTCGATAATATTTTTCCAAATCTTCTTCTTATATACTATTTTCTGTTGATTTTTATGTTTCGACTAATTTGGTAGTTGTATTGACATGAAAATCAACATAAAATAAACATATATAGGGAGAAATACGGGGAAATGCTGTCGAATTTTAAACTAATATGGACACTACACATATATATGATCAATAAGAAGCAATATCAGTTCTTGAATGGGTTAGAAAACTTTAGAGTTAGCAAAGTTAGATAGAGACTGAAAACAAAATAAGGACAAGTGTCTAAAAACATTCATATTGTTCTTTATCTCAATTTATTTCGATGTGCACGATATATTTCAGGAATCGTATAATATTTATTTAGGTCTAACATAATGGATAAATCTTGGATGATCAAGGATAGAAGATCAAGAGAATATAGTTATAAGGTTGATCGATTTTTAAAGTTTGTCAGAGACAATGAGAGTGACCCCGATTTTATAAGATGTCCATGTAGAAAATGCGTGAATCTCGCTAAACATACTCTTAAGGATATTTGTTTTTTAATAATATCAATCAAAATTATAAGATGTGGGTCTGGCATGGAAAACAAGTTTCGAGTACTGAAGCAGAGTCAAGTGATAATGTACAAGATTTCATCTATCAAAAGATAGGAGGGACAACTCCAGATAATGCTGGCAATGCAGTAGAAATGGTTCATCTTGCTACTAGTTACTCCATTGATATTTCTAGGTTCATGTTTCGAGCTATTGCTCTTGTCAGTGACAATTTGGTGGGTCATTCATGTCTTCCATATCCATTACTTGTCAGTGCTATCTTGCTTCATCATGATGTCCCTATTCTAAGTCTGAGATCATTGCTAGACCTATGGGACCCATTGGGCTCTCTACTATACATAAGAGCCATTCCCAACTGGTTCGGAGAGTCAGAGGTCGACCTCATGAGACAGACAACGATGACAATATCAATGATATTCTAGTTGATGATGATGAGCTGGCACTCAGATTTAGAGATTCGCATGTCGATTCAGAGATGAGCCTCCAGTCACTCTAGAGTCTCTCGATCAGAGACTTTATGGACTTGAGTAGGGGACTTTTATCGAGGACCATCAGACTTCTAATTTTAGAGATATTAGAGGATCCATATCCGGATTGCAGAGCTTCTTGGAGTATCAGTTTGCTCAGTTTTGTTTTGGTCAAAGACCTCCTTTTCTAGAGCTAGATCCTCTGCAGGATGATGTAGGGCCATCTGATAGACATTTTCCTTGAGATCTTTATGAAGTGTTTATGTTTACTTTTTACCCCTATACCCCTTAATTAGAAAAAATTACTTCATATGTCCCACCACTCATCTTTTTAAATTGCATTATTTTTATTAATGAAAATATATTTTGACTTTCCATATCTTTGTTAGCTTTCCATTTCTACAATTTTAGAGTGTATAACTTTATATTTGTTCTTTCACGTATCACTAGTTTGTTTACATTGACTTTATTACTATATTAACTATTCATTAATTTTCTAGTATGTAGTCGTAGATATGTCATGTAGTTGCAAAAAAGAAAAGCCGAGGCACTAGAAAAGTTGCAACACTTATCAAAACAAAGTGGCAGTAAACTAGTAGTACTATACAATGAAAATGATCAACCAGTAGGACCTTCTAGAGGAGCTTTAGCCACCTACTATGGTATTATCACGCGCCAAATGGTTCCTATTAGTTATACAGTTTGGAAGTAGGTGCTAAATGAGTTGAAGAAAAATTTGTAGACATGTGTGTTCAGGTAAATTATTAAATTAGTTAAAAATAATGTTTCAAAATCTTACATTATTTAATCTGTGTAATTGACTCTTAACTTGTAGGAAAAAGTTGTGGTTGATCCAAAAAGCAAGCATTACATATTGTCCCTCATTGGTATCAGATGGATGGAATTGAAAACAAAGCTGAACGCAAATCATATCATTCCTTATATGAACGAGCCCAATCTTCTGAGAATCAAACCACTTAAGTATGATTTTATTCAGCAAGTTGATAGGAATACTTTTGTACATTCAAAATTGTTAAAAGAGGCAAGGGCGTTGCCTGAAGCCCAAAAGAAAAGGTGAGCAATGAACAAATACAATTACCACCTTAACAGAAAGTGTTATGCCAATCAGGGAAACGACTGTCAGAATTGTAAGTTGCCCCATCAATCAACTTGCTTAAACCTCTTGAAATACATAATAAACGATCAGAATTAATGATATTTTATTTTTGCAGGATGATTTAAGATGACAAGTTGAAGAGGGGTCCCTATCCACTGAGGGAAGTAACAATATACAGACAATGACATTAGGGACCTGGGAGCATCCTGGGGGGATAAGGGGCATCGGACGTTTTATCACCTCTTTAAAATACTTCAAGACCCCTAAACGTGTAAATGCTGGGCACTTAGCTGAGTTGCAATTGAACCAAGTAAATTTGATGTCACAAGTAGAAAGTCAAACTCAGATGATAAAGGCTATACGAGCACAGATCAAGCAACTTACGTAGATGCAATACATGCAATTGTAACCATCACCGAGATCTGAGAAGGTAGACTCATGTAGCAAGACTATTATCTAAGCTACTAAAAGAACATTATCCAAACATCCATCCACTTAGTGGTCTCTAAGAGTGTGCCACGTGGCTCATAATATGGTCCAACATCAATGGTGTCAAAATTCAAATATAGCAAAAAAGAATCTATTCTACTTAAATGTCCGGTACATATCCCATTATTAAAGAGTAATTAATGATCATATAGTCCAAGTACATGGGCTTTACCATGGTGCATGGAGGTGTCGTTTTGTCATTGGCCAAAATTATAACTCGGTTGCGTGCTAAATATCGTTGCTCAAATTCCACGGTTAAAAATCAACCAATGAAAACGACTCCAATCGAATGCTTAAAAAGCACTAATCAAGCTGATTTTTTGCACAAACATCCATGAGGTCAATGGTCTCAAAAAAGTGTGCCACTTCTTACAAATAATGTTCAAAAGCCACGGTAAAAAATAAACTACGTAAAAGACTCTAATCCAATAGATATAAATTACTAATCAGGATGAATATTAGTACATAGGTCCACCTAGGGATGGGCCAAACATCTATACGGTCAATGATCAGCCTCTCATCCCACCAGGGCTCGCATTTGCTTTCATTATAGCCCCCCTGCCATGTCGAAGCATTATCGTTCTGAATCGTACGTCACACAGCACATTATTGAGTCTCCGTTGTGAGAATCAGGGGTTCTTCAATAAATATCTCAAGTCGTTACCTTCTTTTAACAAGGATCAAAGTGGGTATCTATTAGTTGTCGAAGGCAAAAAACTGTAACCCGTAATGACTTTGCAAGGAAAATTTTTTTATTTTTTCTTATTTCTTTTAGCACGGGCATAAATCACTAGTAAACCATTTAAAACCGGTTATGGTTATAAATAAATGAACAAGAACATGCCATGCAAAGCAATAAGAAGAAAACGGAAATACAAAGGATCATGTAACTTCTATAATTTCCTCAAGATTGCACTATAGTGTGCACAAACTCGATCATAAATCGACGGTACACAAACATTTCAATTCAAAAGGAAATAGATCACATGGCTCTATATGATCGAGAGTCAAAGGAACGCTCCTTGAAAGCAAAGAGGCCACCTCTTCTAGCCTCCCACCAAGCCTTTTTCTTGAAACTTATGTCTACCGCTGACGAGCCCAAGGATACATCCAATAAAATCTATTGGAACCCTCATCCAAAGAAAAAAGGCCTCTTCTTCTAGCCTCCCACCAAGCCCTTTTCTTGAAATGCATGTCTTCGTTGCCGGCATCATATACACAGTATAGCTGCGCCTTATATTTACTCCCCCAGGTGTATCGCAACTCGCAAGCGAATCGCGTTGTTGAGACCAAGCTGTCGCGGAACTTCCATTCAAAATAGTCTCCTGGCATCAACACATGCTCGCCAAGATCGACCAACAATGAATTGTCAATGGCGTCTTATATTCAATCTTAATTGTAGATACGTGCATCTTTTTTGTCTAAAAAAGAGACGAACGCCACGAGGGCGACACAACTGATCTTAAAAATACCCATCTTACAGTTCCTGTGCTTCTGTTCTTGTAGTACTTAGATAATGGTCTTGCTCCTCCACCTTTAATGGCCAAAAAATAGTAAATTCTGATTTATCTTTCGATAGGCAGTGTTACTTCACATCCCTAGGCAAGGCCGTCTCGATGCATATGGTAGAAAATCTTATTTAACAACTATTCATGATAATCAAAAGCTATGGAAAAAAAATGTGTCCGGTTATCAAAAATGTGTATGCCCTAATTATAGCATACGGTATGGAAAAATTTGAATACAATTCAAGTTTGTCTGTTAGAAAATTCGACAAAAGGTAAAATAAAAGAAAAAGCATTAGATTTTTTGTAAAATTCATATATTATACACATATATTACATGATTGTAAAAATCATGGTTTACAAAACGGCCATTATAATGGATTAGGACCTCCCCCGTTATGGTATGTACCATTAAAACCAAGGTTTAACGGACTGGGGGCATTACCATTTAAATGGATTGAAACGGCCAGGGGCAAAATTGAAAAAAAAAAAGGATTTTAATGGAAAAAATGGCGCTGAAATTCAAAATTTAAAAATTTCAAAAAAAGAAAAGAAAAATTAAACAGATTTAAGGGCCATTTTTTAAAAAAAAATTCAGAATTTAACGGTTGTTAAAATGGTTTTAACGGTTTAACCAAAAAACGGCCGTTTAATTTAAAGCGACAAAATGCGTTTAAACTTTAAACGGTTTTAAGGGAAACGGGCTTGGGGCGTTACCATTTAAACGTCCGTTAAAACAGTTTAAACGATCGTTTTTAAAACCATGATTAAAATGCTCAGTAAATAACGACCATTATTTTCCGTTATTTTTCCCATTTTTCGGTTTATTTTTCATTTTTAAAATTTTGAAATTCAAAATTTCAATTTTTTCGGCTTTTTCATTATTTGCCAATATTTTCCAACTATTTTCCGTTTTTGCCCCTGAACATTACAATTCGTTATAACGGAAAAAATGGTTACGACCCAGTCCATTATACTGTTATAACAGCCCATGATAAAAATCTCAACGACTTCTGTATGAGCCACGTGGCATACTCTTCAAGACCACTGACCGTGTGGATGTTCGGCCATCCCTAGGTCGACCCACAAACCAAAAATCAGCCTAATTGGTGATTTGGAGAATTATAGCTGTTGGATCCGATTACTTCAAAGATGCCCGAATCATACTACCAAAAATAATAAACTCACGAAAAGGAGTCAGATCCAATGGCTAGAAAGCACCAATCAAGCTGATATTTGGTCTGTAGGTCCACCTATGTATGGGCCAAACATCCATACGGTCAGTGGTTTCCAAGAATGTGCCACGTCTATATACTCACGTGTTGACAATGATATACGTACAACCCATGCTGGACGTAAAATAAAAAATTTAGCTCAACATAAATCCACAACTAGAAATCACCAATCAGGCTGATTTTTGGTATGTGGGCCAAACATTCAGGTGTCAGTGGGCCCAGAAGAGTTGCCACACTCACGATGCAAATTTTTTCTATAGATTGAAGATGAAAAAGAATGTGAAATTAACCTCTGTAGTCAAGATCCGGTGGACGTGAAGAGAAGGTTCGTCACGTATCTGACGCCTCTCCGAGACCCACTTCTTCTTTTCAAAGGCGTACGTGCTCAAGATTTTGAAGAAGGAGAAATAAGTGTTGGAATTATATACTGTCTACATGGAGCAATTCTCGTAGATGAAGTTTCTAATTTTGCCAATGCTGAACAGAAACATCTACATACGGCGTACACCACACATGCAAGGCAAGCGTTGGATTGTACATGTGGCGTGTAATGGATGCGGCCAGATATGATCATGTTTAACAGACATTTTTTTTTACCTAAAGGAGGCTTATCTATCTATCTATCTATACTAAAGAGGAAGCATGGAAACTACTTTCTCTCTCATCCACATGGCCCTCTCTCATTCTTTTTTGGTGAGGATGATCTCTAGGGTGAGGAGATCACCGTCACAAAACTTCAAAGCATTCTGATATTCATAACATGGTTTACAAGTTGAAGAATTATGGACCGTCTATTTTTTTACTGTTACCTTGAAACCCACATTTGATGGTGTTAGAAATTTCAGAATGGGCTGATTTTTTGTAGGGGTGATCTATACGTCACCAAAAATCAGCCATTGATTTATCTTCCATGTGGGTACACCAAAATTGTGTGTGAAAATATGTGTCCGTTGAGTCTGACCCATTTAGTATTACCCCCCTCATATGCAAAAGTAATTTGTACCAAGTTTTAAAATGGGCTGTTATGATGGTACAACGGAATGGGGGCGTTATCGCGCGTTTTTTCCATTATAACACCTGTTAGAACGAATTGTAACTCTCATGGGCAAAAACGGAAAGTAACGAGAAAATAATGGAAAATAACGAAAAAAAATGAGGCTGCAATTCATATGTTGAATTTTGAAATTTGAATTTAAGATTTACATAATTAAACAGAAAATAACGAAAAATAATGAGGAAAAACAGAAAATAACGGAAATAAAGGCTGCTCTTTTCACAAAATTTTCCAGAAATAACAGAAAATAATGGCCGTTATTTACTGGGCAATTTAGCGGTACATAGCATAACAGGGGAGGTCCGAATATGTTATAACGGCCATTTTTTAAACTACTTTCGCATACGAGGGGGTATTACTAAATTACCCTCAATTTAAAGAAAGAAACTTATCTGAACTAGGTCGAGTTTGATTTCCTTAATACGATTAGAGTGTCTATAAAGTAACTTAATTAGTTTCTTCCCAAACTGTCACTAATCTTCTTTCCAAAACGTATCTATCTCTTCCTCTCATTCTACACTAGTAGGTGGCCCGGGCGTGCCTGCGGCACTCTCCGATAAAGCGTTGCTAAAATCGGATGTACGTGGCTTAGATCCACCATCCATTTGGGGTGATAAGATCTCGGCCATCCTTTGTGAAGCACTGTTAAATTAATCTAACCTGTCTAAATTTTATTTTATGTAAGGGTTGATATTAGCCCTTGGATATATATATGAAGCCTATAAGAGGGGGAGACAACTTCCCTGTTTTATTATATAGATATTGCTTTTATCATTCTTTTATTTCCATGGCATACAGCGTTTTTTAATTAGAATATTCTTTTAATTAATATTTAAGTTTAATTATCTTCCTCTTTTAGAACTTTCTTAAGCATATATTGTACCCCAACCAGTTGAACTGTAAGGTCCAGTAGCTCCAATGTTTGCTTTGCTAGGGTTTCTATTGATTTCGGCCTTTGATCTGCAACCTGAAGAACAAATTCTAGAACATCTAACAACCCATTGGATGTTTCTTCAAACAATCAGATGGAGCTCAAAACCATGGTTGATGCAATTGTGGCTGCAAGCGAAACGAGAATGACCGTATGGATGTTTGGCCAGTCCCTCGGTGGACCTTAAACCAAACTTCTTTATTTCTTTTAGCACGGGCATAAATACAAAGGATAACCAAATTGCACTATAGTGGGCACAAACTCAATCATAAATCGACGGTACACAAACAATTCAATTCATAAGGAAATAGATCAGATGGTTCTATATGACCGAGAGCCAAAGGTACGATCATTCAAAGCAAAGAGGCCACCACTTCTAGCCTCCCACCAAGCCCTTTTCTTGATGAAACTTATGTCTACCGCTGACGAGCCCAAGGATACATCCAAAAAAATCTATTGGAACCCTCATCCAAAGCAAAGAGGCCTCTTCTTCTAGCCTCCCACCAAGCCCTTTTCTTGAAATGCATGTCTTCGTTGCTGGCATCATATACACAGTATAGCTGCACCTTATATTTATTCCCCCAGGTGTATAGCAAATCGCAAGCGAAGCGCGTTGTTGAGAACAAGCTGTCGCGGAACTTCCATTCAAAATAGTCTCCTGGCATCAACACATGCACGCCAAGATCATTGTCCTTCGACCAGCAATGAACCGTCAATGGCGTCTTATATTCAATCTCATTGTAGATACGTGCATCTTTTTTCTTTAAAAAAGAGAAGAGAGAAGACTCGGACAACTCCATTAGTAAGACGAGCGTGAGGGCGGCGTAACTGATCTTAAGAATACCCATCTTCCACTTCCTGTTTCTGTTCTTGTAGTAGCTTAGATAATGGTCTTGCTCCTCCTCCACCTTTAATGCCAAAAAATAGTAAATGTGCTGAATATTTTAACAAAATTAGTAAATTCTGATTTATCTTTCGATCGGCAGTGTTACTTCACATCCCTAGGCAAGGCCTTCACGATGCAAGCTTGAGGCCGGCCTAAGGCGAAAACTCGATGACGCATTTTTTATATTTAATATATTAATATATATGATATTAATTAAAAATTTTAACTCTCTATATGGTAGAAAAGCTTATTTAACAACTATTCATGATAATCAAAAGCTACGGAAAAAAATTAGATAGAGAGGACTGCCGCAGTGCATTGCAGTCCATGCAGAGGACTGTCGCGGCCGTGCATAGATCATTTTTTGGGCCTAATGACGGCGTGGATGTTCAGCTCACTTATTGGTGGATAAGCACATTAAAAATCAGCTTGATTGATGATTTCTAGCCATTGGATTTACTACTCAAAAAATGTGCTTGAATCCAATGGTTACATTCAATTAATCTTAAAAATCTATGGCTAGAGATAACCAATCAGGTTAGTTTTTGGTTTTTATATCCAACAAGTTGTGGGCTAAACATCTTTGTCTCATCTGAGCTGGGGTCTAAGGCTTGCCTTATTGGCCTTAGGGTATAATTTATGGAAGTAACATGTCCAGTCATCAAAGTGATTATAGCATACGTACGGTACGATTGTAAAATGCTCAACGATTTCTGTATGAGCCACGTGGCATACTCTTCAACTCCACTGACCGTGTGGATATTTGGCCATCCCTAGGTCGACCCACAAACAAAAAATCATCCTAGCTAATTGGTGACTTGGTGATTTATAGCTGTTGGATCTGAGTACTTCAAATAATGCTCGAATCCTACTACCAAAAATAATCAACTCATGAAAAGGAGTCAGATCCAGTGGCTAGATATCACCAATCAAGCTGATATTACATCTGTAGCATGGTTTTAAAAACGGCCGTAACTCTCCAAGCCCGTTTCCGTTAAAACTGTTTAAACACGTTTTAACGCTTTGAATTTAACGGCCATTAAAATTGTTTAAACGGCTGTTAAAATTGTTTTAACAGCCGTTAAATTCTGAAATTTTTTGTGAAAAAAGCACAGCTGTTAAATCCATTAAATTCTATTTTTTTTTAAAATTTAAAATTTGAATTTCAGCGCATTTTTTCCGTTCAATTCCAATTTTTTTCATTTTTTTTTCGCTTTTGCCCCTGACCATTTTAACGGTGACGCCTCGAATCCGTTAAACCGTTAAAACAACCTCCTTTAAGCCTTGGTCTGTAGGTCCACCTATGGATGGGGGCCAAACATCCATATGGTCAGTGGTTTGTAAGAATGTGCCATGTCTATATACTCATGTGTTGATATAGAGTAAACCTTTGCTCACACCATGCTGTGAGCGAAGCTGATCACAGCCCACAATATGAACCACGTGGCACACTCTTAAAGGGCGCTGACCATATGGATGTTTGGCCAGTCCGTCGGTGGACCTGCTAACCAAAAATCAGACTGATCAGTAATTTACGACCTTTAGATCATTGCACCCAAATAAAGCTCAATAATGCTCTAATTCGTACGGCTAAAATCAACCGATAAAAATAACTTCAATCCAACACTTCGAAATCACTGATCAATTTTATTTTTGGTTTGTAGGCCCACCTAGTGATAGGCCAAACATCCATACGGTCATGTGGGCCGTGATCGGCTTCGCTCACAGCATGTTGTGTATCTAAGCCATCAGACTCGACATAAAACTAGAAATCACCGACCATGATGATTTTTGGTATGTGGGCCAAAAATTCAGGTGTCAGTGGGCCCAGAAGAGTTGCAGGACAAATTTTTTCTATAGATTGAGGATGAAAAAGAATCTGAAACCTCTTTGGTATGTGGTCAAGATTTGTGAAGAGAAGTTTCGTCACGTATCTGACGCCTCTCTGAGACCCACGTCTTCTTTTCAAAGGCGTGCTCTTCTTCACAAGATTTTGAAGGAGGATAAAATAGTGTTGGAATTATATAGTGTCTGTAATGGAGCAATTCTCGTAGAAAAAATTTCTACAACGTACATCGCACATGCAAGGCAACCGTTGGATGGACACTTTTTTGAGTTTTTCCAAAAATAATCCTAGACACTTTATCTGATAAGCCTCCGCAACCGAAACGTCTCTTTTACACCTTTCCTTTTCCAAAACGCCTCCTTCAATTACTCTAACAAACACGTCTTTTACTATTTCTCAATTATTAATTATTAAACAAATATATTTCTCGGGTCGGGTATGAACCGGCTCGGTTGGTTTGGGTCAGATCAGATGATCTATGCATGGTTTGTGTGCTTGCCATAGCTAGGCCAAGCACATGCAGGAATTTCGGCTGTTGTGCAAGCCAGATCGTGTTTCATCGTGCAAACCCAAACAGAGACACCGCGCAACCATCAAAAGCAAGCTCCGGGAGATTGATCTAGAGCGGGATCCACTCCGAAGATGAGCCAAGAGGCACATTCTACTCTACTGAACTTTGCTCGCGTGGTTACTATGTCCACACCCACGTGGATCTAAAAATCAAAAAACCACATATATATAAATAGTTTAACTGACCGTTGGATGGAGTCTTTTCCATGGGTTTATTTCAATCGTTGGATTGGAGTTGGATCACCTGGTTGTTCTAACTGTAAGAACTCGAGCTTTAACCCCACCTTGGTCTAAGGTTGGATCTGTAACAAAAAAACAGCAAGATCAATGTTGTCCACCCGATGGATGCTTGGTTCCATTCCATGGCCAACACGTGGTGGACAGTCTGGGGAGATGGAGACCATGTCGCTCGGCTGCGGAATGCTTGAGTATGAATGACCCTGGAGGTTCTAAATAGAGCACGCTGGTTAGTGATCCCTAGCCGTTGGATTCAAGACTAGATCAAGGATTGGTTTCAAGTTTCAACTCACAACCGGCTACAGGTTCTGTTAGTTGAAGATCTAAGACAATCAAAACCAAGCTACTGGTGGGAGGGAAGGAACAGGTGAGGCGTGGTCCAATGGAGGTGAGGCTGCGTGACTGAGGAGTGTGGAGAGCCTCATCTGAAGTGGAGACGATATGTTGGAGAAGGTTGAAGCTACTGGCTGATAGTGCAGCTGCTAGTGTCTGTTTGATGGTTGTTGCATCAAGATGAGGACGAACCAGATGGGTGAATGAGTTTGGAAAGTTGAGATAGCAGCTGGGTTGAGGGAAGACGATCTGGCGTTGATGAATGATCAAAGTTGGATCGGGATGATGAACAACCAAGGTTGGTCCAAAGCCGCACAATGAAGGAATCAAAATCGGGTATGACCATGCATGGTGGTGGAGCTGCTGGTGCACTGACGGAGTACTGGAGTCATTTTCCTGGATTGACTCCCACCGAAGAAACAGAGCATCAATGGAGGAGAGGCGGCGAGAGTTATGCAGCGGTGACACAAGGAGGAGGTCACTTGGGGTTCTTTATCATGGTTGGGTACGTCGGTGGGTTGTTGAGCTGGTGCAAGGAGATTAGGCCAACAGGATGGGCTTAGCTTTGAGGGTTTTGATCGAAGATGGGTTGGCATGGATTGAAAGGGTTGGACGGCCAAGATTACAATAGGTTGGCGTATGGATAAGATGGATGATGGAGAGCCGCTGGAGAGTATTACAGGTGGCAGCAGCAATGTCTATTGATAGGTGGACGTTCCGCTAGTAGAAACCGCCCAGAGATCAGGATGAAGAACGGCCAGGAATTGTTGCGACAGCTACCGTAAAAAGGTGAGTTGTCCTCATCGGACAGACAGACAGAGCATGCTTGATAGGAGCTGGAGTTTCAACAAGTGATGCATTGGTGTAACCGCTCACAAGATAAAACGATGAGCAGATGATGCATGCAAAACATGCCATGCAAAGTGGCGGGAAGGACGAATAGAGCAACGATGAGTGGTCGATCAAGCAATGATGAGTGGTAGGCATGCGCATGTTGCATGCGAGGAAATCTGAATGTAAGGTTGCAAAGGCCGTTAATGATACATGGGAAACACACAGTAGGATGGTTAATATATAATGAATGTGGACATGAGAACCAAATCAAAGACATTAGATCATGTGATCTTTATAAAAAAATCACATTATCCAAGGTCGATTTCATCGATCGAGGTGGGCACTCAGATCCTACATAGGTCCGTTCGAATGGTGGTAGAGTCCACACACCAAAATAACAGTCCATGTGCAATTTGCAAAGGGTCCAAATCCTAATATGAGGCCAGTGGATCTCTAAATGGGCTAAAAAATCTGAAAAGGCTCGAAAATCTAGGTTATTACATTCCCCACACGTGCTCATCTTCCCCTTACAGGCACAGGGCCACTTCTACTCCATGCTCACGTTAGCAGAGCTCTCTGCCTAGCTGGACTCCATGCCATCTTCTTCAGCACTATGCAACCACTATCACCTTCGTTGCTTCATAGATGCCCACACCCACTTCGCCCGCTTTCGTGGCTTTTGCTTCGAAACCATTAACGATGTTCTATTGGAAAATCATTATTATTTTCTTATAATATTAATTATGGCATTTTCACATGTATGATTTTGTGTCTAACCAATTGAATTAATGTTATTCAATTATAAGGATGATATGTATTGGGACCCACATTTGTGATCTATGTGGGCCCAATAGCTTATGATGGGTTAGTGATGCACTCAATCATTTCTCAAGTAGTGATATCTATCTAAGAGACTGATTCTCCTTGATGAGAGGAGAACCAGTCTCTACTCATTTTCTATAAATAAGTGGTAGTCCCCCACTATCTACACACACATTCAGATCTAAAGACTCCCATCATTAACAGTATAGGAGAGCGAGGGTAGAGCTACCTATCCATAGACGATCAACCGTTGCAGATTGGATTAAGCGAGTCTGGGTATATGTTTATTGTTTGTCAGATTATATTATTTTGTCCGATTCAAATCTTAAATCCGTGGTATTATTATTTTATGATGTTTCCGTGAATAATACTAACAATTGGTATCAGAGCCTCCTTTTGGATTTGTTTGTACAAAACAAATGATATAATTATTTCCTATTAAAGATATGACGATGTCAGTTGAGAGCCTACTCCGTTACTTAACTTTGTTGAGACTTTTGAAGTGTTTGATATTCTTCTGTAATGTATGTAGCTGAGAATTAAAACTCTTATTTTGTATAATTCCACACCTCCTCGTTGTTTGATCTAAAACATGCCTTTAAGGCCTTTAGCGGAATCCAGTGTCTATTGCCATTTGAACAATCAACAGCAACTACCACTCTTCTTTGAGGTCTATCGGGATACATGTTTTACCATTAGTCTTTGGGTGATGATGGATTTTGGTAGATGCATGATCCTTCATCAATTTGGGAAACTTAAAGAAGATAATAAAATCAGATTTTATTTAGAATATAATTTTATTGGTGAAACAGTATATGGATAGTTTAATTCTAGCACTTCCGGTATGTGATTTCGTTTTGGGTAAAACATAAGATGGATATTAACCATTAGAATATTTCAAGAGGCATTAGGATTAATATTCATGCCTGAAACATAATAAATAAATAAAAAAAATTGGGTTTGTTTCAATCAAGAAAACGTTTTTCAGATTTAAAACCATGACAGAAAACATAGATGAAAAATCGAATTTTTAGCTTTGTTTGCATGAAGAATAAATTTTGGGATTGTTTATTCGGATTTGGTTTTTCTTTTTTAAGGCATTAAACACAAAGAAATCAAGTTTCTTGGAGATACTGTTTGAAGAAATTGGAGTAAAAACTCGGGTTTACCGATTTATATATTAGCGTCGGCATTTATTGATTTATTAGCGTCGGCCATCCATTAGAGTGTTGCCGGAGTAAATTCGGTCGCTGGCAACACTATCCGACATTGATTGGGCCAGCAGCCGGTCGGCCATATGGAGTTGCAAATGGTGGCCATATGGAATAGCTACGGCCTTACAATTTTGGACTTGCCGGAGGCCTTTATGGACGTCGCCGGAATGATGTCAGTTGCTGGCGACTCCACCCGGTGATGGCTGAGCCGGCAACCGGTCGACCATGAAGGGTTGCAGGTTCGTGGGGTAGTGGCAGCTAGGGTTCCTCCTTTAAGTTCTGCACGTTCAAGAACGTGTAAAGAAGTTGATGAGAACATGGGCCAGCCCCAAATAGGCATGTGTTTTGGACTAAGCTTATTGATTAGGCCCATAGCGTGTAGTCTAAAGCTTTTGGACTTAGGCCGAAGCCTAAGTTAACCTTAAGGGTTACTGGGCTTATGGACATGAGAATTATTAAAATGACATGTAGACCAAATGTTTAGCCTATAGCCCAAACCGAAAATAAAAGATAGGCATTAGCCCAACATTTAAGCCTTTGGACCAAATTGTTTTGGCCCTTAACACAAACCAGCCAATCAAAATGTGGCACGTGGGTCAATCCGACCCACCAACCTATTAACCTGACCCGTGATCCGGCACACATTATCTATTAATTTGGGTTGACCTAACCCGAGTTGACCGGGTCATGTCCTTTTGACCGAGTCAACGTGGTTTGGATTGAGTGGTTGACTAGTCTTAGTCAAAATTGAAATAATTAAAATAAAATGCTCATTTTATGTTCAAATTGGATAAATAAATAGTCTATTTTGAGTATTTTTCGAGATCTACACAATGGAATATATATTGAGACTATTTGAATACAATATATGATGATTATTTGTAGTTTATTGAAGATAATTTATTTGAATAATATATTAATGTTGTTTTCTAAGATTAATTATGTTGGCTTTATTATGCTATGTATAATTCATAATTGGCTAAACATAGGTGTAGGTAAATGCGCACATAAAATTCTATAAATGACAACAACTCAAATGAAGAATAAATCGATAATTGTCAAATAAATTTTAAGATGTGCATACACCAAAGAACAATAACATAGAAGACATCATTATATGTATTGAGGTATAGGTCTTCCTATAGGGGTATAGGCAGACCGTATTAGTGATCATTTAAGAAAACGTGATATAAATTGAATTTTAGTCTGCCTAAAGGTGACGGTTATCTTGAAGTTACGGGTTCTTGAATCTTGGGATTTAAAATCCCATTAAGATCACTTATTTGCAGTCATTTGCATAAAATTTTTAATTTTTGTCCAAAGGTGATGTAGGGATGTTCATGTGAATAGAGTGAGTAGAATAGCCATGAATGTGAAAGGGAGAAATAGATAACCCTTTTGCCCAAAGGTGTGGATAGTGTCTAGATCAAACTGAACATGAATGGTTAGGTCTATGCGCGTTCTCCAATGCGATATTAGTGGACTACTAGCATATCAAGAATTCTGTCCAAATGTGAGTCTTGATGATGCAACTTGTCTGTACCTGCAGAGTAGAAAGTTTCTTATGAGTAAAACACTCTGAATCAATTCTACCAATACCCCTGGTATGAATTAAATATTTAATCCCCAAAACATCTTAGTAGCATTTGACCACGTCTTATTGCAGCTATGGACTGATCAATGATTCAGAAAAGTTTAATAGGGATAGAGCCTTTGACTGACTCTAATTATTCATCTTGGAGGATGGATGTTGACATCATGCTGGGATGCATGGACTTCGATTTTGTCTTATTTGCAGACAAACCTCCTACTCCAACTGCAGATAGTACTGAATTGGTTAAGGCCAAATTCGTCAAATGGGAGAAGGTGGATCGATTGGCTAAGATGATCATACGTGCTTCCATTAGCGAGACACTTCGAGGTGGTATTGAGACCACCGATACAGCCAATGAATTGCTTCTTTTGTTAAAGAAGCAGTTCGTAGGATCTAAGAAATCATTGCAATATGATTGCTTGGGTCAACCGATGGGCATGAGGCATGACAGCCAGAGCAGCGTGTGAGAGCACATTTTGAAGATGTCGAAGTTGGTGATCGAACTTCGCGAGCATGGCATTACCTTTGAGGATGATATGTTGGTCCACATGGTGGTATTATCTCTACTCAGTTCATATGACACATTCAAGGTGAACTATAACGCACAAGATACAAAGTGGGATCTACATCAGTTGATCACTCTGTGCGTGACTAAGGATGACAGACTACGAGGCTATAAGGTTGAGTCAGCACACTTTGCTGCTCATCCTAATAGCAAGAAGAGTTTCAAGATGGGAGGTTTCAAGAAGAGTGACAACACTCAGGCTCTCAAACTAGTACAGAGGCATAAAGGCTTCAAGCCTCAGAATGTCCACAAAGGAAAAACAACGACCGTAACAACCAGTACCAGGAAACTAGAAGATGCAGAATGCTGATTTTGCAAGAAGAAGTGACGTGAAGAAAGACTACTTCTCATTTAAGAATTGTTTACAGAAGAACCAATGAGTGGTTCATCAGCAGGAGAGGAATCAGACTGGAAAATAGTTTTCTCATTTGAAATGTAGAAGACATTAGAAGTCTATTTTCTTTATTCTATCATTTAGACTAGACATGGTTTTATTTTAGTAGATGATTTTTTTTAGTTATTTTGGATTAGATGATTCATTTGCTTTAGTATTATTATTTCAAATTTTACCTGACTATGACACTTGAGATTAGGCCATTAGTTGAGGATTGTATTCTCAGCTCTATAAATTTTACTGCAATTTCAGCACTAGAGTAGGCAGTATTAAGAAGTTAAATGACTGAGCAATAATAGTTAATGATTTAGTCATCCCAATTTCTAAACATGGTCAGATCAGTGGGAGTGAGAATTATAAGGTCAATTTTGAAGGAATAGCAGTAATCTACCGATATGTTTTATCCATTAGCTCTTACTTCAGCCCATATCTTATGCGTTAGAATTACAACACCCTTGTTGCACCTAGAGGTAGTCCCTATAGCATAGCATTTTCTTTTCGATTTGAAGAGATCGATTTACGATTTAGAACAAGCATTGAGTCAGTTGACAAGTGAATATATATCTCAAGATGAGTGGGAGTCATTTTATCATTATTTTATGACATCCGTTATGAGAGAGTTGGAGATTATGGATTCTATTTACAGATCCATTATTGTTTATTGTGATAATAAGGCCGTGATTGATTACACGAAGAATGAAGGGACTGACTAGCATGGGACTCGTTGAATTATTTGATCATGTTGTTTGAGCATTGCTATTTGTTTTAACTTATTTCTTATTTTATTTATACTATTATTTGGCATTTTATTACTGCTTGAAGTTATTGAAGTTATTTGACCCTTGTTTATGGTTGATTTTGAATTTATAATGTTCTTGAAGTTGTCTGTAAGTAAATGTACTCGTTAAGTTAGAAGCTTGGGCTAGACGTGACTTGGCATCACGTTGATGAAGCCTTCATTTTGGATAAAAAGGTGATGGGATATCACATGGCGGGTTGCTGGTAAAATATCAGAATGACATACGATGAGTATGAAGCAGGATATTGTGGGAATGTACATACAGATTACATTAAGAGTTGGACATTACCCTAATACCATAAAGCAAATCACATAAAGGAAACTCTCGAGTTCGATGGTGGTGCTAATTTTGAGATCATGGAACTCTCTTAGGGCCAATTGATGAGCACTCTGTTACATCCATGATCTACTATTAGCGGTATCTCTGATCAAGGGTGATAATTGAAATTTATCTGAATTATGTTGAACAATTATTTTCAAAAGAGTGCACTCGTCTATTAAAAAATGTAACAATCCAATGAATCATTTTCTAAAACACTTGTCATTGCATTTGAAAGCCAAGTGGGAGATTGTTGGAAAATCATTATTATTGTTTTCTTATAATTATTAGTTATTGCCTTTTCACATATATGATTTTGTCTAACTAATTGGATTGATGTTGTTCAATTATAAGGATGATATATATTGGGACCCACATTTGTGGCCTATGTGGGCCCAATAGATTATGATGGGTTAGTGATACACCAAATCATTTCTCAGGTAGTGGTATCCATCTAGGAGATTAATTTTCTTTGATGGGAGGAGAACCAATCTCCACTCCTTTTCTATAAATAGGTGGCAGTCCCCCACTTTCTACACACACATTCAGATCTAAAGGCTCCCATCACCAAAGTGTAGGAGAGTGAGGGTAGAGCTACCTATCCACAGACGATCAACCGTTGCAGATTGGATTAAGCGAATCCGGGTATGTGTTTATTGTTTGTCAGATTATATTGTTTTGTTCGATTCAAATCTTAGATCCGTGGTATTATTATTTTATGATGTTTCCGTGAATAATACTAATATGTTGTTCCCGATGACTACCCCATACTCGGATGACCTCAACGAAATGTTGGATTCAATCAACATTGTTATCAAGCCATTTTTCTGAGAAATTATGATTGTTGGTCGCTTGATATTTGACGACCGGTCGCCAGTGACTTGTATTATAGCATATGGGATCTTGATTTTTATAGTTGATGTTGCAAAAGATCATACATCTTTTATTGTGGAAATTTCCATTATGCAAGTCATGGCTCAATGATCCAAACCATTTTCCCAATCATTTTGATTTTGGCTATGACCCAATAAAAGGAAATTAAAGCCAACAGTGGATGGTCTAGATTGATGATGCACATGGTCATCATGGAACATACATGTTCCATGATACTATGCACCACACATTTTCTCTACTATTATTCATTCTTAGTTGGTTGATAAATGCATTAGCGCGATTACCTTGAAGGCAAATAAGACTCGGTCTTCCTCCCATTAGGGGGAGGAAAGCCCTTGGTAGAATGGCGTTAACTTACTTGGAATGATCCATTAAGAATTGAGGTCCTTGTATGACAATCAACAAGGATTGACGTCCCGTTGGCATTAACATAACAGTGAATGAATTAACGGTACGCTTAAAGCATGGTCGACCTGTGGGTGCAAAATATGTGATTCTCAGAATGCTGAGGACACATGAACAAATACATGACTCTAGTAGAAGTCGGCGCTCCTGAAAAGCCCACACCTACAGAATAGGAGAAATATGACTACAGTAGAAGTCGCTCCTGAAGATGCCACATTTATAGAATATGATACAACCAATAGAATGGGAGAAATATGACTCTTACAGAAGTCTGCGCTCTTGAAGAGGCCACACATTCAAAAAATTTTAAGATGCCAACTTTTATCATTTTATAATTAACATACTAATACCCCTGATTTAAAGTTCAGGGTATTACACACTCGAATGGGTTTCGTGCAAGAGAAAAGCTCATAATGAGACTTGATCAAAATGGCTTCATATCTAGACTTCCAAAAATGTGTTTAATGCATGCAAATATACCATTTCGTTTAGAAAAGTGTGTTCTACGCAATATAAGAGACTCTTACGTAGAAAAGTGAATAAATAAGGAAGTTTTACGTATAAGAGTACGATAACGATAAAAGGATAATGACTTAAAATAAGTACTTTTAAGCGAATATCACAACCCCTGATAAGTCATCATTTTATACATTTTTATCCCATTTTCCTTAGTTGATTATTAGAATTATCCTACATAAATTCTCAAACTTACATGAAAAATTCGTTATTCTTTTTTCACAATTATATATGTATTAGATTTCTCTTAATAATAGTCAATTGGTTTATATTAATAATCTTACTTCATTAGGTACCCGAGCCCAAGACGAAAGCAAGCATAAGTCCAAGCCCAAAAGCTTATTTACAAAAGCCCAAATTTGAGCAAAAGGTTGGGCTACATAGACGGGCCAAGAAGTTGGGCCAAAAAGTAGGCTAATGTAATAGGCTAAGATTCGGACCTAAAAAGATTGCAGACATTGGATTCATAAAAGAAAATCTCCATGGATTGGACATGTGTAAATTTAAATAAATAAATAATACAAAAAATTGACAATTGTTAAAAGAAAGAAAATAAATACAAAGAAAGGAAAGAAAATTGTCTATCAATTAAAGAAAATATTTATTTATAAGGTATTTGGAAAGAAATAAGATTTCTTTAATTACAAATGGAAGGTTGCATTTCTAAATGAAGAATAGGAATCTACACATAAGGAAAGTGCTGAACGTGATTAGCAACACTACATCTCCAACCTTGATGAACGGATATGATTCTCTTCTAATTAAGGAAGGGATGATGCTCGCCAGCCTATAGAAAGATTAGACGATGGAACCAGTTCTTTTCTTGGCTGCTCTCTGGCTGGACATATCTCTCGGCTACACACATTTCTCGACTACAGTCTTCTATTGGCATCAGATCTCTTTTCCCTTTTTTTTCTTTATTTCTTTTAGTCTTTTATTTGTTATTCTTGTAATTTTTTCTTTTTTTTTAGTTTAGTTTTGATTATCAATTGTAATGTTTTCTAGTTATTAAAGAAATTGACAACCTCTGTTGATGACCGATAAAAACCAGTTCTCTTAAATATAAGTTATAAAGTATTTTTTTGTTAGAATTATTTTTGGTTGATCAAGTTAATTTCACCATTCTCACCCCTCCTTGTGGTTCGACCCTATATTTGCACTATACATAAATCGTTGATTTGGCTTTTGCAAATATGGGTTTGATTAGACAGTAAAGTACAACGACTTATAAAAATATTGTTCGTCAAATCCAAGCAGCATATGACCAATCATTAGCAATTAATGCGAAATAAATGAGCTTAAAAGGGCTCTGCACATGCTGCACACTTTTTCACATTAGCTTAGGGAAAACTCTATTCGTCCAATTATCGGATGGATGTAAAAACAGTTACGAGCTAGCAAAGTCACATACCCTAATTTCATCTCTACTTGATTATCGATTTCTTTAAAATGAATACCATAGAATATTCCACAAACTTCAATACTTTGCCCGAGAACTTGGACCGATGGGCCAAAATGCCAGCTTGATCAATGCTGAGCACATGATTCCCGAGAGGGGTCAGAAAAAGGTGGTCCTCGGAGCTTGAGCCAACTATTAAAATACCACTTTTATCCTTCCAAATATTCGCATTTTTTATCTATCTACCCATACTTATATACTAAAGCTCGACACTACTGGGCTGACACTCTCTCCATCTTTTTTAAACTATTCCAAAAAATACCATACACATTTATTCTACTATATACAGAGAGAATGCCCTTCTTGCGTTATAAATGGATTAAATCTCAAAATTGCCCCTACTTTACTGAAAACGCCCTACCATTCTGCATTAATATTTGTATTCTTTATATTATTTACTTAGTAGGGATGTTTGTCTTTTAGTGCGTACATCACACTTGCAAGTTGCAGCTCTACCAAAAATAAAAATAAAAAATTTCTCCCACCTCAGCAAGTCTCCAATAAAAATATAAAAAACTTCACCTCATCAAATTAAAGCATTTTTTTGAAATGCCATGTGGCGCTTACTCTTTCCACTGAAAACAATTTTATGAGGGACGCCCATCATCAACATTGATGATGAATCACAGTGTAATCCATGTGGCACATTATTAAAGGACATTGATCATATGGATGTTTGTCCCATCCCTAGGTGGAATTGTGTAACAAAAATCAGTTTGATTAGTGATTTCTAACCTTTGGATCTGATTACCCCAAATAATTCTCAAAATCCATAATTGCAAATAAACCATGAAAAAGACTCTAATTCAACAGATAGAAATTACTAATTAAGCAGAACAAATTAAATTTTGGTATGTAGGTCCAACTAAGGATGGGCCAAACATCCATACGGGCAGTGGTCGATCTCTAAGAGTGTGCCATTTGGCTCATAGAGTGCATGGTCTGTAAAAAATGCCTCTAAGAGTGTGCCACATGGCTCTTAATATGGTCCATCATCAATGTGTCAAATTCAAATATAGCAAAAAAATCTATCCTATTGAAATGTCCTATACATATTCACTATTAAAGAGTAATGATCATATGGTCCAAGTCCATGGGCTTCCATGGTGCATGGAGGTGTCATTTTGTCATTGGCAAAAAATATAACTCGGTTGTGTGCTAAATAGTGATGCTCAAATTCCATGGTTAAAAATCAACCAATGAAAATAACTATGATCGAATGCTTAGAAACCACTAATCAGACTAATTTTTTGCCCAAACATTGTAGTGGACTCTAATAGTGTGCCACTTCTTACAAATAATGTTAAAAAACCACAGTCAAAACAAACTATGTAAAAGACTAATCCAATGGATATAAATTACTAATCAAGATGAATTTTAGTAAATAGGTCCACCTAGGGATGGGCCAAACATCTATACAGTCAATGATAAATCTATAATCATTTTCCTTTTCTACATGATTTTAGTTAGCTCTTTTTAATCATTTTGCTTCTTTTTTTTACATTTATTTTTAGGGACGGGATGTTGGCACCCGCCGTTTCACTCTTCATGCCTACTTACTCAGTAAACCCACCTTAAAGTTCTCTTCTATCTCTCTACACCCACCCACAATTAGAAAAAAAAATTACAACAGCAAAAGAAGAAGAAGAAGAGGAGAACGAGGAACCTCCGCCTCCATCGATCAACCGCACCACTACTCTCTCTCTCTCTCACTCACTCTCTTTGTCTCTGTCTCACTCTCTCCCTTTCTCTCGCTATCTCTCTCTTCCCCTCTCTCTCTCCCTCTATCTACATTCTCTCTCTCCCAAAATGTTTCTCCATCTCCTATTTTTCTTCCAACAAAACCCTCATCATTATAATAAATGGAGTACTAAAAGAAAACCTCTTCTCTCCCAAAATAGTTCTACCTCTCTCGTTCTCCTTTCTCTCTCCCAACACGTCACTTTTAACAATATCGACTTTAGATCCACATTTGCGAATTCTTGATTGCATATTGCTGAATTATAGACTCCTAATATTCTTTCTATTTGAAGCATTCTTCGATGGTTGATGGGAATGAAACAGTCAAAGCGGAGGTGTATGATCAGTCCATATCTGTTTGAGAGTTTGTATGCCTGTTCGATAGAGATGTTTCTTGAGGAGGTGGATGTGGCCAAGTATGGGAACAACGAGTGGGTGCTTCTCTCTCTATTTTAAGCCCACATCCACCGTCCCTTCTCTCTTTAGTTTAATGAGTGGACAGTATGATTAGATCCTTTGGTCGGATACGTTAGTCCTCACACTTTAATTTGCTTTTATTCCCATAGAGACAGACAAACTTCGAAACACACTTTTGCTTTTACTTCCTGCATAGAAGACCCTTCTAAGCAACGAAGACGAACTTTGAAGCCATAGAGACAGCGCAAGTAAGGGAAAATGATGCTTTAGGAAGGTTTTTCTGTCGACAAGAATTTAAAGAATAAATTCATATTCTAGTTTTGGCAAAGATTCCGTGTGATATAAACATTCTTGTAACTGTTCCTACGAGCATCAGTGTAGCTTTGAAGATTGCGTGGTACGCATATTTCGCCGACTATATGAAGACTAAAAAACAAAGATGGCAAGAATCAAATGTTTGACGACATGAGTCATCTAAGGAACTACTACTTATTCGTTGAAGATCATGTCCGCTCGCATAGGAAGGTAAGTGACCTAGTGGCCATAGGAATAGATTTTTAATAGATAAAAATATAATGGTCGCACCTAGTCACAAGACAGACCCAAGTCAATGTGCAAAAGAAGTAAAAGATTGACCAAGGAAAGTCCAATCGATTGGAGGTTACTCTACCATCAATTGGACTGTGAGAATCAATCGATTGGGCCCTACGAGATAAAACACTTCCAATGTACAATCAATTGGAGTTTAGTCTACAATCGCTTTGACAAGTCCAATCGATTGGAATGTGAGAACCAATCGATTGGACCATCCGGGGCAGAATTTCCAAAGTGAACAATTGATTGGACCTTGAGTATAATCAATTGCAGTTACGAACAGAAAACCCATCTGTACAGTACAATCGATTGGATCAAGAGTACAATCAATTGGACTTCGCAGAAATTGTCAAATTTCAGATCTAATTTTTGTGGTCCCACTTTCTTATTACTTGCACGACCCTGGGCTTCTAAACTCTTATAAATAGAGCTCTTCTTAGGCTTTATTAAACACACTGCCAGACAACAAGAGCGAGTATCTAAAGAAGAGTTGTGCATTACGAAGAGAAAAAGGCCTAGTTCTCATTGTTATCATTGTGAGCTTTTCTCTTCTCCTTAGATCAAAGCTTAGTACTTGATCTCCACTCTGTCTAGGTTTTTCATCTAGAATCCTAACCTAGTAAACTGAAACTAGGTTTTTTTCCGTGTCGTCGGATTGGAAACCCTAGATTTCAATAATATTTATAATTCCGGTTCACTTTAAATCTTACAAAAATGCAGACTTAATTTGTATAGCGATATGTCAGATGTCGAATCAGCACTCAGGGTTAGGGAACACAATTTATCGGAACATTAGAATAATAGAAAGTGCTTGAAAATATGGATGGAAGGGTAAGAGTGGTGATTAATGATTGAGATTTAAAATAATCTTTTTAGAGAGATTTCTATCAACTAATTAACATAACTAAAGAAAAAGAAACACCATAAACAGAAAGAGAAACTTATTTATTAAAATAATATAAATTACAATGCTTAAATCTAATTTATTCATAAAAGAAAATAAAATAAATAACCATCACTCTTGAAAGCATTATAAGATAAGAAATATAGAGAGAAAGAACAAGATTTTAATGAGAGAAAATGAAATGGAAAATAGAAAATAAAGATTTACCTTGGTGACGTATCAATGGAGAAGAGGTCTGCAAGGCCATGTTCTTGCTGGTTTTTGGATGAGAACCGAACTAGGGAGATGAGAGAGATAGAGAGGTTTAGAAAAGAAGGGGAGAGGGAACCTAGGGTTAGGTTGTGAGAGGGGGGAGAGAACCAAATCTCACATGGGGTTGGTCCTCCTTTTAAACTAAAGGAGGATATCTCCCAACCGTTGGATTGAAGGGAAGGATAAGGGAGAGATCCCTTTCCTTGAGAGAGAATGGCTTCCTAGGTGGATGATAAGTGAGAATAGGTCTCCTTAGACCTATTCTCTCCTTTAGGAATGGGTTTGTGAAATGGGTCAGGATGAGATGGGCTTGTGAGAGCCCATAGGTAGTTTAGAATAGAAGGCTTATGGGCCAAACATTAAGAATGCCATGTGTCGGCCAGATGATAGGTAGGCTAATGGACCAATGGGATAGTAGGCCTTTAGATAATGCTAATGGGCCAGAGAATAAGAGGACTTCTACTCATTGAGTATCGGGCCAATTAGTGGGTTGGAATGGTAGCGGGCCTGTGAGAAAGTGGGTTTGGTGTATCAATAGAGATATCATACGATGTTTGGCACAAAGTAACTGGCGGGAGGTATGGGTTGAAATTAGATCTGGCGATGAAGTCGTTAGATTGGTAGAAGGTTAGGACGGATGGTAAGGATTCGACCGGCCAAGGTATTAATGATGATCATGATGATCAGATGGTTAGACGATCTAGTGGTAGGATTTGATGATCTAATGGGTCAGATGTTAGAGTTTAGAGAGAGAATTAGGATAAAGGTGAGAAAAAATACAAAAATAAAGAGAAAAAGATTTGGCACAGGGTCTTGAACTGTGGTCTTCTTTATTCTTCTTAATGAGCTTCACCAATTAAGCAAGCTAGCTTGTGATGTCAATTGGTGTAGTTTTTAACACCTTGGTCCTTCTCTTGATCTTCAATTCTTCCACTCTCTTGGTTCTTTGGATCGGCTCTGCGATCCTCTAGCTTTGTCCATACTTAGCTTCTATCTTCTTGTCCTAGCCTGCTGGTTCTTTAAGCTTTAATAGAGGGTTTCTGTGGTTGATCTTGAGCCTGCCAACCTTGAGAATCGCATCTCAACCTTTCACCTGTGGTAGTGACCGTTGTATGAGAATTAAGATCGGAGTGTACTGATCGATGGTAGGTTTGGGGTGTACCAAACTGAACAAGCCGCAAAAGCTTCGTGATTAGAGGGCGCGCGTGTGACTCGTAGCGTGGAGCCAGAGGATATGGACACACCGACAGTGGGCCTTGGTGAAGGTTCGAAGTTGTATTTGCAACGGTGCTACGTAGGTAACTTTTGTAACTCGTAACTTCTTAGTTAATGATACTTTCCATCTGGACGTGGTCCCGTGGTTTTCCTTGTTAAAAACAATCGTCTCTCTGTGTATTATAAAACATTAGGTCATGTGATAAAAGACTGGCATAAGCTGAGGAGAGGACGCCAGACTTCTTTTAAGATGAATAATTCTATTAAGAAAGAGGTGAACTTGACTCAGAATGTGAGTAGGAAGAAGAATCTTCTAAAGGACAATCATGAGTGTTACAATCTGAACTTTTTATCCAGGAAGATGAAAGACCTACTGGAAAGGTCTAAAATTTTGAGCAGAGAGATTGTGTCTCTTGAGAAATTAACGGTCCTCAGAGTTACACAACTCAAAAGATGAGTGAATGTAAGAGAAATGGTCAACCTACTAGAATCACATTTGTGTGGGTTAGGAAGGATACCTTGAAGAAAAATTCCTATACTATTCATCCCCTATTCTCTTTTGAGCAGTAACCTCTTCATCCTTATCTATCTTCATTCTTATTATGAGATTTGGGATGATTTGTTTTGTTTTATAGATTTATTTTCTTTGCAATTTTATATTTGTTTTTATTTGCTTTGTTTTCAAAAGAATACAAAAATAGAAAATTTTCAAAAAATCAAAAGAATTGGGATGATTTTGATAATGATTTCTAAGATAGTCACGTACCCTAATTTCGTCTCTGCTTGATTATTGATTTCTTTAAAAAGAATACAATAGAATATTCCACGAACTTCAGTACATGGGTAATTAAGCGGCATAGTGCTATAGTGGATCAAGAATAGAATTACAATTGCGAAAAGATCACGACGTCTACTAATACATTAGTTTCTCTATGGCCACTCCAACAATGTTATATTTGTTCCTTCAAGTATAATTTCCTCTAGATCGCACTATATAGTATGCACAATCATAAATCGACGGTCCACAAATATTTCAATTCATAATTGAGGAAACAGATCAGATCGTTCTATAAGATGAATCCAAGGATACACATAATAATATTTATTTCAAGCTAGCCTCCCATGCACCAAGCCCTTTTCTTGAAACTCGTCTCTGATCATCCAAGGAAACTTGTAGAAAAATAAATTGTGTGCCTCATTCAAAGCATAGATGCCAACTCTTCTAACCTTCCACCAAGCCCTTTTCTTGAACCTGATAGTCTTTCCCTTGTAGTCGAGATTATTATCATAAACACTGTATTTCCCATACCTCCATTTCGTTCCCCAGGTGTATTGCATAATGCAGCTAAAGCGCGTTGTTGTGAATATGCTTTCGCGGAACTTCCATTCAAAATATTCTCCTGGCATCAATACATGCCTGCCAATATCATCGTCGAACGACCAGCAATGAATCAGCAATGGCGTATTGTATCCAAGCTCATTGTAGATACGGGCATCTATTTTGTCAAACAAAAAGTCGGGAGAAGACTGCTCGGACAACTCCGTTAGTAAGACGAGCAGGAGGGCGGCGCAACTGATCTTAAAAATACCCATCTTACAGTTGGCGTTTCTTCTTGCTCCTCGACCTTTAATGGCTAAAAAAATAGTAACTTTGCTGAATTATTTAACGATAGAAGTTGATTTTGGAAACATGCCTAGCTACTACTAAAATTATGATTCGTAGATATAATACGCCACTGACCGTATGGATATTTGGCCATCCCTAGGTCGACCCACAAACAAAAAATCAGCCTAATTGGTGACTTGTGATTTATAGCTGTTGGATCTGAGTACTTCAAATAATGCTGGAATCCTACTAACAAAAATAATCAACTCATGAAAAGGAGTCAGATCCAATGGTTAGAAATCACTAATCAAGCTGATATTTGGTTTGTAGCATGGTTTTAAAAACGGCCGTTGAAATGGTAACGCCCCAAGCCCGTTTCCGTTAAAACCGTATATATGCATTTTGACGCTCTAAATTAAAGGGCCGTTAAAATCGTTTAAACGGCCATTAAAATCTTTTTAACAGCCGTTAAATTCTGGAATTTTTTGTGAAAAAAAATGGCCTTTAAATCCGTTAAAATCCATTTTTTTAATTTTAAAATTTGAATTTCAGGCCATTTTTTCGTTACAATCCATTAAAGTCGTTAAATTCCATTTTTTTTACCCGGTTTCAATCCATTTTAACGGCTGTTTTAACGGTAGTACCCCCAGTCCGTTAAACCGTTAAAATGGCCTCCTTTAAACCTTGGTCTGTAGATCCACCTATGGATGGGCCAAACATCGATATGGTCAGTGGTTTGTAAGAATGTGCCATGTATTTATACTCCTGTGTTGATATAGAGTAAACCTTCGCTCACACCATGCTGCGAGTGAAGCTGATCACAGCCCACAATATGAACCACGTGGCACACTATTAGAGGGAGCTGACCATATGGATGTTTGGCCGGTCTGTCGATGGACCTGCTAACCAAAACTCAGACTGATTAGTAATTTACAACCTTTGGATCTTTGCACCGAAATAACGCTCAATAATGCTCAAATTCCTACGGCTAAAATCAACCCATGAAAATAACTTCAATCCAACACTTAGAAATCACTGATCAATTTTATTTTCGGTCTGTAGGTCCACCTAGTGATAGGCCAAACATCCATACGGTCATGTGGGCCGTGATCGGCTTCGCTCAGAGCAAGTTGTATATCTAAGCCATCAGACTCAACATAAATTAATCCACAACTAGAAATCACCGACCAGGTTGATATTTGGTACGTGGGCCAAAAATTCAGGTGTCAGTGGGCCCAGAAGAGTTGCAGGACAAATTTTTTTGTATAGATTGAAGATGAAAAAGAATGTGAAACCTCTGGTCAAGATCCGGTGGGACGTATCTGACGCCTCTCCGAGACCCCGTCTTCTTTCCAAAGGCGTGCTCTTCTTCACAAGATTTGGAAGGAGGATAAATTAGTGTTGGAATTATATAGTGTTTGTAATGGAGCAATTCTCGTAGAAAAAGTTTCTAATTTTGCCAATGCTCGATCAACAGAACCATCTACAACGTACATCACACATGCAAGGCAACCGTTGGATGGATATGAGAAAACTAAAACAAATTAAACCGCGTAAATGTGGTGTGTAATGGATGGCATAACCAAGTTTAACGAACATTTTTTTTGGATAAGTTTCCCAACTGAAACATCTCTTTTGTACCTTTCCTTTTCCAAAACGCCTCCTTCAATTACTCTAACGAACACGTCTTTACTCTTTCTCAATTATTAATTAGTTCCAACTAAAACTTCTTTACTCCAACTAAATTTAGAAATTCAATTCAAGGGATATTTAGTATTTTGATAACTATTTTTGCAGACCCACATAGAAGATGAATCAATGGCTGATTTTTGGCGAGGATGATCTCCTCACCATATATATCACCCAGCAAAAAATCAGCCCATTCTGAAATTTCTAACCCCATCAAATGTGGCCATTGACTCATCTTCTACGTGAGTTCGCCAAATGGTTGTCAAAAAATGTTGTCCCCCAATCCCAACCCATTTAGTATTACCCTCCTTATGTGCAAAAGTAATTTGTACTACCAAACTGCCGCATAACCCGTCTTTGACCAAGTCCCCCACTAGATTTGACTCACATTCATCCATCACAAGTAATGCAAAAGTACCTTTTAACCCTTATAATTTCTTTATCTTATTTTTAGTTATATTCTTATGCTCCACATAATTTATTATTTATTTTAATTATTTAAATCTATTATTTTATTATGTATATATACTAGTGGGTGGCCCGTCCACACAATACCATCTGACAAAGCGTTTGCCAAAATCGGGTGTGAATGGTTGAGATCCACCATCCATTTGGAGGATAAAATCTCAGCCACTCTTTGTTGAAACCGGATAAGATAAGATAAGATAGGATAAGATAAGACAAGAGATAAGACAATATATAGCTTCTCTGTTCTGTTATAGTTATATACTAGTGGGTGCATGCCCCGTGCCATCGGCACTCCTCGACAAAGAATTTGACAAAATTAGGTGAGTGGCGGAGATCCACCGTCCATTTGGGGGAGGATTAGATCTCGGCCCTTCTTTGTTGATGCTTAATTATAAGAGGAGGTATAAGTAGGGAGACAACCAATGTGTTTTGTTATATAGAATAGTAAATGGCCCATGCCCACAGCACTCTCCAACAAAAGCGTTTGCAAAAATTGGGTGCCTTCGGCACTCAAACGGTATAACAAACTGGGGTGTTACCATTTTTTACCATTATAACGGCTGTTATAACGGATTGTAACGCACAGAGGGAGAAATGGGAAAGTAACAGAAATAACAAAAAATAACGATGTTGAAATTTAAATTTTAAATAAATTGAGGTCAAATGAGGCTGATTGAGTGGCTGAAATCTAACCATCCACATTAGATCGATGGATTTGATCTCAACCACTCTTTATCTAACCGTCCACATTAGATGGATGGATAAGATAAGAGAATACAACTGAGTTGTCTTGATATATGCGTGGGTGGCCCGTGCCCACGGCACTTTCCGACAAAGTGTTTGTCAAAATCGGGTGGGAGTTAATCTCAGCCATCGATATGAAGCATAGTGGATCTCAGCCACTTATTATTGAAGCCATATAAGATAAGAGGGGTATAAAAAAATAATTAAATTTCCGTTAAATTCTTTTTTTTTTTTTTTTAAATTTTAAATTGTCAAATTTCAAATTTCAGCACCACTTTTATTCGTTAAAATCATTAAAATCATTAAAATCTATTTTTTTTTCATTTTTGCCCATGGGCGTTTCAATTCGTTTTAACGGTAACACCCCTCTCGAGGCATAAAAAGTGTGGCTCCTGAGCCTGATCCTTGGGCTATAGGTAAATGGAACCCATTTCATTCCTTATATGTAGGTAAATAGTAGGTGACCCATGCCCACGGCACTCATCGACAAAGCGTTTGTCAAAATTGGGTGTGAGTAGCTGAGATCCACCATCCATTTGGTGTGATAAGATCTCGGCCATCCTTTATGAAGCCGGATAAGAGGGGGAGACAACCGTCCTGTTTTGTTATATTAGTAAATGGCCCGTGCCCACGGCACTCTCTGACAAAATCATTTGCAAAAATTGGGTGCCGTTGGCACTTAACAGACTGGGGGCATTACCGTTTCTTCCGTTATATCGACTGTTAACGGATTATAATGCACAGGGGCAAAAATGAAAAAAAATAATGGAGCTAAATTTCAAAATTCAATAAATTCCGAATCTGTTGCACGCGGGGGAAATGAGTGAGTGTCCGAATAAATGAGAGGGATTGAGTGGTTGAAATCTAACCATCCACATTAGATGGATGGATTTGATCTCAGCCACTCTTTATCTTATGAACCAGGATAAGATAAGAGATAAGACAACTTCCCTGTTTTGTTATATAGACTAGTGGGTGGCACGTGCCCACAGCACTCTCTGACAAAGCTTTTGCCAAAATCGAGTGTGAGTGGTTGAGAGCCACCATCTATTTGGAGGATAAGATCTCAGCTACCCTTTGTTGAAACCAGATAAGATAAGAGATAAGACAACTTCCCTGTTTTGTTATATTCTAGTGGGTGCCCCGTGCCATCGGCACTCCCCGATAAAGAATTTGCCAAAATCAGGTGAGTGGCGGAGATCCACCGTCCATTTGGGGGAGGATTAGATCTCAGCCCTTTTTTGTTGATGCTTATAAGAGGAGGTATAAGTAGGGAGACAATTACCAATGTGTTTTGTTATATAGAATAGTAAATGGCCTATGCCCACGGCACTCTCTGACTAAAGCATTTGCAAAAATTGGGTGCCTTCGGCACTCAAACGATATAACGGACTGGGGTGTTACCGTTTCTTCCATTATAACGGATTGTAATGCACAGAGTGAGAAATGGAAAAATAACAGAAATAACAAAAAATAACGGTGTTGAAATTCAAATTTTGAATAAATTGAGGTCAAATGAGGCGGATTGAGTAGCTAAAATCTAGCCGTCCACATTAGGTCGATGGATTTGATCTCAACCACTCTTTATCTAACCGTCCACATTAGATGGATGGATAAGATAAGAGAATACCATTGAATTGTCTTGTTATATGCGTGGGTGGCCCGTGCCCGTGGTACTTTCCGACAAAGTATTTGTCAAAATCGGTTGGGAGTTAATCTCAACCATCGATATGAAGCATAGTGGATCTCAGCCACTCATTATTGAAGCCATATAAGATAAGAGGGGTATAAGACAACCACTGTCACTTGTTATATAGATAGTGGGTGGCCCGTGCCCACGACACTCTCCAACAAAATCTTTGTCAAAATTGGGTGTGAATGGCAGAGATCCACCTTCTATTTGGGGGATAAGATCTCAGCCCTTCTTTGTCTAAATAGATAAGAGGGGGTATAAGTGGGGAGACAACTTCCCTGTTTTGTTATATAGATATATAGACTAGAAAATGGCCCGTTTTGTTATATATATAGACTAGAAAATGGCCCGTGCCCACGGCACTCTCTGACCAAAAGCCTTTGCAAAAATGGTATAACGGACTGGGGGCATTACCGTTTTCCCGTTATGACAAGTGTTACTAGTAAATGCGGTAAAATTTGTTGCGCGAAGGGGGCAAATGAGTGGGAATGACCGAATAAATGAGGGGGACTAGGTGGCTAAATCTAACTGTCCACATTACATAGATGGATCCACGGCACTCTCCGACAAAAAGTGTTTGCAAAAATTGGGTGCCTTCGGCACTCAAACGGTATAACGGACTGGGGCGTTACATTTGTTCCATTATAACGACTGTTATAACGGATTGTAACGCACAAAGGGAGAAATGGGAAAATAATAGAAATAACAAAAAATAACGGTGTTGAAATTCAAATTTTAAATAAATTGAGGTCAAATAAGGCAGATTGAGTGGTTGAAATCTAACCGTCCACATTAGATCGATGGATTTGATTTCAACCACTCTTTATCTAACCGTCCACATTAGATGGATGGATAAGATAAGAGAATACAACTGAGTTGTCTTGTTATATGCATGGGTGGCCTGTGCCTGCGGCACTTTCCAACAAAGAGTTTATCAAAATCGGGTGGGAGGTAATCTCAGCCATCGATATGAAGCATAGTGGATCTCAGCCACTCATTATTGAAGCCATATAAGATAAGAGGGGGTATAAGAAAACTACAGTCACTTGTTATATTGATAGTGGGTGGCCCGTGCCCTTGGCATTCCCCGTCAAAGCATTTGCCAAAATCAGGTGTGAGTGGTTGAGATCCACCGTCCATTTGGGGGATAAGATCTCGGCCCTTCTTTGTTGAAACAGATAAGAGGGGGTATAAGTGGGGAGACAACTTCCCTGTTTTGTTATATAGACTAGTAAATGGCCCGTGCCCACAGCACTCTCCGACAAAAGCATATGCAAAAATTGGGTGCCTTCGGCTCACAAACGGTATAACAGACTAGGGATTTACCATTTATTACATTATAACGGCTGTTATAACAGATTGTAATGCACAAAGGGAGAAATGGGAAAATAACATAAATAACAAAAATAACGGTGTTGAAATTTAAATTTTGAATAAATTGAGGTCAAATGAGGCGGATTGAGTGGCTGAAATCTAACCGTCCACATTAGATCGATGGATTTGATCTCAACCACTCTTTATCTAACTGTCTACATTAGTTGGATGGATAAGATAAGAGAATACAACTGAGTTGTCTTGTTATATGCGTGGGTGGCCCATGCCCACACTTTCCGACAAAGTGTTTATCAAAACTGGGTGGGAGTTAATCTCAGCCATCAATATGAAGCATAGTGGATCTCAGCCACTCATTATTGAAGCCATATAAGATAAGAGAGGTATAAGAAAACCACAGTTACTTGTTATATTGATAGTGGGTGGCCTGTGCCCTCGGCACTCCTCATCAAAGCTTTTGCCAAAATTAGGTGTGAGTGGCTGAGATCCACCGTCCATTTGAGAGATTAGATCTCGGCCCTTCTTTGTTGAAACAGATAAGAGGGGGTATAAGTGAGGAGACAACTTCCCTGTTTTGTTATATACTAGTGGGTGGGCCCGTGCCCTTGGCACTCTCCAACAAAAAATTTGTCAAAATCAGGTGTGAGTGGCTGCCATTTGGGGTGATAAGATCTCAACCATCCTTTGTGAAGCCGATAAGAGGGGGGATAAGTAGGGAGACAACTTCCCTATTTTGTTATATAGACTAGTGGGTGGCCCGTGCCCACGGCACTATCCAACAAAGCGTTTGCCAAAATCGGGTGTGAGTGACTGAGATCTACCGTCTATTTTGGAGATAAGATCTTGGCCCTTCTTTGTTGAAACATATAAGAGGGGTATAAGTGGGGAGACAACTTCATATAGACTAGTGGGTGGCACGTGCCCACGTCACTCTCTCATGACAAAGCATTTGCCAAAATCAGGTGTGAGTGGCTGAGATCCACCATCCATTTGGAGGATAAGATCTTAGCCACTTTTTGTTGAATCCGGATAAGATCGGATAAGAGATAAGACAACTTTCCTATTTTGTTACATAGACTAGTAAATGGCCCGAGCCCACAGCACTCTCCGACAAAAGCTTTTGCAAAAATTGGTGCCTTCAGCACTAACGGTATAACAGACTGGGGGCATTACCATTTTTCCATTATAACGGCTGTTATAACGGATTATAACGCACGGGCAAAAATGATAAAGAACGTAAATAACCGAAAATAATAAAAAATGATGCTGCTATAAGAAAACTTCAAATATTAAATTTCAAATTTTCAATCTGTTGCACGCGCGGGTTAAATGAGTCGAGTGACTAAATAAATGAGGGGGATTGAGTGGCTCTAACCGACCACATTAGATGGATGGATTTGATCTCAATCACTCTTTATCTTATGAAGCAGGATAAGATAATTATATAAGACAACTGAGTTGTTTTGTTATATACTAGTGGGTGGCCCGTGCCCACGGCACTCTCCGTAAAAGAATTTGCCAAAATCGGGTGTGAGTGGCTAAGATCCACCATCCAGTTGGGGGATATGATCTTGGCCCTTCTTTGTTGAAACCGAATAAGATAAAAGATAAGACATCTTCCTTGTTTTGTTATACAGCACTCTCCGACAAAAGCGTTTGCAAAAATTAGGTGCCTTTGGCACTCAAACGGTGTAATGGACTGGGGCGTTACCGTTTTTTCCATTATAATGGCTGTTATAATGGATTGTAACGCACAGAGGGAGGAAAGGGAAAATAATAGAAATAACAAAAATAAGGTGTTGAAATTCAAATTTTGAATAAATGAGGCGGATTGAGTGGCTGAAATCTAACCGTCCACATTAGATTGATGGATTTGATATCAACCACTTTTTATCTAACCGTCCACATTAGATGGATGGATAAGATAAGAGAATACAACTGAGTTGTCTTGTTATATGTGTGGGTTACCCATGTCCCGGGTTCTGTTAGTTGAAGATCTAAGACAATCAAAATCGAGCTACTGGTGGGAGGGAAGGAATTACAGGTGAGGCGTGGTCCAATGGAGGTGAGGCTGCATGACTGAGGAGTGTGGAGAGCCTCATTGAAGTGGAGACGATATGTTGAAGAAGGTTGAAGCTACTGGCTGATGGTACATCTGCTAGTGTCTGTTTGATGGTTGTTGCATCAAGATGAGGACGAACCAGATGGGTGAATGAGTTTGGAAGGTTGAGATAGCAGCTAGGTTGAAGGAAGACGATCTGGCGTTGATGAATGATCAAAGTTGGATCGGGATATGATGAACATCCAAGCAAGGTTGGTCCACAGCCGCACAATGAAGGAATCAAAATCGGGTATGGCCATGCATGGTGGTGGAGCTGCTGGCGCACTGACGGAGTGGAGTCATTTTCCTGGATTGACTCCCACCAAAGAAACAGAGCATCAATGGAAGAGAGGCGGCGAGCGTTATCCAGTGGCTGCACAAGGAGGAGATCATGACTTGGTGTTCTTTATCATGGTTGGGTGCATCGGTGGGTTGTTGTGCTGGTGCAAGGAGATTAGACCAACAGCGTCGGCTTAGCTTTGAGGGGGGGTTGGCATGGATTGAAAGGGTTGGACGACCAAGATTACAATAGGTTGGCGTATGGATAAGAGAAGGAGAGGGATGAGGTGTTGGAACTTGGAGATCGAGCGCATGCGCTGGAGAGTGGAGAGTACGTATAGTTTTTGACAAGAGAAACTAGTTAGGGGAGAGAGATGGGGATTTGGACAGGTGGCAGCAGCAATGTCTATTGATGGGTGGACGTTCTGGTGTAACCGCTCACAAGATAAGACGATGATGAGCAGATGATGCATGCAAAACATGCCATGCAAAGTGGCGGGCATTGGACGAATCAGATGTTGATCAAGTCAGCATGTAGGATTCGATCAAGCAACGATGAGTGGTCGGCATGGCCATGTTGCATGCGAGGAAATCTGAATGTAAGGTTGCAAAGGCCGTTAATGATACATGCGAAACACACAGTTGGATGGTTAATATATAATGAATGTGGACATGAGAACCGAATCAAAACCATTAGATCTAGTGATCTTTATCCAAGGTCGATTTCATCGATCGAGGTGGGCACTCAGATCCTTCATAGGTCTGATCGAATGGTGGTAGAGTCCACAGACCAAAATAACAGTCCGATGTGCAATTTGCAAAGGGTCCAAATCCTAATATGAGGCCCGTCGATCTCCAAATGGGCTAAAAAATCTCCCAAAAGGCTCGAAAAACCTACTCAAGTTAGAGGAGCGCTCCTCTGCCTAGCTAGACTCCATGTCATCTTGGAGTCATCTTCCTCAAGTACACTACGCAACCACCACCGCCTAGTTGCTTCACATATGCCGAGACCCGCTTCGCCCGCTTCCATGGATTCCGCTTCGAAACCATTAATGATGTTCTTCCCGATGACCACCCCCCGCTTGGATGATATCTGACGACCGGTCGCCAGTGACTTGTATTATAACAGATGGCATGGGATCTTGAGTTTTACAATTGACGTTGCAAAAGAGCTTGTGATTCTGATCATTTCTTTTCGAACTATCAGTGCTTGTTGTTTGTGGGCTTATTTCTATATTCCGAAACTCATTGTAAAGCGTGTGAGCTTCCTTCCAATGGTAGGTTTGTTGGCTACTTTTGATTCAACCCCGATATGGATCGACCGAGCTGGAAGTCGTTCTTGTGGGTCATACGGCCTAAGTTGTTGGAGTTGTGCTAGCTACTGTACATCTGCTGGTTTTTAGTGGTTTGATCGACTGTTTTTTTTTTAAATAGAAAGGAGTTGGGCTTTTGAAGTTAAAGTGGAGAAGAAGACAAGGGTAAAATGGTCTTTTAGCATTAGCCGTGACGAATAAGCGTGAGTAAGAAATGGTGGGACATGGTCAAAGGGTGTCATGCGTCAGTTTGGAAGTATAAGGAGGTAGTACAAATCAAGGTTTAAAGGGGACCGTTATAAAGGTACAACGGACTGAGGGCGTTACCATTTTTTTCCGTTATAACGGCCCTTATAATTAAATAAAACGCTCAGGGGCAAAAATGGGAAAAAATGGAAAATAACAGAATATAATGGGAAAAACAGAAAAAAGGCGCTGAAATTCAACTTTTGAATTTCAAAATTTCAATAATGGAAAATAACGGAAAAATAACTGAAAAAACGAAAATAACAGCCTTTTTTCACAAAATTTTCCAGAAAATAATGGTCATTATTTCATTATAACGGAAAATAACGGCCGTTATTTTTTGGGCGTTTTAACAGTCCATAACGTAACGGGTTAGGTCCGAATCCATTATAACAGACGTTAATTTCGTTATAACGGCCGTTTTTTAAACCTTGGTAAAATTTCTTTTGCATACAAAGGGGGTAATACTAAATGGACGGGATATTGGCACCCGCACTTTTCGCTCAGTAAACCCAAAATCCCCCCTCCCTCCTTTTTCACTCATCACACCCATAAAAAAAATAAAAATAAAAAACCCAAAAAAGCTGAAAAAAAAGAGGAGAGGAGGAGAAGAAGAAGAAGAGGAGGGGGAGGACAACGCCGCCTGCGATAGAAGAAGAAGAAGAGGAGGAGGAGGACGCCGCTGCCGTCGCAGGTACATCTCCCTCTCTCTCTCGATTCTGGGCTGCCGAAAGAGAGAGAGAGAGAGAGAGAGAGAGAGAGAGAGAGAGAGAGAGAGAAAGAGAAGAGAGAGAGAGAGAGAAGGAGAGACTACCTCCGGTGGTGGTAGCGGCGGCGGCGGCCTCCTCCTCCTCTTCCTCTTCTTCTTCTTCTCCTCCTCTGTTTTTCATCTTCTTCACAGTTTTTTTTGTTTTTTGTTTTTGGTTTATGGGTGTGATGAGTGATGGGTTTATTGAGCGAAAATGCGGGTGCCAATATCCCGCCCCATACTAAATTACCCTTAATTCAAAGAAAGAAACTTATTTGGGCTAGTTCGAATTCCTTAATACGATTAGGGTGTTTGATTGCAAGTTTCAAGCAATGCAGGTGCTGTGCCTGTTCTGGCAGCTAGCAACCAGTATATAGCAGGACTCAAAGTCACCAAATAGCCCGCAAATTGGGGTGTCTAGTCACAAGGGCATTGGCTCACGTATAAGAAAATCGATGTATGAGTAGGAAACGAAGTGCAGAATGCCGCTCCACATAAAGTATCTGTAATGAGCTAAAAATGGACTGCTTAGCAATAAAAAGATGTAAAAATAGGAGACAGATGACCATGACGCCGATGCCGAGGAGAAGATATTAGGGGGTGGGCGTTTACGACGACATTGTAGCCATTTTTTCAAAACCATGAGATGCACCATTCAATAAACCCCGATTCTCAAAAGAATCTCGTTACAGTGATTTTAGAAAGTAAAAAAAAGCAGTTGATGTTACCAGGAGTCTATGGTTTGATCCAATACCCGTAAAAATAGACTACACAGCACAACTGCAAGTATGGTGCCCAATGATGCCATAAGACAGAGAAGATCTCGGTGGCCCATCGAATGGCTCTATGAAGATCGAGAAGGAAAAAAGAAAAGAATATCTATTTTTCAGTAATGGACAAAATATTGTAGGTTGCATATTTGTACAGGATAAGTGATTCAAGCTAAAATCTATTCATAGTGAAATTATACAACTACAACCTCAGTCATAGACTTCTTTTGGTAGGGCTTAGCAGTTCAGGCAGACCAAACACATTTACATCATAAAGACTAAGTGGGAGCGGAAAAACTCATCTAACAAAGGCATCAGCAGGAGCACCGTCGCATGCATCTAATCTTTTAATTGGTTATGTCTGAACTGTAATACCTGACCAAAAGGGGAAAAAAAACAAATACAAACAGCGACTGAACTATCCAACAGAAAGGAAAACTTGAACCAACTCACCCTAAAATGGTAAGGAATTTCTGGGATGTGAAAGCTCTTGCCCTGTAAATTCAACTGTTCTCATATTGTGAACTATGTCTAGCACTCTCTCTGACAGGAGTTCACCATGTTCCTCGATATCTTTCAGAACCAGATCCAACTGTTCTTGAATTGTTGCACACCGTTGTCTTTCACGCTGCAGCTCAGCAGATAGTTCCTCAATTTTCTTATCTTTAGCATCCTACAACAAGAGAAAAATAAGTGATTCTTACCTACAGTTGATACAGAAAAAACAGTATAATGTCATAGGTTTATGAGACTCGGGTATTTGTCTTATGGCAGAAGGTGATCTGTGTTTGGGACTCCAACACAATCTCATCCAAAGAGCTGATATGACTAGTTCACGATGGTGCCTTACAGACTGACACCCTTGTTTTCCTCAAGTTTATTGAAGTTGTGATGTTTCAAGGGAATTTGTGTTTTCTAATTTTTATTCTATACTAAGAAGACTTCCATCAGGAAGAGAGGAAAGAAACAAGCAATACTGGGCATATGTTTGCCTTTATGTTGCGCGCATGCAGAGAGGTGAGAACCCACCATTTTATTGATCTCACCTAGACATTCTCCTGGACCAAAATCAAGCCGATCAAATGATCCAATCTATTATCCACTTGGCCAGAAAGAAATCATTTGATAAAAATTGATCTGTCAGATGGTTATTTTCATCCGATTAGATTTAATTCCTTGCTTAATGAATAAGGAAACCTATTCTCATTTTCAATCAATACCATCTAAATGAAATGGTATTAAAAAAAAAAAAAAATTAAACATTCAAACTGTCACGATCAAATAAATGGATGGTTGAGAACAATTTCTTATTGATTTCGAAGACCATGCCCATTTATAATTTATGGAGGCAAATTAACGAATGACTTCATTATGGAATTGAAAGTATTCTAATTAGAGATACACGTGTAAGCAAACATACAAATTATAAACTACAAAATTAATATGAAGCATACAAAAGCCTTCAGAGAAATAAGGCTATCAATCATCTGTAGATGCAAAAATCTGCATTCCCAGAGGTTGGCCCTCAAGATACATACACCACCTCCAACCCAGATGCCATGGTGTCGGGATTTGTGCATCACCTCAAAGGGCAGGGTCTGAGGAGCTCAGAGGTCAGGGTCTCAGGGTTACAAATAAGGACCATTGATTGAGCACCTATCAAAGGTGGATCTTGCATACATTAGAGAGTTCCCTTCTCACAAAACATCATATATTATTCATAGACAGTAGGTGAGAAATAGGTCGAGATATACCCATCCTAACATCTTCAATAAAACCACTGTAATTAATCTCTTGGGTACAATTCTACAAAAAGTCTCTACCACTGATGTAAAACAGAGGAGAGGATCTACTTTCTCCACACTTGTCGAATCCAATTCTTCTCCTCGTATAGTCTAAGGCTATGATACCCAGATACCTGTACTAGTGCCTCGTACCAGTGTCGTGTCGTGTCGACACGGATACGGACACCAGACACTCCACCAACACGTATCCTCACGTATCCTTCATAAAAAGTTGAAAAATTAGAAAAAATAAAAATTTTGAACTTCAAAATAGGATACTCGTATCCGTATCGTGTCCTTGAGTTTGGAAAATGTTGAGTCGTATCCCTGCTTCCCGTATCCGTGTCCGTATCCGGGCATCATAGGTCTAAGGTATTCCAATCCATTTCATCGTAGGCTTTAATAGTTAGTACTTAACCCATCCCAAAATTTTCTCTCTTTCATGAACTAGGACTTGGGCATATGGTGAAAAAGCGAGCCCCAAACTTCTAAGATTCTACAAGACAATTATTAAAAGGATTTTATAATACCTAATAACCAATCTTAACTTGTGGGGAAAAAATATTAAACTCCGTTCTCAAGATTCAGAGTGATGAATGCTGCATTTGACCTTGTAGGCAAACAGGCTCTCAACTGGAAACACTTTCTTACAACATCGATTATTCCCGATCCATTTGAAAGAAAGCCATGGTGAATCTGTCCGCACACCTTCTATTTACATTCAAAACAATTACCACACATTGCAACTCTCTTCAAAGTGTCTTTCCAAGCAATCTTACTTCCTTATTCCCTCCCAATAGGAAGCCTATCAAAAGACCATTACGAGTAAGTATACTCTAATATTCCAACATACATAGATTTTAAATAAAAAAATATAACTTCCAACCACTTCAAACCTCTAAGTATGGCTCATTATTTTAAATTCTTTAGTGTTTCAAAACTTGGTCAAAATTGGGTGGGATGGGCTTGGCCTGCTTTTGGCAGGAATTATACATGTAGGTCCCCCATTAGGTCGAGATCTAGTTTGAGGCCGATCTTTAACCTTGTTAGATTAGTGAGGTACGCCCAAGTGCCCAACCATAGCATGGTTTGTCAAATGATCTGTAATACTAAGCATCCTACCACCCAGAGCCATGATGTTATTAATACTTTTTGAGAACTATGAACATGGCAAAAGTTGAAGCCCTCGATCTCATGGTTTCACAAAAAAAAATTATCCATCGAGCACATAGACATGCCATTGGTGAAACACCAATTACATGATTGACAAAACATGCTTTTAAAACTAAAGCTTTTTAATCCTACATTATCAAGGGATAAGTAGTTCTCCAATGTGTTTCTCCATGTAACATGCGTAGAATGGGCTTAGGTTAAAATTAGAGCCAACTTGTAATAGTTTCGACAAATGGCCAATCCATAATGGTTTGGGCCATAACCGAGAGGATTCAACTAGTAAAGTGGTCATCCAAGCTCAGGATTAGACATTTAGGTAATGGGCCGCACTCAAGCATATCCTTGTCCAGCCAAAACACCTTCCATTCATACCCTAGTTATGGAACAACTTGAGTTATTTCTTATCGCTTGCTCTTATCTAGCCAATCCAATTCCTTTGACAATGACAGGCCTTCTTTTCAATCTTTTGGTTCTAGTAAAATTGGGGTAACTGGCAATTGCAATTGCTCTATCATAAGAGATAAAGAAAAAGTTCTTTTCTATCTCTCACCTCTCGAATTTTCTTCATTTCATTCTTTTTTATTTAACTAGATGAAGCATTAACACAAACATAGAGTCGTCTCAACCTTTTACCTCCACTCCTTCCCAACCAAATTAATCCAAAACTTCTAACGGTTAAAACGTCCTTGGTCAGGCATTCATTTATGTCCTTGTCATTGCTAAACTAATGCAGACATAAATGAATGCCAGACCAAGGAGGTTTTATTGAAGTACTGAAAAATAGTTACCTACCCAATCAACAATAATAAAAAATACCCAACCAACTATGACTAAAGTTTCTATCTCGGCTGCAGCATCAGCCTCAGTCTTGGGGAAAATCGAAACTAAATCTCAAGATTCTGGTGATCTGGTCAAGATACTGAAAATTTTGTACAGGACTTGGTCAAAATTTTGAAATAAAAAAATTATGTAATAACTCAAAACGTAATGAAACTTCAAAATTTTGAAATTTGACAAAAATTTAAAACCTTAATTGTAGAACCAAGTTCAAAAGCATTACTGAAAGGTAATTAATTAGTTCATTCCTGACACAAATTTTGAATCCACCAGATGATCTCCAGCTGAGGCATATTTTACAAAAAACAAATAATTCCACGATAGTTTAACCCCCTATACTCCAAGTTGCCACCCTGAGAGAGAGAGAGAGAGAGAGAGAGAGAACAACAAAACTAGAGTCCAATAGTTCTAACTTAAGGATGGAAGTCCAATATTTAGAACCAACAGTACAAAACAAATATGAATAATGTTGCCTTTACTAAAAGTTATACTCATCAAAAAAAAATATATATCAATAATTGGGCAACAAAGAAACACACATCAACGAATATCCAACATGCAATTCAAACTATAGTTATATGTATATAATATGTGTGCATCATTAGGTAGATTACATGCTACCTTATCAAACTAGCATGCCATAAGCATCTCAAAATTGAAGTGCCCATGTTAACACAGATCAAACACCGTGCATTGTAGAAGCCATTGTTTACTAATCCCAGATTCCCAATAACTACCTAAGTGCAAGTGCTTGGACCAGTTCACTGTGTATACAGACAACTGACAAATATCGAAATTCAAATAAAAGAAGAATCCACTTCTCATCAAGACTTAGTACATAAGACAACCAGATGATAATATTCAATAAACTAGAAACCAGATCAGAAGAATACAACCGAAAGATTGAATAAATATTAGGCGCCAAGAACTTGGAAGCATCAATCAATTAATGATTATACTGGGAATTAAAAAACAGATAAACTGACCTCAGATCCAGATTGAAGCAAATCCTGAGAAACCTTGCCAGAGGAAATCGACAACGTATGATTGTGGTCCTTCATAAATCTTGCTACAACCCATCTCCCGGACATTTGTTTCCTTATTAAAATTCTTGCCTTGCAACCTTCCCTTGTAATTGCTCGTTGCTTCTGCCGCCTGATTTTGTTGTTATTAATTGAACGAAAACCCTCCCTATTACATAGAAGTCTCCGGCTAGTAACTTTTCTGTCACGACTCGAACGATAGTGCGAACCGACACGGACGACAAATCCAGTGCGTTTAGCATAAGCATAATAGAATTTGATGGCAATATCCTCAGATGCAAACTCCAAACCCTCATATGGTTCTATATCCACATCTACATCATATAATACTAACTTTCCATCAGAATTCTCTATTGTTCCGCCATCTTCACCCATTGTAAGCTCCTTCCCACCAGAGTTTTCTATTTCCTCCTCACCCTCACTAAGTTCCTCGCTTCCTTCAGAAGTTCCTATCATCTCGTCGTCCTTACTCTCACAAGGTTCATCAAAGTCCACTACCACACAACAACATAAAACATTTTGTGTCATCATCATCCAAATCCATCTAAGATTCCATAAAAATAAAACACAAGTAGCTCTCCCAGTAAAGGAGATAGATTGCTAAACATAAATATTTAATGGAATCTACAGAAATTGCTCTACTTGTTTAGCGGTTTACACCTGTGTAACAAGAACGCTTCATTTTGTGAAGATTTGTCATGTTGGACACGCACAGATACTCTTTTGAAAACAAGTCTTAATTTAATAAAAAAAAATTTGTTTTCAGTATTTACTTGTATGATTGTAAGGAATATCAGTTTACTTGAATACTTTCTTTCTATATCATACACTTAGCATGAACAAAGTATATATGTACATATATATAGAAGTTATAGCTCTACGAGATGTATGGCGAATTAGGATGATGATGATGATGATGATGATATCTCAATATATAGAATGGACTACATTGATGTGTCGGCGCATTGGGTTTGTGGGTCACTGTCCCTAGCACTTCAGAGCATTGTCTAAAGCCATCAGACAAGTCAGTGTCTGTGTGACAGGTTTATAGTCTTATAAGTGATTAAAAACAACAAAAAGTTTCTTTCAGTTATTTCATCAAACACTTGCGGCACGAACGTAGAAGCAGAGGTGTCTCTGTGAATTTCATTAGAGTAGCCAATGGATTATCCAAATGCTATTATTTGGTGTGCCACTATTTTTTACACTTACTTCTAAACAATTGCCACTATTTCGTGTACCCCAAAAGAGTAGAACCGATTGAACGGTTAGGATCATCAAATCAAGCTGAATTTAGTTCTACAAATCTCTTAGACGGGGTCATAGACTGGACGGCCAAGATTGATAAGAATGTGGTACCAAGAACTCATAGCCCTGGTGGCATCAAACGGCTAGTATTTATGTGGTACTATATTAAATTACTACCGGGGCTATCAAATCGCTCCAAAATAGAAGATTAAATCTTCAATGTGTACTCCAAATACGTATAAAAATTCGAAAAAAAAAGAACAAAAAAAAAAACCTAATTGCTCAAAAGAGAACTCTTGGAAATAGCTCTCTTTTGGGAAAATTAGCGATCCAAACAGGCTATAAAGATAGGGGGAAATGGATCTTACTCCTTTTGTTGTGATGGTGGTTGTTGATCAGAGACGGAGAGAGCTTAGGGTTCCAGAGAGAAAGAAATTAGGGATTTTAGGGTCTGAGAGAGGTTTCCTATTTCGGGAAAGAGCGGTTTAGTGGGAGAGAATGAGAAAGATCGTTTAAAATGGTCAGGTACCTATGATCAGGTTTTCTGAGAAAACATTCGCTGGCCTGGGGGAGCTTCAAACTTTGAAGTCTCCCCACCCAAAATGTCTGACAAGTACCCCAATCCATTAACTCAACCCTGGTTAAGCCCTTGGTTAGTTATCAAAATGGGGTACTTGTCAGACATTTTGGGAGGGGGACACAAAGTTTGAAGTCTCCTGCCACCGCAAATTTTCTCAGGTTTTCTTACGCTCATGGGATCAGAGACAGGCCCAAAGGTCTCCACGTGTTTCGTCACCTCACCCTCTACAAAATAGAGTCCACTTTTAGGAGTAGAACTTTGCTGACCGACTAAAATATGAGCCACGTGGCATACTCTTATAGGATGCTGACTGTATGGATGTTTGGCCAATCCATAAAGGTTGACCTACAATCCAAAAATCAGCCTGATTAGTGATTCCAAACATTGGATCTTGTAGGCCAAATAATGGTCAATAATGCTCCAATTCCACGGTTAAAAATCAACCAGGAAACTGACTCCAATCCAACACTTCGAAGGCAGTAATCAGGCTAATTTTTGCTTGTATGTCTATCTAGGGTTGGGCCAAGCATCCATACGGTCAGACATCACTAAGAATATGCCACATGGCTTATATTGTGGTCCGTGAGCAAACTCTACTCCACTTTTATTCACTTGTTTTAACGAGCAATCTTTGACGACGACATTATGGGCCATGTGGCATATTTTTAGAAATCACTAATTAGGCTGAATTTTGGTATGTATGTCCACTTAGGCATGGGAAAAACATCCATACGGTCAGTGGTCTCTGAGACTACGCCACGTGACACATATATGAGGGCCGCCATCTAACATGTAACTCAACCCATCAATTTTTGGGAAAATTACTTTTAAGTCCATATTTAAAAAAATACAGACAATTAAGTCTCATCTACAAAACTATGGATAGTTTGGTTTAACCGTCTACTCATTAAGGCCTTTTTTAAGGTTAACATCCAATTTTTTCTGAAATGCCCATACTACCCTCCAGCTAATGTTAGTTTGAATTGATAGCTTCTGTTTGATTTGAGGCTTGACTGATGCATGGTACCGTACGTCAATCAGCTGCAACAAAGTTTAGTTTAGCTCTTTCCCTTTTTCATTCCACTACAGCTATTTCCTTTATTTCATTCATCTACAGTTCTTTCCCTCTATTTCTTTCGTCTACAACTCTTCGCAACTCATCTATGCTCCATTCAAGGTAAAGAAAGATGATGGTGATGCTAATTTGAAAGATTTTCTTCAGGTCGTCTATTTTTGTAGCATCTCGATTATTCTCTACCGCTCTTTGCAGCTTGTTTATGTGTTATTGAAGATGAATAAAGAATGCGACTTCAGTATCAAAATTCAGTTAAGAAAGAAGAAGGTGAAGAAAGAAGAAAGAAGAATGAAGAATGTGAAGAAGATGGTTACCACTTTTATTTTCTGATATTCGCTTAAAAGTGTGTATTTTCCACTATTATCTTCTAAGCGTTTTCACACTCTCCTACGTTTAAAATGCTCTAATTATCTACTTTTCTACGTAAGAGTCTCTTTTGTTGCGTAGAACACACTTTTCTAGACGAAATGGTATATTTGCATGCATTAAACACATTTTCGGAAGTGTAGACATTGAGTCGTTCTGATAAAGTCTCATTACGCGCTTCTTCTGTCGCAGGAAACCCCGATGGGACAATTCTCGAGACTTGCGAGCCCACATCGATCAGGAAAGCCCATTATCAAAGCTTAAAGCCCACATGCTATGACTAGAAGATATGGGCCAAATATGGGCTGAATAAGATGACCAAAAAGCTGGCCCAAAGAACGAAGAGAGCAGGAGAGCCAATGACCAAGAGACGGACCAAATCGTTTAAAGCCACATGAGTCAGCAATGAATGATAGTTTACTCTACTAGAGAAGCGTGAGGATGGTCACAGTGAAGACCAGGGTTCCAGACCCTCTGCCAATACTTTTATCTCCATTCTCTGATATTTTCTCTCCTCCCCCTAATTTTCGATCTCATCTCTCCTTATTTTCTCTCTCTTCATCTCTCGGTCCTCGAATCTACTGACCTAACTCCAGAACTCCTACCTGTTGGCTCTGGCCCATCTCCCTAAGCTATCGGACCGTTGGATCTTCCATCGGACCGTTGGATTGTCCATTAGACCGTCGGATCTCTCTAAATCTGTCGGCCTGCCAATCTGGATCCTGATCAAGTCATCTTCAGTCTGACCATCAGATTGTCTGTCACATCATCTTGTGAGACGATGGACATCATCAATCCATGTGGGCCAGTAACCGGGCCCATCATCATCGACCCGCTGTCCAACCATTTAGTGGACCCTGTGAATTTCAAAAGAATTTCAATTAAATTTTAAAAAAGGGGGGGGGTCCACTAAATGGGGAAATTCCCCAAAGAAAAGTAGGGTTTTACTTAAAAAAAAAAAATTCTTATTTTTTTATTTTCGAAAAATCCCTATTTCCATTAAAGGAAATAAGGAAGCTTTAAAAGGGGAGAAAAGAGGGTTCGAAACCCTAATCTCCTAATCCCTCTCCTCCTCTCCTTCCCCCAAAACTTGTCCCGCACGTTTTCCCCTTCTTCTTCTCTTTCTTCTCCTCTTCTTCCTTCTCATCTTCTTCATTTTCTTTTTACTGGAGTTGCAGCCTGCAACTCTGGCCGGTAGCAACAACACCACAGCAACACCGCTCCACCCCCTGCGTGCAAGCTCCGTTGTGCACTCCACCGCCCGTAGCACCGCCTGCAGCACTTGCAGCACCACCGCCTTCTTCATCTTCCTCCAACCAACAACGCTCCCTTGCTGCCCATGGTTGCTGCAACGTCTCCTCCCTACCTCGCTCTACGCTGCTGTGCCCACCAGGACCTCTACATGTCCTCGTCCTCATGCCACCAGCGCTCCTCCACTGTGCGCCTCCAACCACCGTTGCTGTAAAGTCTCCTCCGCCTGAAAATGAACCAGCAACAGTTCGGTCACAACTTCCTCTCCTCTCTACTTGCTGTCGGCACCTGCAAGTCCACAGATCGCTGGACTGGTGCGTCTTCAACGCCCTGCTACTCCAAACCTCCATGCAGGCGTCTTCACCTTCTCCTTGCTGGTTGCAAGACCTGCAACCCACTGAACCAACCAGTGCACCTCCATGGCCTACCATGTTCTCTTCCATTGGAGCCACTCCTCCATCAACCATTGTTGCACTTGGATCTCCACGTCAAGGTGCAACCTGATCTGCGAGTGCACCATGCACCTCCAACGAAGCGCTCCTCCTTGCAGCTTCTCTCCATCAAAAGCTCTCCACGGGAGCCCACAAGATGCATCACTTCTCCACCCCTTTCCTCAAGCACTAGTGGACTGAGCGGGCTCCACCAAGCAATACCGATCCTCATCCCTCATGCTCATCTTGGCCAACAATCAATCTCACTTGGTCTTCATTCTTGGCCGATCACCCGGGCCGAACCACTCACCGGGTCGATCCCGGTCTCAAATCATGGTAAGTGCGCATAAGGTATTTTCTCTTTCTAGGGTTCATTTGCTCTCTCTAGGGTAAGTGAATTTCTTTATCTAGAATCCCCAGGCTGATCGCCTTTTTGCACCACCGACTCCATTCGGTGAATGCAAGAGGGTGAGTTTTTCTCTCACCTCTACCTTGTCAGCCGGTAAACGACCGAAGTGTGAAAAATCTCTCTCTACCTTCTTCCTCTCTCTCTAAAAGTTCTCTTTACATACTTTCTTACATGCTTTCTAGAATAGATTTATCGCTTTATTTATTTCTGTCATTTATTTCATGTAAGCAACAGTTTAATTAATGCAATTTGATTTTGATGATTTTAGTATTTTCTAGATCTCTTGGATGTGTTTTTAATCTCAACTCGCCATTCTCATCCTTTCACGTTTCTCTTGTATATTATCTGTCATTTTATGTTCTTATTCGCGCTAATCCGAATAATCCCGAGTGCGGATCGACATCCGACACGAATCCCTATACAAAATCTCATCTTTTTGCAGGATAATCGGATAAAAATTATAAATCTTGTTGATTTTAGGGTTACCGCAACCAACGACGCGGAAAAACCATACTTTCATTTTCGTTAAGCAAGAATTTTCTCTCAAGTTTTAGTAATAATTTTCAAGAAACTGGTTGAACCAGTACCATTTTCACTAAACTGGTTGAACAAGTACCATTTTCATGATATATGTTTCTATTTTCAGTTTGAGTATTGAGCTCAACTTATTTGAACCATTAACACAGTTAGACTATAATGAAGAGATGACAAGAACATGCATTTCAACAAAGAGGGGAACCCCTGTAACACTGGCTAAATGAACAAATATTTTTTAAAAGAACCACTCAACTTGATTGAACCAGTACCATTTTCATAAAGTCGATAATTTCTAGTTTGAGTATTGAACTCAACTTGATTGAAATAATAATACAATGAGACAATGATGAAGAGATAATGAGAAAAGATACTTCAACAAAGATATGGACATTTGTAACAATGGTGAAACGAAAAAAATTATTTCAAAGAAATTGCTCAACTTAATTGAACCAGTACCATTTTCATGATGTTTGTATCTGTTTTCAATTTGAGTATTGAGCTCAACTTAGTTGACGCATTAACATAGTTACACTATAACGAAGAGATGATGAGAAAATGCATCTCAACAAAGAAGAAGAACCCTGTAACAATGGTGAAATAACAAATTTTTATTTTCAAAAGAACCGTTCAACTTGGTTGAACCAGCACCATTTTCACCAAATTGGTTGAACTAGTACCATTTCATAATGTGTGTCTCTGTTTCCGGTTTGAGTATTGAGCTCAACTTAGTTAAACCACTAACACAGTTAGACTATAATGAAGAGATGATGGGAGAATGCATCTCAATGAAGAACCCCTGTAACAATGGTGAAATTGAAATTTTTTTTTTCAAAAGAACCTCTCAACTCGACTGAACCAGTACCATTTTCAGAAGTTGATATTTTGGTTTCAGTTTGAGTACTAAACATTAGAACCTACTAGGAAAGCTTCATCTCTCTAACTATATCTATTTTATAAGGCATGTTTGAAGCTCCGTTTCACTCTCAATACCTTATCTATTCCTCTACCCTTTTAATTAAATAGGTATTTAATTTCAAGTTTAAGTATTGAGCTCAAACTGGTTGAAACACCATTTTCAGTGAAGTGGTGAACCAGTAACAATGGTGAAACGGATGTCAAAAGTATTTCAAAGGGATTAAGTCTTCAAGCATCATAAACGAGAAATTGAACCATTGTCAGTCAAGGATAAGGGCATTGTCCTCTTTTCATTCTGACTTTGAATAGATTCAACAGTAAAAGTAACCAAAGAAGACTTATTGGTCAATCTTTTGATAAAGCAATATCAATTAGTATCGAAAATTTTCTTACAACTTGAATGGTCGAGTCCTGCTTACACTACGGACTTTATAGTACTTTTCGCTTTTTATAAAATGGGTCAGGCTCCATTGACAGATCTAAAATGACGGGTATCTGTATAGGGACACAATATAAACCACGTGACACACTCTTATAGGACACTGACCATATGGATGTTTGTCTTATCCCATGATGGACCTACCAACCAAAAATCAGCCTGATCAGTGATTTATAAGTGTTGGATTTTGTACCTAAAATACTGTTCAAATTCCCACAGTTGAGATCAGCCCATGAAAATAAGTCCAATCCAAAGCCTATAAATCAGTATTCAGGCTGAATTTTGGTTTGTAGGTCCACCATAGGGTAGGACATACATCCATACGGTCAGAGTCCTGTAAGAGTGTGCCACATGTCTTATATTGTGTCCCTTTACAGATACCTGTCATTTTAGATCTGTCAACCGAGCCCGACCCTTTTAAAATTTCAACTTCATTAAAAAAAGGAACAGTTCCGAGGACATAAAATTTTACCCAAGCTCTCGATCGTGGATTCTGAGAATCCAACCATCGTTTTGCTTAGGCAAAAGTGAATGCCAGCTCAGCACTATCATCCACCGTTGGATTCTCGAGATCCATGGACGAGATTTTCGGTGAAAAATTATGTCCAAATTATGTCCAAAACTTTTGGTTCACAGATCTCGACCCAAAAATTAAAAAAAAAAACACTTTTTAAGGTTGTGAGTCTTGTGACTGCTATTGCATCGACCCGAAGTAGTAATAGGTCTAGTCCTTCCATCCGTCTGAGCAAATCGTGGAAAATCACTTCGTTGGACCCACTATTTGGATTATATAATGGTGCAATGCATTAGATTGGTTGGGCTTATCATTCACAATACAGGGTCGGTCTAGTATGCAACCATTTGCATACTTAAAAGTATGCAAACATTGTATCCATCATTGAATGCTCATTGAAAAACATAATTTTAATTTATAAAATATATTTTTTTGAAAACATTGAAATAACACATTTTTCAAGGGACATCGAACAGTACTGACAATGTTTGCATACTTTTAAGTATGTAAATGGTTGCATACTAAATTTGTCCCACAATACAACCCTATTGAACCCTATCTCATCATTATCAACTTTCTCTTGTTGAGAGACATATGTCTCTCTTGTTTTTTAAAAAAATAAAAATAAAAATAATAATAACAATAATAAAAATGAATTTGATTAACAAGATCAACACCAATCGTGTAAAAAGGGCAGTTAAATTTTTAGATCCAACGGGTCCGATTGACCACCACTACTACAAAAATTCAAAAAGATCCCAGTTGTAAAAATTAAAGAGATATCGGTTAATAGAAAATTGGGATAAAAAGCAAAAGTATAAGACTTTCTATCTTGGCTCCTTGTCTGACTGTGATCTAAATTTCCAAGAAAACTTTACATCTCAATTTTTAAAAAATCGATAAGAAAAAACACTTTCTCTTTGTCAGTTTCTTAAAAAATCGTGACGGTGGGCAGCTCAATTTTCAACGAAACGGAGATTAAAAATTCCTTTTCTCGGTTCTCAAATAAACCGAGACAAAAATCCTACCTCATAAACCCATGATCTTCTCTTGTTTAAAACTAAAGTAAAAAAAAACCTCTCATTCTCTCGATCTCTTTCGTTTAAAACTAAAGTATAAAATAACCTCTCATTCTCTCGATCTCTCTCCTCAACCTCTCTTGGTTCCTTTGTTCTGTGCTTCTTCTCGCCTCCGTATTTCCTCACCCCCTCTGTTACTCTCCTAACCTCTGTAACCCTTCCTCTCTCCCTCAGTTCCTTTGGTCTTCTCCTTACCTCCGTGGTCCTTCCTCTCTTCTTCTTGAAATTCCCTTGTGAATTTCACCAATGGTAATTCAAACCCTAGCTCTTCCTCTGTCCTCAAGTTGTTACATTTGTTTTATGAGGTATTTGTTACAATATTTAGGTAGGGATAGCCATCGAAGGTTTGATTCGTGGTATATGTTGGGGAAGAGAGTACGGGAGAATTTCATCTTTCCATCCAGTATCCATACTGCCGTGATAGAAGAGAGTGGCAGATTTCATAAATTTGGAGTAATTGAAGATGACAGCCGAGCCTGCAAACCCTAACGACGTCGCCAATGGAGATGTACATCAATAGAAGAACAACAACAAGAAATCTCGAGCCTGCAAACCCTACCGGTGTCGCCAATGGCAGATTTAGATGCTTTTTCAACAAATTTAGGGCTTATTGTTCTCCAAGAAAATGATAAGAAGGATGAAGCAGCTCAAAATACGGCAGCAAAGAAGAAAGTAGACTCTGATTGAAGAGGAAGAGCAAAATGTGTAGATGAAGGCCTCTTCAACCGCATTGTTCCCCGGCTCTCAAAGGTGCGTTCTCTCTCCACCCCTCCATTGATGCCTCTGACCCACATTTCTCTCTCTCTCCAAATCTCTGAAAACTACTATGTTTCTTTCTAGGGCTATAGGGTCTTTGTGTTTTTTTGCAAAAATTGTTGTTTCTCCCTGGGTTTGCTTCATTAAGGCTTGAATTTGGTACGGCTATGATGAGAAATGGGGTTTTGTTCGGGGTTTCCTTCTTCAACAAATGTGTAGTTGAAGTAAGAGGAGTAGGAGAAGAAGACCAGGCATTGTGATCATGTCCTCGTTGGCAGAAATGAGCCTGTTTAGGTTTATAAAGTGCGTCATGATTGGGGACAGTGCTGTCAGTAAAACTTGCATGTTGATTTCCTACACCAGCAACACATTTCCTATGGTGAGTTCTTTTGATTCTTGGATTTTGATATTGTTGCTTCTTTGGTTGTTTTGTGGGAATTAGGGCTTTGCATTGTCTCTATCTGCCATTTGATTGATCTTTTTGGACGAAAGATCCTTTTTTTAGGGTTTGACACCAAATCAATTTGGGAAATGGTTGCAAAAATCTTCTTTTTTTTTAGATTCTGCACTATCAAATGGTTATGCACTGATTTTATCATGTTCCTTCATCTTTTCTTTTATCTTTATCTTGTTCCTACTTAGAATTGAAGCATATTTTGTTTAATGACCATAAATTTTCCAAGAAATTGTTACCTGTTTCTAACCAGTTGAGACTTGACAGATATTTTGAATCTAAGGTTGTTAGATAGGTGACTTATTGCATATTAGAGGTTAATCTCCTTAAGTTTATGACAACACAATCCAATTGCTCTCACAGTAGCCCTCATTCCGTTAGTTGGTAGATAGAAACTATCTATTCAAATGGAATCCTATGAATTCGTAGTCTTCCTTGTAATGTTTATCATTCAGTCCTATAAAAAGTGCATTTTTGTAAGTAGTATATACAATCACAGTTTTGGCTTCATTATAGGTTCCAAGACCTTCACGATTCTGTAAAAACTTGAAATTTATGATAGTTATGGGGAGATGTGAATGTGATCGATCATATTTGATGTGGAAACATTGTGCCATATCCTTACTTTCTTGCTGCATCTTTTTCTCAGTTTTCAGACAAAAGGCATGGCAAACCTTTAAATTTATGCCAAATAGTCATTAATATTGGTTCTGCACTTGTTTCTCAGCATCTTCATTTACATCACACATCTTAGACATCAGTTGTTTCAATTGAGAGTGGTTTTGCTATCATCCATTTTGTAATCTACAATGTGTTAGTTAAGCAGTGCAAAGTTCTTAGTGGTGGCAGATCTGACTCTAACATTTAGTATATCATGTATGAAGTAGTTGGATACTCCCAATCCTGGCTATAGAGCTTCCTAGTAACATTGAGATGTTTGCTTTCACCTGGGTTGCCATGTGTTCATCTCGTATCTTGGCATATGCAGCAAATACTAAGCATAACAAAAAAGAATGACAAGGATTGATTTTATTCCATAGCAATATATTTATCCAAATACTAAGCATAACAAAAAAGAATGACAAGGATTGATTTTATTCCATAGCAATATATTTATCCTATTTGATATATGAGTACACAATGGACCTGGCCGGGGATGCACTGTCTTGGGTACAGCTAAGGACAATTGCAAAAATGCATGGTGGTCAGGAACCACAATTTCATCTCTCCTACTAGGGAAATTAAGTAAACTTGAGCAAATGGTTTTATCCATCTGATCCATCACTCTATTTTGAGCCATGGAAATGAAAATGAGCAATGTTCTAAAGACAAAAAATCTACAGAATGGGACCTGACCTTTAATAGGATCTCAACATGCTATCGCTCCTAAATAACAGTCTTATCTTAACTTTGAGAGAATAAACCTCAAACTATCAGGCTATTGGACTTCAAATTCCATCAGCTCCAAGCACCCCTACTCTTCTGCAATAGAGCGTTTGCGCTAAAAGTTAATTCAACTTTGGTTACTCACCACATAAAGCAATAATACAAGCTTAAAACCTTTTAGTTGGTGGCAATTTATATTGATGTCAATCTTTCATGCCATGAATTCTGTTTTCTTGATTGCTTTCATGTGAAGGAACTCGCTGTACTTTTTGTAGATGTTACAAACTAATTATATGTGTTCACCTTCATGTTAGCAATCTGGCTTATTATTCACATGTCATAAATGAATTTTACTGTTAGAAATTATCTTGGTTGTTGCTTACAATTTTTTTCTTTTAAGATCTGAACCAAACCAATTACCATTATGCTTTTTATGTGTATTTCTCTAAATGCTTCTTCTTGTTCTAGAATTCGAGAAAGGAAGGAATCTGTGACTGTGCGGTTATGTGGTACAAGTGGTTGTGGCAAATTTGCATTCATTAACTGTGTTTGGGTCAAAGCATCTCATCTCAAAGTGATTGCACCTGTTGGAAGTCTTAACATTGATGGAATCCACATTAGTACATCCACTCATGATGAGGTCAAGAACATCATAGTTAAAATAGGTTCGTAGTTCACTCTCCCAAAAGTTAACATTTTCAATTTATAATCATAAAAGCATAAATTTGGAAAGAGGAAACCTCCAAAATGATTTTATGAATAATTGGCTGCTTATTTTAGGCTGTTCCTTTGAATTTCTTTGGTTTCTTTCATCCCATAGATGATAAATAATCGCACGAAAGCATAACTTTCTTAACACAAATTATGCCATCATTTTTAAATTTTTCAGCAAGCCAAGCGATTTCATTAACCCATGGTGTAAAAGTGGCCCTCTTCAAACCTGCTCTTTGAAGAATAACAATAGATAATAGTAGAAAATTGACAGTCAAAGAACAAGTGATTCTTAGATTTTGAACTTGAGAAGCATAAAACAAAATTTGAATTTTGAAGATGATTGCTGACTAGTTTATCTCGCACCAGACATACCTTCATGACTTGGAATTTCTATTTGTAGTTTCATTGCAATTTGACATATTCATTGTACAAACACATTATCGTATATTCCTAAAATGAGTAATAACATACTAGATGAATGCCTTAATGTGTTTCGCCATGATAATTATGGTAAATATGATTAGCTCAAACTTTTTATACTTGTTTTTATCTTCAAACATGCAAGATAGTTGACAAGCAACTTCCTTCTCCAGTAAAACATGGCCCCAAAGAAGAAGAAGAAAATCATCCTCGCATCCAAAGCTTCTGGACCTTGCCTGTTTGATCTTTCTGCTAATACCGAAGATAATTTTATTGGAGCGATATCTGAGATGCTAGCAGAACTAAGAAAATTAAGGAGATTGTGTTTCATATTTGAGTTCATTGGTAGTGGAGTTGCGACTTTGTTGAATATTGTTATCGTTGACACTTTTGTATTCACTTATGTTTATATGGATTCTTTTACTATTGTTGAATTGGATTTGTGTCTTTATCTTGTGACCACCAAATTTTCTTGTAATGATAAAAAGTTTAATTTTATCAAAATATTTAAATTATGATTCCCTTTTAGGGTTTATTTATTGGATTTAGTTCTTTCTGGGTTATGATATTATTCCAGATTTATTATATAAAATATGTAGAACAAGATTATTAAAAAAAAATTTAAAAACAACGCACCGAATGCGTTGTTTATGGATCTCGATTTCATAGAAAATCGAGAACTAAAGTATTAAGAGATCTCAGTCTTTTAGATAACTGAGAGCTAAATTATTAAGATATCTCAATTTTGGATCTCAGTTTTTTAGATAATCGAGAACTAAAGTATCAAAAGATTTTAGTTTTTCAAGGAACCGAGATCTATAGTGGTAAAAAAGCTCACTTTTTATGAACCTAAAGAGCTCGGTTAGAAAAAATCGAGCTCAAAAGTTCTAGAAAAGACATCGGTGGCAAAGATATCGGTTTGTTTGGAAGTCATAAACCGATACCATTTTCAAATTTTGAGGAGCCGAGTACGTGAGATGATTTTGAGGTGAAAGACTAGTGCATTCGAGGAGATCGGCAAGGATTTGGAGTCGATCCCATACTTTAGAAGACTTTATTTTGATTGTTCTAAAACATTACTTATTTATTTTCACGGGCATGTAAGCCATTGATTGAGAGCATGTTCTCACCTCCTTCTCTTCACACTTAGTTGATTGACCTCATTCTCTCTACATTTAGTTGATTGATTGAATTATTTTAATTATAAATTTAAATTATTTATTTCTTACATCTAGACTCTTTTTTTTTCTTAGTGGGTTTTCGAATGAACCTTAGTAGTCTAATTGACCTAATTTGACCACTAGGGAACATTCATGGATCACCTATGGGTTCGAGTACTGGTCGATCCACGGACTTTCGGATCGTATTTGAGTATCCGGATTTGGAGCGTGGTAGAGTAGTATTAGAGCACAAGCTTTAGACACCTAGGGATTTGTGTGTAATGGGTCTATTTATAATTGAGTTGTGTATGATAGAATGGTATTAGAGCACAGTTAGTAGATTACCCTAAGGACCCGTGGAATGGAGACCATTAGGGGATCTGGTTAATGTGTCCATTCTTGTTATGGAGACCGTGACCTTTTAGTATACATTAGAGACACTTAGAAATACTATAATTTAGAGCACTCTGATTGTTTGTAATACTTATAAATAGTGATTGTGTACTATTATTTGTAAATATATTATTATAATATTTGATTTTATGTTATGCTTGACTATGTCGCAAACCTAACACTGTCATACCTTATCAAGGAGATCGTGACAGAATGGTATGTTGACAGAATTATACCCTCAGATGATCTTAATTCGACAGTCTGACTATTTTGACTAGTAGACCAGTTGACTAGCTTGACCAATTTGACTGAAAGATAGATTGATTAGCTTTACCAGTTGATTAAGTCGATTAGATTGATCAAGTTTACCAGTTTAACTAAGGTTGACTATATTGACTAGTTTGACCAGCATAGTTAAGTTGACTAGACATAGATGACTAACTTGCCTGGATTGGACTAGATTGGTGTAGATGACCAGTTTGGCCAGGTTTACTATATTGATTAAGTTGGCCAATCTGACTGTGTGTAGCTATAAAGTTTGTCAACCAATCTAACTAGGTTTGGCTAAAATGATTAGTTGACTAATCAGATTTGACAGACTAGGTTGAGAATTTCTTTGAGGGGGTTCGAATTTAGGGGACTAAATTTTCTTTAAGGGGGGTAGATTGTAATACCATGAACTTTTGTTTTAGGGTATTATGGTAAATTCACTTAAGAATGAAAACTTGAAACTTTTTCAGACTCTTATTATTGTTTTTATTGTTTAATATCATGTTTGAGTATATGTATTTAATTTGGTTTCATTCTGACAACTTTGAAAATCCGCTATTTTTGAAACTCGCTCTTTAGGGCTAAATTTCTTACTAAAAATAATGAACTATAACTTGTAGGGGACTTTTTCTCTCCCCAGCTAACAGTCCAGAACTTTTATAAAAAATTTATTTTGTGAGCCTAAGACACCAAAAATATTCCTATTTTATCCTTACCAACTTACCTGTGAAATTTTGAACTTTCTTAAGACATAAAAATCTTAGCGGGAGATTTCGGGAGATTTTGACAAAAATAGTATTTTTGTAATTTTTGAACTTTCCTACAATTCTTATATTTTAAAAATAATATTTAATTATATTTTATTTATTTAATAGGAGTGTGGGACCCGCGAATCACTTTTGGGTCATTCCAAGATCAGCTTAACACTTTTCTGGGGCTTTGAACTTTTTTGTGATTTTTATGTATTTAGACTACTTTTTGTGATTTATGTGTGTGACATGTGTCAATACCTTGTTAAATGAATTTTTAAAGTATATAATATAGTTTAATTGAATTAATGAATAATTATTTGTATAATGATTGTTGGGTGGGCCCGTATGGCCAATATAGAGGCCTTTTGGGCTTAATAATATTCTTAAATGAAGCCTATTGATATATATATATACTAGGAATCAATAGCCCGTGCTTAGCACGGGCACAGTAAAATGAATGTTTTTTTTTTTTTGTATATACAATTATATCTTATTTTGACACTTATATAATGTTAAAAAAATAATTATTATTGTGTTAATGGTACATGTGTGTGGACTATACCTATTCAAACTTTTACGTTCACCTCACATCGCCTATTAAAAATAAGACATTTTATGATTTTTGTGATATATATCACTTCTATAATTTGGTGATATATAGATATAGATTTGTCGAACATTTAGTTTAGGCATCTTAACCCTAACATCTAGTGACACATGTCAGAGAGGACATGGGCACCTTAAAGAACCAGTGCGCATCTCCCCTAAAACGCAATGTTACACAGTTTTTAGAGAGCAATGATGAATCGCATTCCAATAGCACTCTATTTCTCTCTGAGAACCAATATTAGGCTAATGTGGTTTTCAAGTTACACGGTAAAAATCGATGGTCCATAATTCTTCAACTTCTAAACCAGTCTATGAATATCAAAATGAATTGAATTTTTGTGAGGATGATCTCCTCACCATATAGATCATCTTCACCAAAAATCAGCCATTGATTCATCTCCTATGATGGTACACCAAGGTGTTGGTCAAAAATGTTGGTCACCGAACCCGACCCATGTTAAAGAGGTTCAAGGGTATTTTTGAAAAAAATAGAAACATCGCCACCTCAGCAGTGCTAGAGTGGGTTTTGGAGGATTAATGAAGATGGTTTTAATAGGAGTAAATGTTTGGGAACAAAGAGGTTGGAAGAGTAAAGGTTTTTGTTGAGATAAAGTCTAATATACCCTTGTAGTTTAGTAACATTAAAGCAAGTGTGAAGGGGTTATTTTTGAAAAAACTAAAAAGATGGTATATTTGGAAAAATCGATGGAAAAAAGATGGAGAGAACGCCACCTCAGCAGTGCCGAGCTTTAGTATAGATAATAGATAGGCCTGAGGCCCATTTTTAACCTATTAGTAGTGTAAAATATAAGTTTTTGAGGGTTGAAAAAGTCATCCCTTTGATAGTTGCGAATTTCACTAATATAGAAATCATAATCCTTCTCTAAACTTATTTATGAAAACCCTAAAGCTTTAGAAACTTTCACAACCCAACTCCATTAAAGAATAGAGAAAGCTCCATTAAACCTTCATCCGGGCACCGATCGCACTCGAGCAAGAAGGGAGAATTGACGGGGACTCCAATTTGAAGAACATACTCCGAGGAGAGGATGATCCGACGACTTTCAAATTTGAAGAAACTTTCGATCTCTATTAAAGTTCAAGAATTCTTAAGGTAAGTATGTTTGATTCATCCTATACTTATTTTTCTTCAAGATTTTGTTTCTCTTTTATTAAGTAATGGTTGATACTCATTATAAATTAATTTCAACAATATTTACTTTATTCTTATTGGGTTGATCTTTATTTTGGGCCACCATGATGGGTTTGGTCATGGTCTATTTTGTACCTATAACGGATGACTATGTTCTTTATTATTTTTGTTATATTTTTATGATTTGAATATTTGTATAATTATTTTTTCTAAATACCTCTATGAATCTATTTTCCAAAATCGTTTAGTTTGTATTTTTTCAATTTATATTTATTTAATTATAATTTTTCTAATTTGTTGGACTTTACAAAATAACCCAGAAATTTAGATTTTACACGGTCCACTTCACTTGGGATCTCAATCTATATTTTTAATCTAAATATTTTTTTTTATTATTTTTCATAAATATTTTTTTAATTATTTTTCATAGATACTACTATCAATCTAGTTTCTAGAACCATGATTTTGTATTTTTCTGATTTGTATTGATTAAGTTATGATTTTTTTAAATTGTTAGACTTTAACAAAAAAACCCAGAATTCTAGATTTTACACGATCCACTTCACCTAGGATTTTGATCTATATTTTTAATCTAAATATTTTTTTAATTATTTTTCATAAATACCCCTATCAATCTAGTTTTTAGAACATTTAAGTTTGTATTTTTCTAATTTGTATTGATTAAGTTATTATTTTTCTAAGTTGTTGGACTTTAAAAAAACCTAGAATTCCAGATTTTACATAGTCCATTTCACTTGGGATTCCGATCTATATTTTTACTCTAAATATTTTAATAATTATTTTTCATAGATACCTCTATAATCTAGTTTCTAGAACCTTTGAGTTTGTATTTTTTTGATTTATATTAATTAAGTTATGATTTTTCAAATGTGTGAAACTTTTCTGTAAAATCTTGAATTCCTAATTCTGTCCGGTCCACTTAATTAAGGGTTTCGACCTATATTTTTAATCTGAATAATTTTTTTATTTATTTTTCCTAAAAACCTATGTGAATCTAGTTTTTAAATCCATTGAGTTTATATTTTTCTAATTAATATTTATTTAGTTATGATTTTTACAAGGTAGTACATTTTTTGTTTTGTAAAAAACGTATTAATTATTAGTGGTTCGGTCGTGACTTACTAACTATTAAGGGGTTTAACCATTGTTGTTTGATTAAACCCTAGATGGTTTGACCTATACTTGTATGCATGGGGATCCCACCCATGTGTCTTGGATCTCTCATAGGGTTCGCTATGTGTCTTGGATCCCTCTTTAGGTTCGACCTTGTGTCATGGATCCCTCATAGGGTTCGGCCATGGTGTGTTGAATTCTGTAGTGATTTCACTTATATTATTCATCCGTATTGATTGTGACCTTCGATGATTGTTACATGTTATTCATGTTTAACTCTAATTCGTTCCCATGTTATTACTTTTGATGATCATGTGTTCATTTTATATTTTTATTTAAATGTTAAATACATGTGTGCTTATGTCATGTAACCCCAATACTATATTGTTGTCATATCATGATCATCATGTCATTTCATATAAGGGGCGCATAAGGGAACGGGGTTGAAGTATATTATATACGTTTATATTGGTTTTATCAATTAATCAGGGTTCGGTACCCTAGGGTGAAAGGCCCCAGACGTTATTATATCTTGCAGATGGGTCGATGAGACCGATCCTAGTGCGGGAAGGAGATGGAGACCCTATGTGATTATGGGTACTAGTCGCATTTGCATCCTGTACTTACTTGCATTCACCCTCATATTCATATTATCCTTATTATACGATTGAGATGCATATCTTAATTAAAAAACTTGTATAGTATGATATCATATCATGCACACTGGTGTATTACTGGGCCTTGGCTCACGGTTCTACATCGATACCGTTTTCAGATTTTGAGGAGCCGGGTACGTGAGATGATTTTGAAGCGAAAGACTCTGGTGCATTCGAGGAGATCGGCGAGGATTTGGGAGTCGATCCCATACTTTAGAAGACTTTATTTTGATTATTCTAAAACATTACTTATTTATTTTCACGGGCATGTAAGCCATTGATTGAGAGCATGTTCTCACCTCCTTCTCTCCACACTTAGTTGATTGACCTCCTTCTCTCCACATTTAGTTGATTGATTGAATTATTTGAATTATAAAATATTTTAATTATTTATTTCCTACATCTAGACTCTTTTTTTTTCTTAGTGGGTTTTCGAATGAACCTTAGTAGTCTAGTTGACCTAATTGGACCACTAGGGGACATTCATAGATCACCTCTGGGTTCGAGTACGGGTCGATCCATGGATTTTTGGGTCGTATCTAGGTATCCGGATTCGGGGCGTGACAAGTTCTTAGTTGACTAATTTGATTAAGTTAGACCAGACTGATTAGTAACCAGTTTAACTAAGGTTGATTATGTTGATTAGTTGACTGATCGGATTAGGATGGAACTAAATGGATTAGTTAACCGGCGAACTAGCTGAATAGGCTTGACCTACGTTGGCTAATTGCCTAGACTTGATTAGTGTTGTCTTAATGTTAATTAGTTGATCGAAATAAATTTTATTTGACCTAAATTTGTGTCTTTAATATTGAGTAGGATTAAATAAGTTTCATTTAAGTTGACCCTAGGGTTCCATTTTAAATATCAAATTTTATTCATTTTAATAAATTTAGAGTGAACTTAAGGTTTAATCTTCTAATTCAATTGAATTTCTTTTTCTCTTTGTATTTTGTCATCAATCACTAAGAAAGGGAGCTACACAAGGAGAATAGCATAGACTGAGATTTGAAATAACAGAGCTATGTTGAGAGATCCTCGAAACATTGAGACTGTGATTGAAATAGCGAAAGAGTAAGCCAAACTTGTATCCAGTGCAAGACCTTTTGGATTAGCGTTGCAAGGTGGATGGTTTCTTATCCTCTTAATAATCATCTCCTATTTATGTTTTGAAAATTCTTGTGATCATGCATAGTCTTACATGATTTGATTTCAATTATGAAGTAAGTTAGAAAACCTAATTATTTTTTAGAACTTAGAATTTCTCACTATCGAGTTTTCGAAAGGGGAATTTTCGAAAGTCAAAAGTATTTTGAAATTTTTTTATCGAAACAACTCTCTTTATTTTATTTAATGAAAGAAAAAAGTGATTGTACATAGTTTGATATAAATTGTGAGTGAATATAGGACGGGAGTTCCCAGTTGATTGAAGTATGTGGTGCGTGAAGTCCCCAATTTAGCGGGTGATGGTGATAGACTGACCAAGACTTAAAACTTGATTATAGATGGACCGGGTGATGGTGATAGATCGCCTGATATGTTTTGGATGATGAGTGTCACATGAGCTTCAACGCGTAATAATCCATATGAGGAACGCTGGTCCCAAGATGACGGAACATATAAGATGTGACTAGGGAATTCAGCACACATATTTGTATGCAAAGGTTTTTCAAAAAGAGAAAGAAAATTATTTTGATTAAAATCTTTAATTATTATCTATATTATATAATATATCATAAGGTCATCTGGAAAAGGATCAGTTGAACTCCTGTAGGAGTGATTCAATGTTATTTTCTGGAGGCAACGGATTTCTCTAAGATACGAATAATGATCTTATTCTCTTAGGTAGAATGGCATGTCTTTTAGAATATTTTCATTATTCATATCTAAAAAATTTCAGTTCTTTTTTCTAGATTATCATCTTTGTAGTGGTACGTCTTGGAAGCAAATTTCAGGTTATGAACTTATGATTGTGTATGTATTTATATTTAGATTCTTATTTAGAAGTATATATCATTAACTTCGCACTTTATCTCTTTTATATAATGTCGAGTAGGTCTGTACTTCTGTATTTAATAAAAAAAATCCCCTGAAATTTATAACTTGAGTTAGATGTTAGAGTGAGTATGCTTTGTGTGCCTTTGATTCAGGACACATAGCTAACACCTTGAGATTCGTGTGGTCGAATTCGGGGCGTTACAGCTACTTTGTCAAGTATACAAGCTTTAACGACTAAAATGGGTATTGAAAACAAGATAGTGGACTCTTTAATTTAAATGACTCGCCAACCCATCAAAATTTGGAGAAGTAATAGAAAATGTTTCAGTTTCACTTCCCCGTCACCCCTATCACAGTAATCCTAACTCATTTGATTGATGATTCTATGTAAAAACACAAAAAAAAAACCACACTATGGGTTAAAAAATTACCTCCATCGTTCATAAATGTCGATTTGGAGAAGAAGATTCAATTTGGAGTCGAGAACTCATGTTCTTCTTCGGCAAGAACACATGTTCCCCTTGGTTTTGCTCTTCGTTGGGTTGTTTTTTAGGTGGGTGTAGATAGCAAAAAGTGATGGACGACATATTTGTCTTTTAATATATTTGTTGTTGTTTTGTTAAGTGGGTGCAAATATCCCGACCCTATTAGCCACATTAGCTGTCCATTTATTCCATCTCTCTCTCTCTCTCTCTCTCTCTCTCTCTTTGCTTTACCATCTTTGAGAAGAAAAACACAAACTCCATCTCATGCTTTTGTTTTTAGATCTGACGGCGGAGAACAAAGAATGATGACATCAACAACGTGTGTCCATGTCACAACAGCTCTAGACGGTATTGCTAATGTTAACTCACTGTTCACGTTTGCCGTGTTCATGGACTTATCGTTAACCGCATCAATCCAAGATAACCCAAAAAAGAAAGGTGCCTGTGATGACGACATTCACGTCGCTCGAAAGCTCCTAGTGTTTGAAGTCATGTCTTTCAATTTCTTCTCTTCTCAAGCTTAGTGGCTTAGTGATTGAAACTGGCCGACGATCAACCTTCTCAACACCAAAGATGTAGAAGCCTTCCGGTCCCACATAAATCGAAAGGTCCTTAGGTTTGGAATGTTAAGATCCGGGATGGGGTCAGTGATGGGATGTGTGTATTGATGCTAACATGCGGCAGCAAGTCCCCGGTCCGTGCAGTCGTGATATTCGCTCAAAAGTGCTTATTTGAAGCAATTATCCTTCTAGCGTTATTACACTCTCTTACGTAAACTGCTCTATTTATCAATATTTCTATGTAAGAGTTTCTCTCATTGCGTAAAACACACTTTTCTAGTCAAAATAGTATATTCGCATGCATTCATACGCATTTATTTGACTCACATGCGAAGTCATTTTGTAAAATTCTCATTACGCGATTTTTCTATTGTAGGAGCACTATCGGACAATTTTGATGGAATTTAGGTCCACAATCAATCCCTAAAGCCGATGCAAAAAAAAAAAAAAAAGTAAAAGAGCTAGCAAGCTAAGATATGAAGATATGGGCCAAGCACGGGCTGAGCTAGAAGATCGTAAAGCCAGACCAAGAACCAAGAGAGTGAACAGAAGCAGTGAATCGATGAGGAACTGCAACCGAAGATGAATGCCAGTAAAGAACAAACATGGATTGAGACTTAAGAGGAATCGAAGATCTAGAGTAACATCATCAACATGATCAACGGCCACAAAAGATGAATATAGGGATTTGACCAAAATATGAGCAATCTGGAAATACAGACCAAGCTAATGGGTCACAGGCAAAGTTGTGGGCCAATGGGCCAAATCGATGAGTCATAAGGGCAGATGTGAATCTTTACTAAATGTGGGCCAACAATGATGCGCATGTATGGCGTGGACCAAAAATGGGCCAGCCACAAAATGGACCATAATGATGGACAAACATGCTGACCATTACATTGGGACAAGTCGAGAAGGCCAAGTTAACGAGCCACAACGATGGTAACAAGTGTGGACGGTAGATAACTCTCCATCAAAGAGTTCCGACTAGACAAACTAAATGGCTAGCATGTGCAAAAATATGAACAATGGATGCATTGAAGATGAACGATCACAGATCAAATGGTTGTGGTTTACTTGGGTGGTAGCTACTAAACGGTGACTAAAATTGTGAAGGTTTCACAACAAGAAAATGTGGGACTCATGCATATGGGTCCGAAGTGGGGGATGTGTATACATGGTTAGACATTTCGAATTGAGGGTGCGAATTGAGGGTCGGATGTGCACATTCACAGGTTGCTACACTACATGCTAGGATGAGGTGGCAGGTGCTTGAAGCTAAAATACGTAGGCCACTCAATTTTGTTGAATGGTGAAATGGGTTACATAGTTGCCACATGTTGACAAGAGTGCTTCACACATAAGAAGATGCTTTGGACGGTGGATTGAGATATATATTTCCAAGAGTTGCTAAAGAAGTGGAAAGTGGGGTCCACGGTTTAAGAGAATTTTGTATAAGAGGAAGTTGGCAGGGGTACAGAAGGCTAACAACGCCTCTCTCTAAACCCTCTCAAACCCTAAAACAGCAGACCCCTCTTCATATAAATAGAAGGAGAAGCCTCTAAAAGGCTCTCTCTTCTACCCTCCAAGGTCCCCACTTATTCTCATTACAACCCTAACCCCCCATCCCATCTACCTTCTTCCATGCTCCTAGCCGTTCCACAACAAGAAAACCCACCACGTTTCTGCCATTAAAGAGGGACCGCCCACCTCTTTCTCTCCCTCTCTCTCATCTTCACTACCCACGTCCTTAACCCTCTCTCCATTACCGCCTCTCCTATATTTTCTTCTTCCCAGCCGTCACCCACCATCCTTCTTGCTAGGCGAACCAGCAAGAAAACTCCATTAGCGGACTGCAACTCTTCCACCTTGCCGCCTGCAACTCCTCTCTAGGACGGATTCCCCTCACACCAAAGTTGCTGCTATCTCTAGCGCCTCTCTCCCATTCTCACGGTCTCACCATGACTCTCACTTTTCCCTCTCTCATTACCGCCCCCCTCTCTTTCATTCTCTCTCTCTCTCACCCAGCCTTCACTCACCTTAGAGAAAAGAGAAAAAGAAAAAAAGAAAAGAAAGAAGAAGAGAAGAAAAAAGAAGAAATAAAAAAAAAAAGGATTGCCGGAGTTGCAACCTGCAACTCCGGCGAGCTCCATTAACGCCGGCAGCCGTTACATCCACCAGCCCCCTCTTCCATCGCTGCCACCGTGCTGCCCTGCAACAAGGGAGCTGTCATCACCATACAACTCTCCAACGTTGCTGGTGTTGCAGGCGGCAACACCAAGCAACCCATGTCATCTTCTTGTTGCAGCTGCAAGAAGCATAAAAAAACTAGCATACTCTTCTCCAACTTTGGGCCGGACTAGTTCTCACGGCACATCTTCAAGTGCCAACCCCATTGCCGTCCACTCTTCTCAATCCTGCACAAGTTAAAGGCGATATACAGGGAGGACGAGCAGCAGCGTCTGGTGGATCCTCCACCATGAAACACCAACATTCCTTTAGGACCGGCCTACAGCGATCACCACCATCTCCATCCTCTCCTCTCTCTGAACTCGATCTCCACCACGTGCCATCCAGCAAGACCATCACAAGGTTCTCTTCCTTACAGGTCAGCCATCTCCATCAGCAACACCACCGTCCCTGCTACCCCTTGTTGTGCACCCTTCACTAATTGCGTTCCAGCAATCACCCTCTAAAAAAAACGCTGATGTGCATCCCATGGTTGCTGCCCCTTCATTACACTACCAGATAGCACCATTACGAACGGTGACCCCACAAAGCCGTGAGCCTGTTCTTGCCGCACCATGCACCAATGGTCATCATGACCAAACTCCTGGCAGCACACCACATACTTGCGGCATCCTCTTGGCCGGGCATGTTCCCAATCCGAATCTTCCACTCTCTTGGCCAAATCACCCACCTCCGGTAAATGGTAAGATTTTCTCTCACCACATCTCAATCTCACTCTCTTTCATCTTTTTCTCACTCTATATTCTCGCTCTCTCTAGGATTTAACTCATCTCTCTCTTAATGTCTCCTTCTCTCTAGATTTCTCCAATTCTCTCCATCTCTCTTCTTTCTCTCTCTAATTTATTTTTACATGCTTTCTAGTCTTAGTATGTTCTTACTTTCTAGATTCATTTTTTTGCTTATTGTTTTTGTTATAAACAAGTTTTATTTCAGATTGTACGTCGAAATTAGTTTAATGAATAAATTATCATTTGCAGTGTTTTATATTTGATGTTGTTTAGGATATAATCATAAAAAAGAATATGTTTTAAACCGCTCATCCTCATCAATTTTAATAGCATTTTCAGTAAAAAAAAATCTATCATTTTATTTTCTCGTTTGTACTAACTAAACCCGAGTGCGGATCGATCGACATCCGACACGAAGCCCTATACAAAATCTCCATACTTTGCAGGAAAGATCGGATAAGTTATAAATGTGTTGATTATAGGGTTTCCGTAACCAACGACGCGAAAAAACCCTAGTTTCAAGTCGCGACACTACATGCTTACGTTGGTCTCGTCTGCACTTGTGGTTTATCACTACAGGAAAATAGGGTATTAGCGGCGGCCTAGACCGCCGCTAAAACTTTCAGCGGCGGCCACGGTGGCGGTTGCCAACCACCGTTGATACCCTGGTCGCTGAAAGTTTTAGCGGCGGCCACCTCCAAAATGGCCATCGCTAAAAAGTACCACACCACCGATGGTACAGAGGTGGAAAGCCTATATTACAGGCGAAAAAATCAGTATTAGCGGTAGTCATACAGTAACCGCCGCTGAAGGTAAGTATTAGTAGCGGTCGGTAACCGCCGCCACTACTGATTTTCTTATGTTTTTGCGACGGCCATTGACCACCGTTACTGACCGCCGCTACTACTGATTTTCTTATGTTTTTGCGAATGCCATTGACCACCGCTAATATTTTTTTCTACTTGTACCACATGTAGACCTGCAGCATTTTGATTACTATAATACTAACTAAACAAAATAAACAAAAATAAAAATAATCTGTTCATTAAAGTGAAAGATTAATTAATACAATATCCTTAGTTCAGAAACATCTATAAATGAAATAGAAAAGTCGACAGCTAAAACATCAACTGGATCTGCAACAGATCAATAATCAGCTGGGTCCTGCAAAAGAAAAAAAGTATTAGAATAAAATCTGCAACATATCAATAATCAGCCTGATTAGTGACATACAACCTTTGTATTTTTGCACCCAAAAAACGCTCAATAATGCTCAAATTCCTACCGTTAAAATCAACACATGAAAATAACTTCAATGGAATCGGTTAGAAATCAATAATCAGGCTGATTTTTTGTGTACCGGTCCACCGAGGGACTGGACAAACATCCATACGGTCAGCACCCTCAGATCGTGTGCCACGTGGCTCGTATTGAGTGCTGTGACCGGCTTCCGTCACAACATCTTGTGACACAAGTTTTACTCTAGAAGTTTTACTCGGCAGCTGCCTACCCCTGCCAAGAAATTTTTTGGTCTTGATGTTTTTTTATCCAAGCGGGGCAGCACCTAAAAATGCCACATGGCATACTCTTAGGGACGAATGACCACATGGATGTTTGGCCCATTCCCATATGGACTTACAGTTTCAACCAAGGTTTAAAAAACGGCCGTTATAACGGATTCGGACCTACCCCGTTACATTATGGACCATTAAAACGCCCAGAAAATAACGGCCATTATAACGAAAATAACGGCCGGTATTTTCCGTTATAACGAAAATAACGACCGTTATTTTCTGAAAAATTTTATAAAAAAAATAGGCCATTATTTTAGTATTTTTCCGTTATATTCCATTTTTTTCCATTATTTTCCATTTTTGAAATTTTGAAATTCAAAATTTGAATTTCAGCGCCATTTTTTCCGTTATTTTCCCATTTTTTTCGTTTTTGCCCCTGGGCGTTTTTTTTCATTATAACGGAAAAAACGGTAACGCCCCAGTCCGTTATACCGTTATAACGGTCCCCTTTAAACTTTGGTTTCAACCATGGGATTCGAGTGTTATTTTGAGTTACTCGGATCCATTAATGGCTTGAAATTACCAATAAGACTAAATTTTGGCTTGTAGGTCCACCAAAGGATAGGGCAAACATCCATTCGGTCCTTAACCTCTAAGTGTGCCACGTGACATTTTTTAGTTGGTGCCCGGATGTTTGGATAAACATGCCCGGAACAAAAATTTTCTCCCCTAGCCCCACTTTGACAGTCGCTTGCCGCTTGCCGTCGCCCCCACTGAACAAAATCCTTGCACCGATATTGACCATATAGATTAGACGTATTTCCCTTCACACAAATTCCATCTGTTTCCCATCTTACCATTTATTTCATCTCTCTGTCTCTTTGCCTTACCCTCTTTGAGAAGAAAAAACACAAATCCACCATCAAGAACGTAAAGAACAACCAGTCATGCAAGAATAATTCTTCTTCAAACCTCTCTCTCTCTCTCTCTCTCTCTCTCTCTCTCTCTCTATTTCCATTTTTATGGATCTCTCAAAGAATCTCATGTTTTTGTTTTCAGGTCAAACGGTGGAGAATCAAGAAAGATAACAACAACTAGTGTCCATGTCACAGCTCTAGACGGTATTGTTAACGTTAACTCACTGTTCACGGTAGCCGTGTTCGTGGGCTTCTCGTTAACACCAGCAAGCCAAGATAACCCAGAAAAGACAGGTCCCTGTGATGCCGGCATTGAGGTCGCTCGAAAGCTCCTAATGTTCGAAGTCGTGTCCTTCAGTTGCTTTCTCTTCTCCAGCTTAGTGGCTCAGGGATTAAAGCTTGCGATCAATCTTCTCAACGCCAAAAAACTGGACGAAGCCTCCCTGGCCAACATAAATCAGATGGTCCTTAGGTTTGCGATGTTGGGTTCCGCGGCGGGATCGGTGATGGGATGTGTTTTCTTGATGGCGGCGATGGTGAGCGTGATCGAGATCAAGCTAGGGATGCTATCGTGCGGCCGCCAGTCCGCGGTCGTTTCGGTCGTGACAATGATTACGTTGGTATCGTCTGCACTTCTGGTTTATATTTCCACAGCCATCTATGCTTTCATGCAACCATAATATTCATAAAGCCTTAAGGGATTGTTTATTAGTAGGTTGTATTTGTATTTCCTCATGCCTAAAATATGATATTATGGTTTGCAATTTTTTGCCAAAAAAAAAAAAGTCACATGAGAGAAGAGAGAGAGAGGTTGACGGACTATAATATGAGCCACGTGGCAAACTCTTATAGATTGGTGACCATATGGATGTTTGGCCCATCCTTAGGTGGACCTACATACAAAAAATAAGCATGTTAGTGATTTCTAAGCGTTGGATTGGAGTCATTTTTATGGGTTGATTTTTAACCGTGAAATTTGTGCATTATTTGGGGTACATATATCTAAAGGTTTGAAGTCATCTAATTAAGCTGATATTTGTATGTAGGTCCGTTTATGGTTGGGCCATGGTTAGGATTCTCTAATAGTCGTCCACGTGGCTCATTCTATGATCCACCGTCAACGTTGATGATGGACGTCCGTCGGGAAAGTTTTACTCGAGAGAGAATAAGAATGATCATGTCATACCACAGTATGAGCCTGTGGCATATACTCTTAGAGATCGATAATCGTATGGATGTTTGTCCCAACCCTAGTGGATCTAAAGATCGAAAATTAGCATAATCAGTGATTTTTAATTGTTGGAATGGAGTCATTTTCATGCGGGTTGATTTTTAACGGTGGAATTCGAGCATTATTTGGGGTACAAAGATCCAAAGGTTTAAAATCACTAATAGCTTGTCATATTTTTTGTATGTAGATCCATCTAGGGATGGCCCAAACATCTATTCACCACCTCGATCATCCTCTCCAACAGCAGTTAAATGGCTCGTGACGCCATCGAAATTTAGGAAATATTTTTGGTGACTCTGGGACTTTCACTTCCCTACCACACCTACACAAACTTATTTATGGTGAGAAAGGGGGTGTTTGGCAACACAAAAATAAGTAACTTATTGACTTTTATAAGCCAAAAAGCTAAAAAATTAGTTTGGATGTGTTTCATATTTTAACTTTTGAAAAGTTAAAAACTAACTTAAAACTGAAGCTAATTTTTTTTATCTTTTAACTTATAAGAGAAATGCTTACAAAAAAAAAAAAAACTTCAAAGAGAAATTACTTCTCAAAAATTAGAACACCTCCCGACGCTTTTAATTTCTATGACTTTTTTGGAGGTAAAAAATCAACTAGTAACTTCTGCTACAAGTAGAAATGCTTTTACTTCTCGTTCCCAAACGCCCCCAAAGTGAAAGACACATTTTCTATGACTTTTAAGCCATAGAAAATGAACTTAATGAGGATGGCTCGTCTAGGGGATGCCGATACCTATGTACTAGAGGGCGGGGCCAACCTGCGTTAACTTGGTTGTTGTCCAACGTGGCTGAAAAAAGAATATGGTTCAATAAATATTTTTCCTCATTATTATCATAAATTTTTGACATAGAAACCAATTCCCCCACCCAATTAGCAGAGCTAATTTTGACTAAAGTTCATCAACAGGCTCAACCTTTTGGGCATATTGACCAATTGGATGTTCGACCCATCCCTTGGTGGACATACACATAGAAAATCAGCGTGATTGGTGATTTTTATCCATTGGATTTATGTACCACAAAATTTTAGAATCCAACGGCTAGAAATCACCAATCATGCTATTTGTAGATCCATCAAGGGGTATGCCACACATCCATAAGTTAGTGGGCCCAAAGTGTTGGCATTTTATAAGGGTAGACATCAAAAGTTTGCAGTCCACATGACATCATAGTACTTCTCATAGAGTATCTATAAAGGGATGCTTATAATCGAACGGTGGATTTCATATCTAACTTTTATTATTGTAAATCAGTGACACATGCCAGATTGACATGGGTTGGACGAGAATTATATTAGTGTTAATCGCTATTTTAAGATTTCACAAAGAGTATCCCGCAAATAACCACACAAAAAATATGTGTGGTTGAAGCCATTGACCATTGGATTCAAGAGATCCACACTGTTATTGCCTCGTGGACTGTGTTAATCTTGAATCCAATATATCCTCAAAACCACACATTTTTTGTCCAGTTATCCATGCGATGTCATTTTCCTTTCATAAATGGGTAACCACCCATTTATATTTCAAAGATAAATATTGTACGGCATGTGTCGCTTGTGGTTGGCCTCCAAAAAAGGACAAGTGTGGTATATGGTAGGGTATGGGCATGATGTGGACAAATCCATCATTTATGGGATGAAAAATATAGATTAGCCAGAACAACTCTCCATGTAGAAAGAAAAACCTTGGACTGATTCCAACAATCTCCAACCTATATTTTGGTAGCTTGGAAGCAATAATCGAACGGTGGAGATTTCATATCTAACCTATATTATTGCAAATCAGTGACACATGTTAGGCTGGCATGTTTTTGTCCAGTTATCCATGGGATATACCACCCATTTATATTTCAGAAATAAATATTGTATGGATTTTTGCACCATGTGTTGCTCATGGTTTGCATCCAAAAAAGGACAAGTGTGGTATATGGTAGGGTATGGGCATGACATGGACAAATCCAAAGGGTCATTTATGGGATGAACAATCTAGATTAGCCAGAACAGCTCTCCATGTGGAAAGAAAAACCTCGGACTGATTCAGCTTCTCTCGGTGAGCTCCGAGTACGCTCTTCATGGTGCTGATGTGATTTACGCCTGAGCTACCAAAAAAAAATATAAGTAATTGTTTGAAATTCTCATCTACCCGTTTAGAGCTTGTCAGAATGGGTCCGAGTACCATAGTTGGGTATTAATTTCAGTGGGTACCCATTGACACCCAACCTACCCATTCACATCAACCATATAGACTTTGAAGAAACGTTTAATACGGCAGTATAAAATATAAAAAAATATAAAAATCGTGAATTTTAAGATTATACGGATAAAACACATATTATTTATGTTTAATACACGAATTTTATATTTTTTTTTAAATAAAAACATATTAATTGGCTGCATAAAATGAAAAAATTGATAAAATTCAGGTTTTTAAGGCTAAACGAATATAATATTTCAACAATGACCGAATTTTTATATCCCGAAACCGAATTAAACTCAAACTTTTCCCGTTTCGAATCTTAATTTGCCGTATGCCAAATTGCTAACTATGCTTGGAAGTTGGAACTAGACTTATCTCCCTTCAAACAAATTCCATATGTTTCCCATATTTCCATTTGAGTCCGTCTAGAGCTACACCCATTTCTTACGTCCAGTTCTTACACCCGGTGGTGGAGCCCACATGGACATCATGTTGGACAATCCAACCGCACCATGAGTTTTTCATTCTATACCGGCTTGACCGGGTCCGTACAGGTTTCACCTGCCAATCCGTGGGGATCCATGGGGCCCGCCCTCCCACGATGGTGACTAAAAAAAAAACTCATGAAAAATTGACTATAATATGAAAAATTCAGATCCAATTAAACTATTATCTTTTATCAATTTTTTATATGATTAGGAATTTTGAAATGAACTTATTTTTGGTGGACAACTCAATGATTGGTTGGATTGTCCAACATGATCTCCATGTGGGCCCAGCCATTGGGTGTAAGAACTGGATGTAAGAAATGGGTGTAGCTCTAGACGGACTCTTTCCATTTATTCCATCTTGTCTCTTTGCTTTATCATCTTTAAGAAGAAAAAATAACACAAACTCCACCATCAAGAAAGTAAAGAACAACCACCACTCATGGAAGAACAACAACAACTCATGCAAGAATAATTCTTCTCCAACTCTCTCTCTCTCTCTCTCTCTCTCTGGATCTCTAGCTCCATTTTTATGGATCTCTCAAAGAATCTCGTGTTTTGTATTTTCAGATCGGACGGTAGAGAACCAAGAAGGATGAAATCAACAACAAGTGTCCATGTAACAGCTCTGGACGGTCTGGTGCACGTTAACTCACTGTTCACAATAGCCATGTTCGTGGGATTAAATTTAACCGCACCAGGCCAAGAGAACCCAGAAAAGAAAGACGCATGTGTTGCCGACATCGACGTCGCTCGAAAGCTCCTCGTGTTCGAAGTCGTGTCCTTCAGTTTCTTTCTCTTCTCCAGCTTAATGGCTCAGGGATTGAAGCTGGCGATCAACCTTCTCAACGCCAAAGATGTGGAGGAAGCCTTCCTGGCCCACATAAATCAGAGGGTCCTTAGGTTTGGGATGTTGGGTTCCGCGGTGGGGTCGATTATGGGATGTTTGTTCTTGCTGTTGTCGATGGTGAGCGTGATCGAGATCAGGCTAGGGATAATATCTTGCGGCAGCAAGTCCACGGTCCTTGCGGTGGCAACGATGCTTACGTTGGTGTCGTCTGCACTTCTGGTTTATATTTCCACAGCCATCTATGATTTCGTGCACTGATGTTTATTAATTAGTAGGTTGTATTTGTATTTGTATTTGTAAAAATCGAGTGATTTACGCCTGAGCTCTTGATCTTCTACCAAAAGTTATAAGAAATTTGGTAGAAATTAAGCTCCATTCTGATTTTGCCATTTTTTGAGCCAAAAAAGGACTGGATCATGGAATTACTAGCTTGATTAAGGGACACAATTAAGTTTGGAACTGAGATTTCCCTGACAGGGGAACTGCTAGGGTTTTCTATATCATTTACATCCATTAATTAATATCCTCAACTGATAATATGGTAAATAGAGTATCAGAAATCTCTTAGAAGGATACATAAATGCACTGAAAACTTACCCATGGTAGCTCGAGGTTTTATGTTCAGTGTCTTCTTCTCATAACATCTTATTATTTATGTAGGGTTTCCTTATATCTTTTCAAGTGTTTTTGATAAGGTTCCGGTGACCAACACTTTTGACCAACATTTTTAACCAATACCTTGGTGTACCCTCATAGAGGATGAATCAATGGCTGATTTTTGGTGAGGATGATCTCCTCACCGTATAGATCACCCCAACAAAAAATCATCCCATTCTGAAATTTCTAACCCCGTTAAATGTGGTTTTCAATTTACATGGTAAAAATCGACGGTCCATAATTCTTCAACTTCTAAACCAGTCTATGAATATCAGAATGATTTGAATTTTTGTGGGGATGATCTCCTCACCATATAGATCATCTTCACCAAATATCAGCCATTGATTCATCCTCTATGATGGTACACCAAGCTGTTGGTCAAAAGTACTGTTGGTCACGGGAACCCAATCCAAAAAAAATACCCATTTCTGTTTATTCTAAGGGTCTGTTTGGTAATCCAGAATTGAGTCGGATTTGGATTTGTGATTCTTGGAATCACAAATCTCTGTGTTTGGGAGGACCGAATTCAAGAATTATATTTTCAATTCCGTGATTTTCCTAGAATTAGAAGTTTTAGGGGGGAGAAGAAACTTCAAATTCTTGGAATTCTATTTCCGGGCGGAGAGATTCAAAAGAATTTTTTTCGGGCTCCAACTCTCATGCTAGTTCATCCCTAGGTGGACCTATAAATAAAAAATCAGCAAGATTAGTTATTTGAAATAGTTGGATTGGTGTATTTTTTTTTTTGTTGACTCTTAACCGTGTGATATCTAGCATTATTTGGGGTATTTAGATCCAAAGGTTATAAATTTTTAATCAACTTGATTTTTAGCATGTAGGTCCACCTATGGATGGGACAAACATCCATATGGTCCTTGGTCTCTACTAATGTGCCACGTGGCTCATACTGTGGTCCATCATCAGCGGATTACATATTTGTAACTGTTTGATTGATGTCTTTTATTACAAATTTGTAACCGTTTGATTGATGTCTTTTATTGGTTGATTTTTAACCGTGGGATATATATAGCATTATATGGGGTACAAAGATCCAAGTTGAGAGATAACTAATCAGCCTGATTTTAGTTTGTAAGTCCTCCTAGGGATGTATCTAACCGTTGGATTGGTGTCTTTTATGAGTTGATTTTTAACCGTTGGATTTTAGCATTAGCTAGGATACGAAGATCCAAAGCTTATAAATAACCAACCAACCTTATTTTTAGTATGTAGGTACACCTTGGGTATAAATATCCATACGGTAGTAGTGATTTATAACCATTGGATTCATGTCTTTTATAGGTTGATTTTTAACTATGGATATCTAGTATTATTTGGGGTACTAAAATCTAAAGGTTAGAAATAACTAATCAACCTAATTTTTAGTATGTAGGTCCACTTAGGGATGCGATAAACATCAATACGGTCTATTGTCTCTAATAATGTGCCACATGGCTCGCTCAGAATGTGGTCCATCATTAGTGTTGATGATGGACATTTGTATTTGTTGCATCATGTGCCACTTAGGCTTTAGCCATTGATATTTTGACACTGGTAAATCATAGTAAAAAAATTATCAAAATAATTTTAATTATTATTTTTAGATTTTTTTTTTTTAAATTAGCATCGATAACATTTAATTGACTGATGACAAAAAAATAGCAGTCATTAGAACATAAAGTTCATGAGATGATATTTCTCTTATGTAGATGGATGGAAATTTCAATTCTGTTAGATGTCCAAACAGTTAAAATTAAAATTCATTGGGAATTCCAAGTAATTTTCCCGGTGCAACCAAACATAAGAAATTTAAATTTTTGAATTCAAATTCTTAGAAATCATAAATCCTGGAATTCTATTTTCAATTCCAAATCCGTGTCTGGTTGCCAAATAGACCCTAAGGGATTTTTGGCATACCCCCATGTTATCTTTAAAATTTGACATACCCCCACAATTTAAAAAAGTTAAGTTAACATAACCCCCCCTCCCAATGACCCAGACCACTTTGGGTTGACTCATATTGACTAACATTATCTTATAAAGGACAAAAATACCCCTTAATTTCTTCAAATAACATGTGGGTTTGGGCACAAACCCCAGTCCCAAATAAAAATGTTGTGGTGGTTGGTCGGCCACGAAATTCCGGTGTCTCTACATGGCTTTTGGGTCCACTAACCGCATGGATGTTTACCCCAACCCTTGGTGGATATGAATACCAAAAATCAGTTTGGTCGATAATTTCTAGCCATTGGACTAAGGGCCCAAAAAATATTCAAAAAAAAATGCTTGAATCAATGGCTACAATCAATCTTAAAAAAGGGCTAAAAATATGGCTTGAGAAAATCAATGAGACTGATTTTTGGTATATATATCCACAAGGGGTGAGGTAAACATCCATGCGGTTAGTGGGCCCCAAAAATGAGCTACGTAGGGCCACAAGAGCCCTCTGCATCGACTGCTTCCAAAGTCGCCTGCATATAAAATTTTTCCATTCCTGTCGGTTAGCTCTTTAATCAACACCAAACAATGCCACGTGGAATACTCTTAAGCCACACATGGGTGTTTGGCTCATTCCTACGTGGACTTACAGACCAAAAATCATCCAGATTACTGTTTTATAAGCGTTAGATTTTTGTCTTTTTTATGGGTAAATTTTCAACCGTGGATTCGAGCATTATTTTGATGTACTCGGTTCGAATGGCTATAAATTACCAATCAGACTGAATTTTAATCTGTAGGTCCATCAGGGATATGGGGCGCCAAACATCCATTCGGTCTTCAGTCTCTAAGAGTGTGCCACGTGGCAAAACTTCTCTCGCCCCTGCTCCACTTTGACAGTCACTTGGTGCTTATCCGGTTATACCCCCTTGAAAAAAATCCTGGGTCCGCCACTGACGCTACGTCCCTACAGACTTGAAAGTTGGACTAGGCTTATTTGGAAAGACTAGGCCACTCTTCCTTACCACAACCTCGGGAAGGGGGAAGAAGGTAAGCACGTGACAAGCGCAGCTTCGCACACCAGTAAATCAACTTTGGTAAGTATCAGAGTCGACGGGTCACGGGACTGTTAGAGATTCCAAAGTTTTGTGCCGTGAGTCCGTGACATGCACTCTTTTTAAAAAGGGTCTTTGTTTTGCTCTCTTTGAGAAAAAAAAAACACACAAATTCCATCATCAAGAAAGTTAAGAAGAACCAATCATGCAAGAATAATTCTTCTTCAACCCTCTCTCTCTCTCTCTCTCTCTCTCTCTCCATTTTGATGGATCTCTCAAAGAATCTCATGTTTTTATTTTCAGGTCAGAAGGTGGAGAATCAAGAAAGATGAAATCAACAACAACAAGTGTCCATGTCACAGCTCTAGACGGTATTGTTAGCGTTAACTCACTGTTCACGTTTGCCGTGTTCCTGGGCTTATCGTTATCCCCACCAAGCCAAGATAACCCAGAAAAGAAAGGCGCCTGTGATGCCGACATCCACGTCGTTCGAAAGCTCCTAGTGTTCGAAGTCGTATCCTTCAGTTTCTTTCTCTTCTCCAGTTTAGTGGCTCAAGGGTTGAAGCTGGCGATCAACCTTCTCAACGCAAAGAAAGTGAACGAAGCCTCCCTGGCCGACATAAATCAGATGGTCCTTAGATTTGGGATGTTGGGTTCCGCGGCGGGATCAGTGATGGGATGCGTGTTCTTGATGTTATCGATGGTGACCGTGATCGAGATCAAGCTAGGGATGCTATCGTGCGGCCGCCAGTCCGCGATCCTTGCCGTCGTGACGCTGATTACGTTGGTATCGTCTGCACTTCTGGTTTATATTTCCGCGGCCATCTATGCTATCATGCAACGAGAATAATCATAAAGCCCTAAGAATAATAGTCTAAGCTTTAAGGGATTGTTTGTTAGTAGGTTGTATTTGTTTTACTTCATGCCTAAAATATTTCTTTTGACGCCTGAGCTCTTGATCTTCTACCGATCAAGAGCTCTTGATCTTCTACAGGTTTGTTATGTAATTTTTGGGGCGAGCGCAAATGATGGGTGGTTGTTGGGGTGCCAACCTCGTTGGACGCCTTCAATCTCTGTGATGCGATCCCTCCCCTCTGGTTGTTTTTTGTTTTTTGTTTCCTTTTTTTAAATTGGTCTCGAGCCGGGTTCCCGTGACCGGCCTGTTACTTATTGGGCGTGGATTTCGTGAATCCAACAGTTGTGATAGCACTAAGATGGCATTCACTTTGTGCCGAAGTAAAACACGGCTGTATTCTTTAAATCCACACCCGAAAGGCCCTGTCTCAAGCGCCGGTCATAAAAGGCCGGTGTCAGGAGCATGGTCCTTCTAAATATATAGGTCTTTTGACGACGACGACGCACTAGCAACAAAATATGGGGACGCTGCTACGTGATCCGAACCATACAGAGCCTAAGTTTATCTTAATTTTGATAAATTACAAGTGTTGCTTTATTCTTGAACTGTCGATCCAACAATCTGTGATTCGTTTTCTGCATAACAAATGCATCAATAAATCCTCAATAATTGACAAACTATTCACTGGTCATATCCAGTGCATTCACTCATAAGAAGTCAAATATAATACTCCTTCAAATTTAAAGAGAGGGTAGGTACCATTAAAGGTGACAGTTAAAATTGGAATAGTGGTCCTGCCTCCTGCGCATGGTTTTAAAAACGGCCGTTGAAACGGTAACGTGGCTAACACCCCAAGCCCGTTTCTGTTAAAATCATTTAAACACGTTTTAACATTTTTGAATTTAACGGCCGTTAAAATCGTTTAAACAGCCGTTAAATTCTGAAAACTTTTGTGAAAAAAAACAACCGTTAAATCCCTTTAATTCTGTTAAAATCCGTTAAATTCTTTTTTTTTTTTAATTTTCAAATTTGAATTTTGAATTTCAGCACCATTTTTTCCGTTAAATTTGAATTTTTTCATTTTTGCCCCTGACCGTTTCAATCGGTTTTTTTAAACAGTAACGCCCCCAGTCCGTTTAACTGTGAAAATAGCCTCTTTTTTTTTTTTTGGTACAATTGAAGGATTTAAACATCCCGCACCCGGCGGGTAGAGCATCTGCCAGTCCTGTCCTGGCCTCAAAGAGATGAGGACCTATTTCCGGAGGGAATATATCTACCCAAATTTTTTTTTTCCCTGCAACCCATGGCCCAAGTTGGCTAGTTTGTCTGCTACTTTGTTGCCCTCTCTATATCCGTGCGATGCTTTCCATCGGATTCCTGCTTGCTGTAGCACATCAAGGATGTTTTGCATCAGATTCCATAGTCTCCACAGTACCTTGGTGCGGTTGTTGAGACTATTAATGACCGTCTCTGAGTCTCCCTGGATGATTAGCTTTTTAATTTTCAATTGTGCTGCCAACTGCACTCCATCTCTTAGGGCTCTACATTCTGCTACTGTGATTGTATTCTTCCCTATGCTCCTCGCAAAGGCTGCAATGCATTGACCATTTTCATCACGTAGGACTCCTCCCATGGTAGTTTGCCCAGATTCTGGAAGGACTGAGCCATTGAAGTTTAACTTTAACCATTGGTTATTTGGCGGGTTCCACCTGATAAATTTTTCCTTCTTTCTTTTTGGTATTCCACACCTGCCATTCCTACGTTCCAATGGATTAACTTTTAACCTTCTGGTCAAGGCCAAGGCTTAAAGTCTTATTGCAGAACTCAACTTGTTCTGCAGTTATAGGACCTTGGCCAACTCAACTTGAGTTGGCCAATACAGAAGCGTTACTCGAGCAAGACCTTCTGAGTGGTAGAGGATGCTACCACTGCACACCCAATTAGTCCAAACCAAGGTTTAAAGGGGACCGTTATAATGGTATAACGGATTGGGGGAGTTACCATTTTTTCTCGAAAAAAACACTCATGGGTGAAAAAAAATAGAAGATAACGGAAATAATGGGCACTGAAATAATTGTCATCTTGGCAATGGGAGAAAGACAGTTGGTGGTGCAGTTGGTGGTGCAGCAAGCATTTGATACGATGTCGATGTGCGGCTTGTATAGTCCTTCTCATTGACAGCCACAACAAACAAGGGAGCATCCTTGATAGGGGCCGAAATGACGACTTTCTTAGCTCCACTTGATCATCCAACAAATCCAGATCAATGAATTTTAAAACCAATAAGTAAAGCTGAAAAAACCAAAACCAAAAAAATTCAAAGAATCCTGAAAACAAATTAATCTCCAATCAGATAAAAAAATAAAACCTAAACTCGGGAAGATCTCAAGAACCTACATGATGAATATGATCACTATAAAATATACTCACACTAATTATTCGTAACCATATCCTTATATTGAAAGAACCCTTTAAAAAATTATTTTTCGAAACAAAATTATAACAAGATCCAAGCGTTCAAGTATTTAATTTTGTAATCTTTGTCACCCACCCAAATAAATCCAAACAAAGATCAAACCACACCATATGCATAGGGACTCTATTATGCATAGGGATTCCTAGGTAGCTCGTTTTTTGTGTCCTTTCGTCTCAAGGAGGTATTCTCAACCTCCTCCCTTCTAGCTTGTATCTTGTATCTTTCATTCCCTTCAATGCATTCGACCTTATAAAAAAAATAAACCAAAAAAAAAAATCATGCACCCAAAATCATCCAAATTCAATCAGTAACAATTCAGATCTCCAGTAACAACAACCAAAAAGGAGATAAAAAAAAACCTTCAAATGGGTAGCAGCCTTGTCCTTGTCGATAAACACACTTGTCAACTCAACGACGAACTCAACTTTGGTCTCGGTCCAAGGGTTCTCCTCAGGGTTCCTTAAAATTGCACAGAAAATAAACAGATTTTAGTAATGAAAAAAATGAAAATGAAACTGGGATTTGTTATACCTGACACCAAAAATGGTGACTGGTTTCTCATCAAACAGAAGTGTCTTCGAGTCATTCACCTTCCATTGGCCGTGAACACTGTCGTACTTAAACATGTAGGTATGCGCAACACAGTGTACCACAACTCTGGTAAAAACAAGGGTTTATTTTGACTATTTTCCTCATAACCCAATCACCATTCATCATGGATCAAACATTAACTTATACAAACTTAACTATCCAACCAATGGAGAACTGAGGTTCAAGAACCACAGGTTCAACCTATAATCTACATAAACTCACAAGGTATACCAGACCTTATTATTTGTCTGGAGTAGTCTATTTACCATTGAAACTAACTACCATACCTTTAGATCATTGGAGAAGGAATTGACCCTCAAAGTAATAGACATGTATGATGGTGATTGTTGGATTTATTTGAATAAAATTGATTTGTCTTTTACTATTTAGAGTCATCTTGAAAAAATAAATGGTTAAGAGGTTTGAGCTTTAGACCTCTTGCCATTTTACTTTTTTGTCTTTTGCTTTTGTACTACTTTATTTTCAAACCTTTGGAGCTAAAACTTTTGGAGGAAAACCAATTTTTTGGTTCATGCTTTTACACTATAGTTTACCCACTCTTTTATCCCATGTTGCTTGAGAGAATAAGTCTCCTTAGGTATATAAGTAGGAGAGTTGGCCATAAAGGGTGGAGCCCTTGGGCCTCCCATATTTTGTGCCCATGAGACACAACTATCACCACACGTAGGCACTCGCTCACCAGGCAGGGCTCGGGCTCGTGGGTTGTAGGATGTGGGAAGTGAGAAGTTATTAAATCCTATCTTCTTACTCAAAGTTTTGACTCATTCTTGGAATGATAACGGTGTGTAACTTTCCACCACCTGTTTCAGGGGAAACGTGTTTCACGAATAGGATCCATCCGCTGGATAACATTCTTTATAAATTTGGACTCTCCCTTCATTGTTTGACACAACAAAAACTGTCTCTATTTTTCTCTCTTCTTTACTGCAATTTTCTGGAGTTCGATACAGTGAGTTCACCTCTTCGTACAGTGTTGGTACAGAAGAGAAGATCGTTGAATCTTGGGAGGTGTAAGCTACAACAGGCCGACAACATTTGTGCAGTGGCATTTTTCACCTTAAGGACACCGTGCAGAGCACGAACCTCGATCAACAACAACCTTCTTCTACTACTGTTATATCACCAATAAGTTCTTATTTTTTGTTCTACAGATCTCTGCCATTGCCTTACCTATTGTTGCAGTATACTTGTGAGTGAATCTTTATTTCATTACTGCTTAATTCAAATTATATTCTCTAGGTATATACAGATTTGATAACAATCTTAAGGTAAAAAAGTATTTTATTTATTTATATTATATCCATATTACTACCTGTGTTTTAATTTGGATTAATCAATATGAATTCCTCAAAGTATTCTGAGAAACCTGAATCATTTGATGGTATGAATTTCAAAAGATGGCAACAGAAGATGTAGTTTTATTTGACTACTCTAGAACTGCACAATTATTTGATTGAAGAAATTCCTGATTTGCCTGATGAATATGAACCTGCTAGAACTATTATCATAGACAAATGGAAATATAAAGACTACATGTGCAGAAATTTCATCTTCAAATGGCTTGATTGCTTCTTTGTATGATGTGTATGTTCACTGTCCTGCTGCGAAAAATTTATGGTCTATGTTAGAGAAAAACTATATAACTGAAGATGTTGGGTCTAAAAAATTTGTGGTCGGAAGATTTCTTAATTACAAAATGGAAGATGGTAAATCCGTTACCACTCAGGTGGAAGAATTACAACTTATTATTCATGAGATTCTGACCAAGGGTTACAAAATCTGTGAAGGATTTCGAGTAGCCTGTATCATCGAAAAACTTCTACTTTCGTGGAAGGATTTCAAGAACACCTTGAAACATAAGAGGTCGACAATTATTCTACGGGACCTTATTGTCAGATTCAAAATAGAAGAAGATAACAGATCGAATGAATGAAAGAAAAAGTCATCTGAATATAAGTCCAAGGCTAACCTTGTTGAAGGAAAGTCTAGGAAACATCCTACACCCTTCTCTGAGAAAAAGAAATTCAAAGAGAACAAGGAAATCCACAAGAAAGTTCATGACAAAAACCATTTTTTCAAGAAAGAGTTCAAACCCAAAGGGAGTTGCTTTGTATGTGGAAAAGCAGGTCACTTTGCATGTGACTGTCGAAGTCGCAATGCCAAGGGTAACCAAAAAGGTAGACCAATTCAGAACTAGGCAAATGTAGCTTAAGATGGGAACTTCTCTGCTGTTGTGACAGAAGTGAACCTCGTCAGTGATATGATGGATTGGTGGGTAGACACTGGGGCTACCAGGCACATTTGTGCAAGCAGAAATGCATTCTCCTCATACACTGTAGTGGTGGATGGTGAACAATTGTACATGGGCAACTCTTAGCCTCTAAGGTGGTGGATAACAGGACCGTGATACTGAAATTCACCTATGGTAATGTTCTTACGTTGAAGGATGTTCTGCATGTTCCAGAAATAAGGAATAACTTAATTTCTAAGTCACTTCTAAGCAAGAAGGGGTTCAAACTTGTATTTGAGGCAAACAAGTTTATTTTGACTAAGGGATGGACTTTTGTTGGGAAAGGGTATTTAAATGATGGTCTATTTAAATTGAATGTTGTATTTGAGAATTTTATTAAAGCATATTCGTCTTATATTTATATTGTAGACTCTTATGATACTTGGCATGGTAGACTAGGACATGTGAACTGTGCATCGCTGAAAAAACTAATGAACATAGGATATATCTCTAGATGTGATATTCCACAAGATAAAAAATGTGAAATATGCGTAAAATTAAAATACGCTAAGAAACTATTTAAAAATGTTGAACGTAGCAATGAACCACTTAATTTAATTCATAGTGATTTAAAAGATATGTCACTAGAGGATGTAATAAATATTTTCATAACCTTTATAGATGATTGTTCAAGATATTGTTCAGTATACTTACTAAAAAGTAAAAATGAAGCTATAAAAAAGTTTATAATCTACAAGACTAAGATAGAAAATTAGTTACAAAGAGAATTAAAATATTAAGGTCAGATAGAGGTACAAAATATGTTTGTGAACCTCTAACCAGGTATTGTCAAAATAATGGAATCATAAATGAAACCATTACACCTTATTGTCCTCAATCTAATGGAAAAGTTGAAAGAAAAAAATAGAACTTTAAAAGACATGGTTAACTCAATGCTTATTAGTTAAGGAATTCCTATGAACATGTGGGGGAAAGCTTTATTGTCTGCTTGTTACATACTTAACAAAGTTTATTTTAAAGACATCGATAATACACCATATGAAATATGAAATAATAGGAAACATTCCTATAAATATCTAAGAGTGTAGGGGTGTTTTGCTAAAGTGTATATTCCTACCCCTAAGAGAACCAAACTTGGTCCTAAAACAGTTGACTGTATTTTTATTGGCTATGCTCATAACAGTAGTGCTTATAGATTTTTAGTAATAAAATCTGAAAATAATTCTATGAAAGTAAATACCATAATTAAGTCTAGGGATGTTGAATTTTTTGAGGATACATTTCCTTTAAAAGAACAAATTATAAATAAGGGGAAGACAAGTATTTCTGGATCCAGTGTTCCTATTGACCTTCGAATGAGGATGACTTAGAACCTAGAAGAAGTAAACGGACAAGAACTACTTTAGTTACGGTCCTGATTTCTTAACTTATTTAGTAGAAGATCATCCTCAAACATTTAGAGAGGCTATGGTCTCAATTGATGTCTCCTTTTGGCAAGTAGCCATCACTAGTGAATATGAATCCATAATGTATAACAACACATGGGAGATAGTTGATCTACCTCATGATGCAAACCTATTGGTTGTAAATGGATATTTAAGAAGAAGCTAAAATTTGATTGCTCTATAGATAAATATAAAGCTAGGTTAGTTGCAAAAGGCTATAGACAAAAAGAAGGTGTTGATTTCTTTGACACATTCTCTAATAATAAAAATAACATGTATAAGAACGTTAATAGCTATAGCTTCTATATATAACCTAGAGATCCATCAAATGGATGTGAAAACTTCCTTCTTGAATGGCGACTTAAAAGAAGAAATTTATATGGACTAGCCTGAAGGTTTTGTGGTACAAGGCCTTGAAAATAAAGTGTGCAGACTTAAAAAATCTTTATATGGGCTCAAACAAGCTCCCAAACAGTAGCATGAAAAGTTTGATAAGATTTTAACTACAAATGGTTATAACATCAACGAAGCAGATAAATGCATTTATAATAAACTTAGCAATAATAATTTGGAGTCATAATTTGCTTATATGTTGATGACATGTTAATATTTGAGACTAGTCTGGATATAATAAAAGGCACTAAGAAATTTTTAATAAAAAATTTTGAAATTAAAGACATGGGTAATGCTGATGTTATACTTGGCATTAAAATAGTTAGGGAATATGAAAATATAATACTCTCTCAGTCTCACTATATAGAGAAAGTACTTAAGAAATTTAGTCAGTTTGACTGCATTCCAGCTAGAACACCATTTGATCCACACTATGTTTAAAGAAACATGTAGGAGATAGTGTATTACAACTAGAATATTCTAGAGTGTTAGGCAGTCTCATGTACATTATGAATTGCACTAGGCCTGCATACGCAATAGGCAGATTGAGTAGATATACTAGTAACCCTGGAAAAGAACATTGGGATGCTCTCATCAAGTTATTAAGATATTTAAAGTTTACTTTAACCTATGGTATTCAGTTTGGAAGATATCCAACTATACTCGAGAGGTACTTTGATGCGAACTAGATTTCAAACTCGTTGGAGACTAAATCCGCTAGTGGTTATATATTTACTATTGGAGGTGGTGCAGTATCTTGAAAATCAACCAAGCAAACCATTATTGCCCGATCTATAATGGAATCAAAGTTTATTGCTTTAAATAAAGTAGCTGAAGAAGTCAAATGGCTAAGACATTTCTTAATGGATATACCTTTGTGGTCTAAACCAGTACCTACAGTCTCCATTTACTGTGATATATAGCCAGGCGGCTATATTAAGAGCTAAAAATAATTCCTATAATGAAAAGTCTACACATATACGTCGAAGACACAACACTGTGTGACAGATGTTGAGAGAAGGGGTTATAGTCATAGACTATATGAAGTCTAAAGAGAACATGGCAAACCCTTTAACTAAAGGACTAGCTAGAGAACTAGTCTGTAGTACATCGAATGGGATGGGGCTTAAGCCAATTGAAACTTAAATCACCAACAACGGGAACCCAACCTACTTGATTGGAGATCCCAAAATATAGGTTTAATGGGACAACAAGTTGTTTGAGTAAATTGTGGGGGATACTACATAGGAGTTTACTCCAACCCATCCCTATGATGCAGTAGTATCGCATGTATCAATAAGATGTTGAGTCTAGGACTCTTAATGCGTTCTATAGTTGGATTATTCCAATGGGGTGTAACGATACATGACACTCCTGATAGAAGCACCTATATGAGTGTGGAAGTGGGGCCGCTTCCTATGAGAATTATGGCTAATTTTTTAGAGCACTCATGAAACCTGAGAATGCTTAAGGTCGGAATGAGCACAACCGTAAGAACTCACTTGATATCGAAATATTCATATGTGTAGTTCATAGTCTAGATGTACATCATAAAGTTCTATAGTTCAAGTCAATATTTCACTGATCAGCTACTACATCCAATGGACTGACACTAAATTGGCGGTTCAAGTCTAAAAGACACCGCTACCAATGCATAAGTGTTCAATTGAACTCCAATTTATTTTTTCTCTTCTGTTTTATTCGTGTGGGGGATTGTTGGATTTATTTGAATAAAATTGATTTGTCATTTACTATTTAGAGTCATCTTGAAAAAATATATTGCTAAGAGGTTTGACCCTTAGACCTCTTGCCATTTTACTTTTTTATCTTTTGCTTTTGTACTACTTTATTTTCACACCTTTGGAGTTAAAACTTTTGGAGGGAAACCAATTTTTTGGTTCATGCTTTTACACTATAGTTTACCCACTCTTTTAGTCCCACATTGCATAAGAGAATAAGTCTCATTGGGTATATAAGTAGGAGAGTTGGCCATAAAGGGTGGAGCCCTTGGGCCTCCCATATTTTGTGACCATGGGGCACAACTATGCTTCACCACAAGCATGCACGCGCGCGTCGGGTCGGGCTTGGGTCGTGGGATGTAGGAAGTGGGAAGTGGTTAAATCCTATCTTTTACTCAAAGTTCTGATTCATTCTTGGAATGATAACAGTGTGTAACTTTCCACCACCTGTTTCAGGGGAAACGTGTCTCACGAATAGGATCCATTCGTTGGTTAACATTCCTTATAAATTTGGACTCATCCTTTACTGTTTGACACAACAAAAATTATCTCTATTTTTCTCTCTTTTTTACTGCGATTTTCTGGAGTTCGATACAGTGAGTTTGTTTCTTCGTACAATGTTGGTACAGAAGAGAAGATCGTTGAATCCTGAGAGGTGTACGCTACAACAGGCCGACAACATCTGTGCGGCGGCATTTTTCACCTTAAGGACATTGTGCAGAGCACGAACCTCTATCAACAACAACCTTCTTCTACTACTGCTATATCACTGATAAGTTCTTTTTTTTTTGTTCTACAAATCTCTGCCATTGCCTTACCTATTGTTGCAGCATACTTGTAAGTGAATCTTTATTTCATTACTGCTTAATCTGAATTATATTCTCTAGGTATATACAGATTTGATAACAATACTGACCCTAGTCAACATATTTTACATGATCTTGGCAGAACTTTCTATTATTAAGAAAAAGAAAAAAAATAAGCAAAAGAGATGCAAGTATCAGATACAGTAGGTTTCCGAGATATCAATAAAACACTCCTACTTTAAGAAAATTTTAAAAGATTATGAAATTTTTAAAAAATACTAAGGTACCAATAATAGAGTTAATTAACAAGTATTCTCAATTTTATTAAATTTTAAATTTGTTTACAAGTTACAATGCTTACATTCTATTTAAGAACCGAGGAAAGACATTACTATAGGTTAAGTATACATCACAACTAAGTTGGCACCTATTCATCAATCCTTCATGTACACAACTCTACCCAAAATAAACTACATAAAGAATAAAAAGTATATAATCTACAAATTTTACATATGGAGTTCTATTGTTGATGAGCTGGATCTTACTTCATTACGGCCAAGGTTTAAAGGGGGTCCGTTATAACGGTATAACAGACTGGGTGTGTTACCATTTTTCTGTTATAATGAAAAAAATGTTCAGGGAAAAAATGGAAATAACGGGAAATTAATGGAAAATAAAGGAAATAACGGAAAAAATGGCGCTGAAATTTCAAATTTTCAAAAACAGAATATAAAGAAAAAAATGGCCATTTTTTCAAAAATTATTCCGAAAAATAACGATTGTTATTTTCGTTATAATGGGAATATAACGGCCATTATTTTTTGGGCATTTTAACGATATGTAACGTAATGGGGGAGGTCCGAATCCATTATAACGGCCGTTATTTTCGTTGTAACGACCGTTTTTAAACCTTGATTACGACTACTCACTACATTTTAACTTAATCTAATTTAATATTATTTAAAAAATTATCTTAGTGTTAGTTTAATTTCTTTTAAATTATTTTTATCAATATTTATTCTTCACAATCATTAATATATTAATTGATAATTAATTTCTAATCCTCTTTATTTGATTATAGGATCCAAAATATAGATGTTAGTCCATATACTATAAGCACATGTTTTGAATATTTTTTCAATATACTTTCTATTTCAAAACAGATTACACTAAACATAAGGTCTAATCGGTATTTTTGAAAAACTATGTAATTAAGTTATGTAATTCTAAAGTTGTTGGATAGTAAATTTAAAAAAAAAGTGTTGCTTCATAAAATAACTTTTAAGAAGTCTATTATTGAGTTCCAATCTTCTTCTATTAAGTAATGTTGTAATTGATGCATATAAAGCAATTGATTAATAGTTATTATAAGCAATTACTACTTAATTTTAACATAAATATGTAGAGTTTCATATATGTTTAAGATCTGTAGGTAATTTTCTCGGTTTAATTCCTATAGATTCACACAATCAATATATTCTAGTGATTTTTAATTATTTATAAACGATCTTGTATAATTAAGTTAAGTATATATGACAACAATATCTACTATGTAATATTTTATCCCCTACGGACAAATCTAGTATTTGTTTAAAATAATTAACTGCTACATCATTATTACTAGCATTATCTAAAATAATTAAAAATATTTTATTTTGTGTACCCCACATTTAAAAGTATTTGTCTATACTTGTACTAGTATTTATTCTAATAAGAGAGATTTGTATTAAAGTAAAAAATAAGAATCATTTTTAAAGATTTGTATAAAAATGTAATTATAATATCACTAAATTTTGTCATGTTAATCTATAAATCTCAAGTTAGACTAATTTTACTTCTAAGATTTTGAAATAAGTTTGTTAAGACTATTCTTTCATTTTTATATAATTTTGTTATGTCGCTTCAAACTGTATGACTTGATAATTTTGTATATTGAGAAAATAAGAAATTTTAACATAATGATCGAAGTCATAAAGTTCAACAAAATTAAATTGAAGTTCTATTTTAACTATAAATTTAACTCTCTTTTCTAGCGATAATATAGCTAAAACTAAAAGTTGATAACGACACATTAACGTCTACATTTAAGTGAGTTTGTTGGGGGTCTATGTTATTTATTGCACATTGTTCTGTGTGCCTTACAAGATCATGAATAGTGCCACTTGAACTTATGCAAGATAATAATTTGCCATAAAATGATATTTTGCTCTAGTTAGATAGTAAAATTTTAGTAGGTTGATTTGAATATTAAATTTGTATTCTATCAAAGTGTGTCATACTTGTAAAGCTAATTTACATTTTTTAGAAGTTATAATTTTTATTTATAAATTAATAAAATCTATAGATTTAAGATTAAATTCATATAGATAAGAAATTATTTGGAATTGGTCATCTTCTTCGCATATTTTTATTACATCCATATTTTTTATAAGTGTTTTATTTAATTTTAAATTCTAAGTCAATATTTTGTAACAACTTCAATGATATATAATAATTCTTATAAGTAAATACAATGAAACTTAGACTCTGCTTGGTACACCGTAAAAGGATGCAAATCCATCCATTTATAGTGCGCCCTATAAATTCCGGTGCTTGGTTACCATGGCAAAGTGCGAGCCACTGTAAATGAATGCAACTGCTATGCATCCCTGAAGGTAAAAGTCCTGCATTGAAACACGGAAAAGAACCCACTGAATCACAATGCAAGAGCTTGGCAAAGCTTCTCTCGCATAAGGGACAATCGTTTACCAAAGCTTCGATTTTCACGTGATGAACCCACTTCATCACGTGTTGGCGAAGAACGTCAGATCCATCACCGGAAAATTACTCTCTCCGCTTAAACCGCTAGAGAAGAGAGAGAAAACTGAACTTTCAGATTTGGAATGGAAAAAAAGGGTATCCCTCAGATTTTTTTCAAATGTAGAAGCGTAGTTTTGTTAATCATCGCTACCATCTGGGTCCACTGACCGCATAGATGTTTAGCCCACCCCTTACTAGACATTCATACAAAAAATCGACTTGATAGATGATTCTAGTTGTTGGTTTAAATACTCAAACATGGTTGAATTCAACGGCTATATATAAGCACGTGTTAAGAAGTACTAAAATCTAATGGTTAGAGATTACCAATCAGGGTGATTTTTGGTGCGTATATCGAGTAGGGGGTAGGACAAACATCCATGCGGTCAGTGGGCCCAGATGACAGCAGTGAGTAACAAAAATCATGCTTCCGCATTTGAAAAAGTTTTAGGTATACCGTGTTAGATCTTTTTCCAAAAGAAAAAGAAAAGAAAAAGTTGTGCTGTAACAAGGGTCCACCTAATAGATCCAGAAAAAGACTCCAATCCAACGGTTAGAAATCACCAAGCTGACTTACTTTTGAGCATTATTCACCATTATTTGGGTTCAAGGATCCAAAGGTTTTAAATCACTAATCAAGCAGATTTTTGGTTTGTAGGCCCATCTAGGGATTGGCCAAACATCCATACTATCAATGCCCACTAAAAATGTGCCATGTGGCTCATATTGTGGGCAGTAATCAAGGAATTGAAAATCATCATGGGGCGGTCAGCAAAGTTTTACTCGTAGGTGGTGGCTTTGGAGGAGTGAATGAGGTTAGGGCGAGGATTGTGATGTTCTTGCGTAGGGGCGTGGAAAACCACTTTAGATCATTGAGTGTTAACCAGGATGCATTAGTTTACGGAGTTTTTCTCAATTGCTACCAAGCAACCGTAAACTAATGCATTGTAACTGAGTGCATTTGCATTCATTTGCAAAATGCATTCATTTACAGTGTACCAAGCAGAGCCTTACTTGGAACCGAAAGCCTAAGAGAAGTTGTAGAGAGAGTGAGACTCTAGAGAGATTTGTACACTTGTAGAGTCTAGAGTGTAGTTGTAGCCTTCTTGTAGAGTTGTAGTCTTGTAGAATTGTAGTCTTGTAGAACTGTAAAGAGAGATGAGAAATTTATGTAAATTGTAGAAAGAGAGAAGAAATTTACAATATAGGGACTTTTTTTTTTTTTTTTATTTAAATAATTGTCTATAGCATGGTTTTAAAAACGGCCGTTTAAAAGGTAATGCCCCAAGCCCATTTCTGTTAAAACCGTTTAAACACATTTTAACACTTTTAAATTTAATGGCCGTTTAAACGGTAACGCCCCAAGCTCGTTTCCGTTAAAACCGTTTAAACATGTTTTAACACTTTTGAATTTAACGGCCATTTTTTTTTTGTTTTAACGGCTGTTAAAATCGTTTAAACAATCGTTAAATTCTGAAAAATTTTATGAAAAAAACGGCCGTTAAATTTCGCTAAATTCTATTTTTTTTAATTTTCAAATTTCAAAATTTGAATTTCAGCGCCATTTTTTCTATTTTTTTCCCTTAAATCGTTAAAATCTGTTAAATTCCATTTTGCCCCTGGCCGTTTCAATCCGTTTTAACAGCCGTTTAAACGGTAACGCCCCCAGTCCGTTTAATCGTGAAAACGGCCTCCTTTAAACCTTGGTCCACAGGAATGAAATAAAATTAGATAGTTGAGACCATAAGATTATACTATTTTTGTTTACAAAAAAAAAAAAAAAAAGATTATACTATTTTTTGGCCCTTTTGATCTCTTTAAGTGGGACCCATAAAAAAAAAGATTATACTATTTTTTGGCCCTGTTGATCTCTTTAAGTGGGACCCATTAAAAGGAGTAAAACTTTAATGACAGGGCCCCATCATCGAGGCCGATGAAAACATGCAATATGAGCCACATGGCACACTCTTTGAGGACTCTGACCATATGGATGTTTTTCCAATCTCTAGGTGAAGCTACAAACCAAAAATCACATGATTACTGATTTCAAACCCTTGGATCTTTATACCTCACATAATGGTCAATAATGCTCAAATTCCCACGGTTAAACTCAACCCGTGAAAATAATTCCAATCCAACACCTAGAAATAACTAATGGGGCTGATTTTTGGTTTGCAGGTCCACCTAGGGATTGGCCAAACACCCATAGGGTCAGAGTCCTCTAACAGCGTGCCACGTGGTTCATATTGTGCCCTGTCATCGAAGTTTTACTCAAAAGGAGTTTGTTCATGATCTTGACCCTCTACATACTAGCCACGTGTCCACATAATCTAGTTAAGAATCCAGGTCTAGAACTCGATTGTCGGTATGATTTTTCTGCCAACGTAAGAGATAATGTATCGGTTGACTAGGTAAGTTGGTCAGACTTATGAGTAAAATTTCCCTGACCACCCACAATATGAGCAACGTGGCATATTCTTAGAGGATGCTGACTGTATGGATGTTTGGCCAATCCCTAGGTAGACATACAAACCAAAAATCAGCCTTATTAGGATTTCAAACCTTTGGATCCTTGTACCCCAAATAATGATCAATAATGCTCAAATTCACACGGTTTAAATCAACCCATGAATTGACTCCAATCAACGGTTCGAAATCACTAATCAGTTTTTGTTTTTGTTTATGTAGCTCCCTCCACCTAAGGGTTGGTCAAACATCCATACGGTAAGTGTCTTTTACAAATGTGCCACGTGGCTCATATTGTGGGTGGTCAGCGAAGTTTTTACTCGTTGGTGTGTTGCAGCTAGATGTATCATATACTTCCCCTTATTGGTATATGAAATCTTCAACGAACCATGATGTCATAGCCCAGGTGTCACCGTAAAACAATACCATCCCATTACGCATCTCTGCGATAGGATGCTAGTGACGTCCTAACCTTCACATGACGTCATTATCTGAAGATCCAACAGTTGTCGTTGAAGTGGTATTGTATTATTAGGGCTATGAGAGGTCTTCCCCTCGCTCCATCTCTCTCTCTCTCTGACGACGAAGAGGATCTGGGTTTCTCGGGTTTGATCTCAGACGTGAAATTGAGTAAGTTCTGTTCTACTTTTTTTTGCCCTTTTTAGTAGAGATCAAAGATCATAATCTTTATTTATTTATTTGTAGAGATTCTGACCAGGTTAAATCTGGGCCGTTAAAAAAGTCTTAGATGGAGACTTAAGAATTCGAAAAACCTTTGATAGATTGCAAGATTTTGATCTCGATGTGTTGTAGAATGCAATTTGTGCTCTGCAATTGGAAATCTCCATGTTTTTCATCTACATACATACCAACTGTTCGATGAAATAGCTAAGAGAGTTATTTATATTGTTTTTAAAGAAAAAAGGTTTCTAGAGCGACTCATATTCTAACATTCCTCGACGAACATGGCCGTAATGCCCATTATTTTCTTTATTTAGAACTAAAACAAGGGTTTTTAGTTCTTAGAAAAGGTTGTTTTCTTGGATGGTTTCCGCCTTGATTACAAACCATCGCAGAATTCTCTGCAACGCTACCTGCACCGTCAAGAAGCTATCTGCTTCTCTGGGTTTGTTCTTTATATTCACTAGGACTCACTCTCATCACACAATCGTTCCTCCCTTATTCCATGATGAATTCAAACAACATCAGCTCTCGTTGCTACTTCAACCACGCTCAAGAAGTCAATCTCCTGATGCAACAAAATCCCTCCATGCACTCACCATCACAATGGGGTCCGACCAACCCATCTTTGTTAGCAACAACCTTATCTCTGCATATGCATCGCTGGGTGAATTATCAACATCGAGAAAGGTGTTTGACAAAATGCCTGATCGAAATGCAGTTTCTTACAATTCGATTATTGCTGCTTATAGCCGGCACGAACTCGGAAATGGAGCTTGGAAGCTCTTTACCCAAATGATGGCTTTGGGATTCAAACCAACCCAATTCACCTTTGGCAGCCTCCTGTCTTCCTCTTCGTTAGATCTTTGTCAGGGATTGCAATTGCACTCATTGATTTTGAAGACTGGGTTGCTTTATGGCGATGCTTTCTCAGGGACTGCATTGTTGGGTCTGTTTGGGAGGCTCGGAAGATTGGGTGAAGTACTTCAATTGTTTAAAGAAATGCCTCGGCGGAACTTGGTAACATGGAATTCCGTAATTTCTTCGTTTGGACAACATGGCTTTGTTGAAGAATCTGTGGTTATGTTCCGCAATCTCCTGAGAACAGAGGTCCGTCCATCGGAATATTCTTTTGTGGGTGTTTTATCTGGATTTGTTGGATTAACTGACTTTGGATCAGGAGAACAAATACATGGGTTAGTGATTAAAACTGGCTCAGAATTTTACCCTTTAGTTGCAAATTCTCTTGTCGATATGTACGCAAAATGCACTGGGGTATGCCTTGCTGAGAAAAAATTTGAGGAGATGCCTGTCTTGGATGAGGTTTCGTGGAATATAATTATTGGGGCATTTGCAAGGAGTGCAAGACCAGAGAAAGCTTTGGAACTGTTCTTGTTAATGCTATGGCATGGATTCTTGCCCAGCCAGGCCACATTTGCGAGTGTTATTAGTTCCTGTACTAGTTTGCAGATCCCAAAGTATGGTGAATATGTCCATGCAAAAACCATTAAGAATAATTTTCAGTCTGACTTTTTTGTGGGCAGTTCATTGGTTGATTTCTATGCGAAATGCAATAATTTGGAAGAGGCACATCTTTTGTTTGTTGAACTTCATGAAAAGAATGTGGTTTCTTGGAATGCTTTGATTGCGGGTTACTCAATTAAGGGCTCTCATATTTCAGTTTATCTACTACAAGAAATGCTTCGTTCAGGTTACCGACCCAATGAGTTTTCATTCTCAGCTGTTCTTAAAGCATCCTCAATTCAAGAGTTACAACAACTTCATTGTTTGATAATAAGAATGGGTTACCATCAAAATGAGTATGTGTCCAGCTCACTCATTGCCTCATATGCCATTAATGGTCTTGTATCCGATGCATTGACCTTTGCCACAATTTCAAACCCACCACTACCCACGGTCTCTTCTAACATAATTGCTGGAATATATAACAGAACCGGTCAATACCAAGAAACCCAAAAGCTACTTTTCCAACTTGAAGAACACGACATCGTGTCTTGGAACATTTTGATTGCAGCTTGTTCCCGCAGTGGGGATTACAGAGAGGTAATTGAACTGTTCAAAAATTTGCAAATGGCTCAAATGCTGCCTGACAATTACACAATAATGAGCCTCTTAAGTATCAGCACTAAGCTTTGCAACCTGGCTTTGGGCTGTGCCATTCATGGGATAATCATTAAGATGGATTTTAAGTGCTGTGACATATTTGTATGTAATGTGTTGGTGGATATGTATGCTAAATGTGGCAGTCTTGAGGGTTCTGTGAAAGTCTTCAATGAAATGACAAATAGAAATCTGATCTCATGGACGGTTATAATTTCAGCCCTAGGGCTTCATGGTTATGCATGCGAGGCGCTTGAAAGGTTCAGAGAAATGGAATTTCTGGGCTTCAAACCGGATAAGGTTGCTTTCATTGCAGTGCTTTCAGCCTGCAGACATGGTGGGTTAGTGGAAGAAGGGATGGAGTTGTTTAGACAAATGAAAGGGAGTTACGGGGTTGAACCAGAGATGGATCACTATGTTTGTATGGTGGACTTGCTAGCTAGATGTGGGCATCTTAAGGAAGCAGAGCGACTGATCAGCAGCATGTCATTCCAGCCAAATGCTCTCATATGGCGCACTTTCCTTGAAGGTTGCAAGAGATACAGCAATGTGGAGGAACAAGCAGTTGGGTAGGAAAAAGAAGTCGAGATTGATCCATCAGCTCAACTTTAATCAACTGAGAAGGTTGATTATGCTTTTAGAAGCTATTGGAGTTCATTTTTTACTTCGGAAAAGTAGTAAAACTTCTTCTCTTGATTATACCCATAAGAGTGACATTATTCCTAACCGGCTTCCTCCGACTTGTAAATGAGGTCATAGGGACTTCAAGCAGTATTAAGCTTGGATTGTTGCTAGAAGTGACTCTCAGGTTGTGAACACCTACCCTGCACTCCCCCAGCATACATGTCTTCTGCGCGTCGCCACTCATCACAAGCACAACATTGAGCATTGAGAAGATCATTGTGTGGTACATGGTTTGCCAGAGCCGCTGACAACATCTGGCAGCCAGCCCCTGCTTCTTGTCATATTTACAAACCTTGAAATGTTGGGCCTACCTCAATTTCAGAAGACAGTCCTACAAGGTTCTTGTCCTTGTTTATGGCAGCTGCCAAATCAAGTTAAATGTTGCAGTATCAACTTCATGAATGTTCATTTGACATTCTACACATGAACTTATACAAGGAACCATTTTGAGTGGAGGGACAAATTTTATCATTTCACAAAAGTAATGAGAAAGAGAGAATTTATGGCAACTTGGCAATATTGGGTAGAAAACTAAAGATTTAAGGTCTGTTTGGATGTTCTTACTCCTGTTGGTGGGTCCCACATGGAGATCATGTTGAACAATCAAACCGTACAGTGAGTTGTCCACTCCATACTACGGAAATGATCCTCACAAAAAAGTAATCCATTCCAACGTTCCAATATCATGGAAAGTTGAAGTTGAAAAGTCCAAACCATCCAGTCAAACCGTTGCTTCAGGTTAACTTTCATATGGTTAGTACTACCAGAATGGACTGATTTTTGGCGATGAAGATCACTATGGTGAGAAAAATTTACTGTATGGTTCAATTGTCTATCATGATCTCCATGTGACCTCACCAGTGGGAGTAGGAACATCCTCTTTTCTCCCTATGTATATATTTATATAGAAGAATAGAGGAAAGATTGCATGATGAGAGTGAGTCCAGGTCAATAGGAACAAACCCATAGAAGCAGATAGCTTGTTGATGGTGCTGTGGGGGTTTGTTATCAATGCGTAAAGCCAAAAAAATTATCTTTTCTGGTGTGGAGGACTCTACTATACAAGGTTTTCACTTTTGAACAACGAAAATAATGGGCATGATGACATAAACCATAAAAAAATAAGAAAAAAAAAAACACCTTTTTTAAAAATTGAGAATCCTTGTAGCGTGGTGTGGAGGATAATGAACAATGAAAGTAATGGGCATAAGGCCCATTTTCATTGAGGAATGTTGGAAAACCAAGAACTCGGGATAAATTAACTACCCCAAAAATATGAGCCTCTCTAGTGAAGAGGCATTGAGCTGAAACATGCCCAGATGGGGAGATACTGAGAGCATCTCCAACCCTACCCTAAACTCCCTTCCCTCCCCTAAGATAGGGTGAAAAACTTAAAAAACCATCTCCAACCCTACCCTAAAGTTCACCCTATTTTAGGTTGAGATTCTAAAAACTTGTTCTCTCTTCTCCTCGATCTTTTCTATTAATTCCTCTCAATGTCCTCTCCCTCTTTTCACTTAATGCCACCTATGTCCACCTCTTATAATTTTGGTCATTTGTCCTCCTTCCCATTGGTTTATATATTTAGGGAAGGGTAGAGTATAGGGTGGACCATCGGAGAGCTTTTAAAGTTTTAGGTAAGGGAGAGTCTTTTCTACCCTACTGTAAGTGTTTAGGGTAGGGTAGGGTTGGAGATGCTCTGAGGTGATGAAATAGTTGGACCGCTATGGGCCTACCACCTCAGCTGCCATGTGTAAAGACAACCTTTCCACTTCAGTGAAGAGGTCTAGATTGTTGCTCCAAAAAACCTGTTATTTTTTGTTTTAAACGATTGAAATCTTACATGGGATTCTAAATAAATTATATTCACCATTTTAAAAAGAAAGATTGTATATGGCTTTGGGAGATAATAACAACATAACACATAATCTTGCATGTCAGTGGATTTGGAAACTCGTCTTGATGAAGGATGTGGAACGATAGAAAATTCTGGCGGAGGTGAGTTAGTTGCATGTGAAGGAGAGGAAGTTCTAGAACCATATGAGGGTATGGAATTTGATAATGAAGATGCTGCCAAGGCATTCTATGATGACTATGCTAGACAGGTAGGATTTGTCATCCGTGTCAAGTCTTGCCGTCGTTCAGAGGTTGATGGAAGAATTCTTTCCCGCCGACTTGTATGTAATAAGGAAGGCTTCTGTGTTAGTGTTAGAGGAAAATTTGGGCCGGTTCGAAAGCCGCGAACAAGCAATCGAGAAGGTTGCAAGGCAATGGTTCTGGTAAAGATAGAGAAATCCGGAAAATGGGTTGTTACGAGATTTGTAAAGGACCATAATCATCCACTGGTAGTTTCCGCCCGTGAGTGTCGCCACACTATGGTGAGTTCTCGTCAATAAATATAAATTTAAAAAAATGAGTAAATTTTTCATCATTTTCACAATTAATTGCTATTTAGTCCTTGATGCAATTTTTTTGTTTACTAATTCTGATTTTTGTAACAAGGACACTTCATTTTCTAAGAATTTGCTGTGTTGGACAGCTTGTCATACTCATGTGATAGACACATGCCACACTGATTACGAAGAAATCTTCAAATAATGATTTTAATGTATATCACCTTATACAAGTACATTATTTCCATATTGTATACTTAACATGAACTCAAGTATTTTAAAAATATATCTCGACATATGGAATTAGTGGTATGTACATTTTTTGGCATATCAGGTATATGGGGATCAGTATGTTTAACACTTCGTATCAGTGTCGGACATCGACACAGGTGTCCGTGTCTTTGTTACATGATTCTGATTCGCTGAATTTCATCTTCGGGATTATACTTTTCTCTATTTGTAAATTTTAAGATAAATCTGTTGCAACGTTTTTCTGAAAATTTGATGACATTATGTGAAATATTTTTAAATTTTTTATTTTTTTCTTTCCCCTTTCCTATGATGTTAATGCATGTTTCCACAATCTTTCCAGTATTTCGATCAATTTTACAATATTTTCATAAGGTTTCCTTAACTTTCCGTGATACATTTATAGTTTTTAGGGTCTGAAACATTCTTCAATACCAAGTTAAGTAAAACTCTTGCATAATAGCACCCAAGAGTAGATCAGTTCTATTTCCTAGACACTGTACTCTCTTGTTGCCTTTATAAATCATTGTTGTGTATAGAAGAAGTCTTGGCAATAAGATAAAACCATAGTACAAAATGTATAAATTGTTAGTATTGAGAAAAAAAAATGAAGCATTTTCTAATGACAAGACAAGCAGGAGAACACACACAACTCATTATACTACCATAAACAACGTTTTCGAATGAGAAAGACAAGTTAAAGAGCATACATGTTGATGCACATGTCAGAGAGTTTGAGAGTCAGACTTACAGTGTTAGCACATATCAATAATCTACATATATTGATTCAAATACATATGTGGCAATGCAAAAAAATCTTCAAGTACATGACGCTTATTGAGATATATCCACAAAATTATGGGACAGCTGGAAGTTGTCATCACTATCTTGGGCAAGGGCTGATAATATTGCTGCACCATATAATTGCTATACTGAGCTTGACGTTTGTATGATGCTAGTTGGTGTAATCCTGTCTCCTGCAAGTGCTTGTATTGCAAAGGATCAATAATCACCGGCACCCTCGTCTATGGGTAAAGAGGATACTCTCCCTTCCTTGTCCAATAGGATTCATATCCATAACCATAGCCATAGCCATAGCCATTACCATAACTTTGGGATTCAGATGTTTGGGACTAGGTATCGTAACTTGAACCAGTATTCTTATGACAAGTAAAAGTCACCCTGCCTATGACCACTACTTTTAACGCTCATCATGTTGAAGGGCTCTTCAATAGCATCAACTCCGTGGCTCTAGCAAGAATGAGTGTCTTCACCTTTCTCTTTGTGGACCAACCATTACCTTCGATTTTGGTATGTCTTCTTCGTTGTTATATATGTACTACTCAGTGGAATACTTGAAGTCTCCCTCCTCAGTGATGGGCTTATGCCTGTTTGCCACCATCGGCTATGTCGTTGCCATCATCTCCATTCTCTGTCTTCGGCAATGATAGAATGGGTGATGTTCTTGGATCGTCATCGTCATCTCCACCTCCGGCATTGGCACTGACGTCCTATGCCGGTCTAGCCATATATTGGTCCACGTTAAAGCCTATCGTGAATGCTATGAAGGAATTTGGCCTATTCCCTTGCTTGTTTAACACTACGTCTCTAGAATACTTATTTTACTTATAAAGCGGGTCTTCCTCACCATCCTCTGCATACACATTTGCTAAGGTCAATTGGGTCCTCATTGACATCTTTATTCCTATGAGCCACAAGGTGCTTCACACTGAGTCTCATGTTGTCGTGTATGTAGATGAGCTTCTGCAACTCATGTCCCAGATGATTCTTCTGTTTTGTAGGTAAGAGAATGTGCTCATGTTTCTCTCACGCCCTAATGAAGATGCCATCTAGAATAGCACGAGATGGAAATCCTCCTGAGATTACGGTCCTCCATCATGTACAATACACTTATACCCACCACTTAGCTATGGAGTTCAGGTAATATGAAATGAGTAATTGATATATGATTTTTATATTCTACAATCTTATTTCACCGATCAAAATGTGTCCTCTCCCTTTCCATTGATGACAATGGGCTGACTCATTGTGGCTTTATATCACCCCCCTATTAAGCAAAGTCCTAGTGTCAATTTCGATTTTCGAGACACCCCTTAGCTATGAAGCAAAAAACATAACTTAGTTTAGGTAAAATGGAAGAAGTAATTACTTAAATCATTTTTATATTTTGCAATCTTATTTCAACGACCATAATGTGTCATCTCCCTTTACATTGTTGTCAAAGGGGTGACTCATTGTGTCTCTAGATCGCTCCTGTAAAGCAGATCTTCGTGTCAGTTTCGATTTTCAAGACACTTAACCCATGCCATGTAAACACAGATGTGCTTGCAGTTGTTTGCTTGTTAATAGTGGGTTTTAGTTATTGCATATCCTTTGTTAAAGACATACGTGCCAGGGTTGTTCTTGCGGTAGAACTTTAGATTTAAATGATAGGTTGAAATCAATTTAGAAACCCATTTACTACTCAAAATCATTTTGGACTTAACAAATCAGTAGTGAATCAAGATAACAAAATTTACTTGGTGTTTGACGAGTTTGAGAAGTTGCTTTCTTTATCTTTAGTTTACGATCTTACAATAACCTTGGTAAAATAGGACTCTGTCTTGATGGCTTCATTCATGAACCTCATTGTGTCTTCAATAAAGCTCACTGGCCTCTTTTCTCTGTTTGCCATCCTCAAGATTTTCACGATGGGATTTATGATGTTCACAACTGCACGTGCAAATTCCAAGACTCGTTTGTGCAGAATATGTCTTCAATCTCTTTAGCTTGAGGAGTGCCATCATCAAAGCCTCATATCTAAACATAGATTTGAACCACGCTTTGTGCTATTGGAGGCTTTGAAGTTCGACATGGTTAGTTGTTGTCAGGGTAGTATTGTAATACCTTGTTTACTTGTAAGGCATACTTGTTTGTGTAAAATGCTTTTGGTATAAATAAGAAGAATGGAGTCACGTGACAAACACATTTTCTCACTTTTTCCTCTTTCTTCTTTTTCTCTCTTTCTCTTCTCTCTTCGTCTCCATTAAACCCTAACCCTAGAATCATACCCTAGAATTCTACTTGGTATCAGAGCGGGTTGCGAAGGGGACCAAGAACAACTAAAGCTTTCTTGTCGGAGGTGTTGACATCATTCGCATCATCATGCCATCCGGCTGATGTCAACAACCATACAGATGCACAGATCTCGAGGTCCCGGGGTAAGTGTTACCTGAAGGATAATAATTTTTTCTGAGATTTTTGGTGAGTTTTTGGAATTTTTTGAGGTTGTTACGATGGACTTCTACTCGTATTTCTACAAATAGGGAAAGAAATTGGTTTTCGAGTTCCTTGGATGTGTTAATTTGTTGCTTGGATTTGGTCCCTTACATAATTACCAACATGTAGAAACAAACCTCGTCGAGTTTCGTGAAGATTTGAAGATTCGGGAGATGAAACTCCCCTCTAAATTTATTGCCCCCTAATTTTTTGCCTTTTAAGGCCGATTTTGGTTTGTAACACCCTATGGGACCATTCTCTTGCTATTTAAAGATCAGTTGCGTGTACAATAACCCCTTTCTCTTGTGTTGGTGGGTAACAGGTATCCATGTCACCACAATTAGCTCGGATGTGACCTCCAGGGGTGCCGGAGGGTCCACCGTGACTCATGTGGGTTTCGAAAACCCAGGTTTGCAAATTATCTTCGTCAAGTTGGATGGAAAAACTTATTTGGAGTGGTCTCAGGCAGCCCGGATGTATATCGGCGACCGGGGAAAGTTGGGGTACATCACCGGGTGAGTTGTTGAGTCCAAGACTTCTGATGACCCATTGTTTGAGAAGTGGGAGATTGAGAATCTCACTGTCATGTCTTGGCTCCTTAATTCCATGCAGCCTTGCGTACTGCTAAGGAGATGTAGGATATTGTGTCTCAAACATACTCTCAGCTGTAGAATATAGTCAGGGCCTTCCAGTTACGTCAGAGTATCTCTCATCTTCATCAGGGGGAACAGTTTCTCTCTGACTAATTTTGCTACTCTTAGAAGTAAAAAGAGTTGTACTATCACGCTTTTCTGAGTAGGGATTCTCTGCCATCGCTCAGTCAAGTGTACTCATATGTGTAGAGCGAAGAGAGCTGCAGAGTGCCATGGCACCATCCCCAATTACTGATAGGTCTCCATTGTCTTCGTTTTCGTTCCCCAGCGCTTTCAAAAGGGAAGGACTTCCCCTCCAGCCCCGCCTTCTGCTAGGAGGTTTTCTGATTGGGATATGCCTGTGTCACCATTTTGGCTACCACGGACATATGAAGGACAAGTGTTGGGACTTGCATGGTCATCTGCGATGACCCAACCGACACACTGCTCATAGTGCTAGTTCCGACACTTCAGTAGGTGCTCCCTAGGGCACTCTCACATGGCCCTCTCTGCCTACGGACACTCAAGATCCTTCTTCCTCTACAGTCCCAGTTCAATAGGACAGAATTGACAACATTCTGCGATTCTTGCTCAGTTAAATGGCCCTTCTACCACATCCACCTCCTCCTTTGCTCAGTCAGGTACCATAAGGAATGCTCATCATATGTCTACTCCATCCAGTCCCACTTTGATCATTGAGTCAAGTGTCTCCGAGCACATGACTGGTGTGTCTTCATTATTTTCTTCATATTCTATTTGTTCGGGTCATGATAAGGTTAAAATTGTTGATGGTACCTTCTCAACTGTGTTTGGGAAAGGGAATGCCAATCTCTCTCCCCATCTTTCCTTATTATCTATTCTACATATTCTTAAGTTTAATCTAATCTTTTATCTGTTAGTTCCTTTACTAAACGCTTGAATTGTAGTATCACATTCTTTCCTTCTTCGTGTCTTTTGGTACCTGTATACATGGATGGCGATTGGTATTGGAAGTGAGACTGATGGTTTATACCTCTTGGATGGACATCCTATTGAGCCCACCACAACACTACAGTCTCGTAGTAGTAGTCAACTCAATCTAGAGTCTATTTTGTGTTGGCATGCACGCCTTGGTCATGTTTTTTTCAGTACTTGAAACTTTTATTTCTTGCCTTGTTTACTTCTATTTCTATGTCTGAACTTTATTGTGAGACTTGTGAGTTTCCAAAACATTGTTGTTCATCTTATCCTTCGAGGGGTAATTGGAGTTTATTTCCTTTTGATATTGTGCATTATGATGTTTGGGGACCTGCTCCTATTGCTTCTCCTTGTGGCTTTCACTATTTTGATAGCTTTGTTGACGATCAAACCAGATGTACGAGGATCTATCTTATGAAAACCAAAGATGAGGTGTATTCATCTTTAAAAATTTTCATAAAATAACTTATCAAAAAAAATTCATAAAATGGTTCAGACACAATTTGGTGTCCAAATCAAGATTCTTTGCACTGACCAAGGTGTCAAATATATGTATGGAGGTCTACAACATACTTAGTTGAACATGGGATTGGCCATCAAAATTCTTACAATTACACCCCACCAAAATGGTGTCGTTGAAAGGAAGAATCGTCATCTTCTTGAGGTAACTTGTTCTCATTTCTTTGGTAGCAATATTCATAAGTCCTATTGGTTTGATGTTGTTCTTACTACTGCATATCTCATTCATCGATGCGCCTTCATGTTCCTTACACTTTAAGACCCTTTATCAGATCCTTTAACCAAATTGCTCCTTGTTTTTAGTTCCTCCTCGAGTATTTGGTTGTGTATGCTTTTTCCACATTTTGGGTCCAAAACGTACCAAGTTGGATCCCAAAGCGCTCAAGTGTATCTTCCTTAGATATTCTTCCTCACACAAAGGGTGCAAGTGTTATCAACCCTTGTCTGGCAAGAAAGTTATGGATGTCGCTTTTCGAGAGTATACCCCTTTTTCTCCCCGCCACTCTTCAGGAGGAGAGGCGTAGTGAAGAGAGGTCTCCCTTTTCCAATGCCTCCTTCCTACTATTCCTCAAACACCAACTCTCCTGGTCAATATGACTGACCGACCTATTACTGAGTTTGACAGTAGTGTTGGTGCTCAGGGGGAGCTTAAAGTCGATAGTAAAAGAGTCGAGGCCATAGCTGTTGATCCATCCCCAGTTGTACCATCTTTTGATCCAGGTAATTTCTCACCCTCTGAGCCTTTTGTGCCATCTGTTCCTATTATTGACTCTACTATCGATGTCTATGCTTTTGACCTTCCTATTGCTCTTAGAGAGGGTACGAGAAGCTGTACTCAACACCCTCTCAGTAACTTTGTTTCGTATGAGGCCTTGTTTCCATCTTACATGTTATTTGTTATTTCGTTGTCCACCATTTCTATACCTTCCTCAGTGGCAGAAGGGTTGAAGCATCCTAAGTGGAAGGTTGCAATAGTTGACGAAATGAGAGCCTTAGAAAAGAGCAATGCCTAGGAACTGATTGACTTACCTAGAGGAAAGAAGTTAGTGGGATGCAGATAGGTGTACGTTGTGAAGTACAAAGAAGATTGGTCAGTAAAGAAGTACAAGGCAAGATTGGTAGCTAAAGGATACTCACAGACATATGGCATTGACTACGTGGAGACATTTGCCTCAGTTGAAAACTGAACTCCGTAAGGGTGCTCATATCTCTTGCTACAAATCAGTTGTTGCCTTTACATTTGCTTGATGTGAAGAATTCATTTCTTCATGGGGATCTAAAAGAAGAAGTGTACATGTTTCCTCCTACAAGATTCATACCAGTAGGAAGTGATAGAAGAGTGTGTAGACTGAAGAAGTCTTTGTATGGGCTAAAGCAGTCTCCCAGAGCATGGTTTGAAAGCTTTACCCAAGCAGTGAAGAATCTGGATTATACCCAAAGCCATGTTGATCACACCTTATTTGTTAGGGATCATGGAAGGAACACCACTGCTCTTATTGTCTCTATGAATGATATCATTGTGACTGGAAATGATATTGAAGAAGTTGCAAAGCTAAAAAATATCTAGCTGGTGAGTTTGATATAAAGGATCTAGGACCCCTAAAGTATTTTATGGGCATAGAGGTTGCAAGATCAACTTGATCAAGTTAGGGGATCTCCATATCTCAAAGGAAGACACTGGAAAATTAGTGGCTAGACGTGTGGATACCCCTATCGAACAGAATCACAAGTTGGGTGAGAAAAGTGGCAAGTTACAACTTACTAAAGGACGTTAAAAGCTTTCAGATATTAGTCAGGAGGTTGATTTTTCTCTCTTTGACCAGATCAGATATTACATATGTGGTCGGCGTGATAAGCCAGTATATGCACTCACCTAAAGACAGTCACTTGGAGGCATCACACAGGATTTTGAGGTATCTCAAATCCCCCCTGGTGGGGGACTTCTCTTCAAGAGAAATAGTCACATGAGAGTGGAGTCATACACTGATGTAGATTGGGCAGTTCTAAGGATGACATAAGATCCACATCAGGGTATTGCACATTTGTTCAGGGTAATCTTGTGACATGGAGAAGCAAGAAGCAACCCGTGGTTGCACGATCCAGTGTAGAGATTGAGTTTCAAGCTATGGCTCATGGCTTGTGCGAAATGTTATGGTTGAAGATCTTAGTGGCTGAACTAGGATTCCCTGTTACTGGCCCAGTGAGCTTGTATTGCGATAACAAGGCATCAATAAGTATTGCTCATAATCTAGCTCATCATGATCGAACAAAGCACATTGAAGTAGCTCAAAATACAAATTATGGGATATCTCTATTACAAATAAGGTCCCAACGACAAACGAAATCTTCAAAAACAATCTGCGGCATTCCTGAAAGACTTTGGACCAAAGGAATAGGAGTCCCTTGATATTTATAATGATACTAGCCACCGAATCTTCTTTCAAGGTTTTAAGTTCGTAAGTATACATTTTGTTTTTCAAGATTTTACTGAAATTCGAAATTTCACCCGAAATTTTGGTTTCAACTTGGATTGAAACCTAGTTGAAAACAAAATTTAAATCCTTGGTAGTACAAACAATATGAAATTTCACCGACATTGTAATAATTCCCAAAATAAACCCATTACCAGTGTTATTTACCGAAACATACAAAATTGACTGTTTGGATCGATAAATATTATGCAAAATCCCTTTGTGTGTCGACTTCATGAATTTGACGCATGTTGTTTGAACCATGTTGGTAGTGTGTGTGGGTGGGGGGAATTGAGTTTACCGTTTGATTTGCTAAACTTTTTACACCTCAACCATGAATTTACCGATCATTCCTTGGTCAGCTTGGATTATGATTTGATCTCCTCGGATGAGCTCATAGAGGGGGACTTGCAAGGCAAACTCTTGGATGCTTAATTAATTGAATCTCTTCGAAAAACTAAAAGAAATTGAATGTCCACACGTCATGGGGAGGGGTGTTTTTGTAGGCCAGACCTACACCCTGTAATTAGTGTCACTATTTTATAAAGAGATGGAGAGTAATCTCATATGTCTCGGAATTGATAACGACGAGTAGTCAATTTCCTTTTTTGATTGGTCAACCTGTTGGTCTTCTAGATCTAACTCGTTCGGGATATCGTTTGGATATTTGTTTCCTTTCTGGAGTCAAACTCAAAGGTAGCATTTTGCAATGGCATTATCGGCATATGTGTGTTTCTAGTCAGATGTTCAACATTTCGTAGAATCGTCCGACTTTATGATTCCTTATGCAAGCTAGGTAATTGTCCGACCTTGTCTTGAACTAGATTTGACTAATATTGTTCCCGGGCTAAAACTCGAGTCGTCTTGTAGTCCCTTTGTTTGATCCGAAGCTTGATGATGCTCAAGATACTTCAGGATTCGTGCTCCATGACACGTGTATGGTCTAGATGCATCAACTATTTTTTTTGTCCCACTTTTAGTTGGTCACATTTTTTCAATCGTCTATCTAAGAAATTTCTCTGAAATTTTATTTCAATCTCTTTGGTTTTCCTATTAGAAGACATGTCATGCTCTGCTCGAGGGTGTTTATAGTAGCCTTCCTATTAGGCCCTTGTTTTTAGATGATGGGTGTCCGAGGCCCATCATCCTCTTACCAACTTCCAAAATCCTCTCCGCCTCCTCCCTCAAAGGAATATGAAGATGAACAAATGGTCCCCACTCATCTTCCTAACCCTAACTCTAACCGGCACCTTCCGCTGCTGGTCTACCCACCTCTGAACTTTATCAACAACACCTGGATCACTATCAAATCGACCCATTAAGCAAAATTCTAAAAAGAGAAGTCTTTCACCCACCCCTTCATGATATGGCACAACATATGTTCCCAAACCTCTCACAACCAGGGTACATCCCCTTTCACTAGGTAAAATTTTTAAGCTACCTACCTCTCTATAGCATCTCCTTCCTAGGCTTTGAACGCCTCCACATTTCTTCTGGTTTACGTAAGTCATCTTCTGAGATAAACCTAGCTCAGTGTACCACCCCGTGACCTTAATCGATTGTTCTCCCAAAAATCTTTGTCGATAATAATGGACCGCCCCATGACCTTAATCTCGAATAAATATTATAGAGTGTGAGTTGTACATGGTGAAACATTAAATAAACAATTAGAAGATGACTAGTGGTAAATGACATCTATAGAATTCTTCCCTAACAAATCTGATTACAAAGATGTGCACAATGTTATTAAAATCTGAAGATTCAAATTAAATCTTAGCCTAAATGATTTGAATCTTTTTTCTGAAGTACTTTAGATAAAAATCTTACGATTTCTTTGTGAATCTTGCTATCCACGTAAGATTCACGACTTGAATCTTACAATCCTTTCACGTCTTACAATTTGAATAAAAACATGTGGCACATTTTCAAGTGAAAATAATGACTTATGTTTATACTCATGGTTTTTCTTAAATGTTGAACACTACAAGACAGAAAAGCAGTGAGTGCTTTTAGTATTAAAAAATTTATAACGTGTTTCTTGCTAAGTCTTTCCGCACAGGCATGAGAATATTTTAACATGGTCATGCCATCAACCATGGATCATTTTCTAGTTTTTTGACTCTTATTGTTTCTGTTTATATTTCAACTTAAAAGGGTCCTTAATAATTAAAAGAAGTTCCCTTAACCTAATTGATTAGGGTTAGGGACAAGAAAACGACCGAGATTTTTTGTACAAGTATTCTATAGGTAAGGGACTTGTATTCTATATATAAGGGCATAATCTATGGTCTATTTTTTCTATATTTACTCCTTTTAAGGTATTAAGTTGAATATACTGCCAAGTAAGAAGCATAAACTTAATATTCAACAATAAGCAATTCCTGCAATATTATAGGAAACAGTATCATGGTAGCGTTTTTCACATAAAACACCAGCTAACGTGTATAACATTAAATGCATGCCCATGCACACAATTTAAAAGCTTGAGAATTGAGACTGCTGATGATAGATGACATCTTGTTTAGTTTGATAATGATTTTGATTTTTCTTTTTTGTGAAAAGATCATTTTTTTCAATGAGTATACAACAGTGCTCTATAGTACATATAGGGATTGCATGGTAAAATATTTTATCATTATTTGTAAGTGTCTGTACAAAACCTTGTTAATGTGCACGAGATGCAGGGACTAATTATTTGATGAAGGAGACACATTTCCAGGTTGATTAAATAGTTGGTGATCTCAAAGGAGGTTCGAGCAACATTTCTAACACTTATAAATAGGGTAGACCCTAGTAGTTCGAGGAGAGAATTTAGTTGAAAGTGATTCTAGGGTTTGGTTCTACGGTTTCTAGGGTTTACAAGAGAGAAGAGAAAGAGAGAAAGAGAAGAGAGATGAAAAGGAGAGCATGTGTATCTCACATGACTCCAAACTTCTTATTTATGTAAAAACTTTACATGGACAAGAATGCCCTTACAATATAAAAGGGGTCCCTTATAGCATAAAGGGTACACCCTGGCAACACTCCCCCTCAAGTTGGTGCATAGATATCTATCATGCCCAACTTGTGAGCATGGTTCAAAGTGATTGGTTTCATTTTGGTTTTGTCCATGGGTGAAACCAAAACATTTCGGTAGTTTCGGTGGTTTCGTCCGAAACTCGACGAAATCAAGCGACATTTTATGAATAAAAAATAGTTTTTATCAGTTTCGATTGGTTTCGAACAAAACCAAAGTAGTTTCGTCCACTACTGAAACTTGAAACCATGCTTGTGAGACACCAGTGCAGCTAATGACTGGGAACTCCTTTAGTGAACACATCTGTTACTTGCTCGTCAGTCTTCATAAAAGGAGTACAAACTTCCCCAGAAACAATCTTCTCTCGTATGAAGTGTCTATCCACTTTAATGTGCTTTGCTCGATCTTGCTGAACTGAATTGTGAGCAATGATGATTGTTGCCTTATTATCACAATACATTCTCACTACGCTAGTAACATGGAATCCTAACCATAACATCTCGCATAAGCTATGAGCCATAAATCAAAACTCAACCTCTACATTGGATCTAGCAACCACAGGTTGCTTCTTGCTTCTCCATGTCAAGATTGCTTCTAACAAAGGTGCAATACCCTGAAGTGGATTCTTTGTCATCCTTGGCACCTGCCCAATCTGCATCAAGATATGACTCCACTCTGATGTGACCATTTTTCTTGAAGAGAAGTCCTCTACCAAGGGCGGATTCCTCAAAATCCTATGTGCTTCCTCCCAGTGGATGTCCCTAGGTGAATGCATGTACTGGCTGATCACGCTGACCGCATATGCAGTATATGGGCTAGTCAGGGAGATATATATCAATCTCCCTACTAGTCTCTAAAAGTTGCCAACATCCTTCAATAGCTCACCACTTGCCTTACCTAGCTTGTGATTATGTTCTATAGGAGTGTCCACATGCCTGTCCCCAAATTTTCCAATATCCTTTAGCAGACCCAGGACATATTTCCTTTGAGAGATGAAGATCTCCTGACGTGATCTTGCAACCTCTATGCCCAGAAAGTACTTTAGGGGTCCTAGATCCTTTGTCTCAAACTCACTAGCAAGATGTATTTTCAACTTTGCAACTTCGTCAGCATCATTGCCTGTCCCCCAAGTCACTCAATCCATACTGAAAAATAGGGGTCCCCAACCATTACTAAGCCATTCAATGTGATGGGAACTCATTTTTTGCATCACTTCAATAGTTTTCGGTAATTTCTAAGAAATCCAGCGTATTCAATGAATCTCAATCAGTTCTGTGAAATCAAAATTAGTTTTAAAAATTTTACCTTTGAAAAGAAAAAAAAAAGACTTGCCACTTATATGCCAATGAGAAATTCCGGGGCATGTACCAAGGTAGGTGGGTACACTCTGTAATGCGTTGTTTAATGTAATCCCGAATTATACAATGCAGTATTGAATGGTTCCACAAATTCATCTGTTCTGCTGCTGCATAGCACTCACGACTCACAAGCATCTTTCTCCTAATACCTAGTAGCATTGATACAAAACTTGCCGGTGAATCATAGGACCTGCTGGCATGGAGAGTGGAGAGTGGAGAGTGGAGACAACAGCCACCGGTTGAACCGTTGAATAAGAAGAGTGGACTGTGGAGGAGAGTTTGGAGACAACCACAACCGGCTGTAGTGGAGAGTGCACTTTGGAGAGTATGATCTAGAGCCGGTTGAAGAAGAAGAAGACCAACTGGATTTGAGAGAGTTCGAGACCAGTGCACTTTGGAGAGTCTGATCGGGAGCCGGTTGAAGAAGAAGAACTTTACCTTTTAGGAAGTGTTACTGCCCCTTTTTTTGTTTTTTCAGTCAAGAAAGGAAACCTAAAATTACGAAGACCAAAAGGTTCTGTCACTGGTTTTTTCAGTCGATTAATTCTGAATTTCGAATTATGCGCGAATAAGTCGCGGCTTATACCATTTATTCACGAATAATTCTGAATCACTCAATTGTGTGTTGTTTAATTCGGTTTTTCTCTTTGTTTGTACGGTTTGTGAATTATTTGCGAACTTATGAACTATGCCTATGGCTTTTTGGATTTCCTCTTCAAAAGGTCTTTTTTTTTGTTTCAGAGTAATGAGATCAAAGTCGAGCACATCAAGAGTAAGATTCCGAGTAGAGCTTGGAATAAAACATAACCACCACTTCTCTTATTTTCTCCTCCTCTACAGGGTGGGTTACCATCTATCCAAAGGCAAGACATAATATTACTCCTCTTACTGACATTAGCTATATGGTAAAAGGACTTGGCATTTTCAACCCTCATGATGACTTCTAACCCTTAGTTTTGCCTCCAACTAATCTCTTCCGTCTTAGCAAGCTAGAGAAATTCATTTTTAGCTTCTACCCTTCTCCTAGCCTCTTCTAAAGTGATAGTCCCAACCTCCTCCTTTCAATTTCTTCAAGGATATTCCCCAGTTTATGATCTGCCCGGCTGAAAACCTCCTTATTCCTTCTATGACATTTTAATTCCCTTTCCCCATGCCAATGTCTTGGATTCCTGCTGTGAGTTAATTGTCATGCTACTGGGGCAATTTTAAATCATTGACCATTAAATTTAGGATGGCCATTTCCTACATATAATGTAAGAGATGTTTGGTCAGGATAAGAAGATGGGAATAAGCCTTTCACCATGCCTCTGCCTTCCAAGAGGCACATGATTGGGAGTTTTGGACCCACCATTCGATTTGTCACACCAAGTATATCTCTTGGGATGAAAACAACCAGATTTGATGATCTTAGTGATCTGATTATCTTGTTCTTTTTATTTGGTTGGAAAAAAATGGAAAAAAATTAATAAAAGACAGCAAAAGAACAGATTATTAACCTATCACAACCCAACCTACCAGTTGGGAAGTTCCAATCCCCTTGCGTGTGTGCCATCTGTGGTGGAGGCCAGGAGGGTTGCTTCTTCCTTCCTGCGTTGATGAGCTTATTCCTCATAATGTAATGTCAATTATTTAACTGTTCTAGTCACTACGGGCACCACTTAGGCACCTAGGTGCCTGTTCACCCGGGGCAGAAGCATGGCTTCACCTAAAGGTTTAAACAATCTTGATGTGTACGTTTAAATGGATAGATTATTTCTACTTTTATTACAATATGAAATCCAGGTAGGTAATTTATCTTTGTACATGCCAAGTCTACACCTTGGCTATGAAATTCTTTGCGACTAGCGTTATTCATTACCACTACAGCTTGGAAGGACTGAAATGATTTTTCTATGGTTTATTGGATGGTATACTGTGATCACATTGAAATTGGAATATATCTCAGTAATTGTAAATGAGGGCTCAGATCCCCTTGTAACGAATAAATAACAGAAACACTAAATTCCCAATGAGGTAATAGAACAATGTTAGCATACAACACTTGCATCTCTCTTGATTTCAAGCAATGGAAACAACCTGCCTGCTAGCTTCATATATATATAATAAGCCAGGAAGATGCTTCATCACCTGTGCAGTACACGTAGCCACTTGCTGGGATGTTGGGAACTTCACCGGGCCGGGCGAAGGGGAAGGAAGGGGTGGGTGGTCCGGGAACAGCAACGGGAGAGGGCTTGTAGCCCCCCCTCTCCCTCTTCCCCACGCCTATTTGTAATTGTTCCCCAGGCCCCGGAGAGATGCGGAACTCTTTTTTTTTTTTGTTAGAAAAAGTTGTGTCCTGCTGAGGCTGTAACTGACCTGATCAGATGATCAAACCATGCAAATATTGTATTCTCAGTTTGTCAGAAGAAAATAAGGCAACCAGTCCAGAACAATTTCTAAGTATCAGATATTTAGGATCATCGGATCTGGTTGATATCTGTACCAAAATGTCTCCCAGATGGAACTCATTGAATGATGCTTTCTTACTTGCATGTGTAGGTTACACGTAGTGAGGATGTAAGTGTTCCTCTTTAACCTTATATCTTCATGTTTTCCATGTCAATTCTGTTTAAATAATTTGTTTGTATATTAATCTATGTTTGTAGGATGAGAAGGATAAGAAAATTCAGGAACTAACTTCAGAGCTGCGGCGTAACAAACAATTGTTGGCAGCATATCGAGAAAAGCTACGTATGTTTATGAAAGATGTCGAGGAACACACTGAACAGCTATCAACAAAAGTTCAAGTTATAGTTGAAAATATCAGAGAGGCTGAATCTGAAGATCAAGAACTTTAACACCACATATGGCCCTAGCATTTAGAGTGAGTACTTCTGTAGTTCCATACCATTTCGATGGGTCAGTTGTCCACGTTGTTCATTTCAAAAATTTACCATCTATTTTGGTATTTGGAGTAAATTATAGCTCGAATCACCTTCTCTGTACTTAAGGTGGGTAAACTTCGGTATGGTACTCTAAACTTTAGAATTATGTGAATAGAGAATGTAGGGGATTGAATTCAATTGAAGCCTGCCAAATCTTTCTATAAATGAATCCAGCAAAATCAAACAGTGATGGAGGGAGACGACTTCTGTAGGATTATCTACAAGGCAAATTGTGTTAATGGAGCCCTTTCAGAGAGGAAGAGTTATTTTGCAGAGGTTTGTGCAGTAACAAAGCTTGAGGGACATGTTTACAGAAAAAAAAAAATTGCTTTTAGTGCAGGGGTTAGTGAACAGGGGGTGGGTTTGGTTTGTGGGCATTTCAATTGGTGGGAGAATGAATCTGTAAGGCCCTATAGGCAAAAAGTGTAAAAAGTGACTCCAATGCATAATAGTGTAAAAATATGAATCCTTCTCTTCCATTTGAATCTATCTACAGCTATATCTTCTGTCAAGATGTGTCTTTAGATGGGTTCTTACCATCTCAATCTCCATCAATTTTGGTATTCCTCGTGTTCTTTTTGAGCCAATGCTCCAGGAAATGACTGGTACAGATACTTTAAATGGGCATCATATTTTATACTTGGGTTCTTTAGTAACACCCCTTTGATGTATCTTCTATATGAATGGAACCCCCTGAGCTTTCGTTCTTTTGGTCTTGCCTCTTCACTGTGTTTTAACTGTCATACCATGTCCGATGCCTGTCACGAAGAAATTGAAGACTGTTTTTGGCTCTATTGGTCCTTTGAATTTTTTAGTGATAGGGTTAATGTTTCTGACTCAATCAATGATGGTCAAAACACAGAAGGGGACATGACCAAAATAATGAAGATGCGTTGCACATGAGTGATTGTAGTGCCCTTTTGAAAGAAGTGGCAAAATAAGATAGTTTCAACCCAAATGGCAGTTTAGAAGATTAGTTTTACGGGGTGAATCTGTAAATTGTGGCAACTCAAGGCACAATTAGAAAATCAAAATTCTAATGTTGTCCATACCTAGTTATTTAGGGTTATTTTGAATACATAAAAGTAATGTCATAGAAAGTAATTAAGCTATTATTAAGGGACATTTTTGAAAATATAGAAATAATGGCATGTTAAGTAATTAAGTGATTAAAAAGGGTGGTTTTGAATATGGATAAAATGGCATGGTAAGTAATTTAGTAATTGTATATGGGGTGTATTGAAAATATAATTAATGGCATGGGGAAGTAATTAAGTAGCTAAACAGGGTTGGTTTCAAATAACAGATTTTTGAAATTAAAAGATGAGTCCGTCTAGAGCTACACCCATTTCATACATCCACGTCTTACACCCGAGGTTAGGGCCCACATGGAGACCATGTTGGACAATCCAACCATACATGGAGTTGTCCTAGCCATGATGATCATCGTTCCCAAAAATCAGTTCACTTCCACATTGCTAACCATATAAAAAATTGACAAAAAATAATGACTTAATTGGATGGTATGGATTTTTTAAATTAAAGTCATATTTTTATGAGGTTAGGAATGTTGAAATGTCCTGATTTTTTGTGAGAAGGGTAACCATAGTATGTAAAACTCACTGAGCGGTTGGAATGACCAACGTGATCTCCATGTGGGCCCCACCACCGGGGTGTAAGAAGTGGATGTAAGAAATGGGTGTAGCTCTAGACGGACTCTTAAAATATTTGATACAACAATGGGTGTGTACGGAGAAGGGGCATTTAATTAATTTTTTGGTTGAAATGAATTTAATGAGCTTACTAGTGCTTAGGATTTTTGGCAACTAATACGCACCTCAGTGAATGTTGAGGGCCCTAGTTTTGACTTTAATAATTAGTGGAACTTTGATAACCGTGCTCCTCATCAACATTGATGATGGACCACAGTACGAGCCAAGTGGCACACTCTTAGAGACCATTGACCGTAAGGATGTTTGGCCCATCACTAGCTGGAGTTACATACCAAAATTCAACCGGATTAGTAATTTCTATCGATTGGATTAGTGTCTTTCCATAGTTTATTTTTAACCATGGATTTCAAGGTATGCAGATCAAAAGGTTAGAAATCACTAATCCGGCCGATTTTTGGTATGTAGGTCTACCTCGGTATGGGCCAAACATCCATACGGTCAGTAGTCTCTAATGGTGTGCTAAGTAGCTCACAATGTCATCAGTCATGAATGTTGATGATGGACCTCCGTCAACAAAGGTCTACTCTTTTACTTTTTAATAGGTATCTAAAAGGTGCGTAGGTGAGGGTTGTGTGAAGGGCGTGCCCCAACCCTAGTTTTGGCTTTATAGTAGTAATCGATGAGAGCATTATATCTTGGTGTTTAATGTTGCAATCTAAACCATGGTTTAAAAGGGACCGTTATAACGGCTCAACGGACTATTACTGGTATTTTGCTAGTTTAACGGTACAATAACGACAATGGTATATGGTTGTTATCATTACAATGGACGTTATAACAGTATATCCACAATGTGGGGAATTTTACCTTCACCGCACGATCCTCTATAAATGGTCCCGACGAGAATAGATAGGTACATGAACCTCTGATGAATCCACACGCTGGGGGAGGGGGTTGGACTCACAAAATCCTCCAATGCCAAAGTCGAAGAACATGAAAATGTTACTCAGAGCAAGTAAAGAATAGGGTTGCTTGGTGAGGGATTGGATGTTCTATACTTTTGCCGATCAACCTATATTTATAGGTTGAGATGGGAGATTACCTTTAGATAGAGATGGACCTCAATTTGGATCCTTCCTTCTTCTACTTTGAGTCCACAAAAGTCTCTATTTCTGCTACCACCATCTAGATTTCTTGGGCAGGATTCCTTGCCTAAACCATGAACTTCCTATTCTGTCTGGGTTAGTAGACATCATGTTTCTATTCCAGTACATGGGCTGGAAAGAGTCTATATGCATGGGGGTTGGACTCCTAGGTTTCTAATTAGTAAGAGCTGATTAACCAAGCAGAGAGTCTCTCCATACCAAGGACTGGACCAATCACAAGAGGAATCGTCAAAAGAGCAGCAATGAATTTAGTGGGTTCAACAATGGGGCTGAAGGTTTCATTATAGTTCAGGACGTATTGTTAATTGAACCCCTTGGCATCAAGATGGGTGGTCGACTTGGTGAGATTCCTACCTTGGTGGCTAAGTCCAGCTGGCGAGAATCTTGCTCAAAAAAGTGGGTCATATCTATATTTAGTAGGGGTCCAAATATTCTGTGGGTCCCATGGTTCGCGTTCCGCGTACACGTGCATGTTTGGTATCAATAGGGACATGTGTCCGCTTGGGGATAAGGGGTCAAATATGGTATCCACACACAAGGCAACAACTATTTTACCTTTGCAGTTGTTGCCTCATAGACTATGGATCTGTTGAATCCAGTGGTCGTACACTTTTTTGTTCAGTTATCCATGGGGGTAGAATTTTCCTTGCCAAAAATCTATTGTGGCTAAATAATTTGCGGTCTATAGGGGGGTTTGGTAAACCTGGGAACTCTAGGATTGAAGATTGTAGCTGATGGGTAGGGGCTAGTTTGCGAAGAAACCCTGAGGACTGTACTGAAAATTTGAGATCAAATTCTTCTAAAGCTCCGTGGTGGTGTAAAATGAGCACGGGAAAGAAAATAAGCAAAATACAGATTACTCATGAAAGGATCAAGAGACATAACATATATGATCATGAATCAACAACAAAATATATCTCTAGATCAACACACATAAACTAAAGCAGTGGATCAAAAGGTCTAGATCCGTTTAAAAAGAACATCAACAATAGATCTCAAATCACCAAGCTCTCCTAGCAACTCCAAAGTGCATAATAAGGCCCTAAAATGTATGAAATGCATCTAAACATGATAGCACACATGTGAGATGCATCAATTTAATTATTTATGAATAATGACCCAATTTTGAAGATTTTCCGACATTAGTTCTAATTTTTTTGAAACTTTACACTCCTTCAAATACGAAGGTCCACCATCAATGGACAAGCACTCCCCTATTAAGCAGACTCAAGATAATCAAATTCAGTAAAAAAATTTGATGCAATGCCAACTGAGATAAAAAAAAAAAAGAAGTTGTGCAATGTATATATTCTCTATTTGATAGGTACAACAATTATATTCCCTTAGACTTTTAGACCATCTAAATGGTTCAAGTGAGAGTTAATCACATACAAGTAATTCTAGGAAATTTATCAGTTAAGTCAGAACGACTATTCTACTTTTAGAAAGATATTCAATGGTTTTTCCTTATGTGTAATTGTGATATGACTAAACACTAGGGTACTGAGTAGGATGTTCGGTCAAAACTTTGTATACATCCATGAATTCTGGAGGTACCTGATATCAAGCAATGAAGTCCTCATTAGCGTCTATAAGGTTCACACAATTCTCTCGTGCACAAGTGTATTTGCTGACTTAATGAATTTCTTTTCTAGCAAATATGACTAGTTTTCTTTACTTGTGTTTAATCAATTTTTCTAGTTCTCATCTTTTAATACAAGCTTATTTTCCGAATGTTTAGATTGTAGCTTTAACTCTCATAGGATAGGTTGCCATTTTCTATAACATTCATGAAATCAACCATCATATATAGTATGTAGGGGCCATACAGACAGTTGCCACTCTTTATCTTTTGAGTGTAGCTATTTCTAGGAGAAATATCACGTTAGGGTGGCCAATAGTCGCTTGAATTTATGATAAGTATTTCAACTGAAGGAGTGGACACATCTAATTTAAAATCATGTCAAGTATGGGTTTAGTCCTCATCCTTGAAATGGCATTAGGTTAATCCATCCATCTAACCTAGTCCTAACCAGTGTTAGTGTTGCACATGAAGGTAGAAGTTAAAATTATAATTTTTTACTAACTGAGAAGTAGTAGATCAGACTAATCTTTAAAATATTCTAGAGTTTTATATAGTGATTTAGTCTCAGATTTATCATGTTTCAAGTACTGGTTCCAAGTTTTCTAGAGTTAATACCGATCAATCAAGACTAAGGGTGGCAATTTGGCCCGCCGGGCCAGGCTTGAGCTACTCCGGCCGGGCCTCAATCTAAAACCCAAACCCAGGCCCAGCCCGTGGCCCAATCCATAGTCGGGCCGATGGGCTTCGTTACGGGCCGGGCCGCAGGATTGGTAAGGGGCTACGGGCTGGCCACATGAAAATGACCCTAATCCAACGCTTAGAAATCACTAATCAGGTTGTTTTTTGGTTTTCTAGATCCACATAAGCATTGACAAACATCCATACAATCAGTGTACTCTAAAAATGTGCCATGTGGCTCATATTGGACCACCTCTTTGTTGATTTTTGGTTTCTAGATCCACCTAGGGATTAACCAAACTTGTGGATGTTTGGAGTTGGACCACTTTTGGTAGACCTACATGTGGGTGCCGTATTTTCCAGCAAGTCAAATATGGACACGTGTTTCTGGCTTAGCACGTGCGGTTTCAAATAAACGACGCGTGTTAGTAGACAGCACGCGAGAGTAAATGTGCCGGAGTCATCATCAGGAGCTATTAAAACTGCCCATCGTGTCACATACCTTCCATTAATTGGAAATGCCATGTGTCATGATGGAATAATCGACACATAGAGGTGAGGCTAACAGAATGCATTAACGTCTCAGCTTTTAATATGTCGGGAAGCATTCAATCTTGCCCGGCATAGTTATTATTGACAATTCGGTTGCCGGGATCTACTTCAATATCATCCCGACAAGGTCAACCTACTTACTTGCCGGGATCCATTTCGATATCATCCCGACAAGGTTCTATGATTTGTTGGTTGACTATTCCCCAACAAGATCAACAGACTGGCTTTACGGGATCTTTTACAATCTCATCCCGCCAAGATCTACTGGCTTTACGGGATCTTTTACAATCTTATCCCGGCAAGGTCTACTGGCTTTACGGGATCTTTACAATCTTATCCCGGCAAGGTCACCAGACTTACTTGACGGGATCTTTACAATCTTATTCCGGCAAGGTCACCAGACTTACTTGACGGGATCTTTACCATCTCATCCCACCAAGGTCTACTGGCTTTACGGGATCTTTACAATCTCATCCCGCCAAGGTCTACTGGCTTTACGGGATCTTTACAATCTTTATCCCAGCAAGGTCACCAGACTTACTTGACGGGATCTTTTACAATCTCATCCCGCCAAGGTATACTGGCTTTATGGGTTCTTTATAATCTTATCCCAACGAGGTCACCAGACTTACTTGACGGGATTTATATTAATATCGTTCCGGTAAAGCCAGATGAGATCAAACGACTTACGTGGCATGATCTCTTACGTACAAGGTAAGTATTCTGAACATAATCGATTTCTTAACTAATGAATATTGGCCACGTGGTAGCTAGTTGAAATATCACAAATTCAACATCCCCTTATCCGAATACCTGACACAAAGGATGCTACCTCAGAGTCACTTCAGTTATTTCAGGTATGACCGATTCAAGGAAGTCAAGATATAACTATAAGATTATGTTTTATAATAGAATCCATCTGAGTCATCGTTGACTGATAATGACTAGACACGTGGAATGTGAGTCACTCCAGTTCTAAGGTTATAAATATGAGACCCTCAGGACTGAGAAGAGGATCTTGCTCTCCAGATCCAAATAGCCTAAACTCTGAAACCTTTTACTATTTTCTTGAAACCTGTTACATTTCCTAAGCTGACTTGAGCGTCGGAGCCTTGTCAACAGGTACAACCAAATCTCATCTGGAGATCATCCTATCCTTCGCAGAGGAGAAAGCAGTTTCGTCCTAGAGCCTCAGAATCGTCCGATCATCACCAAAATCTGAATCGTCTGACCTCGAAGATTGTGTGGGTTAGATCAGATATTTTTCTCCCACATCTTTTGGCGCCGTCTGTGGGAACGACTAGAAGTTTTCCATTCTAAGAGATATTCGATTCAAACAATGGTGCATACCAGACGCACAGGTCTCAGGAGTGGAAGAGAGAAGAATCCTCCTAGCGATCTCAGAGATGCTATCACGGAGGGCAGAAAAGTGAGAGAATTGGACAATCAGCAGAAGATGATTGCCCAATTACGCGAAGAGAATGAGGAGTTGAAGCAGCGGATGACAGCTGAACGAACCGGTGGCTATATATCTGGTACAGCCAGACATAGTCATCATCAGAAAAGTCATTTCCATTCGGACAGATTGAATTCAGAGGAATCTGTCTTGCGGAATCCACGTAGTAGACATGGGGATTCCCAAATTCCACTTCCAGAGAAACGTCATAAAGCCGAGTCTTCCTGTCAACAAAGCTCGGATCATATTCAGCCAGAAACTAGGGAGCAGATTGCTGATCTGGTAGCTAAGATGATGGGAAAGAAAGAAACATTGGCTGATAAAATGACTGCAATGGCAACGAGAGTTCCCAGAGATTCTCCTTTTACAGAAGAAATACAGGGGTACCGTGCCCCAAAATCTTTCTCTTATCCCAAATTTTCGATATTCACAGGAGATACAGATCCTGTGAATCATGTGCTTCGCTTCAAAAAAGCGATGACGATGTGGGAGTTTCAAGACGAACTCCTTTGCAGGATGTTCCCTTCCACTTTGAGCGATGATGCGTTGATCTGGTTTAACCAGATAGCCCCCCGAACCATTTCTGATTTCACCAAGTTAAGTACTCTCTTCATCACTCGATATTCTTGCAACAGATTACATAAGAATGATGTCGACGTATTATTCAATGTACATTGTGATCAGAAAGAAACCTTGCGAGATTTTACAAAGAGATTCTGTACTCTCATAACCACAGTGGAAGACTGTGATGATAAGCATGCCGTTACAGCCTTTCGCAAGGCATTATCCACAAGTTCTGGTCTATACATGTCTTTAACGAAGAATAGGCCGGTGAGTATGGAAGCCCTATTTCTTCGAGTTAAAAAATATTCTAAACTTGATGACACACTCCAACGAGGCCAAGGAGTGGCTATATCTGAATGAGGTGAAGAAGGCCCCGGCGTCCAGCAAAATTTTGAAGGGAAAGCAGAAGGCTGCAACTGAGATTATTACGACGGCAGAGATTCCCGAGAAGAAACCAGAGAAGTCGAGAATCACTGGGCAGTATCCCCGCCGAGAGAAGAGGGTTTTTACATCATTGAACAAGACCCATAGTCAGATATTTGATCTGATTAAAAATGAAAAATATCTTCAATATCCCAGACCAATGAGGCCAGACTTGAAGGGAGATAGAGATATGACACAATTCTGTGCCTTCCACCAAGAAGCAGGGCACATAACTAATAAATGCTGGGCGCTGAGACATAAGGTTGAGGACCTAATTAACCAAGGCTTTTTGCAACAGTTCATTGCCAGCATGACTGGGGCAGTAGCTGGAGCCGAGGTTCTCAAGAAAGATAAGAACCCCGTTAAACAGCAAGAACGTGGGTTGGTAATTGACGTCATACACGGAGGAGGACGGCAACTATCCCGTGGAGAGACGGAGAGGGTGGACAGGATTAAAATCAGGAAGGTCGAACATCTGAGTGAGATCTTGCACCTATCAACGGGACCTAGAATAACAGATCCCGTGGAAATGATGGAAAGCACTGACGCAGCCATTTTCTTCTCCGATAGAGATCTCGTGGGAGTAGATCATCCACATTCGGATGCGTTAATGCTCACCTTGCCTGTGGGTAATTATGAGGTAAAGCGTCTGTTGATTGATCCCGGGAGCTCAGCCGAAATTCTATTTGCAGAGGCTTATCGGAAGATGGGTTTTAACCCATTAGATCTCATCTAGAGCAATGTTCCCCTGGTTGGATTCAATGGCCAGAGAGAATATGCAATGGGGAAAGTAATTCTGCCAGTAAAGACGGGACCGATCACGTCTATGGTCGAATTTCTTGTTCTAGATACACCATCCCCCTACAATGGCATTTTGGGGAGAGGTTGGATACATGAAGTAAAGGGTGTTCCATCCACCTATCATCAATTATTCCGATTCCCGACTGCTCACGGGATTATGGAGCTCAAAGGAGATCAGGCCATCTCGACAAAATGTTATGCCATGGCCCTGAAGTCGAAGGAGGTCCCAGTCCAGGAGGATCATCATGGAAAGGGAACCTCATCTTTAATTGCAGAGCAATAGCAATCAGAGCGCATCCCGACAAGTCTGGAGCAGACTGCGCTGAGCCGGGAAGATGATAATGATATCTTTGAGCAAGGGACTATTCCAACGGTTGAGGAGACTGATCAGGTTAACCTCGGTAGTGAAGAAAACTCAAAGTATACTTTTATCGGGGCTGGTTTATCTGTCGAAGAAAAGATGTCCTACACTGATTTTCTGAAATCTTATATGGATATTTTCGCATGGTCATTCAACGATATGCCGGATATTTCTCCCGACATTTCCTGCCATCGTTTACAGGTAAATAGAGATCATTTACCTGTGAAACAGAGACCTCGGAGGATTGCTCCTGAGAAGCAGCGGGCAGTCCAGGAAGAGATTGATAAACTCCTGGAGGCCGGGTTCATCCGCGAAGTCAACAATGCTCAATGGTTAGCCAACATAGTGGCTGTTCCGAAGAAGAATGGGAAAATCAGAGTCTGCATAGACTTCACACACTTGAATAAGGCCTGCCTTAAAGATCCATATCTCTTGCCAAGGATTGATCAACTTGTTGATGCAACCTCGGGATATGAGATCTTATCTTTCATGGATGGGTATTCGGGTTATAATCAGATCCCTCTGTATGAGCCAGATCAGGAGATGATGGCCTTCACGACTGATAGGGGCGTCTTTTGTTACAGAGTGATGCCTTTTGGCCTCAAGAATGCATGAGCCACTTATCAACGTCTCGTCAATAGAATGTTCCGTGATATGATTGGCGTGACGATGGAGGTATATATAGACGATATGATAGTTAAAACAAGGACTCGGGAATTACATCTGGGAGATCGGGAAAACTTTTGATCGTCTTCGAGAGTATCAAATAAAGCTCAATCTTGCCAAGTGCGTCTTTGGAGTGACCTCAGGGAAATTTCTAGGTTATCTCATTACAAGGCGAGGAATTGAAGCTAATCCCGAACAGATCAGGGCTTTGACAGATATGCCTTCACCGAAGAACAGGAAGGAAGTCTAAAAGCTTGCCGGGAGGATAGCAGCATTGAATCGTTTCATAGCAAGATCGTCAGATAGATGCAGACCTTTATTCAGGCTCTTGAAGAAGAATGGAAGATTTGATTGGACAGAAGAATGTGATGAAGCCTTTCAAAGGCTCAAACATCAACCTCCGATTCTTTCTAAACCTGATCAAGGGGAACCTCTGGGTCTTTATTTGGCTACCACTGATGAATCCATTAGCGCCGTCCTCTTCCGTGAGCTCGATCGGGAAGAACGGCCAGTATATTTTACCAGTAAGACTCTTATTGGGGCAGAAACCAGATATGCCACAATCGAGAAAGCTGCTCTGGCTTTGATTTATGCTTCGAGACGTCTTAAACCCTACTTCGAAGGCAGAACTATTACGGTTTGCACAGAGCATCCTTTGAAATCTATACTCGGTAAGATCGATTTGTCAGGAAGAATGGCTAAATGGGCCATTTATTTGGCTCAATACGACATTCAGTTCTCACCAAGAACATCCGAGAAGGGACATGCCTTAGTCGGGTTTTTGGCTGATTTTCTAGTTCAAGATGTGTCAGAGACATTGGGGGCGAGGACAGAGAAGTTTTCCCACTTCCCGAGATGCCAGAGATGTTGAATCCCAAGACGGGGTGGAGACTGTTTACTGATGGATCAGCCAGTGAGAACGGGTTAGGTATAGGAGTCGTCCTGGTCACACCTGAGAATACTAGATTGGAAAAATCTGTTAAACTCGGGTTCGTGGCATCCAATAATAAAGCAGAATATGAAGCAATGATTTCGGGACTCCAGACAGCACTTGATCTCGGGATAAAAGATATTACCGTATATACTGATTCACAGCTGGTCGTCAGTCAATTCGCTGGGACATTTTAGCCCGAGATGAGAGGATGGCAGCTTATTTAGATATTGTTCAACATTTGGCTGAGCGATTTGATAACATAAAAATTCATCAGTTACTAAGAATGGAAAATCGGCATGTTGATGCCTTGGCCTATTTATCTACTATGATGGGAGGAACTGAATCAAGAACTATATCCGTGGATTATCAGGAATTTCCAAGTATTCATTCACCTGTTGAGGTTTATCTAGCCCCGGTGGAGGTTGATCATGAGCCAAGTTGGATGGACGATTTTCGAAGGTATTTACAACATGGAGAACTCCCATCTGGGAGAGATGCCGCGAAGAGAATTCAGAGGCTTGGAAGAAGGTATACCATGGTAGGCCAAGATCTGTACAGGAAATCAGCATCAGGTCCCCTCTTTAAATGTCTTACCCCCAGAGAATCTCAGCAAGTTCTTCTTGAGATACACGCGAGTGAATGTGGAAATCACTCGGGGGCGAGGACTTTGGCACATAAAGCTCTCAGCCAAGGTTATTTTTGGCCCTATATGCAGAAAGATGCCAAGTTGCTGGTCAAGAAATGTGAGAAATGCCAAAAATATTCTCCGTTGATAAAGGTTCCCGCCGAAGAGTTACATCCTGTATTCAGTCCATGGCCATTTGCGAAGTGGGGATTAGATATAATGGGACCATTCCCGACAGCCCCATGGAATGTAAGGTTCTTATCGGTGGCCACAGATTACTTCACAAAGTGGATCGAAGCAGTTCCGTTAGTTCAGGTACAGTCTTCACATGTGAAGAGGTTCTTATGGGAGAATATCATCTGCCGGTTCGGCATTCCAGAAGAGATAGTCACAGACAATGGAACCCAGTTTGATTCCACCGAGGTGAAAGCTTTATGTCAGGCTTTGAATATAAAGAAAAGACTATCTGCCCCGAGATACCCCAGAGTAATGGACTTGCCGAAATAGCAAATCGAGTTATACTCGAAAACTTGAAGAAGAGGTTAGATCGAGCAAAGGAAAAATGGGCGGAAGAATTGTCGGGAGTATTGTGGGCATATCGAACTACTCCGAGAAGAACTACAGGAGAATCTCCATTTTCTCTGGCCTATGGGTCAGAAGCAGTAATCCCTACAGAAGTTGTTGTCCCAACATCTCGTACTCAGGCTGTCAATACTGGACAGAATGAAGGAATTTTGGCTCGGGACAATGACTTGCTAGAAGAACGTCGCGAGCAGGCAGTTGTGAGACTGGCTAATTATCAGCAAACTATCAAACGATCGTATGATCGCCGCGTCAGACGCAGGACCTTCAAAATTGGAGATTTGGTACTAAGGAAAGTATTCGACAAAACCAGAGAGCCTAGGAGTGGCAAATTGGGTGCCAATTGGGAAGGTCCTTACCTTGTTGACAGGATTGGGCAGAACGGGACGTATTATTTGAAAACACAGGACGGAGATGTATTTGAAAGACCGTGGAACGCATTTAATATGCGGATCTTCTATCAATAAAGATGATTCCAAGTTTCTCATACAAGAAGCACCATCGTCGATTACAAAGTCCTAGCCGGGATCCACAAACTGGAAGGCCGGGATGATAAAAAATTCTTAGTCATGCGACTAGAATTAATGAGATTCTCGTCGAATACAAAGTCCTAGCCGGGAGTTACAAACCGGAAGACCGGGATGATCAAAAATTCTAGTCGTGCGACTAGAATTAATGAGATTCTCGTCGAATACAAAGTCCTAGCTGGGAGTCACAAACCGGAAGGCCGGGATGATAAAAAAATTCATAGTCGTGCGACTAGAATTAATGAGATTCTCGTCGAATACAAAGTCCTAGTCGGGAGTCACAAACCGGAAGGCCGGGATGATAAAAAATTCTTAGTCGTGCGACTAGAATTAATGAGATTCTCGTCGAATACAAAGTCCTAGCCGGGAGCCTTGGATTCTTATACATCTTGGCTTCTTGCCTTGATAAGAATCCAAGTACACAAACCGGAAGGCCGGGATGATCTAAATATTCTTAGTCGTGCGACTAGAATTAATGAGATTCTCGTCATTTATGAAGTCTTAATAAGATTTTCATTGACCATGAAGTCCTAGTTGGGATAGCTCAGGTTGATTCCCGACAAACCTACATTCCTGACTAGGATTATTGAATTTTAACACATTGAATTCGTATTTTGATAAAGGTTCAATTCATACAATGGCAGAAAAAGTATTCTATTAGATTGAAAAGCCTTAAACGGCATCTACAAATGTAAACCCCTTGATCCAGTCAGATTACGAAAATTATATAGGAGTCACATCCTGCCCGCCAGCTGGCTGAATAACAGGATTTGTAGTGACATCCTCTCCTGGAGTAACCATTTCTATATGATGGGAATCTGGAGCAACTTCAGATGCCGGGATAGTTGGAGAAGGTTCTCGGGATACTTCTTTTGGAATGGTCATCCCGACCATTGTCTCGGGCTGAACCATTTCTTGAACTTCTTCTTCTTCCATCATAGCTTCGCACTTGGCAAAACCTTCCCGGTATCCTCGGTCATAAGACTCTTGTTGGAGGGCGTCAGATGCTTGTTTGATTTCATCCCTCTCAACGGTCATCTTCTCCAGATCCACTTGAAGGCAATTGGCTTTCTCCTTGAATTTTGTACACTCTGCCTTGACTTTGAAGAGGCTGTCTTCGGCTTTCTTCTTTGATGCGAGGGCTTCAATGGCCAACTTTTTCTCCATCTCAGCCTTAGTTTTAGAGACTTCGGCAGATAAGTTGGCAGCTTGAATTTGTTCTTTAGCCATTTTGAGCTTAGCTTCAGATGCACTTGATTTTTCGACAAGGGCAGTGTAGTTTTGGAGGAGATCGCCAAGGTAGTCATTCAGACCTACATAAGCATGGATGCTCTGCACACAGGAAGAGAATGTTAGTTTATAACCAAGAGGTATATCATGAAAATCAATGAGAAACAACTATTACCTCCAGGAGGGAGCGACAAAGGACTTCGTAGGGCACTTTTGGGGAAGGCATATCAATATAACGCAATCTGTCTCGGGGGAGACAAATCCGTTCAATTAAGGTCAAAGCCACCCCGGCATCAGCAATGGAGCTTTGCTCCGTGATGGGCTTCCCATTGGGCAGGCAACCAGCATTCATGACATATGGTTCCTCGCCATTGAAATCCCGTAGACCTGCAATGGGGTTATCTTGTTGCCACAATTCTTTTAGTGTAACCCATGTATCAACCAAATCAAATACTGTACCAGAAGGGAATGAGGGAGAACGAATATGCTCACCTACTGGATGACTGGGCCCAGCAGAATCAGTTGGTTGAGAGGTTGATGGAGGGGTGGACGATCGATGAACTCCTGTAGAAGGATGGAATTCAGTAGGAGACATCGTGATGGCGATCGAGGGAGAAGCAGTAGGTATGGTGGCTATTGAAGGAGAATCTGGAATTTCAGAAGGACGACCCAATGGAGAATCTCTGACCAGATTGGCCTTAGAAGCAACCACACCTTCCCGAATCAGAGATGCTTCTAATTCAGGAGCTAATCCCTTGATCAATTTTCTCTTCTTCCTTGGTGCCAGGGTTGGAGCAGCAAAAGTGTCCTTCCGCATTTCTGCCATTCGACCCTCCATCTGCAAGGGAGAAAACGGGTTAATTGATCAGAAGACAGAATGTGCAAGGTAAGTATCAGATGAAGGAGAAGATACCTCTGCCTCTTCCAACCGAACCAGTTCCCGGGCAAAATCATTCAGAGGTTCTTGACGACCATCTGGATGTCTAAAAAATTCGGCTACGGGATAAGGAGCAGAACCTCTCGACTCGTAGGAGGGTTTATTGGGGATGACCTCGATTGACGAGGTCTTTTTATTAAGGGGACCTTGGGACTCGTGTCCTCCTCTTCCCGAGGCCTATCCCTTGCAATGATCTCAAGGGCAGGACGCTTGCGCGAGTAGTCGAGAGCCGTGATCCGTAGTTCCCGAGGGACGACAAGAGTAGAAGTTGAAGTCCTTTTATTCTTATCGATTAATCCCGCCAAGGACCACTGCTTTACTACCTTGGGGATTTTTCTCAAAATATATTTAACCCTGTCGGCTATATCCTCAGGATATTTCCAGGGACGTCTGACATAGTCTACAACAGAGAAGAAAGGGGACTGATCAGTAGATTGATTAGGTCAGTCTAAAGGAGATTGACGAGATATAAAGAGGAGCTTACCCGACAAGTTAAAGCTTGTACGGACTCTATGGCTGCTGGAGCTCCCCTCCACACGTTCGTCAAATTCCCAAGATCTAGTCACCAGCAGAGGATCAGAGTGACATCCTTTATGACTATCGGGCAGGCTCTCAACTATCTTCTGTTCTTTCTTCCGAGTAGCTACCGACCAGAACAAATCGGTATCGAAGGAGTCTGGGCACCTCCTCAAAATATACAGATAATCGATCTTGGAGAGACCAATCTAATATTTATTTGTAGAGTTGAAATACTCTATCATATTCATCAGACGCCAGAAATTTCCGTGCATCTGGCCAGGAGCACGATCATAGAACCAGAGGACTTCCCTCACTAGAGGGGTCAAAGGTAGGGTTAACCCGAACTTCAATTGAAGCCGAGTGATGCTTATTTCGCCAGGGTTGGTATTTTCCCCGTGACGAGAACCGACATTAATGAAAACAGAAGAAGGAATGGCAAATTCCCTCCTCAAACCTATAATATAAGGGTCATTCCCATGAGTAGGGACCCTAACTATTACTTGAGGAACTATTGATTCCTCCCTATACGTATCTACTTCTTGATCTAATGAGTCAGAGGATGACTGTTCCTCTACGTCAGTACTGGTTTCTACTGGTTCTCTGGGAACCATTTCTTCGGTATCCTCAAGAACTACTCTACCCCTAGCCATTTGAGAGAGATAAGAGGAAAATGAAGATAAAAGAGAAGAGGTAACTGTTAAATAAAAAGTACCGTTACAGTCTGGAAGCAGCAAACAGAGGAGGTAGAGACAAGGAACAGCTTGAGCTTGAAGCTTGAAGTATTGCAGAGCACTGACCAGAGCGAAGAAATGGAAGAAAGAGGTGAATGAGCCTTTTATAGGCAAAGATCTGGTTATATCAAACCAACAGTTTGGCGATATCAAATCTCCGGCGCCAGAATTCGAAGGATTTGTTACTTGACGGTTCGGTTACCTATTCCCTCGAGTACTGTACCCATCAATCATTCCATTCGACGACGTACGATGGGCAGCACGTTGGTACGGACACGTCTCCTGTATACAGCAACAGTGGGCGCAGTATTAAATGCAGAGGGTAATGATCGATTGGTTATTATGTGATCCAACGGCTAAGAAACAGAAATGAAACGTGGATGGCCAGGATCTTTTTCAGAAGATACGACGGTCATCTATCGATCTTCTCAAAAAGGGGGGCAATGTGGGTGTCGTATTTTCCAGCAAGTCAAATATGGACACGTGTTTCTGGCTTAGCACGTGCGGTTTCAAATAAACGACGCGTGTTAGTAGACAGCACGCGAGAGTAAATGCGCCGGAGTCATCATCAGGAGCTATTAAAACTGCCCATCGTGTCATATACCTTCCATTAATTGGAAATGCCATGTGTCATGATGGAATAATCGACACATAGAGGTGAGGCTAACAGAATGCATTAACGTCTCAGCTTTTAATATGTCGGGAAGCATTCAATCTTGCCCGGCATAGTTATTATTGACAATTCGGTTGTCGGGATCTACTTCAATATCATCCCGACAAGGTCAACCTACTTACTTGCCGGGATCCATTTCGATATCATCCCGGCAAGGTTCTATGATTTGTTGGTTGACTATTCCCCGACAAGATCAACAGACTGGCTTTACGGTATCTTTTACAATCTCATCCCGCCAAGATCTACTGGCTTTACGGGATCTTTTACAATCTTATCCCGGCAAGGTCTACTGGCTTTACGAGATCTTTACAATCTTATCCCGGCAAGGTCACCAGACTTACTTGACGGGATCTTTACAATCTTATTCCGGCAAGGTCACCAGACTTACTTGACGGGATCTTTACCATCTCATCCCGCCAAGGTCTACTGGCTTTACGGGATCTTTACAATCTCATCCCGCCAAGGTCTACTGGCTTTACGGGATCTTTACAATCTTTATCCCGGCAAGGTCACCAGACTTACTTGACGGGATCTTTTACAATCTCATCCCGCCAAGGTATACTGGCTTTACGGGTTCTTTATAATCTTATCCCAACGAGGTCACCAGACTTACTTGACGGGATTTATATTAATATCGTCCCGGCAAAGCCAGATGAGATCAAACGACTTACGTGGCATGATCTCTTACGTACAAGGTAAGTATTCTGAACATAATCGATTTCTTAACTAATGAATATTGGCCACGTGGCAGCTAGTTGAAATATCACAAATTCAACATCCCCTTATCCGAATACCTGACACAAAGGATGCCACCTCAGAGTCACTTCAGTTATTTCACGTATGACCGATTCAAAGAAGTCAAGATATAACTATAAGATTATGTTTTATAATAGAATTCATCTGAGTCATCGTTGACTGATAATGACTAGACACGTGGAAGGTGAGTCACTCTAGTTCTAAGGTTATAAATATGAGACCCTCAGGACTGAGAAGAGGATCTTGCTCTCCAGATCCAGATAGCCTAAACTCTGAAACCTTTTACTATTTTCTTGAAACCTGTTACATTTCCTAAGCTGGCTTGAGCGTCGGAGCCTTGTCAACAGGTACAACCAAATCTCATCTGGAGATCATCCTATCCTTCGCAGAGGAGAAAGCAGTTTCGTCCTAGAGCCTCAGAATCGTCCGATCATCACCAAAATCTGAATCGTCTGACCTCGAAGATTGTGTGGGTTAGATCAGATATTTTTCTCCCACATCTTTTGGCGCCGTCTGTGGGAACGACTAGAAGTTTTCCATTCTAAGAGATATTCGATTCAAACAATGGTGCATACTAGACGCACAGGTCTCAGGAGTGGAAGAGAGAAGAATCCTCCTAGCGATCTCGAAGATTGTGTGGGTTAGATCAGATATTTTTCCCCCACACTACATACCAAAGATCAACTTGATCAGTCATCCAAAAAAAACCCAGATTTAACAGTATAAAATAATGTTATTAAAATATTATATCCAACGGTAAAAAACCATGTCTTTTTTTCAATCTTTGTGCGCTGGAAGCCTTTGAATTTTACCTCAAAGGTATGACTCAATAGGTATACATATATAGTTAAGGGTTGGGATCGAGGGACAACCATTTTTGACAACTATTTTTGACAACCATTTGGCGGACCCACATAAAAGATGAATCAATGGCTGATTTCTGGTGAGGATGATCTTTATGGTGACGAGATCCTCCTCACAAAAATTCAAATCATTCTAATATTTGTAGACTGGTTTAGAAGTTGAAGAATTATGAATTGCCTATTTTTTCCGTGTAACTTGAAAACTACATTCGATGGTGTTAGAAATTTCAGAATGGGCTGATTTTTTGTTGGGGTTTTCTATATGGTGAGTAGATCATCCTCACCAAAAATCAGCCATAGATTCATCTTCTATGTGGGTCCGCCCAAATGGTTGTCCCCCGATCCCGACCCTATATAGTTAAGGTCAAAATATATTAATCATTTGATTTGCTAAAATTTACTCCTATACCAAAGTAAACCATGGAAAAAGGCAAAATATTTTCTAAAGTATTTTTTTCCACCAACTCATGTTGTGTTAAGAGGAACTTTAACACAAAAAAAAAAAAAAAAAAAAAATAGCAATCAAACACATGCTCAACAGGTGGGCCGGGATCGGGCTGGGCCGCGGGCTGTGGGCCAAATTGCCACCCCTAATCAGGACCATCTTTATATATGTTCGAATCCAACATCTGACATTGATAGTAACTTACCACTGAGGCTATACCATCGTTTTTCAAATTACGCGATCTCTAGGACCATCTAACGATTTATACCTTAAGAGTTGTTTTTATATCCATATCAAATGTTCTATACAGAAATCCCCCAAAATGCCATGTGGCACTCTTTCAGGTCCATTGACTCTACGGATGCTTAGTCCACTTCTTGGAACTACACACCAAAAATCAGCCTGGTTGGTGATTTCTAGCCGTGTGATTCAAGCACATTTTCATCATGGGCTTCATGAACAGGGCTATGGATGGGTTCCAAGCCCATGATTAAAAGGTGAATCCACAGGCTAGAAATCTCAAACCAAGCTGAATTTTGGTGTGTAGGTCCGAAAGAGTGCGCCATGTGGCATTTTGAGGGATCTTTGTATCAAACTTCTGATACAGAATTCTGTATCTACCTTGGTGGAGCCGAACTTTGATACATTGCAATGCATCAAAACTTTGATACCGAAGTCTCTCAAAATGCCACGTAGTAGGCCCACTGACCTCATGATGTTTGGTCTACTACCCCTTGGTAGATCTACGCCTAAAAAATCAACCTGATTGGTGATTTCTATCCATTGGATTTGAGCAATTTTTTTTTACCATGAGATTCAATGACAAGCCCATTACAAAATAAAAATGCTCAAATCTAACGGTTAAAAAATCACCAAAATCTGACAGTTTTTTAGCGTTTAGGTCAACCAAGGGTTGACGGTTGACCAACCACTCACATTAGGGAGGACGTCATGCTCAGGATGACAACAACACAACTCAAAAAATCCCCCTTTCAGAAACTTGGGGAACCTAAAAGCTAAAGAAAAACCCTCCTCTCTCTCTCTCTCTCTCTCGAAGAACAAGGAGGAGAAGCTAGAGTCGAGTAAGTTTTATTTAAATTATTATTATTATTTTTTTATTTCTGTATTGAAACTGTTTCTAACGGTACGATTTCATCATTTCCTACCGTAAATCTGCATATGGTTCAAACTTAATCAAGAACTCAGAAAGTAAAAAACAAGGAGTTTAGAATGTCTTCGATGAAATCTTTGGTTGAACATTGAAGAATTTAGTAATCAGGAATTAGTTAAAAACCCATATGAGCTGATACGGATTCATCGGAAATAAGAGAAATGGCGTACATGCCAACTGTTTGATGAAATAGCTGAGACAGAGAGATGTCTACATTGTTTTAAAATCTGTAATAGTTGTACGGGAAAAGATTTTCTGGAGCGACACTCATGAACTCTTCACTGGAATGTCGTGGTATTTCTTTCCACGTTTAGCTGTGAGATGTCCAACCCAGATCGTTCATCTGATAGGCGACCCTCTAGATTTGCCATGTAGATAGTGGTGCTCTTGTCCACGTCATGTCTGTACCCTTCCACGTACTGGATACTTTACCTTTCCCCTAAGAATCGCAGCCATTGAAATTTTGATATCATTTAAATAGGGAAAAAGGCAAAAGAAACATGGCTCTTTTTTTTTGCCACAATGCAGTATGCTACTGGGCTGAAACTTGAAACAAGCAGAGATTCTGAGGTGGAGAAACGTTTTGACTCTTTTCATCCCACCCCCTCAGCTGCCACCTGTAAAGAAAACTTAGCACTCCAGCGAAGATGTCTAGTGTCACCCCCAAAAAATCCTTCCCCCATTCTTTCTTTATTTTATTATTCTCTAAATCCATTTTTGAATTGAATTTGACCATTTAGTTGCACTATTGGTCAGTGCTAGAAAACTTAGAGGAATCCTAGTCCTACTTGCACGCGGCAGGAAAATGTATTATACTCGTCCTCTCCTGTTTTGACATGTGTCCATGTGAGAGGGAATTTGGTACTTTATATGGGGATAGTACGTGATGTTTTGGTCATTGTGCAACCCCATGTAAATTACTGAAACACCCCAGCATGGGCAGGTGCTGAGCAGGGCAAGCCGAATATTTTTTTCTATCTGCACGAGTCGGATTAGGATTACCATGGAGACAAATTGGTTTTGCTCAATACACCAAACGTATGATTAAATTGCTTGAAGATAAGTTTATAGTTTTCTATTTGATTGCATCTTAATGCGATTGGGATGATAATCAATAGTATTGTGTGTCAGTGGATTTGGAGACTCGTCCCGGTGAGTATGCTAGAACATTAAAATGTTCCGCAGCAGGAGAGGAGTTAGTGATTTATGAAGGTGACACAAATCAAGAACCATGCGAGGGTATGGTATTTGAATCCGAAAAGGCCGCCAAGGCATTCTATGATGAATATGCCAGACAGGTAGGATTCATAACTCGTATTGTATCATCTCGTCGTTCAGAGCGTGATGGATCAATTATCTCTCGTCGACTTGCATGCAATAAGGAGGGATTTCATCTTAAGAGTCGGACAGTTGGGCGGGTTCGAATTAGGAAGCGAGAGAGCAAACGGGAAGGCTGCATGGCAATGATTCTGGTAAAGAGAGAGAAGCGTGGGAAATGGATCATTACCAAATTCGTGAAGGACCATAATCATTCATTGTTAGTTACCTCCGGCAAGGATCGTCCAACTCCGGTCAGTTCTCTTCACTAAATGTAATTTTGAAAGTTATTTCCTTTTCATCTATTATTTATGATTTGTAATTTCTCATTCACTGATAATTTTTCAGGGTTCTTTATGATTCTCCTAAACTAATGCAAGAAATGGGTTTCATTTTTACAAAATTATAAAATAAGAAAAATTTTAAAAACTAGAATGATTTTTAGGAAAAATAATAAACTTAGTCAAAGCTCAATTAGCATAAAAACAAACTTAAAAAATAGTAAACTAATATGCAATCTTATTATCCATTTTAAGGATCTAAAATCATGACTCAACATCCAACAAAGGTCGTGTACATGCAAACTCTTTATCTGTACATGTGTAGGAGTGTTGTGTCGTGTCGTGTTGTGTCAGGGAGTATGTATACATAGAAAGAAGCAACCCACTGTTTGCTATTCTTGAGAGTTTGTGAGTGCGCTTAAAGAAGCATTGGAATCCCATGAGAAACATTGGATACCCGTGCATACATGCAAATGCTATTCATGACTGAGTAATAAAAGCGTTCACCGAAACAGAAGTCTTCGCAACACGGGAAAAATAAAAAGGTACAAGTGTCCAAGTAACACTGCTATTTGGTAAGTTTACTTCACAGTTGATTGAGGGTTATTTTATTGTCTTTTTTCTTCTCCATAATTTAGTATCATAGTTCAGGTTTATCTCGCCCTGCATTATCTATCATTTTGCTATTTCCATGAATTATAAGCCCTTTTGAAGGTAAAGTTTATACATGTTTTTCTGCTCTGCTTGCTAAAACCCTTTCGGCCCTTTTTGTAATAAACATAATTGAACCTTTAGACGAAAGATTCGAAGAAAAGGTGGCACTGTGGAAGAACTTCCTTTCATTTTGGGGAAGAATTTCTATCATAAAAAGTGTCCTTGCTAGATTCTTGGTCTATTATACCGAATTCCCATGTCAGTCACTTGCTGGTGAGTGTCTACTTTCCTAAGAGCTTGGATAAGGTCATTTGGAAGCCTGTCCTTAGAAGAAATTTGTTGGACTAAGAGATAATGGCATGTGTAAGGCTCTTTAATAAAATTGAAGAGACTTCCATTCTAGTTGTTAGATAGGCGTCATATTTGGAAAGCAGACCCAAGAAGGGGGTCTCCTTTTGCTACTTTATGACATTTTGTCGGGTTTTGCATAGGAGAGGTCCCTCGTCTATAAGATTTAAGGAAGGTGGTTCTTCCAAAAATAGAAGCTTTTATATGGTCCTTTTGTGAACAATCTTAATGGTGGACCGCCTAATTTAAAACACTAGATGCATAATGTGTAAGGACTAAGAGGAAGATAAAATATTCATCCATTGCAAGTTTACTAGGGTAGTGTGGTCTTTTCGCTTATGCCTCTTTGAGACTTTGATACATCTTGGGTTTTTCCTAAGATGGTCATGAAGTCTATACCTATTGGTACCTATAAAAAAAAAAGTCTTTACTTGTTGGTCAAGTGGCCTTTTTGGAAAGAGAGGAAACGTTTTTTGGAAGATCCTTCCATTTGCTATTTGTTGGGAAATTTGGGAGGAAGAATAAAAGAATATTTGAAGATAAAGTCGTTCAATTCAGGAAATTCTCAATGCCATTTGGAGATTGCTAATAGAGTGGTTCCTAATTTTGCAAGAGTTTCAGGTAGATAAAGATTCCAGGCATATTGAGCTATGGTGAAATATCATTTATAATGGAAGTCACTCGGATAAGGGGAAATCTTTATGAAATAGGTTGCTTGTGTTTTGGTTAAAACTAAATGTCAACGATAGCTCAAGGCTCTCCAAGGCTGGGTGGCACCTTCTTGAATGAATGAGGTGAGGTTCTTAAGATTTTCTCAGGGCTTGTCGAAGAGGCGGACTCAAGTGAAGTAGAGATCAATGTCATTCTTCATGGTTTCAAATCTTCAAAGATAAGTTTGAAGGCCCACTAGAGGTAGAAGGTAACTCTTTGAATGCTATTACTTGGGTGGGAGGGGATGAGGAAGCACCGTGGAGATTGTCAAACATGGTGGATCATATTAGGGAACTTGCTAGTGGTAGTTGGACTGTTGTTTTCTCTCATGTCACAAGTAACGCTAATGATTTAGCAAATTCCTTGGCTAATAGTGGTGTAAATAGAGATTTTTTGAACAGTGGGAATTCTCTAAATCCTAATAGACTTTGTAAATATTTCCCTTTTAAATACAATTTCCCTATGTTACATATCAAAGAAAAAGGTTATAGTGTTAGCAAGATGATTGAGAACAATACCATCTCCTAGTCCTTGTTATCTTTATGCATGGAGTTCAGTCTATAAGCTCAAATTGTGCATGGAAGTTGATCTGATACCCAGGCCATTGCCTCTTAGGCTACATTATGCTAGGTCACCACCAAGATTTTCAATTGAGATTACCTAATCCCCAAGGCACAGTACACTTTTTCCCCTGACGGAAAATGATGAATTAAGCTTTTTCTTCTTTGGCTTTATAGAACTAAGGACACATCTTTTCACCATTTTTCACAAATGATATGGATTGAGATTGTAAGGAATATTTTCATAATCAATTTAGCAAAGATTCTGTTTAACATAAAAAACATTCTTGTAGCCGTTCCTATGAGCACTAGTGTAGTGTGGAGATGTCGTGGTACGCATACTTCGCCAACTACGTGAAGACTAAAAGACAGAGACAGCAAGAATCAGACGGTTGATGACAGGAGTTATTTGAGTAACTGCCGATTTGTCAATTAACGATCGTGTACGCTCGATTAGGAAGGTAAGTGACTTAGTTGCTATAGGAGTTGGTTAAAATGAACAAAAATATAATGGTCAAACTTAGTCATTGGACTGACCCGAGTTTAAGTCAATAAAATTGACTAATGGGATAGTCCAATCGATTGGACACTTATTCCCAATCGATTGGACAGAACCCAATCGATTGGAGACTCTGTGTAATCGATTGGAAACTACGAGGCAGAATCTTATTTCAGCCCAATTGATTGGAGATTGAGAAATCGATTGGAGTCTTCGGGACTGAAACTTATCTGAGTCAAATCGATTGGAGACTCTGTGAAACCGATTGGAGTCTTTGGGACAGAAACTTTTCTGAGTCAAATCGATTGGAGTACCCTGTGTAATCGATTGGTGCCTTCGGAACAGAAATCTTATTGAGCCCGATCAATTAGAGACATCCCCAATCGATTGGACATGGGCTAATCAATTGGACCCAGTTTACAATCGATTGGACCATGCACAGAATTGGTCTTTCTGAGATCCGAAATTCATGGTTTTATCATCCCACGTTCTGCACGACTCAGGGTCTTGGAATTCTATAAATACAACCCTTCTATGCCTTCTCTAAATACACACAAAGATACAGAGTGACTCAATCTTCAAGAGAGAGAAGAAAATGTTATATTTATTAGAGTGTCCATTCGAAGAGCAAGAAGCTTATTTTCCTTTCACATCTTATGATTTTGTTCTCTTCTTGATCAAAGGCAAGAGCTTGATCCTTTCCTCAGCTTAGGTCTTTCACTTCTATATTCGACCTAGTAGCCTGAGTGTACCAGTGTTGCTCAACACCATTTGAGCAACTTAGGGTTCAGGGTATATTGAATCCTTCACTTTCTGCAAAGGCTGGAGTGTTGAGAATTAAGATCGGAGGAGCCGATCGACGGTAGGTTTGAGATGTACCAAACTGAACAAGCGGACAAGGCTTTTTGGCTAGAAGGGCGCGCGTGGATTCGTAGCGTTGATTCAGAGGACGTGGACGCATCGGCAGTATGCCTTGGCTAAGTTGGAAGCTGTATTTGCAACGGTGCTGTGTAGGTAACCTTTGTTTTGTTTAACTTTTCAGTTAGTGATACTTTCCGTCTGTACATGGTCCCGTGGTTTTTCCTTGGTTAAGGTTTCCACTCAAAAATCTCTTGTCTAGTGTGATTGTTTGTTTGTATTCCGCAATATATTCTAATTAGATCAAACGACGAAAAGAAAATATACCACGGAGATATATTCAATTTGAGTCGGTTGTGATAATCTTTTATTAAACAACTAAGGCATGCGATTTTATTCCCTTACCATCATCCAGTAAAACTGTGTAGGTATAATTAATTTTAAATACCTAATCAACCCTCCTTTTAGGTATATTAAGTTAAAGAGAACGGACTAGTGAAATTTCAATTGGTATCAAAGCGGGTATTTTTAGTTAAGGTATAATCACCTGAATTTAGATTCCTGAGAGACCAGTTCATTTTCATTAATTTGTCAAAATGCAAAGAGAATGTGGAAATATATCCAGACCTCCATTGTTTGATGGGGAAGACTATGCCTATTGGAAGGCTAAGATGAGGGCTTTTCTAAAGTCTATTGATGAAAGAGTCTGGATGTCTGTAGTGGATGGTCGGTCACCACCCACAATGGAAGTAGGAGATAAAATCATTCTTAAACCTAAAAACGACTGGATTAAAGAGGACATAGATTGTTGTTGTCTTAATAGCAAAGGGTTAAATGCTATTTTTAATGCTGTTGATAAGAATGAGCTTAGAAGAATCTCTACTTGTTCCCTAGCTAAAGAAGCATGGGACATTCTTAGAGTCACACATGAAGGAACGTCAGCTGTTAAGATCTCCAAACTTCAAATGCTGACTTCTAAGTTCGAATCCATGAGAATGGAGGATAATGATATTTTCACTGAGTTCTATGCCCAACTTAGTGAAATTGTGAACTCTGCACACAACTTGGGTGAGGTCATTCCTGAGTCCAAAGTTCGAAAAATTTTGAGATCTTTACTTGATAGATTTTAGGCTAAGGTCACTGCTATTGAGGAGAGCAAAGATGTTGACTCTCTCAAAGTTGATGAGTTAGTTGGGTTTCTACAAACTTATGAGATAAATTTGAGACAGCCGAAGAAATCAAAAGGTATTGCCCTTAAAGTTTTTGAAGCTCAAGATTCTGAGTCGGATGTTGACTCTGAAGTAGAAATGGCATTATTCGTAAAAAAATTCAAAAAGTTTTTTCGCTCTAAAAACGATAGGTTTAAGAACAATAAACCGTTTGATAAAACTGTGGAACATGCCAAACCTCATGAGAGAGGTAGCAGAAGTGATAGGAACCCTAGGGAAAGCCGCTCAAGCGAACCCCAATGTTTCAAATGTAAGGGTTTTGGTCACTTTGCTAATGTGTGTCCAAACAAAGAAGAATACAAGGATAAGGCAAAAGCATTCAATGCCACATGGGATGAAGATCATTCTGATAATTCAGATAGCAATGAAAAGACTGATAAGTATACAGCTTTTGTTGCTCGTTTCAATAGTCCCTATGGATCTCATACAGAGTCCAAGAACAGTGATGATGAGAGTTCGAAAGACTCTTACAAGGGGGACTCGGATGACTCGGCAGTTGGTGTAAAAGAACTGTACGAGGAATCAATAAAATTCATCAAGGCTAACAAAGTTTTATCTGACAGGGTTAAATGTCTTGACTCTGAAAATGCAGCCTTAGTAATTGACACTGAAAAATTAAAAGTGTTGATTACTGATTTAGAGCAAGAGAATGAGTCTCTGCTGAAAAGGAACAAGTCACTGGAATGTGAATTCCAAACTTACATGACATGTAAGGAATCCTTGGAGAATGAGCTTCTTAAATCAAAGAGGGATGTGTCAGGATTCTCATCCAGCTCTGCAAAACTTGATGAGATTCTTCGTGTGAGAAAAGTCTATGGAGACAAACAGGGTTTGGGTTACAAAAGCAATGAAGAAAAAGGGTCTTCCTCCAAGACGATTTTTGTTAAAGCCCAAGCTATTCCCACTCAGATCAATGACCCTAATCAAAATTGTCAAAAGCAATCGTCAGTGCAAGTACTACAAAAATATGGGTCATGTGATTAGAGACTGTCACAAGTTGAGAAGAGGACATCAAAATCCTCTAGAAAAAATGGGGAATACCACTCAGAATGTGAAAAGTCAGAGATTTCCTATGAAGACACATTATGAGATAAATTATTTGGATGTGCTATCTAGGAAGATGAAAGACCTATTGGAAAGGTCTAGAGAATTAATCGAGATTGAGTCCCTTGAGAAATTCAAACAACCTCAGAGTTATGTAATTCAAAAGAGGAAAGATCCTAAGAGAATTGATTTATCTACCAAAATCACATCTGTGTGGGTTAAGAAAGATTCTCTGAAGGAAAATTGTTCGACAATGTCCTATTTCTGAGCAATGTGCTCTTTATTCCCTCATGTTCTCCATTCTTATTTTTTGAGGGATATTTTTTTTATTTTGCTTCGTTTTGAAGAATAAAAATTGAAAATATTTCAGAAAATCAAAAGATCAATTGTTCAGGAGAATGTTAAAATTATTAGTTGATTATACGATTTTGATGAGCAATAATTTCTGAGAACATTCAAAGAAAAAGAACTTAACTGTTAGTAAAATTTTGCTAATCTGTGTATTATATCTTTTAATTATTATGATTGGTCAATTTTTATTAGTGTGCATTAGAAGATTATTGAAACAGTATATCTCACATTCACATGCACACTGATTATTTCTGTGAGAACGGATTTGATAGAATTGAGAAATCTTGTATTATTAGAATTAGGAATAAACTTCTACTGATTATAACTTTAAATTAGTAGTGTTCCTGCCTTCAGTTGATTTCGAAACTGCACTATAGTCGACTGTTGGCTTCCCAATGAGAGTTATTATTCTAAGGAAGCAGCTACCTCCACAAAAGTTAGAGTGAATGCCATCTGTATGGCCCTGTTTGTAATTGAAATCTAATTCTTATTGCTGCAGAAAAGGGCTACCTACATGGAGAGTGAAAGCTATCTATATTCAAAGTGAATAAAAGGGTGTAAAAGACAGCCAATTTGCTAGAAATTTTTTATCCATCAGCAAATACCCATATACAAGTGAGTATGTGAGATCCCTTAATAACTCTAATGAGGATTTTATGATCGGATAAATGATACCTCCAGATTCCGATATGTATGAGAAATAATTGTTAAATTCTTATGCGGTACCACAGATGGACTCAGATCACTTACACTTGATGATATTACTGTTGATATTTGAATCTATGATTACTAGTGATTTGTGATTTGTGCTAATACCTAAAAGAATTAATATTTCCGATAAAGCAAAAGATTGAACTAAGTGTTAGTTAATTCTCTTCAATAAAAATCAGTGTTTAGTGCTTATCAAGATCGACTTCATGAATTGGATTCTAACATTTTTTTGGCGTATTATCTTTTCTTGAGAAGTTTAAAAATGATTTTTTTGGCTTGAAAAGATTTATTTGGAGGTCTTGGAAAATGAGTCTATTAGTTTTTAAAATTTAAATTTTTTTTTTTCTTCCTGGACCAGTCCAATCGATTGGACTTTACAGCCTAATCGATCGGACATCTCCAATCGATTGGAGAGTACAGCCCAATCGATTGGCCACTTAGCCCAATCGATTGGACAGTGCGACGTTCGGTTTTATAAAACCCAAAATGGGCCATTTTCAACCCCAATCGATCCAATCGTCTTCTAGATTTTTCCCAATCGATCGCAGGTGCCCGATCTACTATTCACATAAGGTTTTGTGGAGCGATTCTCTCGATTTCCTAGTTTTCTACTTCACCCTCTTTGTTGGGTTTTTGGGGAGTTTGTGAGAAAAAAAAATAGAGATATTTTGGTATTTTCTTCCATTTTTGGTGCTTATGGCAGCTAATCCTCGACGAAGAAGAGCTATTGTAGTCTCTGAAGAGGAAAGTACTGATAAAGAACCCTTGGTTCAACGGACTCAATCTCGCGCCAAACGAGGTGGTCGACTCAGTGGATGAGGCACTCAAAGCGGGGTGAATCATCCAGAGGACCTAGGAGAGCTCGGGGTCGTGCCCGTCATACCGATATTCCTTTGGTGAGTGCTCCCATTTTCCTATTCATTTCCGATTCTGCTAGAGATCGTTTTGAGCATTTCTTTGGTCGCAAATTCACTATTGAGCGAGTAGTTGAATTTAGCACTATTTTGGGTACTATGGTCCATTCATTGTTTGTATCTCGCGAGTGGGTTCCTATCACTCGGTTGACCATTCCATTTTACCCTGTCTTGGTTAAACTCTTTTATGCCAACATGCACTCCATTCAGTGTGATGACCCAAGTGAGCTATCCTTTCAGACTTATGTCTCTAGGGCTTACCTGACTATTACACCTGATCTGATTTCTACCTTGTTGGACATATCTCATCCTTCTACCTCATATGAGTTCATTCCTAGGACCCGTGAGATGATGACTTTTAGAGTCACCTTGACCGAGACTCTCACAGGGCAGATATTTGACTGGAGTACCTTCATTCCTCTTACATCTCTTCTCCCTGAGTATCGTTTGTTGCACTTCATCTGTGGGTACAACATTGATCCACCAGGCTATGGGGCACATGTGAACATTGATCGTCTTTAGCTTCTTTACCATCTCGGTACTGGATTTGTCATTGACCTTCCGAGGTTCATATTTAGAGTCATGGTTAGACCGGGTAGCCAGTTGGCTAACCATCCGTGTCTCCCTTTCCCTCTACTGGTGAGCTCTATCCTACTTCATCTGGATGTGCCGATTCGAGCTACTGAAGAGGTGTGCTCTCCCATGGGGCCTATTGGACCTTCGACTATCAGGAAGAGCATGTCTCAGGTTCGGAGAGTGACAGATGTACCTCCGCACTTTGACGATATTTTCGATGAGGACTTGGGAGATGATACCGAGCCGGGTGGTCAGCTGACAGATACTGAGATGCATCCTACAGAGCCACATCCATCCTTTGTCCAGCCTCCAGAGATGCCTGCCCCTTACTCCTTTGAGTCTCTTCATCATCAGATGGTGGGATTCGATCAGCGACTCACAGCGCATCAGGAGAGGACGGTTCAGAGCTTTCACCGTTTAGAGGAGGGACAGGAGAGGATGTCAGGCTTCATGTATGATATGCAACGTTACATGGAGTATCATTTTACTATGATGGGCTTTGGACAGCATCCACCAGCTCATGGTCCTGATCAGCATGATGGTACTGGTCCATCTACATAGTCTCCTAGCGAGAGACGTCTTGAGAGTTATCGGGTGTTTCTTTTTATTTTTGTTATTATTGTATACCGATAAACTCAGATTATGTATGGCTATACTCTGCTTGTGTTACTTATGTGTTAAAGGGTATAAACCAGTATGTATTATAGTTTGTATGTATATATGCACTTGTTCCTCATGATGATATTCATTGCATGCTTGTTATTTGCTTATATTTCTGTACCTTTGTCAATCTGTGACAAAAAATGGGAGAGAAAATCATAGCGGTAAAAATAAGTTGATGCATAAGATAGGAGGAGAGAAATTTAGGGGGAGAAAAATTTTCCATTATTTTTTCAATTTCTCTACTTGTGATGTGCATAATTAACTCACTGCATTTTAATGATTTATTGATTGCCGATGATATTACATAGTATGTATTGTTGGTATAATGTGCAGGGAACGGATCAAAAGCCATTACATTATATCTGTTCGATTATCTCTAAGAGAGTGTGAGATAGTGAGTGAATCATGTAAGAGGGTGGGACTGTATTTTCTATTTTTTACCTTCTATATGATTAAATGTTTTTTGTCACGGAATTGCCAAATAGGGAGATTGTAAGGAATATTTTCATATTCAATTTGACAAAGATTCCGTTTGACATAAAAAATATTCTTGTAACCGTTCCTACGAGCACTAGTGTAGTGTGGAGATGTCGTGGTACGCATACTTCGCCAACTACGTGAAGAGTAAAAGGCAGAGACAGCAAGAATCAGACGGTTGACGACATGAGTCATCTGAGTAATTGCCGATTTGTCAGTTAACGATCGTATACGCTCGATTAGGAAGGTAAGTGACTTAGTGGTCATAGGAGTTGGTTAAAATGAACAAAAATATAGTAGTCAAACTTAGTCCTTGGACTGACCCGAGTTTAAGTCAATAAAATTGACTAATGGGATAGTCCAATCGAATGGACATTGGAAACTACGAGGCAGAATCTTATTTCAACTCAATCGATTAGAGACTCTGAGAAATCGATTGGAGTCTTCGGGACAGAAACTTATCTGAGTCAAATCGATTGGAGACTCTGTAAAATCGATTGAAGTCTTTGGGACAGAAACTTTTCTGAGTCAAATCGATTGGAGAACCCTGTATAATCGATTGGTGCCTTCGGAACAGAAATCTTATTGAGCCTAATCGATTGGACACTTATCCCCAATCGATTAGACATGGCCCAATCGATTGGACCATGCACAGAATTGGTCTTTCTGAGATCTGAAATTTATGGTTCCATCATCCCACGTTCTGTACGACTCAAGGTCTTGGAATTCTATAAATACACCCCTTCTATGCCTTCTCTAAATACACGGAGACACAGAGTGACTCAATCTTCAAGAGAGAGAAGAAAATGTTATATTTATTAGAGTATCCATTCGAAGAGCAAGAAGCTTGTTTTCCTTTCTCATCTTGTGAGCTTGTTCTCTTCTTAATCAAAGCCAAGAGCTTGATCCTTTCCTCAGCTTAAGTCTTCCACTTCTATATTCTACCTAGTAGCCTGAGTGCACCAGTATGACTCAACACCATTTGAGCAACTTAGGGTTCAGGGTGTATTGAATCCTTCACCTTCTGCAAAGGCGGGAGTGTTGAGAATTAAGATCGGAGGAGCCGATCGATGGTAGGTTTGGGGTGTACCAAACTGAACAAGCGGACAAGGTTTCTTGGCTGGAAGGGCGTGTGTAGATTCGTAGCGTTGATTCAGAGGACGTGGATGCATCGGCAGTATGCCTTGGCTAAGGTTGGAAGCTGTATTTGCAACGGTGTTGCATAGGTAACCTTTGTTTCGTTTAACTTTTCAGTTAGTGATACTTTTCGTCTAGACGTGGTCCCGTGGTTTTTCCTTAGCTAAGGTTTCCACGTAAAAATCTCTTGTCTAGTGTGATTGTTTGTTTGTATTCCGCAATATATTCTGATTGGATCAAACGACAAAAAGAAAATATACCACGGAGGTATATTCAATTTGAGTCGGTTGTGATAATCTTTTATCAAACAACTAAGGCATGCGATTTTATTCCTTTACCATTGTCCAATAAAACTGTGTAGGTATAATTAATTTTAAATACCTAATCAACCCCCCTTCTAGGTATATTAAGTTAAATAGAATGGACCAGTGAAATTTCAGAGATCGCGTTGGTTCTGTTTTCGAGATTTTTTTTTTTTTTTTTTCAGTTGAATGCCAAAAGGGATTTTCAGCCATTCTGAGTTTTTTTTTATCTTGCACCAAAAAATATGAAATTGTTTCTAAGTGCATTTGAAATGAAAGAGCTAAATCCAATTTCTTAAATGAGTTTCTGTAATTTGTTTTATTTGCTCCCATCTTCCTCATGTTTCTTGTTTACCTTTCCTTTTCCCTTGTTGTGTGTTCTAGTTCAATCTTAGAAACTAAGAAAAGAACATTGAGTTTTCTTAAGTCTCATACCCTTCACAACAAAATAAAATAAAATGAAATAAAAATAAAATCTAAGTCCCATGATCGTTCCCCCTCCAAAACATGTCTTACTTGGGGAAGCTTAAGAGTAGTTATGTGTGTAAGGACTTATGTGGATGAAGTGTCAGATACAGTCTCCAAAGAGTTGTAGACGTTTGGAAGAAAATTGGCATAATTTGTACAAGAGGTTTAAGTCGTATGAATAATTTTGTGGTGCTATGACGCATGTGATACCATTACGCATGTACCAAGTGGAGCAAGGGAAGGAGAGTGCTACAGGGGTCAAGACAGGTGTTGGGTGATTGGACTAGAATAAGGTTTTGGGAGGACACATGGTGTGGTGATCGTCGCCTTATGGAGGCTTTTCCATGTCTTTATTCTCTATCCCAACAAAAAAGGCCATTTCATTGCTTCGGTTTGGATCCGGAATAGTCAGGAGGGATCTTGGGACTTAGATTTTAGGAGGGACCTCTTTGAATGGGAAAGAGAACAGTTGGCATCCTTTATGGACTTATTGCATCACCAAATAGTCACACCAATGGAGGAAGATTACCTTTCCTGGGTCCACTCCAAATCAGGGTGCTTCACGGTTCGTTCCTTTTATGACTTCTTATCCAGTTCCACCACCTCTTAGTTAGTTTTGCACTTGTGCCCAAAAATTTGGAAAGCTAAAGTACCCTCCAAAATTCGCTTTTTTGCATGGATACTCACTATTGAAAACTTGATTGCTCGAAAGTGGATCTGGGTAAATTTCTGTACTACGTGCAAATCCAGTGGGGAAAATACAGATCACCTTCTTTTGCATTGTGATTTTGCTACACATATGGTCATACTTTCTGATGCAGGTGGGTATTTCTTGGGTGATGCCGGAGAAGATTGGGACGTTGTTGGGTGGGTGGCCTAAGATCAAACTATCAGAAAGAGGGAAGGTCTTATGGAGGATGATACTGTTTGCAATAATCTGGGGACTTTGGTGGGAAAGAAATAGAAGGATTTTCAAGGGAGTGGAAGGCTCTTTACATGATACCATCATCAGCATCAAGGCCTCACTCTATAGTTGGGGCAGTGTTTCTCAAGACACGAGGGGTGTTTTTTTTTTCTTGACATGGTGTTTAGGTTTGAAGAATTATTCGCAGGATAGATTGGTTGTTTTTTGCGTCCATTGGTTTTCTTTTGTCCTTTCGCCTTTGTACTTTGAGATCTCCTCGATCTGCTTAATATTATCATTTTGGCTTATAAAAAAAAATACTCCATGCTATTAATTATTAATCGTCACATCGATTGTGCTGCCCAATGCCCTGTTATTATTTTATAGTAGTTTTATTGTCATATTGTCTTTAGAAGGGAATAGTTTTCCTTTTCATTCATAATTACCTGGATAGTTCAAAATGGGTGTTGTATCGTGTCGTATCCATACAGATACTTCCATTTTAAGTGGATATGCCGTATCTACACCGTATTGGTCCGTATTTGGGTAAGATAGTTTCATTCTATGATCACTGGTCACATCAGGATGTGAAGAAATCCATCCCCCAGTGCCTATGCCTTATGCATGACATTTTCCAAGATGGTTCGGATCCACTATTTGGGGGGCCCACCAATGAGATTTATTGAGTAAAAAATGACCAGTAAATGATGATATTATGTATTCAATCAAATTATATTCCTTTAGGAGGTTTCAGGAATAAAAATGAAAAGGAGATCGGATGGTTACTTTCATCCTATCAAGTCAATATTGAACATTGAAGATCTCCTTGGTAGGACCCACCAAGTGGGGTGGCCAACCCCCTGGATGTGTGCCACATGTCTGGTTGAGGCAAGGACAGGTTCGTCTCATCCTTAAATAGTTACTTCTTATGATGCAAAGTTGTTGATTTCTAACTGTTCTGATTGCTATAGCACCACTTAGATTATTGCCTATGCCGTGGGATCAAACACCTGCCTTTGCCTAAGGGTTTTAATCTTTTAATAGTGATGCGACATCTGCGTGATGGGAACAGAGTACAAGTTTAGACCTTGAGCAGAGGGCTCATGCTCAAATCTCCATCTGTAGAGTAGTCTGCTGTTATTTAGTGTTACAACTTTGATTGTGCACACTCTTAAGAAGAGAATACAATAATGTATCTCTTAAATATGATATGATGTGGATGCAGCAATGTTCTCCCTAGACAACAAAGTGTATGTGTAACAAAGTGAAAGTGAGTGTAACTAGAGATGTCAAGTTGTAGTTAGTTTTAAAATCATGGGTTTCCTATGGTCGAACCACAAGGATTGGGAGTGAATGACTAGTGCAAGTGTTACTACAAGTGGGAAGAGAAAAATTGGAAAGAAGAGTAGTGTGTGATGTGTAGTGAATGGATGCTATGAAATGAGAGAAAAAGTGTGCAAATGGTTGAATGTACCACCAATGGTGGGCAAATTTTTTAGGAGAAAAACTACAAGAGAAGAAAAGTGCTAGGGCATTAAGATTTGGCCTAGACCCTTTCCCTTTGCTCCTTAATGAGTGTAGTTCAAGAAAGGAAGAAACAACTAAAGAGTTGCTCTCCCATCAAAGATAAAGAAATGAATCACAAAGATGAAGTAAAAAAGTGATATTCCCACTAAGGCATTTTTAGATAATAAAATCAAAAGTAGAACATTCTAGTGTGTGAGTGCAAATATGTGAGTTCCTAAGTATCTATAATGCAAGACATAATAAGTCAAAAGAAATCACAAAAAGACTCACAAGAACAAGTAAAAGAAATATCTCAAATCTTCATTAATGTTTTGATGTCCAACTATGAAGTATACATGACATACAACATGAAGGGGTACAAAATAATTTCATTAAAGTATTGGGAAAATCTCTACAATGAAGCTCTCATAAACATGGATCTACACTCAATAAGTCACAAAAGAGAGAGGGAAAATGCCTCCTCTCTAGCCCTAGCTAAGGGTCTAGCCAACCATGGTGTGGATGGCCATGGAAACTAAGTAGAAAAAAAAATAACAAAGATGAGAGAAGGGACTTGTTTGAGATTCTTGGGCTCTCTAAAGTAGACTTACTATAGAAATGAATAAGGCCCTCTCATAAGCTTAAAGTGAACTTATATAGAAGATAGAAGGTGGTGATGTGGAAAGTGATGTCGAGGAGTGATAGGTGGAGATGAGAGGTGGAGATGAGGTGGAAAGTAGTCAAAGGGGAGCTCATTCTTGTTACCAAAATGGTGTAAGAGATTCAAATGTAATCAAAAGAGTGCCCAAGGTCAAGCTCAAAATGGGGGAGGGGTACACATGGGAGAAGGAGATGTGTAAGAAGTGTAAGAGGGTAGGTGGAAAACAAGCTAGAAAGAGGCATGTTATGGGCTTGAGAGAAGATAAGGCCTATTCTTTACCACATTGAGCATTCTCCTTCTCGACTTGTCCCTTTCACCCATGTGGAGGCTCAATGTGGCTTTGATGGCTTGAGAATCCTCTAGAAGGCTCCAATGGCTTGGGATGCCTCCATAAAGGTGTGATGGCTTCAATGGCTCTCATGGCTTGAACAAGTGACTTCATGGCTTGAAAATTTATGATAAGCCTCTTAAGAGACTCCAATGGCTTACACAAAAGTCTCTCATGCAACGAATGCCCTATAGGTATCAAATATGCATGTAATGAGGGTCTAAATTGGATAAGTTGTGCATGAGACACTTAGGATGCATTTTACATTAAAATGTGAAGTTATAAGCTCATGAAACTCAACCTAAAGTTAAAACGGATAATAAGCACAAAATGAGCATTATCATTTAGTCTATGTTTCTGTGACTTTTGCTATATTTGTTTTTGTGTTTTGTGCAGTGTGTTCTGTTTTAGCTCTTGCTGTGATTTTGTCTGTGCCCTTCGGCCTTCTTTGTTGGTTTGGGTAAAATAGTTTCTTTGCCAAAAAAGAAAAAAGATAATAATCCCTTTTTGTATGTTTTATAGGAGTGAGAAGGGTCTGGTCAACTCGGTAGCCTTACCCAACTAAAACAGGTTTTGCCGGTTTTGGGTTGGATAATACCTGTTTTGGATTTGACGTGTCAATGTCTAGGATCATCCGTTCATGGCCCCCTGATATCAATGTGTCAAAGTTTTAACAAGTAAACCTACCTTAGAGTTCTAAACCTAACCAAAAACTTAGACAGTTGCAAATTCAATGGACCAAACCCCTCCACAACATCTTGAAGTCTTTAAATTCAAACCCTCAGATTTCTTCTCCTATTTACTTCCTGTCCACACTAGACTGCTATATCCTGTAATGCCCTCTTTGATTTCTCCGTTTGTATAAGATTTAGAATGAAAATAGATCTAATTAATCTGAACTAAGGGATTAGATTCTTCATATACAATCTAAAATGTCCATGAGGTAACAACAGCCATAAAAAAAAATGGTTACATTACATAGACCCCCTGTTATTGGATCTAATCCTCCACGAAAAGTAAGAAATTTTGTATATTTTGACTAATTTAAGTTGAAAAATGGGGTTGCTCCCTCGGCAAAACTGGGATAAAGTTGAGGCAGATGCTCACCAAATCTGAAAAAACTAGGTTATTGGTATTCCTTGGAAACCCCTGCCGACATCACCTTTCAATATTTCATCCCTCTGGACATCAATCAGCAAGAACTACTTGCATAAATCTAGAGGAATATGTTATCAGGATGTGAAGAAGTCACCCTTCCTACTTGTGCGGGACATATGATGGACATGTAGGGTGGTTGGGAAATACTGAATTGTGGCTCCCAAAACATGCCAAAATGTGACCTCATCTGATGATCCTAACTATTTGAATGTTGCATATGGCAAGTAGTCCAGAAAAATGTCTATACATCCATCCATTGAGATCATCAGATCAGGTCAAACATTGACCTAGAGATTTTTTAGGCAAGCCCATAAGATGGGTGGCAAACCCCCTTGCCTTTGTACTGTATAGGGCACATTTAGCGAGCACGGATGGCTTCATACTTCCCCATAGATCATATGTCCACACAGTTTTCTGTCAATACTATATTACTTTAGAACCATATATTTATTTGTTTGTTTATTATATATTGTAGGATGAGAAGGATACGAAGATTCAGGAACTATCCTCTGAACTACATCGTGCAAATCAACAGTTGGCAGTGTATAGAGAACAGCTAAATATGTTTATGAATCTTATCGAGGAGCACGCCCAAAACCTATCAAGCACAGTTGAAGACAGTGTTCACAATATTAGAGAAATTGAATCTGAAGAGCAAGAGCTTTTACTTTCCTACAGAGAGAACCCAGCATATCAGTAAGTACTTTTGTACAGTTCTTCATTTGTTAACAAGGATCGTTCTCCCATCTCCGGACTGTATGATGAACTTCACTATGAATTGCCTTCTATGTACTCAACGTGTAAATCTTCTTGGCCCATTGACTAGATGGTTCTTACTGAACACTATGAGGCTCATACTTTTGATCCAGATCTTCCAATTGAAGCACTCCATCTAGGAGCGAGACCACCTGGACTGAAAATGAGTCTGATTAAACAATCCAAACCATCTGATTGATGCCATTATTTTTTGTTTGATCAACCTGAAATCTCGAATTACCTTAAAAAAAAAAAAGAATAATGATCCAGAAAAATTCTGTTTGTCAGGTATTAGAGTCATGTGAGCAGATTGATTTTGGGATGGAAAATCTTCTGACGCCATTGAGTGGGATGGTCATTGTCTCATATTCTTGGTAGAAAATCCACCATGGGCATGACAATTGGCTGAATGCAGATCGTCCTATATGGCTACCAAAGATTGAACAAATAAAACACTGCTAACAAAGTTTGAACAAAAAAAACAGTGCTAACACTGCGTTTGGCATTGCGGCAAATAAGTTATCAGCAGCTTATTAAAACTGGTCAAAATATCTGTTTTAGCGGGTTAAGGAGAAGCAGTTTTGAAGTACCTTTGGCTTTTAACTTTTTGACTTATGCGCTTAGCATTTCTATTTAGCACATGTTGAAATTCAAACTTAAGTGAAACTTCTACAATATCTTAAATACCCTTCTGTTAATTAATGACAAATTGTAAATAATAAACCTGTTATAAAACTTTTAAAATAACAAAAATATTTTTTAATCTTTTATTAACATTTTAAATGGATAATATCATCTAGTCATATCCAAACCCAGTATCTATAGAAGCCTGATCCAACTTGGCTTGTAAAGCAATAAGCTATTGATATTGCTTATCCATAGCTTACAACAATAAGCTATTAGCATCGGATTGCCACAATGCCAAACGAGGCCCAAAAGAAAGGAAGCACTGGCTGAGCAAGAGTCAATTCTCTAAACCTGCAGAAGCTTGAAGCGTTGTACCAGGTTCCACCAGACAACCGAGACCTAACCTCTGCATTGGACATATGACAATATGTTTGGTAATATAAATGGTGCAACCATGCTTTAAAAATGCATTTTTTTTGTAATCCTGGTTTAAATATGCTTAACACCCCTATATTGTTACCGTTATTTACAGTTTTTTTTTTTTATTGTTAGTTTTTGGGTAGACCGTTATTTACAGTTAAAAATGCCAGTGTCTAGTAGTCGCCTATGGTCCTCTTTAAACCATGGGCACGATTGATGGTTACCACAAAACGCGCATGGAAATGTCTGACTAGGGGCGAGTGGATGCTTTTCTCTACTGTGAGCCACTCGCATTCCCCATTTCTACTGAATAATTTTCATTGTCCATTGTTGGGCTCGAACATACAACCACAAGGTTAAGAGCCTTGCACTGTTCGAACCCACTACACAAGATAAAGGGTGCGTTTGGTTGGCACGTAAATGTAGTGTGCACACAAATGCACATGCAAATGGGTTTTAAGGGCGTTTGGTTTGTGCGTAAATGTACATTCAAGTTTACATGCGCTCTTTAATAAATATTTACATTCCTTGTCCTTCGATATGTTGGGCCACAGATTTGGTGCATTTTTGTCTAAATGTGTGAACCAATGGATAAAAATGTTTGCTCGCATTCGTTTGCGCGTGCATTTGTTTGCGTACGCAAATCATTCCCGCACATTATCCTTTATGCACGAACCAAACATACCCTAAAAGCTGCTCTATGGAGGCTGAGGCAACTAAAAATATCCTTTGCAAATTCTTGACTTAAGGCTTTCAATGAGCTGGGTTGACCCAAAGGGCTTGAAGCCCGGCTCGACTTGGACAGGGCTGGAGCGAGTGGGTTGAACTTAATGGGTGTGAATGTGATGCAAACGGGCTGGGCCAGAAGGCCCCATAAGCTTACCTGCTCCATCCTAAAATAGTTGTAAAATAAATGTGTCATAATATCAAAGAACAAATCAGAGAATAAAAAAATAGAAGAAGATGATGATCAAATGGTCTCCAAGGATCGATGATAATCAATGTCTTTTAGACGATATTTCTCCCCCTCCGATCGAAATTATGAGTGCACAACGGGTTTAGAGATAACACCTTCGCGCGTGTGTCAGTGTGAGCGTGCGCGAGCACGTGGTGCTTCATACTACATACAGACATTCTTCTCCACATGTGTGCATCAAGTACTTCTCCACATGTGTGCATCAAGTACACATGTAGGTATGCTTTATAAAGAAAATAAGCTTTCTTTCTTTGTCCAATGTGGGACTATCTCTCTTTTGTAAAAAAAAATCAAAGTACATTGGGATGGGACAACCATGGGTTTGAAAATACCTCTATTTTTATCTTTATTTAATGAAATCATAAAACAATATCCGGATCCTTTATTAGAGGGAGTTGGGTAACTTACCCAATTCTGACATCTCCTTGTTTGCCACGTACCCTATGTTCATAGACCAAAAAAAAAAAATTGAAAACTTCATTGAAATTGGTGTTGGGGTTAACTTACTGAACTCCAAGTAGAACTTAGCTGACCGATGCTGGTCAACACTGCCCACAATATGATCCACGTGACACAATTTTCCCATCAACACGTGGGCTTTTCATTCATATGGGTCAATGGGCCCATAAGTGTGCCATAGGGTATGTTTTTTTAGGGACGGGATATTGGCACCTGCGTTTTTGCTCAGTAAACCGAAAAATTCCCCTCCCTCCTTTTTCACTCATCACACCCATAAAAAAAAAAAACCCAAAAAAAACTGAAAAAAACAGAGAAGAAGAAGAAGAAGAAGAAGAAGAAGAAGAAGAAGAAGAAGAAGAAGAGGAGGAGGAGGAGGAGGAGGACGCCGCTGCCGTTGCTGGTACGTCTCTATCTCTCTCTCTCTCTCTCTCTCTCTCCCCCTTTCTCTCTTTCTCTCTCTCTCCCCCTCTCTCTCTTGCTCTCTCCCTCTTGCTCTCTCTCCCTCTCCCTCTCCCTCTCACTCTCGATTCTGGGCTGCCAAGGGTTGCCAAGTGTGGCATTCCACACTCGGCCTCAGGGGCTAGAGAGAGAGAGAGAGAGAGAGAGAAAGAGAGAGCAGGGAGAGACGTAGCTCTGGTGGTGGTGGTAGCGGCGGTGTCCTCCTCCTTCTCCTCTTCTTCTTCTTCTTTCTTCTTCTTCTTCTCTGGTGGTGGTAGCGGCGGCGGCGTCCTCCTCCTCTGTTTTTCCTCTTCTTCTCTATTTTTTTTTTGTTTTATTTTTTTTTTTGTTTTTGGTGGATGGGTGTGATGAGTGATGGGTTTACTGAGCGAAAACACGGGTGCCAATATCCCGTCCCTTTTTTTATGCACCAAAGTCCCACAAGAAAATTTCATCTACTAAGCGGATTAGGAAAATTGCTCACAACTTGCTCACAACTTGTAGATGTAGACCATTCAACTGGTGGACCAACTCTTGGTGTGGTGTTGAACGTGGAGATCTGTAATTTGTTGGAAATTTTGCCACGTAGGCACATGTAATATATACGTAACGTAAATAAATCATGCAAATTAAAGTGATTGAGGCGTTGCTCCGAATGCCATATACCGTGTCTACCAATAACTGGCTGATCCATGATATTGTGTTGGCTAGTTAATTCTTGTTCCACGCATACTGATCATGCTTGGTTAGGACATGATCTAAAACTTTTGATGGCTGTGATCAATTAGATTATCTCTCATGGAGTCATGTGTGTTGAGTCTGTTGACGGGAGTCGGAATCTCACGCCTTAAAAGTAGGAATGGAATAAAACAGTTATACACGTGAACAAGCGCAAAAGGTTTTACATGAGATGCTTATATAACGATGACGGACTGTGGGCGTTACCGTTAAAACCGAAAAAGCGGCCCGGGGCAAAAATAAAATTTAACAGATTTTAACGGAATTTAACGAAAAAATGGAAAAAGGGCACTGAAATTCAAAGTTCAAAATTTCAAAAAAAAAAAAAAAAATAGAATTTAACAAAAAATAACGGAGCTTAACGGCAGTTTTTTCCACAAATAATGCTCAAATTACACGGTTAATTTTTGGTCGGTATGTCCATATAGGGTTGGTCCAAACATCTATACGAATAGGATCTCTGAATATGCTACGTGGCTCATATTGTGGTCGGTGAGTAAGTCAGCAAAGTTCTACTTCGCTATCAAACTTCCAAGTTTGCCATGTAGGGGGGAAAATTTAGATACAGATGAGACTCTAATGACCCACAAACCACATGGATGTTTACACGTAAAACAATCAGCCTGATTGGTTACCTCTAGCCAAAGAATTTAGCATTTGTTTTAGAATTGATTCTAGACGTTAGATTCAAGAAGCCGTTAGATAAGGGAAGAGATTTGACTGGTGGGCACCTGATCTCAAGAAGTGTAATTCAGATAAAACGGCCTAACCTCTATGTTTCAAAAGGATATAAAAGAGGACGGTTTGATATTGATCCAACATCTTGTCTTCTTCTCCTTCTCGCTATTTCTTGCATTATTCTCTCTCCTTTCTTTCCCCAGTCTCTTGATTTCTCTCTTAAAATCATTCAAGAATCAAAGCCATGGTAAAAGAAATGTATAGTTCGCAGAGAAAGAAGCATGATGGTTCCTCAAGTAGTGAAGAATTTGATGGCGATCGACTTGCTCTTTCCTTATCTCCCCCTTCAACAAGAAGACCCTTCAAACCTCCTCATCATCCACCCCCACCCTTACCATCACCACCACAATCGCTATCTCCACCACCACCTTTCTTCTATCTGCTCACTTCTGTTTCTGGTGCTTCATTATCTAATGCACCTACGTAGGGTCCTCGAGGTGGGAAGAGCGATATTGTGCCGGTTCCGTTTCCATGGGCCACTGATCACCGTGCCACTGTTTATAGCCTGGATTATATCTTATCGATGGGCATACGGAGCATACCAGGTGAAGTTCAGTGCAAGAAGTGCAAGAACCGGATCCCAATTGAGTTTGAACTGGAAAGAAAGTTCATCGAGATTTGGTATTTCAATCATGGTAAACAGCAGCATCCTGCCTGTACGCATTGCCATCAACCCAACAGTATGAAGCCTGTGATGTCAGAGTTCCCCAGAATCCTGAGTTGCCGACTGATGGAGAAGGGAGCATGTTGTTTCCCGTGACGGGATTAACTAATTCAATGATGGGGCACTTGGAGGACCTTCATTGTTTAGTTATATCAATTTTCCTGCTGGCATGCGGGAGCCAGGCATGATTCCGTTTTATCCAGTTTTTCCAACTTTGCAGCTAATAATAGTACCCATCACATGTACTCTGAACATCTCTATGGAAACATGGCACCGAAGTTGAGTTCAGTGTCTACCGAACTGACCATTGGCAACCGAAAAAGCTCTAACTCAATGACCAAAGCTGGTGGTGGTTCATTTCGGTTATTTGGTAAGACCATCCAGATAAACCAGCCTGTTGCGGGTGGGTGAACAGATGAGAAGATGGTACTAAAGAGTCCGGCTTGCCTCACCCATTCGGTTGAGGAGATGTGATACATCCTTACTTGGTGACATGGCATGCAGAGCTGATGTGGGTGAGGAAAGGTTTTTCGAAAAATCAATAAATTGGCTTTTCTTGCTCTTGGGCCAAATGCTTGGGTGTTGCTGCCTTGAACAACTGAAGTACTTCTGCAAGCACACCAAGATTCTTCGTACGGGTGCAAAGGATCGACTGCTTTTTCTTACCTATCTTGGCCTCTGCAAACAGCTCGATCGGTCAGGACCGTTTGATCGTTTATATATACTATCTTGTGTTCTTGATAGCATCATGATCTGTTACCATTCTTTTTTTTTCTGTTTTGGTTTGAGTAGGAAGAGGGGAGAAATCTAGTATATATGCATACGTTTGTAAACATTCGTATCCACCGTTGAATGCTCATTCAAAAACATGTTTTTAATTTATATCCACCGTTGAATGCTCATTAACAGTTGGAAAGACTGGAAATATTGTCTCTCCGCCAAAACTACTTGTTTTCTTGTACAATTCCGGTCGAATACTTACATCAGAATAGAAGTCGGAAGAAGCCGAGTAAAACTTCTGTCACAACATGCTTCTGTCACAATGCAAAATCCACAAGCCACGTGGCACACTATTAGTGGACGCTGCCCGTATGGATGTTTGGCCAGTCCCTCAGTGGACCTCTAAACCAAAAATCAGCCTGATTAGTAATTTCTAAGCGCTTCGATTAAAGTTATTTTCATGGGTTTTAAACGGTAGGAATTCGAGCATTATTGAGCGTTATTTGGGTGCAAAGATCCAAAGGTTGTAAATCACTGATCAGGCTGATTTTTAGTTTATATAGGTCCACCGAGGGACAGGCCAAACATCCATACAGTCAGCGTCCACGTGGCCTGTGGATTTTGCATTGTGACAGAAGCATCTGTCAGAACGCTGTAGCCCATAGCCCGTTTTATGTGTGTAAAGATGAGTACCCGCACATGTGGGATACCCTTCGATGGGCCTCCACTAAGGTGATCTGGGTCGTTCAAAATTCAACCAGATTTGATGATTGTAACGAATCCATATTTTTGTTTATATATTTAGTTATCAGTTATCATTTTGACTGTACAAAAGGAATGTGATAGATTGGACGGTCATGCCCTTTTGATCACCATGACTTTCACAGGGAATTCTCCTAGGTGGGGGCCATAATCGTGTACTAGTATCTTGGGGTAGATCAAATGGCCCCATGAATCTTTGGTTAATTACAGACTTAAAATATCAGCTTATAGGTGATTTCTTTTTTTCTTTTCTTTTTTTGTAATCTTCTTATAGGTGATTTCAAACTGTTAAAATTTGAGCATTTTTTAAATTATGGGCTTTATGAGTAGGCCCATGGTGGAAAAATTGGGTTCCAAGCCCATGTTGAAACAAAAAATCCTAAAATCCAATGGCTAGGAATCACCTGTCAGGCCACGTGGCAACATCAAATGGTCGTTTATAATAAACGGATGGCTTGGATTTATCGAATCGGATTTCCACATATCATATCGACAGTAGGAATGTCAATGGATCGTCATATTAGGAATTATCCAAAACTGAGCCAATGGCTTATCGGGTTCATGATTTGAGGATCCGGATCCAATTTGATAAACAATCGGAGCTTATTGGATCGGATTGAGGGGACATAACTTTGGGTCGATTTGATCATCTGTTAAATTATATTTTTAGAAAACAGAAATGACAAATTATTAAGTCAAATAATATATTATATTGCTTATTTTAGTAACACCCACCTGAAATTTGAAAGTAATTTGTAATACCCCCTTATAATTTCAAACTTTTGGATTACCCCCCTTGACCTAGTCTAACGGTGGTTGACTTCAGTTAAAACGGACTTGAATCACACGTCGTTATCATTGTACTTGCAATATTATGGTCCTTTCATAAGTGCATTTACAGTCGCATGTCACATTTTAAAGTTAGTCGAATGATAGTTAAACTAGGTCAAGGGGGGTAATCCTGAAGTTTGAAAGTATAAGGTGGTATTACAAATTACTTTCAAATTTCAGTGGGGTGTTTCTAAAATACCCTAATACATTTCACTTTTAACATGGGCATAATAATAAATATTAGATTGGTTGATCCAGAATCCGCTGATAGCTTATCAGATCACGATTCCCAGATCCAGACCTGATGTTGTTGATTGGATTAGAACATAGGGGTGACTTGAATGAGTAAAGCGAAGCCACTGACTACCACAAAGTTCTTGGTATGTACCCGAGTGCTCTTGCCAAGTACCCAAGTGCCTTTTTCATTTGTATTAAAAAATTTAGAAAGAAATCTTAAAAAATACTCACTTGGGTACATGGCAAAAAGCACTGGTCAGGTACATACTGAGAACCTGTGGTAGTCAGCGGCTTCGTTGGCAGCCCGTTGTCATCAAATTAAAGGTTAACTCGATCTGATCCAATCCATTGGCGGCCATAACATATATATAGGGGCAGTTTGAAACATGGTTTAAAAAACAACCGTTATATCGAAAATAACGTCCGTTATAACGGATACGGACCTCACCCGCTACATTTAAACGCCCAAAAAATAACGGCCATTTCTTTCTGAAAAAATTTGTGCAAAAACGACCGTTATTTATGTTATTTTCCGTTTTGAAAATTTGAATTCTAGCACCATTTTTTTCCAATTTTGTTATATTCCGTTATTTTCCATTTTTGCACCTGAGTGTTACGATTCGTTATAAAGGAAAAAATGGTAACGTCCCCAGTCTATTATACCGTTATAACGACTCCTTTTAAACCTTGGTTTGAAACACGGGTTCTTGTATCAAGAAGCATGCTTGGAAACCACTGCAGGGCCCTAATTTTGGGTTCTGCTTTTCATTTTGACCATCTTTCATGCCTGAAAATCCAAACAGCCCTGTCTATTTTTTCTCCTTTGTAAAAGGGTCATGCTACTTGTAGGTAGACTACATAAAAAGTGGTACAGTTTAGCTAATACAAAAGATCCATCGTCCACAAGCCAACAACTTTATTAAGAAGCAAAGTGACTATTTTACCCTTTTGCAATTAGTTTTTACCTCATGGAACGTGGATCTCTAGAACCCAACAGTCAATGGCCTTCACTGCACAACATTTTCTTCGGTCTACTACGGTGTCACATTTTCTTTTTATAAATGAAATTACCATAAACAACATGCATGAAACGGTCGAGAACATAGTTAGGAACTAGGAATCAATAGCCCGTGCTCAACATGGGCACAGTTAATAAAATATTAAATGAATAAAAGTCTTTTTTAGCATTAAAAGAAAGGATCCTTAAAAGAAAATTAGTTTTTTTGGTAATCTAAAAGAAAATTTTTATAGTCCTGAATATTGAGAGATTCCTATTAATAGATAAATCCTTCTTTTAGAAGAGAGTTAGTTCCTTAATGTCGTGTCCAAACTGTAGAAAAAAAAAATACAATTGTTTAACGGAAGATTCAATCTTTTATGCTCAAAAGAGGAAAGAGATTATTGGTCAAAATTTCAATGAACTTTACTTAGTGTTATCTATCGAATTTATCGTCCTTGTTTGAATCATCAACATGGCTGTCCATTGTGAATAATCAGTACCATAATCCATGATATCAGAACCATAACTCATGGTATCTTCTGCAAATCAAGCTATATGGACCCTTTCAATATACATAGAATATCAATTAAAGTGTTCCACTAATCCTCCAAAAATTAAACTGAGTTAAACTATTTATTTTCAACTCAAAAACTAGTTCAAATAAAATAAGTCATCTTCCATCCAAGTAAATAGTGCTTATAAAAAAGTATCTTCTTGTGGCAAGCTTATAAAAGGTAATAAGTGTAAAGAGATAGGTTTAAATGAAGATATTTAGAGGGCTTTTTAGAAATATTGAAGAAACAACTTTGTCGAGGAAGAACAAAAAATGAAATATTGTACATAGATAATCATTTTTAGAAAGGGAGTGACGTTTTTGAAAATATAAATTCTTAGCTTTGGATACCGAATATTAATTATTCCATTATTGTAGTTTAATTTCTTAATAATCATTCCCATTATGATAGCCTAATTCTTTCCAAATAATTACTAATACATAATTTTGTTTTCTAGGTGCGCCAGATAATCGAGTAATTTTTAACCATTAGATATTAGCCTAGTAGATAAATTTTAAAATGTGTAATTGGTTCGCTGATCATGGAAACCTATTAATGAAATAAAAAAATGAACAAAAAAATTTAAATTAGAGGAGACAAAACAAAAAAATTAACCAAACAACATGGTTTTACAAGCCAAAAAAAAAAAATCCAAATAAATAACCAAACAAAAACATAAATATGCTTATTGTTGGGCTAATAAAAAATGAAAAAAAAATGTGTGGAGAAGAAAAAAATAAACCCAACAGGAAAAAAAAATGGCATAAATGAAAAAAATATATCTAATTTAAAATATTATGATGGACGTTGACTGAAATATGTTATGTTTTTCCAATCCAAAAGTGACCAACGGAATAGAAGGACAAAATTGATGAGTCGATGTGTAAATTAATGTCGAAGACCCTATAGTATACATCTCTTCCTTCTCTCATATAAAGCACGTCATTACAGGTTATCCCCGCATTTGATAGCAAACCCGTATGATCATTTAATCGATTCTGATTTGAGCAGATGAGTAGAAACCTAGAGCTATGAAAAAATCATTTTCAACCATGGAGATGAACTTGAGAACCCGTAGGATCATTGAATCGATTTAGTGATACGATCCAACGCATCCCTTGCTTTCCTATTTCCTCTTGTTTCCTAGTTTATCCCTATTTTCCATTTCCTAGTTTATTTATGCTCTATTTAGAAATTTCCTAGTTCTATTTAGAAGTTGCCTTCGTTAGGACTCTTTCTTTTAAAGAGAATTGTTATAAAAGTTGAGAAGTTCATTGAATAAATGAAGCATATGTAAGTTAACTCCATTAAAGGAGCTTGGGAGGTTACGTTTTCTTCATATAAAGCTGTTAATATCTTGCTTGAGAGCAAGGTTCATATCAACTGGTATCAGAGCAATCGATCCAGGATGACTAACAAAGAGAGGATTGATTATCTAGAAAATGGATTGAACGAGTTAAAGGAGACAGTTGCTGGGCTGTCCGCTCAACTGTAGGAAGGCAGTCAACGTGTTATCGCACTCACCGAAATGATGCACCGGATCTTTGGAGATCGACAACATCCATCTACTGCAACAGGCACTAACCATGTACCCAATCATCAGCCAGATCCTACAATCAGATCTGCCCAACCCAAAGGTCTGAGGGTCGACCAGATCACCACTCTTACCCAGGAACGGTTACAAGAAAAATTGTTTTTCTTGAGACGGTCGACTGCACTCTGTAAGTTCGTGAGCCCAAACCTGAAATGACGTTTTGGGTCATAAAAACCCCAAAATCTCCATTTCTCTTTATTCTAAACCTTCCTAAACCCTCTCTAGCTCTCCTTCATCCCTCTAAAACCCCTTTGATTCTTGATTTCTTAAGATCAAAATCCAAACCTTGAAACCCCTTTCTTAAAATTAAACTCTATTCCTTCAAAGAACTAATGGCTTAATAAAGCAAGAGAGGACGGCATTTGGCGGGAATGCATGACGGCGAGCAAAATCCATTATTCATCAACGAACAAGTGAGGCAACAATATAATCGCAAGGGAATCAATCAGGCGGTCACCATGGAATGACATGTTCTCATCAATCACACATATTTGTCGCAAATCTGTGCAACATTTGATGAGGTATATATGATGGATTCCACTTCTTGATTTCAATGGACAAGTTCTTCTCGTACTTGTCCATCATCTTTATTACAACATTCATGTGAATTCTCTTGATCTCGGCCCCGTTGTTTTTAAAAATAATGGTGAGGGGTGTATATATGACCATCACTCCTGATCTAATATCTTCTATCATTGGGATCCCTCGTCCTAGAGAGAGTAGTCCATACCCACCTGCTTTGCCCTTAAAAAACAAGACTCGGATCATGAATGATCTATTCATTGAACCCTTTTATTGGGATGAGAACTCATGAACATCAAAGTCATCCTTTTAAAACCCCTTTACAAAGTAATTTACGTAATCTCTTACAACTTGATTCCCAAATCAGGTCATCGAGATGAGATTAGCTCTATGGCTCTCCCACATCATGCATTGTCTGATGATATCGGTCTCTCTGGACATACCCTATATCATGTAACATCAGATATTGGAGGCCAGTGACTCTCCAGTATCCACTAGGGCCCTCCCTTATAGATATCTGATCACAAGGATTCTCCATCACTTTCCGTTCCTACACTAGAGTTAGATCCTCTTGACTATCCATTTGAACCCATTAACAACTCAACCCTTTCTAAAATGCATCTTGGGAGAGATCCTCGTTCCTCTTCTCAACATAGATCCAGACCTACAACAGGATCTTCCTCATATTCTACTCCTGCTACCCTACAGTCCATTTCAGACCAGATCACCACTCTGACTCAGGAGCTAGGATCTTTTAGAGGATTTGTCACTTCAGGATTTTTGAGGATGGAGGCACGACAACAGAGGATGTTTGCTTTCATGAGGACTCAGTACCCCGACTATCCTACTTCGCTAGCAGAGGATGACTTCAGCGGTGCTTAGGATCATTAAGTCATAGGAGAGCTGGCCGGAGACGAGGTAGACATGATAGAGATTCTCGACGAGGATGATGATGAATAGAGACATCTCATTTAGTTTTCTGGCACAGTTGTTGCTTTGTATCATTTGATGTATTTTCAGTTCTTACCTGATATACACTTTTGTTTGACTGCAAAGAGCTTTCGACTCTTGCAGCATTATGTACTTGCCGTCTTTTCAGTTATCACTATGTTTACCATTTCTTATATTTGATGCCTTTTATTTTGATGCCATGTCTATTTGGTTTCTCTTTTTGTCAATTTATGACAAAATGAGAGATTTTGGGAACAATGGTTCTTAATGATTAATGATGTGGTGGTTTGTTTATAATTGCACTTGATCATAATTGAAAGAAGACTAGGTAAGATAAATTGGTAAAATCAACATTGACAGACTTGGTAAATTTAATTTGGTTATGGTAAAACCATAAATTGTAAAAACTTAAACTCTTTAAAGATTTAACCAGATACTAGGGGGAGTAAAAACTCCATATTTGCCATCTTTGTTTATGATGTGATTGATATGAATTAAACAATTATGTGTTGGTGCCTCTCTCTACGACTTTGTACATTTATTTATGTTGGGAGGGTTAGGCTCATTGTTAGGTAGAGAACCATTGTATATTTTGTCATAGAATTGACAAAGGAGTAGATCGATAAGTATACTCCTTATATTATCAATTCTTGAACAACCCTGGGTATTTATATATGTAATCTCTATTTAGTCAACTGCGAGGACTTAGAGAGTAGGACTCATAGTTAGCAATTCAGGATTCGGCAAAAATGAGGTACGAGAAATGTTCAAGTATAAATCGGATTCAACATTTAGTAATTCGTTTAAAAATTCGGCCAAAAATTCAGAGAACGGTAAAAATGCGATACTGGAATAGTTCGAGTATAATTCGGATTACATATCTTAAATTTCGTTCAAAAATTCGGATGTATAATGCATGTATAAATCGCATCTATTTCATATTTTATAATGGACTTCCAATCTATATCAGCAGCAAACATAGTCAACTCAACATTCATACTACAAAGTATATGCATGTATCCAGTGAAAAATGAAATCTATCCATTAACATTAAAGCTCATAAGCAAAATATTTCAAACAACCAAATACTAAAATATACATTCTAAATGGTCTACATCCATCCATGAAATATATATATATATATATAAATCTAAAAGAAAAACAATCCACATTCATCCCACTTCTAGCGAACTACTTATGAAGAAGATCCGAATAGTTGTTCAAATATGATATCATCAGGATTAGTTGTAGTGCTTTCCACATTTTCAAATTCTTCACGGCCATTATCAATGTATTCAGGAAGTTCCTCTAGCTCTTCAAGATTTATTGGTTTATTATCCTGCTTCACAGGACCTTAAGAATTTGCCTCCATCTTTGTATTCATCCTTATATAGATCAAGTCCTCCAACATATCGGGTGTCAATCTATTTCTTCTCTCTGTTTGGGCAACTTCAAATGCACTCCAATTTCGCTCACATGCTGACGAACTACATGGTTGGCTTAAAATATGAATGACAATCTTTTGAACTAAGGAATTTGACTTCCATTGAGTGATGACCACCATACTCCTACATACATGTAAAAAAATAGCAAATATGTAATATACGTTAAAGAAATAAAAAATAAGATAAATAAATAATAAAATCATTACTTACTAGGGTCATGAGCTGTTTCCATCTGAGGAATTGAAATTTTTGTGAAGATATCTGAACTTCGATTACTGTATTCCATTATTTGTGTAGCAAATTGTCTTTGTTCACTCTCCGTACTAAATATTTTTTCATATAACAAGAGCAGCCCCTTGTTTACATCAAGATTGTCATACTTAATCTTCCCACTAAACATTAACATCGGATTGAGAAAAGCCGCAACTGCATGTACTGTGTGTAAAATATTTCCATCCCTTCTTGAATCAAACAATTCCCATAGCTCCTCATACTTTTCTGGATCACTATCACATCGTTATTTCAATGCCTCCCTTGCCCTTTGCATTGCCTCATACAAATACCCCGTAGTTGATCCCTCACCATCAACTAAATGAAGTACTCTAATAAGAGGCTCTAAAACTAATATTACCTCTTTTCTTTCTGTCAAAAAACTCATTTCTTGAATTATTTTTGTGACTCTCTGTCTAGACTCAGATTTGGAGTAATTCATACCTCTCTACTCAGCTGATGCAACCATCAATCGAAGACCGTCTTCAACTTTTATGATAGATTGAAGCATTAAAAAGTGATCGATATGCAAATCTAGTCTTACAAGGCTTCTTTAATTCCTTACCATCTGTCATAAGCCTCATTAAATTCAAAACCATAGTATACCTGTACATGAAATCAACTATCTCCATGGCTTCATTAAAAACCTTTCGTACCCAAAAAACTTCATTGTAAATATCTTTTAGAAGCAATTGAATTCCATGAGCACCACATCGTGTTTTGAAGATGTGAGGGTATCTTTCAACAATCAATTGACCGGCATTCTCATAGTTTGACGCATTATCTATGATAATTTGTGCAACATTTTCTGCCCTAATCTTTTCAATGGAACGACAAAGTAAATCCCTGAGAAACAAACCAGTTTTTCTTTCCCCCGACTCTTCAAATGATTCTAAGAAAACGGTCCCTTTTGGAGAGTGTGCAACTACATTAATAAAAGAACGTTCTTTCATATCAGTCCAAATGTCCGACATAAGTGTGCATCCCGTTTCAGCCCAAGATTCTTTAACTTTGAAGACATATTCTTCAACTCTGAGCCTAGCTTTTTATATCAACTTCGTGCGGAGAGTTGAGTAAGATCAAGGTACTGAATAACCAACACCATAGTTTGAAAGAACTCTAGCAAATTGTAAAAAATATGGATCTTGAATAACATTAAAAGAAATGTTATTCATGATAATCATGTCAGCAAGTTCGCTATCCACCGACTCTTTATCTTTCTTGCCAAATATTTCTGATACTGTAGTTTGTTGTAAACTTGAATGATCAGTAATATGGTTAGATGATAAATTCATATCTGTAATACCCTGAACCTTTGGTCAAGGGTATTAGTGTAAATCGTCATTACGAGGGTAACTTAGTCAATTCGATAATGCTAACACTTCGTTTTTTCTGTACACCGCATGGTTGGCACTTAACAAAATTTTCAGAACCTAGGTGCTTTTGGAGTATTGGTTTGGGTCTTAACATTTGGTATTAGAGCCAACCCCATGTCATGGGTTCAAGTCATGGGAGGGGCGACCTGAGGAAAAGGCTACCTGGGGGCTCATTCAAAAAAGAGAAAATCGAGGTACTGGGAAAAAAAATACTGGGGGCTCGCTTACAAAAAGTAAGAAAATATGGGTGCCCGGATTCAGGGCGTGACAGCGTGGTATCAGAGCATAACTAGTAGATCATTCTAGGGACCAATGGGAAATGGACCACTAGAAGACTGAGTAAAACTTGATTGTGTACTCGACTAAGTTTGAACTGTATCTAATTTCTTTTGACTTGACTATCTCATTAACCTGACCCTGTTGTACCCTTATCAAGGAAATGGTGGGAGGTGCAGCCAACGCTCAGGGTGAAGCCAATGGTCAGGGTGACCTGAGCGGTGTGTTTCAGGCACTGAGGGACATAGCCCAGGTCATACCGCACCAACATGCCCGAGAGGAGGCACGGGAACAAAGGAGATTAATCCAGGAGTCTGACATGTCCCTGGCAGTGGAACGATTCAGGAGACACAACCCACCTAGCTTCATGGGCACTGCAGACCCCATCGAGGCCGAGGGGTGGCTTAGACAAATCAAGAAGATATTTTGCGTACTGGGGACTGTGGCAGGGATGAAAGTATCACTAGCATCATACATGCTCGAAGGTGAAGCGTCGTACTGGTGGGAGATGATTGGCAGATCGAGGGACGTACAGTTCATGACCTGGATGCAGTTTGAGGGACTCTTCTTGGAGAACTATTTTACAGAGACAGCGAGAGACGCAAAGATCGATGAATTCATGAACCTGACACAGAGGAACATGACCGTCAGCCAGTATGAGGCCAAGTTTGCCGAATTGTCACGTTTTGCAATGGCCCTTGTCGCAGATGAGGCGTCGAAGGCCAAGAGGTTCTTAAAGGGACTCAAGCTCACCATTAGAGGTAAGCTTGCAGCCTTGATGATCCGTGAATATGCAGAAGCCGTTGAAAGGGCTCTACACGTAGAGCAGGACATGGAGGATGCTCAGAGGATATTGGATGCTAAGGGAAAGGGCAGATCAGAGTCACAACAACTCGACCACAAGAGGCAGAAAACCATCGGCTATCAACAATTTAGGCCGGCCACACACACAGGATACCAATCTGGTCTTAGGCACACAGGTCAACCATCAGGACAGTTTCGACAGATCGGACAACCGACAGGACTGATACGACAGGCAGGGAAACCTGTAGGGCACATCTAACAGGGCGGAGCACCATAGGGACAGCCTAGATGTTACGATTGTGGACAGATCGGCCATGTCAGGACCGATTGTCCTCTGCCTAGAGGACGACAGCAGACCTACTTTCCACCAGCACATCCCCGACAGCGGCAGCAGGGTCACCAACAGAATCGATAGGCTCAACCTTTCAGGACCCAGACCTAGGCCCCTCAACAGCCACAACAGAGGCCAGCACCACAGCAACAACGACCGCCGTAACAACAACAATATGGCAACAACCAAGGACAACTGGCTCAGGGATGTGTGTTCGCTTTAGTGGCACCAGACGAAGATGCAACCAACACGGTGGTTGAAGGTACATTATTAATTTACAATTCTTGGGCTAAAATTTTATTTGACACCGGTGCCACACACTCTTTCATGGCTGTATCATTTGCTCTTGCTTTAGGACTAGAATCTGAACCAATGGCTCAATCTCTGTGTAACAACCCTCGTGGGAAAGAGGGTAGAAGTCGACAGGGTATGTCGATCTTGTGTGATTCGAATTGCAGACCAGGAAGTTATCGCGGATCTGGTACTTCTGGGGATTTCTGACTTCGACGTGATCCTTGGCATGGATTGGCTTTCGTCCTATCATGCCACAGTGGATTGCTTCAAGAAGAAGATCTCTTTTAATATCCCAGAGGGTTCAGTCTTCCACTTCTATGGGAGAAGAGGTATTGAGGATAGTATGAGCTACTTGGCGCACGTACTTTGTGAAGAGCTTACGGCCTTGTCGATCGGTGGAGAGGAAGTGGTTCAAGACTTCTCTGACGTCTTCCCAGATGAACTACCAGGACTACAGCCTCAGAGGGAGGTAGAATTTGGGATTGAGGTGTATCCGGGCACAACACCGATATCCATTTCACCATATCGGATGGCCCCGTTAGAAATGAAAGAGTTGAAGGATCAGTTGCAGGAACTCCAGGACAGAGGCTTCATTAGGCCTAGCGTCTCACCATGGGGAGCACCAGTACTATTTGTGAAGAAGAAAGATGGTTCACTACGTCTTTGTGTGGACTACCGACAGTTGAACCGGGTTACCGTGAAGAACCGGTATCCGTTACCGAGGATAGACGACCTCTTTGATCAGTTGAGAGGATCACAATTCTTCTCGAAGATTGACTTGAGATCTGGCTATCACCAATTGAGAGTGAAAGATGAGGATATATTGAAGACGGCATTTCGAACCAGGTATGGGCACTATGAGTTCGTGGTTATGCCTTTTGGACTTACGAACGCACAGGCGGCGTTCATGGATATGATGAACAAAGTGTTTAGGCCCTACCTCGACCAGTTCGTGGTCATATTTGTAGACGACATCTTGATCTATTCGAAGACCCGAGAAGAACACGTAGAGCATCTGCGAATCATACTTCAGACATTAAGAGAACATCAACTATACGCCAAGCGGGACAAATGTTCGTTCTGGTTGAGAGAAGTACAATTTTTGGGCCACGTCATCTCAGCAGCAGGCATATCAGTAGATCCGGCGAAAGTCGAAGCAGTTTCAAACTGGGCAAGACCGAAGACAGTATCGGAGATCCGCAGCTTTCTGGGATTGGCAGGTTACTATCGGAGATTCGTAGAGGGATTCTCAAAGTTAGCTGGACCGATGACCAAGCTGACTAGGAAGGGAGAGAAATTCATATGGACTGAGCAATGCGAGGAATCTTTTCAAGAGTTGAAGAAACGACTGACGTCGGCACCAGTATTAGTCATTCCATCGAGTGACGTAGGCTACATGATCTACAGCGATGCATCACTGAAGGGACTTGGTTGCGTACTCATGCAACAAGGCAAGGTGGTGGCCTATGGGTCTAGGCAATTGAAAGTTCACGAGCAAAACTATCCTACACATGATCTGGAGCTAGTAGCAATCGTGTTCGCGCTAAAGATCTGGAGACACTATTTGTACGGAGAAACATTTGAAGTATACTCAGATCATAAAAGCCTCAAGTACATCTTCACGCAGAAGGAGCTCAATCTGAGACAACGATGATGGATGGAATTTTTAAAGGACTACGACTTTGCACTACATTACCATCCAGGGAAGGCCAACGTGGTAGCAGACGCACTGATCAAGAAATCCCAGGGGACTGTGGCGAGTATGGCAGTTCAGCGATGGCAGTGGATGGACACGTTGGAGGATTATGACCTTCAAGTTAAGAGATGGGAGGATAGAGCATGCCTTTTTAACTTGGTTGCACAGCCGACGATCATACCCAGAATCATCGAGGCCCAGAGAAGGGATCCAGAGTTAGAGAAACTACGAGCAGAGATTGTCAGTGGTGACAGGCTAGAGGACTGGGCGGTACATGAAGATGGCAGCTTACGATTCCGCGGGCGATTATGCGTGCTAGATGATTCCACCTTACGAACTGACATTCTTGCAGAAGCGCACCGCTCAAAGTTCACCATACACCCAGGAGCTACAAAGATGTACAAAGACCTGAAGAGACAATATTGGTGGAGAGGGATGAAGAAAGACGTGGCAACATTTGTTTCAAAATGTCTCACTTGCCAACAAGTGAAAGCTGAACATCAGCGGCCAGCGGGGTTGTTACAACCCTTACCAGTGGCAGAGTGGAAGTGGGAACATATCACCATGGACTTCGTGGTTGGACTATCGAAGACCCATCGTGGACTTGATGCAGTTTGCGTAATAGTGGACAGACTAACTAAGTCTGCTCACTTTTTGGCGATGAAGACAATAGACAACGTGCCAGCCTTGGCACAACTTTACATGCGAGAGATCGTCAAACTTCACGGTATTCCACTATCAATTGTGTCAGATCGAGACCCACGATTCACATCTCGCTTCTGGCAGAGTCTACAAACAACATTGGGGACCCAATTGAAGCTCCCCAGACCGACGGACAGTCAGAGCGTACTATACAGATCCTAGAGGACATGCTTAGAGCTTGTGCGTTGGATTTCAAAGGCAGTTGGAGCGAGCACCTACCGTTGGCAGAATTCGCATACAACAACAGTTATCAGGCGAGCACTGGAATGGCACCGTTCGAGGCCCTATACGGACGACCATGCAGATCACCCCTACGTTGGGTAGAGGTTGGAGAACACACCTTATCAGGACCTGAGATTGTTCAGGAGACCACAGCGAAGGTGAAGATCATCAGAGATAGACTTTTAGCTGCACAGAGTCGACAAAAGAGCTATGCAGACAAGCGTAGGAGACCCTTAGTGTTCCAGGTGGGAGATCGCGTATTTCTGAAGGTGACACCAAGGAAGGGAGCCATTCGTTTTGGCAAGAAGGGAAAACTGGCACCTCGATACATTGGACCATTCGAGATCTTGAGGAGAGCGGGCGAGGTCGCGTACCAGCTTGCGCTACCACCACAGCTCTCAGGGATACACGATGTTTTCCACATCTCTTTGTTGCGCAAGTACGAACCAGACCCTACCCATGTCATTGAATGGCAAGAACTACAGCTACGGGAGGATGCAGCCTACGAGGAGCGGCCAATACGTATCTTGGATACGAAGGACCAGGTGCTACGTACCAAGACGATCAAATTGGTCAAGGTACAATGGCAACATCATGACCTGGAAGAGGCGACTTGGGAATTGGAGTCTGGGATACGGGAGAAGTATCCAAACCTCTTCGTTACTACTGGTAAGTACTAATTTCGCAGACGAAATTTCTTTTAAGGGTGGTAGGTTGTAATATCCTGAACCTTTGGTCAAGGGTATTAGTGTAAATCGTCATTACGAGGGTAACTTAGTCAATTCGATAATGCTAACACTTCGTTTTTTCTGTACACCGCATGGTTGGCACTTAACAAAATTTTCAGAACCTAGGTGCTTTTGGAGTATTGGTTTGGGTCTTAACATTTGGTATTAGAGCCAACCCCATGTCATGGGTTCAAGTCATGGGAGGGGCGACCTGAGGAAAAGGCTACCTGGGGGCTCGTTCAAAAAAGAGAAAATCGAGGTATCGGGAAAAAAAATACCAGGGGCTCGCTTACAAAAAGTGAGAAAATATGGGTGCCCGGATTCGGGGCGTGACAATATCTATTGAAGATGACGTGGTCTTACCTCTCTTGTTAGAGGTCTCATTAGTCTTAATAGCTAGGAGAGCCGAAGCTTGAACATCATCAGATACACGAGGACAACCTACGATATCCCACTCTGCTTGTCCGGACAAGTGAGATTTCAAATGTGCTACTCCCCCGGAATATTGCTTATTGCAAAATTTACAAATAAATCATCCTTTCAAATCTTCGGCATATTCCTAAAATTTCTCTCTGTCTTACCATTGCACCTTTTTTTTCTACATATAATCAAGAAAGAAAACACATTCATTCACAAACATATAAAAAAAACACAAAACATAATATATAAAACTTAGCATTCTAAAAGGAAAATGATTGGTTATCTCTAGCTATTGTTTGATCTGAGTACCCCAAATAATGGTCGAATCCTACAGATAAAAATCAATTTATGAAATAACTCAAATCCAACATTTAGAAGACACCAATCAAACTGATTTTTGGACTGTAGGTCCACTTAGGGATCGGCCAAACATCTGTATGGTCAATGGTTTCCAAGAATGTGTCCCATGGATCATATAACTGTCATTGAGTATTTTTGCTCAAAAGACATCTTTCAGTAAAAATGGACTCACTCCCACCGTCCCACGTGGAATACTCCACTGACCAAATTATGTTTAGTTGACCTCTTGGTGGACCTACAAATAAAAAATTAAATGGATTGGTGATTTATAGCCATTGGATCTGGTGGCCAAAAATTGCTTGAAACAAAGTTAGAAGTGACCCATGAAAAATACTTGAATCCAATCTAATGGCTGATTTTAGTCATAGTGACTTTGGATGCAGTCTATGCAAGGACTCTCGTGGCCTTACATAACTCATTTTTTTGGGCCTATTAACCACATGGATGTTTTTCCCACCTCTTGATGTATTTACAAACATCAAATCAACTTGATTGATAATTTTTAGCCGCTGGATTAAGTACCCAAAAAATAATGTAAAAAACACGATTGAATCCAATGGCTAGAATCAATCCTAACTAAGTGCGAACCACATGTATGTTTAGTAAACTTCTTGGTGTATATACAAACCAAAAATCAGCTTGATTGATAATTTCTAGCCGTTGGATTAAGCATCCAAAAAAATTGTAAAAAACATGCTTGAATCCAATGGCTAGAATCAATCCTAAAAATATATACGCACCTCTCTCTCTCTCTCTCTCTCTCTCTCACTTTGCCTCCATTTTCATGTGTTACAGTAAGAATGAAGTCTGTAACTCATATGACTTACTGGTGAATTACGCCTGATGTGGTGAGTGTGGACTTTGGAGATGACAACACCAGTTGAAGGAGAAGATGGTGATCGGCTGGGGTGGAGACTGGGGGAACGGAGACCACCGCTACCGGCCAGAGTGGTGAATGGATTGGATTGTGGAGAGTGAAGAGAGTCTGGAGTTTGGATCTGGATGACTATGGCCTCAGGTGAAGATCGATTGAAGAAAACAAGAAGGCCGATTGATCAAACAAGATGACAACTCCAGCAACTACTGGAGAGTGAATGACCGAAGTGGAGACTGGATAGAAACCTCTGCAACCAGCCTATTAAATTTAAATAAGAAGAAGAAAAGGTTCGGGATGAGAAGTTTTCTCTTTTTAGAAGTCAAAAAGTTTTTCCCTTTTAGAAGTGGTAGAAGTTACCCTTTGTATTTTAGTTAGTGTTGTCTTTGTAAAAAGAAAAGAGAACTTCTAATAAACAATTAAAAAGTATGAATGAAAAAGACAAAGTTTGTCAGTCTTGCACCGTTTCTTTAAGCTGGACAATTCAAATTCATGAATTATCCGTAAATTAGTAGAATAATAGCAATAATTTGCGAATACATCTGTATGATTGAATAGTGCGACGTTTGATTCGATTTTCATTTACTCCGTACGGGTTCGCGAATGATTCCCGAATCATTCGCGAACTTACTAACTATGGTGGGACTCGATAATTCAGAGATTGCTTATTAGGCGATCCCTGATGCGCAACGGGAACTTGAGTTCATGGACTTGGGAAAACCATCAGAAGTCCACTTGGACATAATTGGATCCCCTAACATATCATGAGAAACCCCCATCAGTAGAAATCCTAAATGTACATGCAAAACCATTAGAGGGGTCGACTAGACTTTAAGACGGGGTGACCAGAGGGAAATGAGCCCCCAATCGACCGGTCTAAGGGACGAGGTGCCCGCTCAGACCGGTGACCGGTCTATCTTGGGATTCCTCAAATCAAGAGCGCGCATTGCCTCTTCCCTTCGATTATAAATGCCCATCCCCTCTACCCTTCATACTTACCAATTCACTTAGCCTTCTCTTGAGTTCTTAATCTTCGAGAAAATTGTTATTGCTCCATTACTTTCTTGCTTGCTTCGTTGGTTCTGGTTGCTACCCTCTATGGGAGATCAATTTTGGTAGTCTGCACTCTTTAACTGTAGAGCAATTCGGTGATTGGTCTAAGCTGCTGTTCTAGTGGGAGCTTCACTTGAGCTTCAACGACATCAAAGCTATGCTCCTGCTTAATTAATTTCGGTTGAGAGGTATCTTTGTTTTGTTGGAGCTTTTTCTTTAGAAATGCTCCCCATATTGATTCTATTCATCTATACTATTATCCTGCTTGAGTCAAGAGAGATTTTGATTGAGCTGGAGTTTGGTTACGGTCTTACTCTGTCCATATCGACTGCGATCGAGACCGGTTCCTTTACCTTATTCAATATTGTAAGGTTTCTTAGATATTGAATTAAAAATGTGCTATGCTTAGTTGAGCTATTTGGAGAGTAGACGTAGGTGTTGATACACCGAACCACTATAATTCTTGTATTGTAGATTGTTGTCAGTACCTATTAGTCGATTTATTTGTTTAAACATATTAGTAATCAACTTAGGTTGATTTTTAATAGACCTATTCATTCCCCCTCTAAATCCTCGATCTTGTATCAATATGAAGGGAACTTCATATTGATGATGATACAATTTTTTATAGTAGCATGTCAATTTTGGACTATGATCGATAATTTTTAGTTTCTTTTGTCATGAAGACTCAGTCTGTTCGTATCCATCCAAACCATATATATAAATGGTGCGGGTTTGTTTGAGTTCAATCTAAGAGTTGGCCTCAACATCAGGACGGGACAACCATGGGTGTGAAAATATATACCTCTATGTTTATCTTTTTTTAATGAAATTAATTATAAAATGAGATTCGAATCCTTTATTCCAAGGAGTTGGGTAACTTACCCTACCTCCGACATCTCCTTGTTTGCCACGTACCCTATGTTTCATAAACCGAAAAACAAAAAACAAAATTAAAAACTGGATTTAAAGTGGACATGTCGTATAGGATCGGATCATGACTCCTAGAACAAAATTCAATAGAAATATTCACTACAAGAAAATTGGCTTATAGCGACGGTTTTTTACCGACGTCCAAATATAACCGTCGGTATTGGTCATTATAGCGACGGTCACAAGTCTGACTGCCTCTAAAAACAATGTCCAGGAACGCGGGAGAAGTTGGAGGGAAATTTTGGGGTTTATAGCGACGTTTTTTAATTTGACCGTCGGTATAAAAGGATTTTACCGACGGCCAGGTACTTGACCGTCGGTAAAAACCTTTTATACCGACGATGACATGGCCGTCGGTAAACTACTTAGTATAAATAAAAAAAAGGCCCTCCCATTCCATTCGCGCCAAACCCCTCTCCTCCTCCTCCTCCCAAGTCCCAAACCCCTCTCCTCCTAAAACCCTTTGGCTTGCTTCTTCGAGCGTCGCCGTCGGTGTCGCTGTTGGTACCACCGCCACTGCTATCTCCGCCGCATACAGCCGCTGCTACCACCGCCCATCCCGCCGCACATTGCTACTACTGGTGCTGTTGCTTCTCCAGTACGTATTCTCCTCCCTCTCCCTCTCCCTCTCCCTCTTTCAACCCTTTGGGTCTTTATACCCTAAATAATGGTCAGTAATTCTCGAAATCCATGGGGGCTCCGTTGATAGCCCTAAAATCCGTTAGAGGACACAATAAGGGAGCCACATGGCACACTCTTAGAGGACTCTGACCATATGGATGTTTGGCCAATCCATATAGGTCGACCTACAAACCAAAAATCAATCTGATTATAGTGATATCTAGGCATTGAATTGGTTTTATTTTCATGGGTTGATCTCAACTAGTCAGAATTTGAGCAGTATTTTTTGATTTTTGGTTTCTAGGTTCACCTAGGGATTAGCCAAACATCCATAGGTTGACCTACAAATCAAAATTTAGTCTGATTAGTGATTTCTAGGGTGTTGAATTGGACTTATTTTCATGTGTTGATCTCAACTAGTTGGAATTTGAGTATATTCAGGCAGATTTTTGGTTTCTAGGTCCACATAGGGATTAGCCAAACATCCATAGATTGAATTACAAACAAAAAATCAGTCTGATTAGTGATTTCTAGTCGTTGAATTGGACTTATTTTCATGGGTTGATCTCTTTTTTCAGTCTGATTTTTGGTTTGTAGATCCACCTAGGGATTAGCCAAACATCTATATGGTCAGGGTCCTCTAATAGTATGCCACGTGGCTCCCTATTGTGCCCTGTAACGGATCCTGTCATTTTAGGGCTTTTGATGATTGCAATTGAGAAGACATATTTCAATCATGTGAGAAAATAAAGGCGTATTTCAGGTGGAAATGAATTCTCACCCATCTAGATGGGAAATGAATTTTGGGCTTAGTAGGGAAAATTATCTAGATTTAAATGGTTTATTAGGGAAAATTATACAAATTTAAAATGGCTGTCTAACGATGGACAGTTGTGTTTTCCCAAGGAAAATGATATTTTCCCACTGCGTTTGGGATGACCAAATTCTAGAAATTATATTTCTAATTCAGTGATTTTCCCGGAATTAGAAGTTTTAGGGGGAGAAGAAACTTCTAATTAAACTTCTAATTCTTGGAATTCTATTTCCGGGCGAGAAATTTAAAGGAATTTTTATCGGGCTCCAACTCTCACACTCATCCCTAGGTGGACCTATAAATAAAAAATCAATAAGATTAGTTATTTGAAACAGTTGGATTGGTGTATTTTTTTTTAGTTGATTCTTAAGTGTGTGATGTCTAGCGTTATTTGGAGTACTTAGATCCAAAGGTTAGAAAATTTTAATCAGCCTGATTTTTAGCATGTAGGTCCACCTACGGATGGGACAAACATCCATATGGTCTGTGGTCTCTCCTAATGTGCCACGTGGCTCATATTATGGTCCATCATCAATGGATTACAAATTTGTAACCGTTTGATTGATGTCTTTTATGGGTTGATTCTTAACCGTGGGATATATAAAATTAGTTGGGGGGTACAAAGATCCAAGTTGAGAGATAACTAATCAGCCTGATTTTAGTTTGTAAGTCCACCTAGGGATGTATCTAACCGTTGGATTGGTGTCTTTTATGGGTTGATTTTTAACCGTTGGATTTCTATCATTAGTTGGGTTACGAAGATCCAAAGCTTATACATAACCAACCAACCTTATTTTTAGTATGTAGGTACACCTAGGGTTGGGATAAATATCTATACGGTATTAGTGATTTATAACCATTGGATTCGTGTCTCTTATGGGTTGATTTTGAACTATGAGATATCTACCATTATTTGGGGTACTCAAATCTAAGGATTAGAAATAACTAAACAACCTGATTTTTAGTATGTAGGTCCACCTAGGGATGGGATAAACATCACTACGGTCTATTGTCTCTAATAATGTGCCATCAGATCCTTAGGCGTGTTTGATTACACAGAAATTCTTTCTAGAAAATATATCTGGGAAATGCCTTAAATGACTGATTGATTGGTCCCAAAAAATAATCTATGTAGGGCAACGAGTATCCTCTACATCGACTGTACCAGGGTCCTGTGCAGCTAAATTATCGAGAATAGGACTCTCGTGACCCTACATAAATTATTTTTGGGCCTAATGACTGTGGATGTTCAGCCCACCTATTGGTGGATAAACACACTAAAAATCAGCTTGAATGATGATTTTTACCCATTGTATTTACTACTCCAAAAACATGGTTGAATCCAACGGCTAGAATCAGACCTAAAAAGTTAGGTTTGTATATCCAACAAGGGGATGTGCTAAACATCCATGTGGTTGGTGGGCTGGGGCCTTCTCCCACTTGGGGCTTTTTGGGTCTGCCTTCATTGGCCTTATGGTAGAGATGGCCCAAACGCCCCCCTAGCGGGCTAAGAATGCCTTTCATACCCTACTAATTTAGATTTTTTATTTGAGCTATAGAACATGATGTTTGATTTTAAAACCAATTGCTTTCTACTTATTGAAATTTAATAATGCTCACATCTCATAGGATTATGATCTACATTCTTATAGCATATGATCGACATATCTTGTTCATTTATGATTTACTATATCTTGCTCATTTATGATTTACCGTATCGCGTTCATTATTTTGTGGAAATATGTCGATGATCTCAAGGGTGGACTATCATTTCTTTTTTTGACTGAATATCCTTTATTGTTAGCATAGTTTGGTTGATAAATTTTCTTAAGTTAATGTTGTATATTATGTGAATGGTGCATATACATACATAATGCACATACATGTATTGAACCTTAGATCTCCCGTTCGAGAATCACTGTGTGACAATTTTGTGTCTTATTACTTTTTGGGACATTAGTTGTAAACTATGACATTTGGTTCTCATTTCGGACTAAATTCAAGTAAACAACATTTTTGTCTTAATTGTGATGAGATTCTAAAATTGTCTGTTGTTGATTCTTGAATTGTCCCTTTCGGACAGTTTGGGAATGTATAATCTCTGGTATAGTCAATAGTTAAAGTATTTATTTCTATTTGAAGGACAGTTTCAGCGAGCATTCCTCTTGTTCTCTGGGTACATAATTAGACAAGGTAGCATGTTTGCCCTAGCCTAAATCGTGTACTTGGAAAACTATGGGGAAATGCTACCGAAATTTTCCTTTAAATGGAAATAAGCACTTGGTTATTGAGTGTAACGGAGATTATGCATTCCTGAATGGGATAGGATCAACTCACCCATTAGAGAGGAGATAGGATGCATGATACATGTGCATTTGAGTTATGTATGACAATGTGTTTAATTTTGGTCGAAGGTAATATCGCTTTGAAGGAGATATGCCGATAGATAAAAGTTGGATTGGCGCATTGCAGTAAAAACACAACCAAGAGACACGTATGATATGGAGTCGATCGAGGATCCAGAAGATGAGCCTTTCCAAATAAATGAGCCTGGGATGTACCAAGATCCTATGGATTCCAATGATGATGTCACTTGGGTCAGGGATGATGTTGACGGAGTTGTTGTTGAAGCTTATGGAGTAGATCAAGCTTTCATTGATGATGATGATGATTAGATGTAATTTTGATTTTTTTGTTTTAATTTTCTTCTTGTAAGATGTTTGATTATTTAAATTGATGTTTATGCTTCTACATTGACCTAATATTATTCATGCAGGAAGTTAGAATATAAAATGCCTCGACGTGACAAGTCTAGGCGTATTCCACCAGTCCCATTGACGTCGGCGACCCCATCGATGGCGGCGGTGACTTTGTCGGTCCCATTGACGTCGGCAACCCCATCGGCGGCGGCGACGTCGTCGGCCCCGTCAACCTCGACGACCCCATCATCTTCACAGGGGGCGAATCCCCCACAGTCGACGCCTGGTAGTTCTGGTATGATAAGTTGCTCATTATTATTATTTAAAGTTATAATCTGTATACTCGTTGACATGTTTGTGTTTAATTTTTTAAATAGCTTCTACCAGCGTTCGTAGGAGAGGGCCCACCCGAGGCGTGGGTAATTTTGGAATGGAATATGGTCAGAAAATGCAGCTAGAATGGAATGACAAAGGCCAACCAGTAACTGCAACAGGTGGCTCATTTGGGCATTTATTGGGCACGACTATTAGGTATTCTGGTCACGCCACATTGCAGGCCAAGAGATGGGCTGGCATTCCTACCCATGCAAATGATAGGATGTGGGAAGGAATAAAAGTAAAATCATCTTAATATATGTGTTTCACATTTAGTAGAGGACGTGATTTACTTAATATAATTTTTTTTTCACATTTACTTAATATAACTTTTCAGGCAAAAGTTGATATCACCGACGAGCATAGACCGTGGGTCATGCAGAGTATGGGAGTCAAATACAAAGAGTGGAAGAGTGATTTGAAAAAAAATTATGACGCGATGGATACTCATGAGCGTCGACTGCAAAATAAACCCATAGGCATCAGCGATGAGGATTGGGCCTTTCTTGTTACATACTGGAGTAGTAATGAGTTCAAGGTATTTAAAACATAAAATTTTATCCATATTTTTTGAGTCAAACAATTATTGTAATATCATTGAATTTGTGCTGGCTTTATCAACACAAAATAAGGCAAATCGCAGTAAACAAACAATGAAACATACTGGGGGGACGAAAAGTTTTGCCCGACATAGAGAAGAAGAAGTGCGTATATGGTTTCATCCATTCATTTTTTTATATAGTTTCATCCATTCATTTTTTTTATATGGTTTCATCCACTCACTTTTTTTTAAGTCACAATAACATATAACTATCTAACAATTTGTATATTTTCTTTAATGATAGGCTCGAAGTAGGAAAGACGGTACTACACCGACACAAATCGACTTATTCTTCCGTACCCATATTAAAAAAGATGGGTCACCAGTTGATTCTACATCTGCTGAGATCATGGTATGTAAAATGTCTACTTGATCATAGAAATATAATTGTCTTCTACTCATTTATTTGCTTTGAATGCAGTCAAAATTTCGAGAGCTTTCACAGAGTCAGATGTCACAGAGTGGGGACTCCTCTACTCCCATACTCACACCTGATGATATCTATGCCATTGTGATGCCCCCAGAGCGACATGGTCGGGTACGCGGTTACGGCTTAGGCCCGACGCCTACCACAATCTTTGGCTCATCATCCCGCTCATCCAGTTCTAGTTATACGAATCTTCAAAATAAGATGACGGAAATGCGACAATCAAATATGCAACTTCAAGAGCAAATGAAGCAGATGCAGCAGTAGATGGAGCAGCAGATGCAACAACAAATGCAACAGCAAATGCAACAACAAATACAACAGCAAATGCAAGAGTTTATTCACTCTATGCAACACCCCAACATTCTGTCTCCTAACCAAGATCAGGATTAGGTATGTCCACATTCTTCTTTCAGGATTATTGCATTTAACTACTTTATGTTATACGTTTAGGAATGTGAGAAAACAAATGCGTTGAAAGAAATGGAGTCGAAATACGAGGTCTGGTTGGAAAACTGTAGTCAGTAGTAGGTTTAGGCATTAGAGACTTAGAAATGAAGTCGATTTCCGGAGATCGATGTCCAAATCGGGCAAACGAGGTCCGAATCACTCGAAACCTCCTCCAACACTTCAAACATGTCGAACCAAATGCGTTAAAAGAAATGAGTCAAAATCTGAGGTCTGGTTGGAAAACTGTAGTCAGTTATAGGTTTAGGGATATTAGACTTAGAAATGAAGTCGATTTCGGGATGTCGATGTCCAAATCGGGCAAACGAGGTCCGAATCACTCGAAACCTCCTCCAACACTTCAAACATGTTGAAACAAATGCGTTGGAAGAAACAGAGTCAAAATACGAGGTCTGGTTGAAAAACTGTAGTCAGTAGTAGGTTTAGGCATTAGAGACTTAGAAATGAAGTCGATTTCTGGAGGTCGACGTCCAAATCGGGCAAACGAGGTCCGAATCACTTGAAACCTCTTCCAACACTTCAAACATGTTGAAACAAATGCGTTGGAAGAAACGGAGTCAAAATCTGAGGTCCGGTTGAAAAATTGTAGTCAGTTATAAGTTTAGGGATTTTAGACTTAGAAATGAAGTCAATTTCGGGAAGTCGACGTTCAAATCGGGCAAACGAGGTCCGAATCACTCGAAACTTCTTCCAACACTTCAAACATGTCGAAACAAATGTGTTGGAAGAAACGGAGTCAAAATTTGAGGTCCGGTTGGAAAACTGTAGTCAGTAGTAGGTTTAGGCATTTGAGACTTAAAATGAAGTCGATTTCGGGAGGTCGACGTCCAAATCGGGCAAACGAGGTCCGAATCACTCGAAACCTCCTCCAACACTTCAAACATGTTGAAACAAATGCGTTGGAAGAAACAGAGTCAAAATACGAGGTCTGGTTGGAAAACTATAGTTAGTAGTAGGTTTAGGCATTAGAGACTTAGAAATGAAGTCGATTTCTGGAGGTCGACGTCCAAATCGGGCAAACGAGGTCCGAATCACTTGAAACCTCTTCCAACACTTTAAACATGTTGAAACAAATGCGTTGGAAGAAACGGAGTCAAAATCTGAGGTCTGGTTGGAAAACTGTAGTCAGTTATAGGTTTAGGGATTTTAGACTTAAAAATGAAGTCGATTTCGGGACGTCGACGTCCAAATCGGGCAAACGAGGTCCGAATCACTCGAAACCTCTTCCAACACTTCAAACATGTCGAAACAAATGCGTTAAAAGAAACGGAGTCAAAATCTGAGGTCTGGTTGGAAAACTGTAGTCAGTTATAGGTTTAGGGATTTTAGACTTAGAAATGAAATCAATTTCGGGACGTCGACGTCTAAATCGGGCAAACGAGGTCCGAATCACTCGAAACTTCTTCCAACACTTCAAACATGCGAAACAAATGTGTTGGAAGAAACGAAGTCAAAATTTGAGGTCCGGTTAGAAAACTGTAGTCAGTAGTAGGTTTAGGCATTTGAGACTTAGAATGAAATCGATTTCGGGAGGTCGACATCCAAATCGGGCAAACGAGGTCTGAATCACTCGAAACCTCTTCCAACACTTCAAACATGTTGAAACAAATATGTTGAAAGAAACAGAGTCAAAATCCGAAGTCTGATTGGAAAACTGTAGTCAGTTGTAGGTTTGGGAATTTAATACTTAGAAGTGAATTCTATTTCGGGACCTCGCCGTCTAAATGGGGCAAACGAGGTCCGAATGACCCGAAACCTCTTTCAAAACTTCAAATGTGTCGAAACAAATGTGTTTGAAGAAACGGAGTCAAAATCCGAGGTCCGATTGGAAAACTAGAGTCAGTAGTAAGTTTAGGGATTTGAGACTTAGAAGTAAAGTCTATTTCGGGAGGTCGACGTCCAAATCGGGCAAACGACGTCCGAATCACTCAAAATCTCTTCCAACACTTCAAACATGTCGAAATAAATGTGTTGAAAAAAAAATAATCAAAATTCGAGGTTCTTGGAAAACTGTCATCAATATTAGGTAAAGGCATTTTAGTTTGTATTTTCCATTTTCTTTTAATTGACTCTTAACATTTCATATTCTAATCATTTTATTATTGTTTTGTAGGGATGGCATGCTGATTGGTCTGTCTTGATGCTGATTGGTTTGGCTAGATGCTGATTCGTTCGATTTCTTCTACCAGTGTTTCTTTTATTGTTTGGAACTACAAGTTTGAATTCAGAACAATCAATATTGTAAAAAAAATTTAGATATTTGATACATGTTTTCATTGAAATGAAGCATGTCTTACATGTTATAAATAGATGTTCAATATTATATATATAGGATATATATATATATATATATACAATAGGTACTACTTGTTACAGGATATATATATACAGGTTATTGTATTTAAAAAAAAAAAAAAAAACTAATGAAATTCAAAACCATTACCGACGGTCACTGACCGTCGGTAAAGAGGGCATATACCGACGGTCAGAGCAATAACCGTCGGTAAAGATGGCATATACCGACGGTCAAATCAATAACCGTCGGTATAGGGGGTTTATAGAGACGGGGTTAGGACGTCGGTAAAAGATATACGTCGTCGGTATATGTGATCTTACACTACCAAAAAATTGTTGAGGGAAGACCTTTAGCGACAGTCGTTGTAGAAATAACCGTCGGTAAAAACCTTACCGACGAATGTTTTACCGACGCATACCGACGGTCAGTATAGCCGTCGGTAAAAGTTTTACCGACGCTATTTAGTCTTTTACCGACGGGCTCCAGCCGTCGGTAAAACCCTTTTTTGTAGTAGTGATTTAGATATTATATTCTAGGGTGTTGGGGTTAACTTACTCAACTCGAAGTAGAACTGTAGAACTAATTAGCTGACCGCTGCCAGTTATCAAAGTTGATGACCGCGCACAATATGATCCATGTGGCACATTCTTGGAGGACGCTGACCATGTGGATGTTTGGCTAATCAGCCTGATTAGATATTTCAAACCTTTTGATCTTTGTACCCCAAATCATGGTTTAAAATAACGCCGTTTTAACAGTTTTAACGGCCGTTAAAAGGGTAACACCCAAAGCCTGTTATGTTAAGAACCGTTTTGACGCTTAGAAAATAACTCCCATATTTTTTTTTAATGGCCATTTAAATGAAAATAACGGCTGTTATTTTCTGAAAAATTTTATGGAAAAAGGCTGATATTTCTGTTATTTTCGTTTTGGAAAATTTGAATTTCAGCGCCATTTTTTCCATTAAATTCTCTTCTTTTTTTTTCTATTTTTTTATCCATTTTTGCCCGTCCATTACAAGTCGTTTTCACAGTACTGTAACGCCCCCTGTCCGTTATACAGTTAAACCCGCCTCTTTTAAACCTTGCCTCAAATAATGGTAACTATTGCTCAAATCAAGGTTTAAAGGAGGCTGTTTTAACGGTTTAACGCAATGTTTTTATACCCGGACCGGTCATTGAACCGGTCAAGGGACTGGGTCACTGGGTCACCTATTCAACCGCCGGGTCGACTGGGTCAACCTGCCACATGGCAACTCTTTGGGGCCACTTGTGGCCCATGAATGTTTTGCCCATTCCATGGTGGACCACCCTAGGTCACTAGTTCAACCCGTGTCCGGATCAGCCGGGTCACCGGTTCAACCGTCCGGGTCGAGTGGGTTACCGGAATTAGAATGGTTTTTTCATATATTGTTGGGTCGGGATCAACTCAACCCGGTTTTGTGACCGGGTCACCGGGTTACCGGTTCAACCGGCTGGGCCGGGCTGGGTTTAATAACATTTTTAACGGAATGGGGGGGACCTTACGGTTTAAACCGTTAAAATGGATTGAACGGCCAGGGGGAAAAATGGAAAAAATGGATTTTAACCGAAAAAAAAGAAAAAATGGCGCTGATATTCAAAATTTGAATGTTTAGCCTACCTCACGTCAGAGAATTTAGCATTTGTTTTAGGATTCATTCTAGACGTTAGATTCAAGAAGCCGTTAGATAAGGAAAGAGATTTGACTGGGCATCTGATCCCAAGAAGTGTAATTCAAATAAAACGGCCTAATCTTTATGTTTCAAAAGGATATAAAAGAGGACCGTTCGATGTTGATCCAACATCTTGTCTTCTTCTCCTTCTCTCAATTTCTTGCATTATTCTCTCTTCTTTCTCTCCCAGTCTCTTGATTTCTATATCTTAAAACCCATTCAAGAAACAAAGCCATGGTAAAAGAAATGTATAGTTCGCAGAGAAAGAAGCATGATGGTTCCTCAAGCAGTGAAGAATTTGATGGCGATCGACTTGCTCTTTCCTTATCTCCCCCTTCAACAAGATGACCCTTCAAACCTCCTCCTCCTCCACCCCCTCCCCCACCATCACCACCACAATCGCTATCTCCACCACCACCTTTCTTCCATCTGCTCACTTCTATTTCTGGTGCTTCATTATCTAATGCACCTACGCAGGGTCCTCGAGGTTGAAAGAGCGATATTCTGCCGGTTCCGTTTCCATGGGCCACTGATCACCGTGCCACTGTTTATAGCCTGGATTATATCTTATCCATGGGCATACGGAGCATACCAGGTGAAGTTGAGTGCAAGAAGTGCAAGAACCGGATCTCAATTGAGTTTGAACCGGAAAGAAAGTTCATCGAGATTTGGTATTTCAATCATGGTAAACAACAGCACCCTGCTGTACGCATTGCCATCAACCAATCAATTGGCTTTTCTTGCTCTTGGGCCAAATGCTTGGTTGTTGCAGCCTTGAACAATTGAAGTACTTCTGCAAGCACACCAAGAATCATGGTACGGGTACAAAGGATCTACTGCTTTTTCTTACCTATCTTGGCCTTGCAAACATCTCGATCATTCAGGACCGTTTGATCGTTGATATACTATCTTGTGTTCTTGATAGCATTTTTTTTTCTGTTTTGGTTTGAGTAGGAAAAGGGGAGAAATCTAGTATATATGCATACTATACGTTTGTAAACATTCGTATCCACCGTTGAATGCTCATTGAAAAACTACCTGTTTTCTCGTACAATTCCTGTCCAATACTTACCTGAGAATGGAAGTTGGAAGAAGCTACTATCCCTACTTGTGCACCAAGCATGGTTCACATGTGGGAATGTGGTGTCTTGGAACCAGTTTGTGGTGGGTTCAGTTTAGGTGGACCTGGCTGTTGATCCTTCCTGTGCAACTATTGCATTTTTTTGAACTGTTAGAAATGGAAAATACTATAGATTGGATGGCGATGTTCAAGTCGACATTTAACCGGTGATATCTACTAGGCAACACCCATCTGATAGTGAGTCCCAGCTTCCCACTCACCATGACCTTGTGCCATGTATGCGTTTTCCTCCATATTTTATCAATGTGTTTTAGCAGCAACTAATGTTTAGTACACATTGTTTTTGCAGGATGAGAAGGATAAGAAAATTGAGGATCTACTCGATGAGCTGCATCATGAGAGAACGATCCGCTACCTTTCGAGAACAGCTACATTTGGTTTTGAATGATATCGAGGACCATGCTGAACACATATCGATAAGAGTTGAAGACAGTGTTAACAATATGCGAGAAATTGAGCCACAATCGTCTTACGCGTACTAGTATCAAATAGATCAAATGGTCGTATGGTTGTGTACATGTAGAATTATTATATGATCTTCATGTTTATCGTATGTGATACGAGCTGCTCGTTGTCCACCGTTCTTTTCAGTTTGATGGGGATCTGAGCAATGGTCCGATGATTAGATATGTAGGGTGGTTCATGAGGGGTAGTCAATTGGCCCTATGAAGGTTTGGTTACAGACTTAAAATATCAGCCTGATAGGTGATTTAAAGCTGTTAAATTTGAGCAGTTTTTAAATTATGGGCTTCATGAGGAGGCCCATGGTAAAAAATTGGGTTCCAAGCCCATGTTGAAAAAAAAGCTAAAATCCAATGGCTAGGAATCACCTGTCAGGCTGATATTTTGTGTGTTGGTTCACCATAGGTGGGCCTAACATTTAACATCTCTTTACGAAAATACCCTACTCATTTGGGAAGAAAAAGGATAATTAGGCATTTATAGTCGGAGTAGGGTTGTCAAAGGATCGCCATATTAGGAATTATCCAAAATTGGATCGGGTTCACGATTTGATGATCCCGATCCAATTTGATAAACAATCGGAGCTTATTGGATCGGATCGAGGGGACATAACATTGAGTTGATTTGATCATCTGTTAAATTACATTTTCATTGAAATAATATATTATATTGGGTATTCTGTTTTTTCCATTAAATTCTGTTTTTTTTTTTTTTTATTTTTTGTATTTCTTGTTCATTTTTGCCCCTGTCGGTTACAATTCGTTTTAACGGTATGGTAACGTCCCCTGTCCGTTATACTGTAAAAATCAGCCTGATTAGTTACCTCAAGCCACAGAATTTAGTATTTGTTTTAGGATTAATTGTAGACGTTAGATTCAAGAGCCGGAGATCTCACAATTTTCTCAAGAAGCCGTTAGATAAGGAAAGAGATTTGACTGGGCATCTGATCCCAAGATGTGTAATTTAAATAAAACGGTCTAATCTGAGCCAAAAACTTACTTCTCATGTTGTCTTCTTCTCCTTCCCTCTCTTTCTTGCATTATTCTCTCTTCTTTCTCTCCCCAGTCTCTTGATTTCTCTCTTAAAACCCATTCAAGAATCAAAGAAATGTATAGCAAGAAAAGATTTACCAGGATGGTTCCGATGACGACGATCGACTTTCTCTTTCGTTATCTCCTCCTTCAACAAGACACTTCAAACCTCCTCCTCCTCCACCACCACCACCACCACCACCACCACCACAATCACTTATAACGACACCACTATTTCCACCACCTTTATTAATTCCACAACCTTTCTTCTATCCGCCGACTTCTGTTTCTGGTGCTTCATCATCATGTGAACCTGATCCTTCGTGTATCAACGCCCTCCGTCGTAACGGAACGAAGGGTCCTCGATCTAGGAAGAGCAATATTGTGCCAGTTCCGTTTCCATGGGCCACAGATCACCGCGCCACTGTTCACAGCCTGGATTATATTTTATCAATGGGAATGCGGACCATACCGGGTGAAGTTCAGTGCAAGAAGTGCTCGAACCGGATCACAATTGAGTTTGAACTCGAAAGAAATTTCATTGAGATTGGATCTTTCATCACGGTAAACAAGATCCCATTGAAAGAGCGGGCCCCAGAATGGTGGATGTCTCCGGTGTTTCCTGTCTGTACGCATTGCCATGAACACGACGGTATGAAGCCTGTGATGTCGGAGAAGAAAAGATCAATAAATTGGCTGTTCTTGTTCTTGGGCCAAATGCGTGGTTGTTGCACCCTTGAACAATTGAAGTACTTCTGCAAGCACACCAAGATTCATCGTTCGGGTACAAAGAATGGAGTGCTTTATCGTACGTATTTTGGCCTCTGCAAACAGCTCGATCCTACAGGACCGTTTGATCGTTGACAAACTATCTTGTGTTCTTGACAGCATCATCTACTGTTACCATTTTCTTTTTTCATGTATTGTAGACATCGTATCCACCACCGTCGAATGCAGACTAGATTTACATGGTGGGGCCCACCAACACACCAGTATCTTGCTCTTGGCCAAATGTATTAAGAAGACGGGATCATTTTTATCAATGAAATATCATTTTTCTTGCTTTTATTGAAATGCCTTCTTATGTGACAGTTATCATCTACCTAAGTTTCATTTGAGGCCGTTAGATTGCTTCCTGGTTTAAAAAACAGCTGTTATAACTTATAACTGATTTGGACCCCACCCCGTTACGTTATGTACCATTTTTTTTTTTAAATAACAACCTTTATAATGAAAATAATGACCGTTATATTGAAAAAAAAGTTGAAAAAGTGCCGGTTATTTCTGCTATAAATTTTATTGAAAATTGAAATAAAAATTTGAATTTTATAGGGGTGCACTCTACTATTTTCGAGTTTGGTCACTTTGCCTTGGGCTTGGCGTTTGGTAAATTAATTTATCAATCTAAAAGCTTAAAGTGCTTTAGGCGATAACTTAATGACTTATGGCTGAATTAGATTGTTTGGTAAAGGTCTTTAGTCAAGGGCATTTTGGATATTTAAAAATGTTTACTAGGACACTTTTGTAAGTTTTTAAAAGAGAATCTTAATATCTTTTAAAAATTCTTTCACTAACCACATTAAGTGAAGGGAGGGTCACTGTTTTGCTTTTCACTGAATCTCAATGATTGAGATTAAGTACTTAATCACCAAAATCTACCATGCCAGGCCTCCTCTGGCCTGAACTAACATGGGAGTAGAACTTTAATGAAGGACCGCAGTATGAGCCACATGGTAATCTACTAGAGGCCACTAACGGTATAGAATCTTTGATGACAGGATGCAATATGAGCCACGTGGCATATTCTTAGAGGACTCTAATTGTATAGATGTTTTTTTCAATCCCTAGGTATACCTACAAACCAAAAATCAGCTTGATTAGTGATTTCAAACCTTTGGATCTTTGTACCTCAAATATTGGTCAATAATTCTCAAATCCCACGGTTAAAATCAACCCATGAAAGTAATTCCAATCCAATGCCTAGAAACCACTAATCGGTCTGATTTTTGGTTTGTAGGTCCACCTAGGAATTGGCCAAAAATCTATACAGTCAGACTCCTCTAAGAGTGTGTGCCCACATGGCTCATATTGCGTGTTGTCATTGGCCTCAATGACAGGGGTCTGTCATCAAAGTTTTACTCGACGGTATAGATGTTTGGCCCATCCCCTCAGGTGGACTTACCTACCAAAAATCAGCCTGATCAATGATTCAAACCTTTGGAATTTTGTGCCCTAGATAACCCCAAATAATGCTAAAATTTCAGGGTTAAAAATCAATTGTGAAAACGACTTCAATCAAATGCCTAGAAATCACTACTCAGTCTGATTTTTTGGTATGGAGGTCTACCTACAGATGGGCCAGACATCCATATGGTCAGTGGTCTCTAACAGTGTGCCACGTGGTTCATATTAAGGTCCGACATCAGTGTTGATGACAAACCATAATATGAGCCACCTGGCAGACAATATGGATGTTTGGCCATCCCTTGATAGACCTATGTACCAAAAATCAGCCTGATTAGTGATTTCAAACCTTTGGGTCTTTGTACTCCAAATAATGCTTGAAGCCCATGGTTAAAAATCAACCCATGAAAATGACTCCAATCCAATGCTTCGAAATGACTAATGATGCTAATTTTTGGTCTGTAGGTCCACCTAGGATTGGGCCAATTGTCCATACGACAATCTCTAAGAGTGTGCCACGTGGCTTATACTATGCTATGTCAAAATGTCTGACACATACTCCAATCCCTTAACCCAACCCAACCCCGCATTAAGTCATTGGTTAGTGGTTAACAATGTACTACTCAGACATTTTGGGAGGCAGAATTCAAGTTTTGGAGTCCCTCGGGGCCAGTGAATTTGACATGGGGATATGTAAAAAATTGGGATCCCAAAACCTTACACATGGCAAATAGGGCCTTCGCTCTTTAATAAGTACAACTAGGGATCGCCTTACACATGGCAACCTTACACATGGCATACTCTTAGAGATCGATGATCATATCGATGTTTTGCCCATCCCTAGGTGGACTTACATACAAAAATTCATCCTGATTAGTTATTTCTATCTATTGGATTAGTCTTTTTCATAATTTTGTTTTTAGCCATGGATTTTGAGTATTATTTGGCCAATAACAAAACGACACCACGACACAACGTGATAACATCCATGGCTCTTGAACCATGTGATCATTACTTAAAATGTTAAAGAAACTGCTTAGTAGAATAGATGATAAACATGAAATTGGTAATAATATATTTTGGTAAAGAGGAATGCTAGCAAGCAATGCCTGAAAGGTTTGACGGACTAATCAAAGCAACTAAGGTAACTACTAATTAAAGCAACTAATAATGGTAGTCTCCACGATTCTAGCCTGCCACATCAGCTCCATTTGCCACATCAGCTCTGCATGCCATGTCACCAAGTAAGGATGTATCACATCTCCTCAACCGAATGGGTGAAGCAAGCCGGACTCTTTAGTACCATCTCCTCATCTGTTCACCCACCCGCATCAGGCTGGTTTATCTGGATGGTCTTACCAAATAACCGAAATGAACCACCACCAGCTTTGGTCATTGAGTTAGCGCTGGTTCGGTTGGCAATGGTCAGTTCAGTACTATTATGCCTGGCTCCCTGCATGCTCCCTTCTCCATCAGTCGGCAACTCAGGAGTCTGGGGAACTCTGAGTTTCTTCATGGGGGGGAATGGTGTCTGAAGTGGTGGTATGCCTGCAACCAATTCAACTTGCCAAGGGCTCACTCCCTTTACATTCTCCAAAACTTCAGGCTCATCCCAAGTAACCTGAAACAGCAATCACAGGATAATAACTGCACTTTAGGATAATATTCAATTCACAACTGCAGTACCATATACGTTGTTATACATAGGAGTAGAAGAAATCCTAGAATGTCTTTTTGTTTTCTTACTATTATTTTTGTAAATCGATCGCATACATAGTTCATTGTGAACAACAGAATTTACGGAAAGGAAAAAAAATTACCTGAAGCATGCGCCAGGGAGAGCCACACCATGGCCCGTGATCTGGAACGGCAGCGGAAGAAACTGTCCCCTGGAACCATGTCATCCTAGACGAGTCCTCCGTCTTCACTGACATTTTAACCCTCATCCCAGCCTTCCAAAACCTTCTCGATTCCTCAATCGTCTGTGCTCCCACAATAAAATCCAGTAACCCCGCCCTTGGATAATAGATAATCTCGAAAGGCCTGCTGGTTCCCGCTAGTTCAGCAGCCTCCCTGACTGACTCAGCAGAAACCCTACCCCTGTTACTCCTCCAGAATGACTCACCGCCACTCAACTCCTGTTCCAATTTCGCCGCTAGCGCAGTCTGCCACCGTGGACTATCCAAAGTCACGCTTGATGACCTCGTCGACCGTCGGATGCCCACAGATAGATCACCAGTCCGATTCTTCATGAAAATGACAGAATCCCCACCGATGAGTTTCTTCTGGTCCACAAACTTACTCCATCCAGTCGTTAGGAGATGGCGTAGAGGGGAACCACGGTAGATGTGGTGGAAATTCCAAAGCACTCCATGAACGTCACGCACCGAAATCGTCTGCTGTGGTGGGACATCGTTGAAATTCAGGGCCGGAAAGATCGACTTAGCGCAAAACTTCGGGACCGTGAATCCTCCACCATTGTTTGCATCACTCGAGGTGAGGATCTTCGCGAAGGGAAGAACCTTCTCCTCGCCGTCATTGTTCTCCCTGTTCGAAATTCCCAGAGTCAGCGGGGTACGGAAGATCCCTGCACGATATCCATCAAAAGGTTGGAGACGGATCTTAGCAAAAACTTCGTCGGAGTGAGGATTCGCGAGGAAAAGAATGGAGTCGACTCGACAAAGAATCATGGGTTTGAAACAGATGGATGATGAGAAATCAGGAGGAGACAAAGCTTGCTCGGCGTGACCTTGGGGGAAGTAGTAAACCCAAGAATCAACAATCGGGATTTGAATAGAACTTCCCGCGCAGGCCTTCCAGATGTTAGAATCAAGAATTCGAAGCTCGTTCACCATGGTTGATGATCGAGGTTAGGGTTTGAGTACTGAACTGAGAGAGATCTGAGAAAAAAAAAGCGTTTTAGGATTTTTGGACTGGATTTCCCTTCTTTCTCTCTTGTTTGGGAGAGACGGGAGTGACAGATATAGAGAAGCGGGACAGTAGAGAGTGCCGTCTTGGAGTCGGAGGAGCGATGGGATCATGGGATTGGGACTCTATTTATGAGGGACAAATTTCAGAACGTTTGTTTTTTTTTTGATAAGTCAAACATGCATAAACAAAGGAGATCGAGAAGTGGTCAAAATCTACACATAATTACGTAACTTTATTCCTACTTTAAAGCCAAAATCTTGGTGGTTGGAGCATGCCGCTCACACGACGTTCACTTTCACAGGCAGCATGCTTATGTCCCTTGGGGACCACAATATGAACCATGTGGCACAATCTTAAAGGCCACTGACCGTACGGATGCTAGGTGGACCTACATTCCAAATTTCATCCTGATTAATTATTTCAAACCATTAAATCTTTGTCCCCAAATAATAATCCTCAAATTCTACTGATAAAATCAATCTACGAAAACGACTCTAATCCAATGCTTAAAAATTACTAAGCATACTGCGCTTGAAAACTTAAAAGAATGCAAACATTGTGGCGCGGTTGAATATCCATTGAAAAATATGTTATTTTATTATTTAATAAAAAAAATTAATTTATAAATTAAAAACACATTTTTCAATGAACATTGAACCATGGATACAATGTCCGAATACTTTAAGTCTGCGAATATATGTAGACAAGATTTCTCCACTAATATGATGGTTTTCTTCAGCTATTTGTGTGGATATCCTTCATCTAACCGATTTTTTTTTTTTTTTTTTGCGGACATTCATTTTTTGCTTCGCGCAGCGTCGGAGTCAAACGTTGTTGTTGACATAATTGTCTCTATGGCATAAACCTTGTCCTTTGTTTTTATAATGGTCTGAACACACCACACCACACCACACCACACCGCCCCGCCCCCCCCCCCCCCAATTGGTTGTCGTAAACATGTTCGAGCAATGAGGACCAGGAATCAGCTCAATGGAACATATTCCGATATATATTTCAAAAATTATTTTTATCATTTTAAGTCTTATTCCAGTACTAAAATAATACGTGCTTTATGCATGGCCTCCGTCGCTCGTATAATTAATATAATCCAAACAAGAACTAGTGGATCACACAAGAATTATAAATTACGAAAAAAAAAATGCGTTATAAAAGTCGGTAAAATTAAATATTTCATTTTGTAAAATGATATTTATTAACCCAAACCTTTGAATATGACGGTTCTTTTTTTTTTTTTCTTGAATAATTCGTATGATATGGTAAGGGTGGGCTCAGGGAACACCCATTTTTGACCCCCATTTTTTACACCCATTTTGGTGTACCAAATAGAAGATGAATCAATGGCTGATTTTTGTTGGGGACGATCTCTATGGTGAGGAGATCATCCTCACAAAAATTCAAATCATTCTGATATTCATAGACTAGTTTAGAAGCTGAAGAATTATGGACCGTCGATTTTTATCGAGTAACTTGAAAGCCACATTTGATGGAACAGTCCATAGACTAAACTATGAACAGGTAACACGTTGTTAAAGTAGAATCCTGTGTCCGATGGAACAGTCCATAGACTAGTTTAGGGCGAACTTGTCGCGATCTGTGGACTGTTCCATCGGACACAGGATTCTATTTTAACAACGTAACTCCAGAAAATATTTTGAAATCTTCCTTCCTTCCCAGAAAAAATTCCACGTGACTATACCTGATTTGGCGCAGCCAGCACATTTTTGTTACTCACCCCAACTATCTCGGCCGGCGTATTGACCGCATGGATCGTTAGAACTTAGAACAGTATCACCAACTGGAGGCATTACGTACGTACCCTTTTCTAAATTGGAATTTGAAATTTAAATATTCAAACGAGCCACGTGGTACCCTCCTGTTACATGACACAATATGAGCCACGTGGGACTCTCTTCAGAGGACTCTGACCGTATGAATGTTTGGCCAATCCCTAGGTGGACCTACAAACCAAAAATCATTATTGGACCATTAGAAATTAACGGTGATATGGAACCTAGGTAAAGTCTGAAATTATAGAGATTTAGACAAATGACCAGTCAACAGTATGTAGTTGTACGTAGACAAGCACAGACACGACTTTATTTGGGCCCACACTGGTAGTAGCGACCAAGGTTTAAAAACGGCCGTTATTTTTCGGACCTACCCCGTTACGTTATGGACCGTTAAAATGCCCAGAAAATAACGGCAGTTATAACGAAAATAACGGCCGTTATTTTCCGTTATAACGAGAATCGTTTTCTGGAAAATTTTGTGAAAAAAAACAGCCGTTATTTTCCGTTATATTCTGTTTTTTCCGTTATTTTCCATTTTTGAAATTTTGAAATTGAAATTTTAAAATTCAAAATTTGAATTTCAGCGCCATTTTTTCCGTTATTTTCTGTTATTTCCATTTTTTTTCCCCGTCATTTTCCCATTTTTTTCCGTTTTTGCCCCTGAACGTTTTTTTTCGTTACAACAGAAAAAACAGTAACACCCCCAGTCCGTTATACCGTTATAACGGTCCCCTTTAAACCTTGGTAGCGACAAGGTTTAATGTTTCTTGACAGCCCACCACAACATGGAGAAATGATCCATAAACTGCTGGTGCTGAATTGCTGATTGGCCAGTCCGGATGCCACATGGGTTGCACGTGCACCTTAGGCATGACGGCACCTTACACGTGGCACAGTCTTGAGAGACCACTGACCATGTAGCTGTTTGGCCTATCCCTATTTGGACCTACATGCAAAAAAATCAACCTGATTAGTGATCTCTAAGCTTTTCATGCGTTAATTTTTAGCCATAGAATTTTGAGCATCACTATTTAGCTTATAGCCCGAGGTACATATTTGGAAGAAATGACACCACTGTGAACGTCCCATGGAGGACGATGTGATCATTACCGTTTTAAAAATTGGGTAATTTTTTTTTTTTTTTTTAATGTAAATATTGACTTTTGACATCAAATAATTGGTGCCACGTTTATGCCACGAGGCACAATCTTAGAGACCACCGACCGTATGGATGTTTGTAGGGGTGTCAACGGGTTGGTTCCGGTTCGGTTCCTAAGGTGACCAGAACCGGAACAAACGGTTCCGGTTCTTATCGGTTTGGGTACTTATCGGTTCCGGTTGTCAAAGTTATGGTACTAGAACCGGAATCGATTATGTAGTTTTTGTCGGTTCCGGTTCCGGTTTCAGGTATAACGGGTCCAATCTTGGTAATATGAGAATTTTTACACTATATTTATATATTGGTTCCGGTTCTTATTGGTTCGGTTTCGGTTCTTATCGGTTTCGGTTCCATATTAGAGTACCGGAACCGTAACCATTAGTTTCCGGTTCGGTTCCGGTTCCAGTTCCAGTTCCAGTTCTTTTTAATCGGTTCCCAAAAATGTGGTACCGGAACCGGTGTTTTCGGTTCCGGTTCTGGTTTGGTTCATGTTAAATCGGGTAACATTGACACCCCTAATGTTTGGCGCATACCTAATTGGACCTACATATTAAATGTCATCCTGATTGGTAATTTCTATCCATTGGATTAATAGTCTTTTTCTTGGTTTATTTGTAACCATGGATCTCGAGCATTATGATCCAAATGTTAGAAATCACTAATCAGGCAGATTTTTGATACATAAGTCCATCTAGGGATGGGCCAAACATCCATACGGTGAGTATCTTCTAATACAATGCCATGTGGCTCAAACTGAGGTCCGTATTTATATAAATACAGTGCCCATGGCACTCCGCGAAAAAAGCGTTTGCAAAAATTGGGTGGCTACGGCACTCAAATGGTATAATGGACTGGGGTTACTATTTTTCTGTTATGACGGATTGTAACGCGCATGGGCGAAAATGAAAAATACGGAAATAACGACTCTAAAATTCTAATGGAAAATAACTGAAAAATAATGAAAATAACTAATGTTATTTAACAACAAAAATTTCAAAAACTAATGGTCAAATTTTTTGTTATATTGGAAAAATAAAGAAAAATAACGGCTGTTAAGCATTAAAAGGGTACATAACGTAATGGGGAGATCCAAATCCGTGCTACAGTATTATCCCAATGCCAGCATCTGCCATGCTTTTGCGCCCATTGACCTCCTTTATTGTGGCACATTTTTGGTGGACGTTCACCAAATCCTTGCCTGTGTAGTGAAGTTTCAGATTTCCACGAAAATCATAGCTTGAGACGAATAAATGAGGGGGGGTTAAGTAGCTGAAATCTAATTGTCCACATTAGATTGATGGATTTGATCTCAAGGACTCTTTATCTTATGAAGCCAAGCCGGATCAGATAAGAGATAAGACAACTTCCATGTTTTGTTATATAGATAGTAGGTGCCCGGTGCCCACGACACTCGTCGACAAAGCGTTTTGTCAAAATTGGGAGTGAGTGGTTAAGATTCACCGTTTAGTTGGGGGATAAAATCTCAGCCCTAGCTTCTTTATGAAGCCTATAAGAGGAGGGAGACAACTTCCCTGCTGTTTTGTTACATACTTGTGGATCGCCCGTGCCCACAACAATCCTCGACAAAGCATTTGCCAAAATCAAATGTGAGTGGCTGAGATCCACTGTGCAGTTGGGAATAAGATCTGGGCCATCCTTTATGAAGCCGGATAAGAGGGGGAGACAACTAAGCTGTTTTGTCATATAAGTGGGTGGCCCGTGCCCTCGGTTCATTTGGTCGCACCCTATTTTGCTTGGATTTATCAAAACAAAACTTTTACTTTAATTATCCTTGCCATTCAGTGGTATTTGATTGAATGGTGATGGCATATTGTGAAATTAGTAATTTATTAGCAAGGATTTTCATGAAATTCGGGTTTTTTGAAAGTTCAGGTCTGTTTGCATATGTGCCAATAGGGAGAAGAAAACAATCACTCACAAAAATACATTATAAAAGTGCATTCGCCCTTTCACTCGTGTTCTCAGCCATGGATTTCGAGAATCCAATGTTGGTTGTTGGATTATCACGGCCGAGAGCATGAGTGAAAAAACGAGTGCAAAAAGGCTAGTCACCTGATCCCGACCATCAAACAAATGGTGTGATACACCAAACAGCAGGGTCCACCTAGGACATCTCTTATACCAAAATCAAACTTCTTCAATTGTTTAAAATCATCGGATTTTTCATAGATCCACCAACCTTTTGGACTGTTACACCAATGCGTTCAGATCTAGATCCACTCTGAATGCATCAACCTAGAACTAAATCAAGACCATAGTTAGCAATTCGACATACAGAAAAGATTTGAAACAGGAAAAGTTCGAGTTTAATTCGGTTTCGGGATAAAAAAATTCGGTCATAGTTGAAATGTTATATTTTTTTAGCCTTAGGAAGCCTGAATTTTACCAATTTTTTCATTTTATGCGGCCATTTTTAATACGTTTCTATTATAAAAAAAAATGCACAATTCTTGTATTAAACGAGAAATAATATGCATTTTATTCGTATAGTCTTAAAATTCTTAATTTTTTCTGATTTTCTATTTTATATGGAAGTATTAAACGGTTCTTCAAAAAAACAAAAAAATCGGCTATTAAACGCGTATAATATGCGAATTTACTAACTGGGATCAAGACACGACTCGGAGTGTGGCAAAAAATTCGGTAGGCGTAATGTTCGAGTACAATTTAGGTTTGTCATTAAATTTTTTTTTTAAAATAGTAGAGAAATATCGATAATTTGTTTGCTTTATAACTCTTTTTTATATTCAAAAACCTAATAATTGGAAAAAGTTCGTGAACTATTCGAGCATAATTTGATCATGTTCAAAAAATTCGCTAATTTTTCTAAACCTTTGAATAGGGTGTTGATCAGTTCATTTTTTTTTTTGAATAATTTTTTAATAATACATACACAGTTCACGAATCATTCATGAATTATTCAAGAAATTACTAACTATGATCTTGGCCGTTCCATTTAATGCGCTAATGACTATTACTAAAGAAAAGGGCTTTAGTACATTAGAAATATTTTAGGAATAGCTAACAATTTAGGGCATGCTTGATTGCCAAGTGGGACAATTGCATTTTTCTAGGGAAAACACAACTTTCCATTGTTAGATTACCATTTTAAATCTGTATAATTTCCCTACCAAGCCATTTAAATTTAGATAATTTTCCCCTACTAAGTACGGAATTCATATCCCGTCCGGATAGATGAGAATTCATTTCCACCTGAAAATACATCTTTATTTTTTCATTCTCAGTTGCAATCAATCAGTCATTTAAGGCATTTCTCAAATGTATTTTCTCGGGAAAATTTTTTGTGCAATGAAACACGCCCTTAGAGAAAAATGTTTTGGCTCCATCCTAGTTAGACATCTATTATGTCAGGGGTGACTTCATAACTTTTGTGGGTACCATACTTTTTGGCTTACGAGATGAGGACATGTGTCCCTGACATGGCACAGGGTGTACGCCGAAAATTGACATCTGGCACCTCAATGCTTGAGTGAATAAATGAATCAACATGACTCAAGCGAGACAGCCATCAACGTTTTAGAAGTACGTCTGATGCATTAGAGAATGACACGTGTTAGACAGGACATCTAGGAAAATGTGTCTCGGGAAAGGTCCAATATCAAGACATGATAAGTTCTTTGTCAAGTAAACTTGTCGGTTGAGGTATTCAACCCTTCCCGACCAATCTTTCATCAGTAAACTTGTTGGTTAAGACATTCAACCCTTCTCGACAATTCCTTCATCAATCAACTTGTCGGTTAAGGAATTCAACCCTTCCCGACAAGTCCTTCATCAGTAAATTTGTTGATGAAGGCATTCAACCCTTCCTAACAAGTCATTCATCATCGGTCAACTTATAGGTTAAGGCATTCAACACTTCTCAACAAGTTATTCATTTGTCAACTTGTCGGTTAAGGCATTCAACCCTTCCCGGTAAGTCTTCATCATTACACTTGTCAATTATGCAATCAATCCTTTTGGACAAGTGCCGTCATCTACTTTATGACAAATAGGTAGATGAACTATCATAATCAATAAACTATCAACACGACGACAATCATATGAAAAGTGCCACATGGCATCTGATCTAACTGTTATTTCAAACTCCCACCATTCTCCTACACAAATATCTACTACATAAGCAATTTAGTTCTAACTGAACGAAGGAGGTTCAGATCTAACAAAAAAAGGATTTGTCAGACAAGATTCCTCTGAGATCGGATCTGACCAATAAGAAGTAAACAAGTGGAACAAAAAGACAAGTCACTGACAAACTATAAATACAAGACAACCAGAACAGAGAAGAGGATCTTGATCCCCCAATCCAAAACTGAAACCCAAAATTCCCAGATCCAACATTCTTGAATTGAGAAATCCACTTCATCTTCTTCATCTTAAACTTTAGTGGCCAACCTATCATTAGATACACATTCACTGACTTGAGCATCGGAGTATTTTTTAATGATTGCTGGGTGCGGAGGAATTTTTAGAAATTGCAGAGAGGACTAGTTATGGGTGCTTTCGCTAGAGGTCTCGGTAACACTACAGCCCTTCATGCTGAAATCCTGGCGATTATTACAGGTAGAGATATAGTCTGGGCCAAAGGCTGGCACTCTATCTGGTTAGAAAGTGATTGTCAACTAGTGATCCACTTTATTATGAAGAAGTCCGACGATGTCCCATGGAGACTGAGAACTCAATGGCTCAATTGCTTGCACAAAATCAGCAATATTAATTTTAGATGCTCTCATATCTTTAGAGAAGGCAATGGGAATGCAGACAAACTTGCTAGGGGCTTTAACACTAATAGTTCAGCTATTTTTTTATGGAATTCCACACCTTCTTTTGCTAAGCAAGATCTTTTTTCTAACATCATGTGCCAATCAGCTTATAGGTTTCGTTTTTGTTAATTAGGGGCTCGGGTTCGCTTGGGTTTAACTGGGATAAATGATTTTCTTGGGATTTCAAGTTTGGTTGTGCTGGAATTGCTCTAGGATAAGTAAACTTGAGGTCCTAAGGCGATATCCCATTAAATCCTTTCCCCTGTTTTTTGGCTTCCTACTTTTTTCGAGTTTCTTTGGTTTTATACAGTATTCATTATCAATATACAACTTTTCTTCTTTAAAAAAAAAATATTAACAACCTCGAGGAAGAGTTCTTCCAATCAAGGAGAGGAATTGATGTAGCACAAGTTGAAGAACAAGATGCAATGGTAAGGCAACTTCCAGGGGAGGCACCTGAAGAAATTGAAGGCATGAAGCACTTGAAGAAATTGAAGGCATTCTAACAGTCGTAAAGCAAATGGATTACAGCACAAAAAATCAACTACAAGAAAATTGAGATTTAGCGATGACCTATTCGTGACGGCCAAGTAAAACATCACTAAAGGTGATTTTTAGCTTGTCAAAAACATGACTGTCACTGAAAGTCTAGCGCGAAGGTTTTGGCAGGGAAATCCCATTTTATAGTGATGAAATTAGCGACGGTCAGCTGTTGGCCGTTGCTAAAAGACTCATTCTGTGACAGTCAGACGCTGGTCACAGCTATAAAGTTGGATATATAAAAAAAACATTTTGCGCGAGGGTGAAATTCCCCTTTTCTCTGGCATGAAAACCCCTCTCTTCCTCCCACCGCGAAAACCCTTCTTCCTCCAATTGCTGTTGGTGCTCCCCGCTGAACTCCACGCTGGTGTTGTTTCATGCCAACGGTGCTTCACGACACCACTACCCTCGTTCTCCCACCTTAGATGAGTTTTCTCACCACTTACATAATTTTTTTTTATTTTTTTCTGTTTTGCGATTCACGAAAATGGTTATAGGGTATAGATCACCAATCAAACTGATTGTGAGTGTGTAGGTGGATCGAAGGGTCTGACTGTTGGGTTTTCTAGCTATAAGGAGCCCTTGGGTTTTCAGCCGAGGTGCGTTTTGTTCTAATTTTTTTATTTTTTGTGATGCTATCTCAGTGTTGGATTTAACACCCAAAAAATGCTTCAATCCATACTAATTTTGTTTGATTTATGAATATACGGATGTTTGGCCTAACCCCTAGATTTGCATTGTTAATGGTTTCTGTTTGTATGGATGTTTTGGCCTAAACCTAGATCAGAGTACCCCAAAAGCCATGGTTTGCCCTAAAAATAAAAGGATTTTTCTTATTTTTTTTTTTATTAATAGTATTTTTTGGGTTTAATTTTACCTTGAACATAGGAGTAAAACTTGTCACAGCGTTGTGACAGAAGCTTCTGTGACAATGGAAAATATGAGCCACATGGCACACTCTTAGTGGACGCTGACCGTATGGATGTTTGGCCAGTCCTTCGGTGGACCTATAAACCAAAAATTAGCATGATTTGTGATTTACAGCCTTTGGATCTTTGCACCCAAATAACGATCAATAATGCTCAAATTCCTACTATTAAAATCAACCCATGAAAACAACTTTAATCGAGTCGCTTAAAAATCACTAATCAGACTGATTTTTTGTTTAGGGTGTGCACTAAGAGTGTGTCACGTGGCTCGTATTGTGCGTTGTGACAGAAGTTTTACTCTTGAACATAGATAATAGGGATAAGGAATGACCTCATTTAGTGCCATAGCACACTCTTTTGGCCCACTGACCCATGAATGTGTAGCCCACCCACAATTGAACCTGCACATAAAAAAATAGCCTTATTGGTGTTTTTTCAAACATTGGATTCGAATATTTTCATCATGGGCTCGACGGTTAGGCTAATGGTTTGGTTCTGATCCCATTATGAGAAAAAAAATGATCAAATCCACGTCTAGAATTCCCAAATCAGGATGATAATTGGTAGTCTTTACCAATGAGTGGGGGGACCTCTAAATACACCTTTAAAGATTTAGGGAAGCAAGAAAAGACATTTTAACCACCGTTTTGAGGGACCAATGGAGAATCGTTAGCTGCTAAAAGGCGTAAAGCAGCATAGACTTTGAACTTTGAATTAACCATTTGAGGCTCACATTTTGAGTTTCATTTTTTAGATTTGGTCATAAAACGTATTACTGTGGCTTTGTGAAGAAAATTGCGACTTGCAACACTGAACTAGCTCTTCCATCCTTGATTTGATCAGGTCCTAAATACTTGAGTTATCAGAACATGGTTGTCTATATCAAAATTTTAAACAAGGTTTAAAAAGGCTATTAGCGGTGTTGTTATTCTTTGAGAGAAGGCTATCAAGGTGTTAGTGGAGTTAGTTGGGACCTTTTCTATACCTATCCAATGTAAGTCAATAAAAGATAGTTTTTAGTGGGTTCTTCACATTTTTGTTTATTTTCAACAAAAACCCTAATGTTTTTGGATTTCGGTAAGTGCACAACGACTCCCAAACATAATAAAATCCAGATTTATGAGAAGCCTACCCCCCCAATTCCATCAACTATATTTATGATGTATCTGCAAATAGTGAGTAAAACAATAGCTTCTTTGTTAGTTAGAGATGGTGCATTGATGAATCACGCCATGGGAAAAGCTCAAACCCTTATTTGGTGTGTGACTAAGCTTAGATTAGAAAATCCAAGATTAAAGAACATGGCACCTCACTGAACAAACATGTGTGGTGGTCAATTTGGAAGGTGGGAACTGTTCTCCTACAGAGATTAACATAGAAAAAGGAGAATGACAATTTTCCTTAAATGTTCTCATGGGCTGTTGTAAGTTTAGTCTTTAGGGTGAGTGACAAACCAGCAACGTCAAGTTTCCAGATAGGGGATACTTTTTGGGTAAATAAAGTTGTAGCAAGAGTCTGGTGGCAAGTAGTGGTAAAACACATCCAGTACTTCACCCGTTCTAATCAGTTTCCTCATTGTTAGGTCCTGAATCACACAAAAAGATGTAAAAAATATGGCAGCACAATTCAAACTTTGGGTTGGCTTGCTTATTGATAAGAAATTGAAGTAAAAATTAGAGACACAAAGAACATTATTGAGACATATCTGAAGACAAATTTACACATCCAACATGAGTAATGTGGGTGATGCCACCAATGGGTAATTTGACGGGCTTGACATGAGGAGTGGGTGTAGTAGATGAGAAATGATAAGGTGGATGTCATGTGATCTGGTGCACGTTCAGCTGTCAATGATCCATGTGGTGGGTGAGAAAAGAAATTGCAGAATTACAATGAAGAGAAGATTAATTATCAGCAAGATTAACCGTAACATTTTCAGTAGTGGCATGTAGAGCAAGAAGTTGATGGTATTGATCAGTAGAAAGTTCCAGTATCGATGCTTCGATTTTGAAATCATTGAGTGGAACATTGTGAGCCGAATGCCGAGGAGTGGATGTGGTTGGCGTTCCCTTGGAATTGTGGAATTGTTCCTTGGTTTATGACCTAGTGGGATGGATAGCCCATCAATTCATAACATTTTTCTTTAAAATAATCGAAATCACCACAATGGTCACATTAAGGATGACTAAGTCCATGTCCAGTAGTCCGATTGGCTCCATGCCCCATGCTATGGGATGGGACATTACCTGCCATAGTAATGGTATCTTGCTTGTTGGAAGTAGATAAGTGAATGAGGCGTTGCTTCTCTTCTTGATTTATGATGGCATAAACTTTGTTGATGCTTGGCAAGCGATTCATTGCAAGTATTTGACTTCAAATATGGGCATATGTATCATTGAGACCCATAAGGAATTGATACACTCACTCAGTCAAGAACAATCGGGTATGTTGACATAGGTGCCCAACTCATCCCAATATAATTTGAGAGCGTTGTAATAAGAGATAAGGATTATTGTTCTTGTCGAAGAGTGCTGATATTTCTTTTTAATTGAAATATTCTGGGATTGTTACTTTGTAAAAACTCTCCTCAAGATCGAGCCATACCTCACGTGGAGTGTTGATGTGTATGATGCTTGTTGCGAGGGTTTTATCTATGGAATTCAGGAGCAATGACAGCACCATGTCGTTGCATCTTTCCCGAGCCTGAATTTCTGATCTAGACTCCCATCAACAAAATTAGATTTGTGCTTCGCGTTCAAGGCCATCTTCATGGATCTCTTCCATGTTCGATAATTTTCTCAATTAAGTGGAGTAGAAACAAGGATCGCCAGCATGATCTGATGAATGAATGAAATATGAAGATCAAACATCTTTGACTAGATTCAGTGTGTCTTTCGCCATAGTAGCAGAAAAAATCAGGCCGTGGTAGGCTCTGATATTCCATTCGTATGAAGGCTGTATATGTTACATGCCTAGGTTACCATACATCACCTACACGTGAAGATCTTCCACCTTTCCTTTCAAGGAGAAGATAATTGCAAATCTTCTACCTTTCCTTGCGAAAGGAACAAATCTTCCACCTTTCCTTCTAAGGAGAAGATATTTGCAAGTTAGGAAATAATAATCCGTTGGATACTGGCTAGATTAGAAGAGGGAATAACGAGTGCCAACTCGTGTAGTTAATGCTCGTGGCTATAAAAGCCATGGGAACGACAATGTAAGCATTGAATTTTGAATTATCATTATTGTTTGAATTAAAGAAGGATTTTCCATGATAGGGAATTTTTAGTTTCCTTGTGTGCTTTTTCCGGGGTCTCAACAGTGGTATCAGAGCAACGATCTTGCCCTATGTATGCACTGGTGATAATGGCGGACGGGATTAGAGCTCAAGAAGCTAAAAAAATGGAAGAAAATATCAAGCGCTTGCGAGAGAATGTAGAAAAACAATCTGAGACCTTGAAGGAGTTGGGGGAATGGATGGCAGCCATGAGCCTCAAATACGATCAACTAACTTCACTGTTAGTTGAGCCGGAGGTTGACCGTGGTGAGACCTCTCGCAATGGGGGTCAACAACGACTTGATGCCTACCGTGATGGGACCTCTTGCAATGGAGGCCAACGACAATTTATAGATCTGGAGCCCATTCGTACTAAGCACTCCAAGATTGACTTTCCACTCTTTGAAGGAGTCAATCATCGAGGCTGGCTATATCGGTGTGAAAGGTTCTTCACTTGGAAGGACATGCATTAGATTGGTTCCAAGGTTATGAGTTTACCAAGGAATTGATCACATGGAAGGACTTCGTTCACGACGTAAGCAAGCATTTTGGACAAGGGGTTTATGACGACGCCACAGGCCAACTAACCAAGCTACGACAAGTTGGATCGGTGGTTGCCTACCAAAAGTAGTTTGAAATCTTGACGAATCGAACTAGCTAGTGAAGAATTCTTTATTAGCTGTTTCACCAGTGGACTCAAGGACAAGGTCCGTAACAGTGTAATGATGTTTGCGCCCACTACTCTAACCCAAGCGATCGGGTTGGCTAAGTTACAAGAGGAGACAGCTGAGGCCCTTATACGTGAAGCAAGAGTAACATCCAAGTTCAACAACCCTCTACCCATGCCAACATTTAAACCCTCCCCAATGGAATCCTTGATCCCAATCAAAAGGATTTCTCCTACGGAGATTGAAGAACGATGCGCCAAGGGACTTTGCTATCATTGTGATGAGAAATACTCAAGTGAGCATTGTTGTAAAAAGCGACAATTATTTCTGCTTGAAGGAGAATATTTGGAGGAAGAAGATGAGTTGCTTGTAGAAGATCCAGACGAATCAGAATGTGAAACTCAAGAAAGCCCACTTGAAAAAATAATCGGTCTGTTCTCTTTAATAAAAAATACCTAGAAGGGGGGTTTGATTAGGTATTTATTATTAATTAAACCTAAATAGTTTTACTGGTCTATGGTAGGAAATAAAATTACATGTCCTAGTCGTTTGATAAAGGATTATCACAACTGATTTAAATCGAATATACCTCCGTAGTATATCTTCTTTTCGTCATTTGATCTAATCAATATAGATAGTGGAATAAAACAAACAATCAGACAAGACAAGAGGTTTTTACGTGGAAACCTTAGCCAAGGAAAACCACGGGACCACGTCCAGATGGAAAGTATCACTAACTGAAAAGTTAAACGAAATGAAGGTTACCTACACAACACCGTTGCAAATATAGCTTCCAACCTTAGCCAAGGCCTACTGCCGATGTGTCCACGACCTCTGAATCAACATTACGAGTCCACGCGCGCCCTCCCAGCCAAGAAGCCTTGTCCACTTGTTCAGTTTGGTACACCATTTCATATAAAATGGTATTAAAAGTTTCCAATATTTCATAACACACTCCAATATTAGATTTACCTTTGCCTTGTTGGTAGAATCATTTATTGTTAAACATCTAGATCTAAGATTTCAAGTGATGATATCAGAACTAATCAGAAACACCATTTTTTTAATCTATTCAGTTCACTGAGTAATCAAGATAGGAAAGATCAAGCATTCACAGAAACAAAAACATAATTTTGTTCACAGAAACAGACACAATATTTTTGTTGATACAAGAAACAGAAACATATTGACATAACTTCAAATTAAAAGAATTAATTAGGAACAAATTATAAAGATCAGACCTTATCAAGCTATGCTAACTGGATAAACCAAACCTAAAGAGAAGTAGATCATCTATCACTCAATGAACCTACTTGTACAAGAGTTTGAGCATTGTACTTGGTCATTCACCCATCAAATAATCTTAAGACCGCTAACCGAATGGATGAATTTAGCATTACACCCATTTCTTACATTCATGATACTTCCATGTAATCTAGAAATTACCCCTAAAAACCCTTTTTCTACTCGCAGTACATTAGGCAAGACTAAGGGAGCAATCCGGACCAAAAACTATAGGCTTTTACCTTAATCAAAGTTTTTAAGATCGTATTCCTCCTCTTCTTCGAGTTTGTCGTATTCCCTCATCTTCTTCGACTCTGTCGTCTTCCCCCTTGTTCTTGTCTTCGTCGTCAACGAAATCACAGCTGAAAAGAGATTATTTTATCGACTTTTTTTTTAATCCATTTTTTTGGGAAAAAAAAGGGATTTCTGTTGCCGAACCTCTGACTGATGCGATCGTACGCTGAAAGCTACTCCTGCAGTGGCAGGGGCTATGTCGTAGACTAAAAGGGTAAAGATGGAACAAAAGGGCCTTGAATAGTGTATTTGGGGTGGTCAGGCCAATGTTCCAAAAAGGCACCCCCTTGTAGCCGAATAGATTAACATCTGTGGGTGAAGGGCCGTAATTGCAAACTTACGGCCTCTCAAGTAATTTTCCCAAACAAAAATCAAGTATTAAATGTGTATAATATGCGAATTTACTAACTAGGGTTCAAACCATACCAGACGACCCACAAAACATAGACAACCGGACAAATCTAGTCTGTAACTATTTGCAGACTTAAAAGTATGCAAACATTGTCAGTACCGTGGATGTCCCTTGAAAAATGTGTTATTTCAATGTTTTCAAAAAATAATAATTTATAAATTAAAAACACACGTTTTTCAAGGGGCATTCAATGGTGGATACAATGTTTATCTGCTTTAAAGTCTGCAAACATTTGCATACTAGATTTGTCCCAGACAACCCACCCTTTCTTGTGATTTATATTCCTGTACTATTATGCCTTTCCTTAACATCTTGGAATTTGATTGGGTAATCTATATAGTACTCATTGAACTATATAGATTATTCTCAAATTTTTCTCTAAAAAACTGATTAAAACACGTATTTCCATTTTTTTAATAGAACTTTCTATTATACTTCAAATTCCATACTTGTGGGAAAATGTCCGTTGACACATTCTTAGTGATCAATGACCTAACTTTCTTTTCTTCGCGCTATCTCAAATCGTGATTGAAAATCAGCCCTATAGGTGATTTTTAGCCATTGGATCTTTGTACCCACCCCAATATAATGATCCAATCCCATGTTGAAAATCAACCCATGGAAAATACTAAAATCTGAAAGATATAAAGCACTTATCATGCTAATATATATATACACACACAGACGAATTTTTTAGGACGGACTCTTTATACTAAATCGTAATAGACACGAATTATTCTCGAACTATTTTTTTTTCCGTTTCCTATTTAGTAGACTGTCTTTTTACTGTATTTCAAAATGGTAGTATTTTGTACTATTCCCGTCCCAATTTTTTGCGTATGCTGAATTGCAAACTAGGGTTACATCACAAACCTACAGCTATTAGTGATTATAGTAGACATGTGCTTCTGGCCCAAACAATTTTCTTCCCCTTTTATTTTTAGATTGTCTTTTCGTGCACCCCACATGTCACATTTGTAGAGGACGCTGACCGTATGGATGTTTGGCCAATACCCAAATGGACCTACAAATCAACATGATTAGTGATTTCTAAGCATTGGATTGGAGTCAATTTCCTGAGTTGATTTTAACCATGGGAATTTGAGCATTATTGACGATTATTTGGGGTACAAGATCCAAGATTTGAAATCACTGATGCGGCGTTTTCATGAGGCCACCCTCAAGCGCCCTCTATATGAGGAAATCTCCTGTTAACAAATTCTCCAAATGTTGTCCAATTTAATTCTTTCAACATAATTTACCGGAGTAATGATCACATAGTCTGGGGCCCATGGGTGTTGTCATGGTGCATGATGGTGCAATTTTTTCATTGATCTAGTGTACTGGACTTACTTTAATAAGTAATTAACTAATTATACCTTAAAACTATTTTGCACACTAGAATTTTGGCCAATGACAAAATAACACCACAATGCACCATGACAATAGGGGAGAAGTAGGGAAGAGCGCCATGTAAGCAGTGTCGAGCTTTTGTCTAGACTAGTGGGTGCCCCGAGCCATCGGCACTCCTCGACAAAGAATTTGCCAAAATCGGGTGAGTGACTGAGATCCACCGTCCATTTGGGGGAGGATTAGATCTTGGCCCTTCTTTGTTGATGCCTATAAGAGTAGGTATAAGTGGGGAGAACCACTGTGTTTGTTATATAGCATAGTAAATGGCCCGTGCCTACGGCACTCCCCAAAAAATGCATTTGCAAAAATTGGGTGCCTTCGGCACTCAAACAGTAATGGAAAGGAACGGAAATAACGGAACATAACGGTGCTAAAATTAAAATTTACGGTTGTTATGTTCGTTATAATGGAAAAACAACAAAAAATAACGGCCATTATTATTTTCTGAGTGTTAAAACGGTACATAATATAATGAGGGAGGTCCAAACCTGTCATAACAGTCGCTATTCATAGCGTACACCAAATCTCTTTACTTTTGTACCCATGAACCCTATTTATGTTCGTCACATATTTGGTGGACGTACACCAAATCCAAGTATGTATGGTGAAATTTCAGATTTCCCCGAAAATCATAACATGAGGTGAATAAATGAGTGGGAGTGAGTGGTTGAGATCCGACCGTTCAACATTAGATGGATGGATTTGATCTCAACCACTCTTTATCTTATGAAGCCGGATAAGATAAGGGATAAGACAACCTCCCTGTTTTGTTATATAGATAGTGGGCACGTGGCTTGTGTCCACTATCTGAGCGTTGGCCAAAAATTGGGTGTGAGTGGCTGAGATCCACCATCCATTTGGAGGATAAGATCTCAGCCACTCTTTGTTGAAACTGGATAAGATAAGATAAGAGATAAGACAATTATCCTATTTTGTTATATAGATAATAGATTAACTAAACCTTAAAAACTGATTTGCATAGTACAATTTTGGTCAATGAAAAAACAACACCACCATGCACCATGACAACATCCATGGACCCTTGACCATGTGATCAATACTTAGCGTGCATTTGAGTCCATTTTAATGTAAGATTTCTACAATTCTCAAATTGTTGCATACTTCTCTACAACCCATGATTTATTTTGGCAAAATAGGCTTTTTTGTGCAAAATCTCAAATTTGAAAACTTGGTCTTTCTAATTTTGCTGAACCATTTTAATTAATGGTTTTCTTTGGTATGTGGTTGTTGCTTCTCTTTCTCTTGTATTCTTTTATCCAACATAGGCATGTATCATATATTAGCATTTGTTGAGAGCTTCAAGGTATCAACATAGTTGACGCCCCTTGGAGCAAGGTTTTAAATTTTGCTTTCGCATACCATTTCGGTGAGGGCCAAAACTGAAATTTCTGTTGAATTTCCATATGAAAGTATGGAAATTTTTTAAATTGAGATTATTGACGAAATTCCATCCTAAATTTCATGAAAAGTTCGACAATTTTTGGAAAAAAACCAAAATTTCATGAAATTTAAAAAAAAAATGCAGTTACTGGCTACTGCACTGCATCTGCATAATCAATGACATTTGCATGATGTCTTATTAAGTTTGAGTCCCAGCTTTCTTCTAGATGTGTTTCATTCTTCATCATAAAAATAAGTTACTCGATGGCTAGAATAAGGAAAGTAGAGTTTACAAGGAAATATAAGGTGAAGTGAAGTACAAACTTTGGTAAGATTATCTCGATCATATACGAAACCACCAATTTTCGTCAACCTATATAAAAAAACAAACATGGAACTCACTAAGATCCGAACTCTCAACAGATTCTATAAGTTGTAGCAAGATCACACCACAAAATAGAGAAATCAATAGGTGAAAAAAACTAAATATACCACCTCCTTTCTTTGAAATCAGTGAAACTATAGCTATAGAGATTTTCCCTGCAAACTTTTCACCAAGAAAAGTAAGGCGCTTCCCAAAATAAGAGCCATCCATTTTTTGATGAACCTCAATTTGACCAAGTATGGAAGTGATGTAGGACAAGTGGCGGAGGACTTCATAGAGTTATTGGACTTCATTGTAGTCCAACGGGTTTCTTCGCTTGTAAAAGGGGTCTTCGTCAGGGGGATCCACTATCCCCTCTCCTATTCTATATTGCTGAAGATGTTCTAAGCAGAGCCATCATCCAGTTGAGTTATGAAGGAAAGATTTCCCCCATTACCTCTCCTAGAGGTGTTCAAGCTCCTACTCATATTCTTTAAGTTGATGACATTTTCATGTTTTGCAAAGGTATTTCTAGCCTCCTGAAAAACATTATGGACTTGTTGTGTGACTACGGAAAAGTATCTGGTCAGATCATCAGCAAGGATAAAAGTTTTGCCTTTATCAGGAACGCTGCATCCAATAGGAAGTCTAGGATTCTATCAATTCTTGGAATCAAAGAAGGTGCACTCCCTGCAAAGTACTTGAGGATGCCTATTTTCAAAGGCAAACCAAAAAAAATTAATTTCCAAGCATTAGTTGATAGAGCTAAGTTGAAAATGTCCTCATGGAAAGGACGACTACTTTCTCAAGCCGGGAGAGTACTGCTTTTGGTTAAGTCTGTGATTCATGGTATGCTTCTTTACAGTGTTAATGTCTATCAATGGCCTTCCTATCTTGTGACACTTTTGGATAAGTGGATTCGTAATTTATTTGGACTCGAGACCTAGACAAAAAAGGTTTAGTCATTGTGGCTTGGAAGAAAACCTGCTTACCTACGGAAGAATGAGGTTTGGGAGTTCGTAGTTTGAAGGCTATGATCAAAGCAGCTAAGACCAAACTTGCATGGGGATGCCTTTCTGGAAATTTTCAATTGTGCGTTTTTCTCAGAGCTCGCTTCATCAATAATCATAGCTAGTCTTCCCATTATCTATTACAAGAAATCCTCCATCAATGAGTTGAGCTTTAACCTGACGGATGATTCTTCGTGGGAAGTACCCGACGACGAGGAGTACGCGACAAGCCTTTGGAGGCATCGGAGCAATTCCAGTCCTTAAATCTCTTTATTGATAAAACTAGTTATCTTAGATTTTGATTTTGGGCTTGTTCAGACCTATCTTTGGGAACTTATCCATTTTATCTTATGGATGATGCTTGGTTATTTTATTCGATAAACATAATGATTTGACATTATATTATTTATATGATGATAGTAGATTAGTAGTTAATAATATAAAATCGACCCTTAATGGACCGAGACCAATTTTTGGACTCGAGAGACTAAAAGCACTAGAATACCATATGAGATAGAACTATAATTTTCGATCTGTAACGTATTTTCGCTAAGGTAACAGATAGAATTTGCAATTGTCACACAAGGACTTTTCGAAGGTCTATCAGTTAGCTTTCTAGCAATATAAATAGTTTTCATAGATTCTTTTTGTACAAAAAGTTATAGCTAATAATACTGACTGTAGTACAAACTAGTTTATTTAGAACCCGAGCCAAATAGACCTAGTTTTGACCATTTATATGACATCTTTGAGCTCTGACTTCAATATGAGAGTTATAGCCAACTCAGAGATCTATCCACTGGGTTTTAAAACAGCCAATTCGGACATCGGACGAAGAAATGACAGCCATTTTACTGCAGCGCTGTCCGGGTGCACAATAAGGACGGGAAAAGTGGGAGAAAAATTTATTTTCTCTGTTTGACTTAATTTTTGGTTTGAGACTTCCTTATATATAGTGGGTTAATGCCATATAGTTTAAAAATAAAAAATAATTAAGTTATTATTTTTCCCATAATTAATTCCATAATTTATTCTAGGGTCTAATTATCGAAATCTGTTTAATCACTTAATGAATTGTGGTATAGATTGACTTGTTTGAGGATGGATCTTAGTAGTTTAGAGTTATACTTGAACCATTAGGATGCATTCATAGATCACCTCTAGGTTCGGATATGAGGTTGACCCATGGATTTTTGGGTCAGATCTGGATACCAGGATTTGGGGCATGACAGGGTGGTATTAGAGTGCCAGTTATATTTCCTTGGGATTGACAATAATGAATTACATGCTTAGGACATACTACAGAATCCTTGTACATATAATTAACATAAGTCGACACTAAAGCATAAAATACCAAAATTGATAATGTACAATAACATTATTAGGACTTCTTTTATCGCTACATCATTTGCATCTACCTTGGGCTTGAGTTCCGAGCTTATGACTCTCCCTTTATCTGTGTGTACTCCTGTGGGGAGGAGGGTTGGAATGAACATGATCTGTAAAGAATGTACACTTCAAATTTTAGACCAGGAATTGGTCGGTGATCTAATTCTGCTAGAGTTATCTAATTTTGATATTATCCTGGGCATGGATTGGCTAACGTCGTACCATGTCACAGTGGATTGCTTTAAGAAGAAGATATCATTCCAGATGTCTGATGGTTCTGCTACTTCTATGATAATAGACGTGTTGACGACAGTGCGAGTTATTTTGTGCATGTGCTCTGTAAAGAGTTCGTCGCATCATCACTCAGGTCAGAGAAAGTTGTTTAGGACTTCCTTGATGTGTTTACAGATTGTAATACCCTGAACTTTCGTTCTAGGGTATTATGGTAAATTCACATAATAATGAAAACCTGAACCTTTTTCAGACTTCTATTATTTTTTTATGGTTTGATATCATGCTTGAGTATGTGTATTTAATTTGGTTTCATTCTGACAACTTTGAAAATCTGTTCTTTTTGAAACTCACTCTTTAGGGCTAAATTTCTGCTAAAAATAATAGACCATAACTTGCAGGGGACTTATTCTTTCTGCAGCTAACATTCCATTACTTTTATAAAAAAAAAAAAATTTGTGGGCCCGAGACACCAAAAATATTCTTATTTTATCCTTACCAATTTACCTGTAAAATTTGGAACATTTCTTGAGACATGAAAACTCTAGTTGAAGATTTTAGGAGATTTTGACAAAAATAATATTTTTGTAATTTTTGAACTTCCTACCATTTGCATATTTTTCAAAAAATAACATTTAATTATATTTTATTTATTTAGTAAGAGTGTGGGACCCCAGCAAATCCCTTTTCGGGTCATTCCGAGGTCATCTTGACACTTTTTTTTAGGCTTTGAACTTTTTTGTGATTTTCGTGTATTTAAACTATGTTATGTAATTTATGTGTGCGTGACATGTGTCAATACCTTATTGTATGAACTTTTAAATTATATAATATAGTTTAATTAAATTAATTTATAATTATTTATGTTATGATTGTTGGGTGGGCCCGTATGGCCAATGTAGAGGTCTTTTGGGCTTAATAATATTCTTAAATAAAGCCTATTGATATATATAGGCCTTGGGCCCATTTCTAACCGATTAGTAATGTAAAATATAAGTTTTGAGGGTTGAAAAAATCATCCCTTTGATAGTTACGAATTCCACTAATATAGAAACCCTAATCATTCCCTAAATTTATTTATGAAAACCCTAAAGCTTTAGAAGCTTTCACAAACCCAACTCCATTGAATAATAGAGAAAGCTCCATTAAATCTTCATCTGGGCACCTATCGCACTCGAGTAAGAAGGGAGAATTGACAGAGACTCTGAATAGAAGAACATATCCCGAAGAGAGGACGATCCGACAACTTTCAAATTTGAAGAAACTTTTGAATTTTCATTAAAGTTCAAGAAACCTTGAGGTAAGTGTGTTTGATCCATCCTATACTTGTTTTTCTTCAAGATTTTATTTCTCTTTCATTAGGTAATGGTCAATACTCATTATAAATTAATTTCAATAATATTTACTTTATTCTTATTGGGTTGATCTTTATTTTGGGTTACCATGATGAGTTTGGCCATTATTTCTTTTACACCTATAACGGATGACTATGTTCTTTATCATTTTTGTTGTATTTTTATAATTATATTTTTTAAATACCTCTATGAATCTATTTTCCAAAACCATTTAGTTTATATTTTTTTGATTTATATTTATTTAATTATAATTTTTCTAAGTTGTTGGACTTTACAAAATAACCCAGAATTTTAGATTTTACACGGTCCACTTCACTTGGGATTTTGACATATATTTTTAATCTAAATATTTTTCTAATTATTTTTCATAGATATCTCTATCAATCTAGTTTCTTTAACCTTTGAGTTTGTATTTTTCTGATTTGTATTGATTAAGTTATGAGTTTTCAAACATGCTGGACTTTTCTGTAAAACCCAAAATTTTAGATTTTATATGATCTAATTCACTTGAGATATCGATCTATATTTTTATCCTAAATATTTTTTTAATTATTTTTTATAGATACTTATATAATCTAGTTTCTAGAACCTTCGAGTTTGTATTTTTTTGATTTATATTGATTAAGTTATGATTTTTTAAAAGTGCTAGACTTTTCTGTAAAACCCAAAATTTCAGATTTTGCACGGTCCAATTCACTTGGGATTTCGATATATATTTTTAACCTAAATATTTTTCTCATTATTTTTCATATATTCCTATATCAATTTAGTTTCTAAAACCTTTGAGTTTGTATTTTTCTGATTTGTATTGATTAAGTTATGATTTTTCAAATGTCTGGGACGTTTCTGTAAAACCCAAAATTTCAGATTTTGTCCGGCCCAATTAATTAAGAGTTTTGACCTATATTTTGAATCTGAATATTTTTCTATTTATTTTTACTAAAAATCTCTATGAATCTAGTTTTTAAATCCATTGAGTTTATATTTTTCTAATTTATATTTATTTAGTTATGATTTTTGTAAGACAGTACATTTTTTGTAAAAACCTATTAATTGTCAGTAGTTCGGTCATGACTTATTGACTATTAAGGGGTTTATTCCTTGTTGTTTGACTAAACCCTAGATGGTTTGACCTATACTTGTATGTATGGGGATCTCACCCATGTGTCTTGGATCCCTCATAGGGTTCGGCCAAGTGTCTTGGATCCCTCTTTAGGGTTCGACCTTGTGTCATGGATCTCTCATAGGGTTTGGCAATGGCGTGTTGGATTCTCTTGCGATTTTCACTTATATTATTCATCGATGTTGATCGTAATCTTTGGTGATCGTTTACATGTTATTCATATTGTTTAACCCTGGTTCATTACCATATTATTATTCTTGATGATCATGTGTTTATTTTATATTCTTATTTAAATGTTAAATATATGTGTGCTTATGCCATGTAACCCTAGTACCATTTTGTTGTCATACCATGATCATCACGTCATTTCATATAAGGAGTGCATAAGGGAACGGGGTTGAAGTATATTATATACGTTTATATTGGTTTTATCAATTAATTAGGGTTCGGTACCCTAGGGTGAAAGGCCCCAGATGTTATTATATCCTGCAGATGGGTCAATGAGACCGCTCCCAGTGCGGGAAGGAGATGGAGACCCTATGTAGTTATGGGTACTAGTTGCATTGGCATCCCGTACTCACTTACATTCACCCTCATATTCAAGTCATCCTTATTATATGATTGAGATGCATACCTTGGTTAAAAACTTGTATAGTATGATATCATACCATGCACACTGTTGTATTACTGGGCCTCGGCTCACAGTGTTACACCGATACCATTTTCAGATTTTGAGGAGCCGGATACGTGAGATGATTTTGAGGCGAAAGACTTAGCTGCATTCGAGGAGATCGACGAGGATTTGGGAGTCGACCCCACACTTTAGAAGACTTTATTTCGATTGTTCTAAAATATTATTTATTTATTTTCACGGGCATGTAAGTCTTTGATTGAGAGCATGTTCTCACCTCCTTCTCTTCACATTTAGTTGATTGATTGAATTATTTTAATTATTTATTTTCTATATCTAGACTTTTTTTTTACTTAGTGGGTTTTCGAATGAACCTTAGTAGTCTAATTGACCTAATTGGACCACTAGGGGACATTCATGGATCACCTCTGGGTTTGGGTACGGGTCGATCCATGGATTTTCGAGTCGTATCTGGGTATCTGGATTCGGGGGGTGACACAGATGAACTACCAGGTTTACCGCCGAAGAGAGATGTGGAGTTTGAGATTGAGGTCTATCTAGGGACATCATCGATATCGATTGCAACGTATCGGATGGCACTATTAGAGATAAAGGAGCTCAAAGATCAGCTTCAGGAGCTTCAAGAAATGGGGTTTATCAGACCGAGTCTTTCACCATGGGGAGCACCAGTGTTATTCGTAAAGAAGAAGGATGGATCGCTTCAATTCTACATCGACTATAGACAGCTCAACTGAATTATAGTAAAGAACCGATATCTATTACCTTGCATCGACGACTTATTTGACCAGCTTCGGGGAGCACGATACTTTTCGAAGATTGACTTACGGTCAGGATATTATCAGCCTCGAGTGAAGGATGAAGATGTGCAAAAGACAGCTTTCAGGACCAGATATGAACACTACGAGTTTCTCGTCATGCCATTTGGATTGACGAACGCACCAGCGGTCTTCATGGACTTGATGAACCGTATTTTCTGACCTTACTTGGACCAGTTCGTAGTCGTCTTCGTCGACGACATTCTGATTTATTCAAAAAAGCCATAGGAGCATGCAGAGCATCTCCGGATTACACTTCAGACCTTGCGGGAACAACAATTGTATGCCAAGAGAGAGAAGTGTTCATTTTGGATCGAGGAAGTTCGGTTCCTTGGACACATGATCACAGCAGCAGGCATTTCAGTAGACCCAGCAAAAGTAGAAGCAGTTTCCAATTGGGAGCGATCGAAGACCATTTCAAAGATACGCGGTTTTCTTGTGCTTGCAGGCTACTACAGATGTTTCGTTGAGGGATTCTCGAGCTTGGCAGCACCAATGACGAAGCTGACCAAGAAAGATGAAAAGTTTGTATGGATCGACCAGTGTGAAGCATCATTTTAGTAGCTAAAGACTCGACTTACGAAAGCCCCAGTCTTGACTATACTAGACAGTGGAGCCAACTATGTGATCTACAGTGACACTTCGAGAAGCGGACTTGGTTGTGTGCTTATGCAAAATGGGAGAGTTGTGGCCTACGCTTCGAGGCAATTGAAGATTCACGAGCAGAATTACCCGACGCACGACTTGGAACTTGCAGCAATTGTGTTTGCCCTAAAGATTTGGAGACATTACTTGTATGGTGTACAGTTTGAGGTATACTCGGACCATAAAAGTCTGAAGTATATTTTCACCCAAAAGGAGCTTAACTTGCGACAGAGACGATGGATGGAGTTCTTGAAGGACTACGACTTCGCGTTGCACTATCATCCGGGCAAGGTTAACGTAGTTGCAGATGCATTGAGTAGAAAGACTCGAGGGACATTAGCAAGTATAGCCTTACAATAGCATAAGGGGATAGAGATCCTTGAAGAATACGACTTCCATATTGACCGAAGAGGTGATAGGACAATTATTTTTAGTATTGTCGCTCAGCCAACCATTATTCCAAGGATCATTGAGGCTTAGACCAACGACTCAGATATCGAGGCTATACGAACAGAGATTTCCAAAGGCTCAGGACTAGAGGGTTTTACTATCCAACCAGACGACAGCATCCGGTTTAACGGATGATTATGCGTGCCGAACGATGCCAAACTTTGGGAGGACATCATGTCAGAGGCGCATCGCTCCAGACTCACCATTCATCTCGGCACTACAAAGATATATCAGGATTTGAGACACCAATTTTAGTGGAGAGGGATGAAGAGAGACATCGCCTCTTTCGTTTTCAGATGTCTCACATGCTAGCAAGTGAAGACAGAGCACCAGCGACCAGCAGGACTCTTACAACCATTACCAGTGGCGGAATAGAAATGTGAACATATCACAATGGACTTCATGACAGGATTACCAAAAACTCGTCAGGGATGTGACAGAGTATGGGTGATTGTGGATAGACTAACTAAGTCTACACATTTTCTAGCTATGAAGGCAACTGAAAAATTACCAACATTAGCACAACTCTATGTTGAACATGGGATTCCTCTTTCGATAGTGTCAGATTGAGACTATCGTTTCACCTCTAGATTCTAGAAAGGACTTCAGGCAGCTCTGGAGACACAGCTCCAACTCAACACGGCATATCACCGGGCCCCAGACAGATGGACAGTCAGAGAGGACCATTCAGATCTTGAAGGACATACTCAGAGCATACGTTTTAGACTTCGGAGGTAATTGGAGTGAACATCTACCGCTAATAGAGTTTGCTTATAATAATAGTTTCCGGACAAGCATTGGCATGGCACCATTTGAGGCCTTGTATGGCAAACCTTGCAGATCGTGATATTCGCTCAAAAGTGCTTATTTTAAGCAATTATCCTTTTAGCGTTATAGTACTCTCCTATGTAAAACTACTCTATTTATCAATATTTCTACGTAAGAGTTTTCTCCATTGCGTAGAACACACTTTTTTAGTCAAAATGGTATATTCGCATGCATTCATACGCATTTATTTGACCCACATGCAAAGCCATTTTGTAGAAATACTCATTATATGCTTTACTTGTGGCAAGAATCCTAGATCGGATGATTTTCAAGACTCATGGACCCACGATCAACTTCCAGAACCCACTATCGAAGCTTAAAGAGCCCATAGGCTATGAGAAGAAGATAGAAGCCAAGTACGAGTCAAGCACGAGGATCGTAAAGCAGAATCAAGAACCGAGAGAGCGACAAAGCCGATGAACAATAGACGAATCCAAGAGACTCAAAGCCACACCAACGGATCATCTTGACCGTAGAATGTTTGGTCAATCACTAGGTGGACCTTCAAACCAATATAAGTTTGATTAGTGACTTCTAAGCGTTGGATTTCCACCGAAGGAAGTTGAGCAATATTGAGTGTTATTTGGGCACATCAAGCCATTTTCCCACCATGGGATTGGCTAAACATCTAAATGGTCAACCTTTAAAGTCTACACAGGCAGCGTCTAAAAGTGTGCCACATGGGCCCATGACCCATACCCTAAATGCGCGATCCGTGACCTAGATCCAACTAACATAGTGGATGAATAGTGGTGAATAGGGGTGAACAGTAGATGAATAATGGATGAATAGTGGATGAATAGTGGTAAATAATGGAGGAGTAGGGGTGAATAGTTGATGAATAATGGATGAATAGTGGTAAATAGTGGAGGAATAGGGGTGAATAGTGATAAATAGTGGTATATAAGAAAGACTTTGGGAGAGTTTTTAAGGGACGCCTCCCCTCTCTTCTCTTTTTTTTTAATCCAACGGCTCTCTTCTCCGTCTCCTACTTTCTCTCCCATTTCTCTCACCATCACTCCCCACATTCCAAAACCCTAATTCCCCATCTCTTCCCCCACGTCTATACCAAAAATAGAAGGCCAAGCCATCCTCAATCAGTTCTTCGCCATTTTCTTCAAGAAAATACCAAAAAAAGAAAGAAAAGAAGAGGGAGAAGGGGAGAAAAGAAAGGGAGGAAGCCGTTGGACTTCTCTACATTGGACCAGTCTCCATCTCCACCTCCATGAAAGGTCCGAAACTCATCCATGGTAGCTCCTTGCCCACCACGATCTCCTTGCTGGTTTTCTTCTTGGATTTACCACGGCCTGCAACCAAGCTTCATACGGTTTGCATATTGCAACCATCAAACAGCCAGCATGATACCCATCAATAGCTCCTTCTCTTAGGCCACGATCTCATCTCCATCATAGCACCATCATCCACCGTTCACCACTACCCCGTTCACCTTTTCATCCATCCATAGTTAATGCAATTGGCCGATCCATGTCCTAATGGTAAGTCCAAAAGTAAGGAACTCACTCTCCCTCTCTCTCTATCTCTCTTCTCTCTCTCTACTTCTTATAGGCTTTCTAGCTAGCTTTCCATGCTTTATTTCTATGCTTTCTAGTCTAGTTTTGATTTAGTTTAAACTATTACTTGTAAGGGTTATTTTTAAATAAAGTGAAGTTTGAGCTTTTCTATTTCATGTCTTGATTTTGATATTTAGTTTATAATCCCCCAAAATAAATGTTTTAAATTCACCCATTATCACCACTATCACCCATTCATTAGTTTCTCGTAATTTTCCGTTATAATCGTTCGTTAATGTGCTAACCCGGCTAATCCCGAGTGCGGATCGACATCCAAAACTTTCCACTGTGCAAGAATGCTTAATTTTGCAGGATAAAATTGGATCAATTTCTAAATGTGTTGATTCTAGGATTTCCGTAATCAACGACGCGGAAAAACCTTACTTTCAGATCGCCCTTGTGTTGGGCAGAAGTTGGAGAACGTTCCTTGTCAAGATCATCTAGGAAATTATAGAGAAAGTGAAGCTTATTAGAGATCGGCTGTTAGCAGCACAGAGTCGACAGAAGAGCTACGTAGACAAACATCGGAGGCCACTTGAGTTTCAAGTGGGTGACAAAGTCTTTCTGAGAGTAACTCCACAGAGAGGAGCTATACATTTTGGAAAGAAGGAAAAACTAGCACCGCGCTTCATTAAACCATTCGAGATTCTAAGGAGAGCATGACAAGTTGCCTATCAGTTGGCACTTCCACCCCAGCTTGTAGGCATTCACGATGTCTTCCACGTATCGATGCTTCAAAGATATGAGCCAGACCCCACGCACGTTGTCGACTGGCATGAACTACACCTACGAGAGGACACGACATACGAGGAGCGACTTGTACGTATTTTGGATACTAAGGACCAGGTGCTATGCACCAAGACCATCCGACTCGTCAAGGTACTGTGGCAACATCACAATCAGGAGGAGGCCACTTGGGAGTTGGAACTTGAGATGCGCGAGAAGTACCCGGACCTATTCCCCAAATAGTGGTAAGTTTTCTTTTAATTTCGAGGACAAAATTATTTGAAGGGGGGAAGGTTGTAATACCCCGAACTTTCAACTAAGGGTATTATAGTAATTTGACCCTCATGGGATAATTTTGGCAGTTTGAACTTACTTTCATCCTAAGATATCCTATATTAAGTCATGTGTCAAGTTTGATATGATTCGGACAACTTTGAAAAACTTGCTTTTTTGGAACTCACTTTTAGGGCTAATTTCCTACTAAAAATAATGAACAATAACTCACAGGGGATTTTCTGAGCACTAGATGATATACTTGATCTAATAAGATAATAAAAATATTTTTGACCCTGGTCCCGAAAGCTTTTTAAAAATAATTTACTTACCTTATCTTAGGGTTGGAAACCATCTCTCGAATTTTGGGTCATTCCGATGTCATCTTGACACTTTTCCGGGACTTTGAACATTTTTGTGAATTTTGTATACTTAAATTATTTCATGTGATTTATGTGTATGTGACATGTGTCAATACCTTGTTGTATAAACTTTTAAATCTTATAATATAGTTTATTTGAATTAATACATGATTGTTGTATATTATTATATAGTATTATATTGGACCCACATGTATTATATATATTAAATCACCACCTTTTTAGAGAATATTGCATAATTATAATTAATAAGTATTTAAATTATTAATATAAGTAATTGCATAAATTATTGAGCTATAATTGTAAGTTGGGCCCGTAAAACTAATTTAGAGGCCTTTTGGACTTAAGAATAACCTTAAATAAGGCCCAATAGATACATATGAGACTTAGGCCCATTTTTAACCCATAAGTAACTTAAAATATGAGCTTTTGAGGGTTGAGAAAGTCACCTCTTTAAGAGTTACGAATTTCACCTAGAATAGAAACCCTAAAGATTACTTCCTAAACCTATTTAAGAAAGCCTTAAGGCTTGGGAGCTTTCACAAATCCTAAACCATCACTTCTCTACTTCTCTATCAAAAATCTCTCATTCTCTTTCATCTTTCTCTCCATCTTCCTCCATTGAAGCACCTCCATTAAACCTCCATTAAAGAACTTTTTCAAACCTTAGAACAGCCTCATCCCACCATCAAAAAAGAGATCAAAACCTAGCATTCAAACCATCTCATCAACCTCTTCAACACAGTTGGAAATCAACGGCATCAGAGAACTCAAAGAAAATGTGGAGCTCCATTTCCATTATTATTTCAAGCTTCACAATACAAATCTATTGTCTATTTAAGAGGTAGGTAATCCCTACCATGCATATCTTCTTTTACATATTTTATTTTCTCTAAGCATGTTCATTATGGGTAGGAAGTGGTTGAATTATTATTTTGAATTACTTACATGTGCTTCTATTTCTTTTTATCTGAATATTATATTATTCTTTCCTTACAATCCCCTTCTTGTATATTATCTTTGATTTGGAAGGAAGGATAGGGGTGAAAACGTGCCGTGACCATGCACTAATGGAAACTACAAATAGTTCTCATTAGTGGATTGGTCATTAGAACACCTCTGGGTGAAAAATGTTTTTGGCCTCAACCCTCTTCTCATTATAGTTATTTTGACATTTGATTTACACTATGCTTATCATGGTCACTAGGGGTTCATGTGAGAGGAAATTTATTATTTTTGTCGTTAAGTAAGAAGGGCTAGAAAATCTTAGGGTGAAAGACACCAAACAATCCTGTAGATGAGTCATACAGCTACTCCCAGCGAGGGAAGGAGATGGAGACCCATTAGTAGTTGAGTTATTGGGATGGGATGTCATCGTATTTCGCATACCTTGTAGACTATTCGTTGTAGATTGATTGTTATGTCTTGCTTATCACATGCTCTATTCTATCCTTACTGTCTATGATTATGCTTAGTTAACATTATATATGGATTAAGAGTGTCATGGGGTTACCCGTTGCACTACTGAATCCGTTGGACTCACGGTGTTTTGTGACACCACACAAACGAGTTGGGCTTTAACCTAATGGATGACTCTTCGTGGGAAGTACCCGATGACGAGGAGTATGCGGTGAGTCTTTGGAGGTATTGGAAGAGTTCTAGTCCTTTAAACTTTTTATTGATAAAATTAGTTATCTTTGATTTTGATTCCGGGCTTGTTCTGGCCTATCTTTGGGAACTTGTCCATTTTATCTAATGGATGATGCTTGATTATATTATTCAATAGGCATAATGATTTGACATTATATTGTTTATATAATGATAGTAGATTACTGGTTAATAATGGAAAATCGATCCTTAATGGACCTAGACCGAGTTTAGAACTCGAGAGACTAAAAGCACTAGAAATACCATACGAGATAGAACTATAATTTCTGACTGTAATATATTTTCGCTAAGGTAACTAATAGAATTTGTAATTGTCACAGAAGGACTCTTTGAAGGTCTATCACTTAACTTTCTAGTGATATAAACATTTTCATAGATTCTTTCTGTACAGAAAGTTATGACCAAAACACTGACTATAGTACGAAATAGCTTATTCTAAACCAGAGCTAAACAGACCCAATTTTAACCCTTTATATGGCATCTTTGAGCTCTAACTTCAATATGAGAGTTGTAGTCAACTCAGAGAGCTATCCACTGGGCTTTAGAACAGCCAAATCGGATATCAGACGAAGAAATGACAGCCATTTTACTACAATGTTGTCTGGGTGCACTATAAGGACAGAAAAATGGGAGGAGAATTTATTTTCTCCGTTTGGCCTAATTTTTGGTCTGAGACTTCCCTACATATAGTGGGTTAATGACATATAGTTTAAAAAAAAAATAATTAAGTTAGTATTTTTCTCATAATTAATTCTATAATTTATTCTATGGTCTAATTATCGAAATCTATTTAATCACTTACTGAATTGTGGTATATATTGACTTGTTTGAAGATGGATCTTAGTGGTTTAGAATTACACTTGAACCATTATGATGCATTCATAGATCACCTCTAGGTTCGGATATGAGGTTGACCCATGGATTTGAGGCATGGCAAAATCTAGATACACGGATTTAGGGCGTGACAAAATCTTTTTCTCTCCACTTTTTGCTTTCTAGTTAATTTTATTTTGCCATTAATTTTATTGCAAGTGAATTTATTTTGCAAGCACTGTAATTCGACATTTCTAGTTTAATAAAGGGAGTTTATTTTAGCGTAGTCATTTCATTATTTTCTTGCTTAATTGTTCTTTCTTTTTAAATTGTTTTAATGAACCTTCCACTCACAAAGAATGTTTTCAACCCCGATTTCTCCACCACTCTCACCTCTCCATATATTCAAGGAATTTCCATATTCTAACATTCTGATAAAGTGCATCCCCTAACCCCGAGTGCGAATCGACATCCGATACAAAGCCGCTATATAAACCGATATTTTGTAGGATTAAAGAATCGGATCAATTACAAATTTGTTAAAATTACGGGTTTCCGTCCGACGACACGGAAAAAACCTAGTTTCAAACACATACCATGTAATATCATTGGCAAAAATAATTAATAAAATACAGTGAGTTAATTATGTACATTACAGGTAGAGAAATTGAAAAAATAATGTAAATAAGTTTTCTCTCCCCCTATCTCATGCATCTACTTGTTTTTACCTCTATGATTTTCTCTCCCCTTTTTGTCACAGAATGACAAAGGTAAAGAAATATAAACAGCTAATAGGCATGCATTGGATATCATCATGAATCACAAGTGCATCAGTGTAATATGATAACAAGTATAAAGACCAAAAGATAAGTATGGCGCATAGTCTAAATACAACAATGGTTTAACTTTTGGTGAAACCATCTAACCAATCATAAATCTTTTTTAAATGAATTTTAAATTTTAAATCATCTCTTAAAAGATTTACAACTCACAAAACTCAAATCAGATCAATCCGGATTAATTCGAATAAAAATGTCAAATCTAAAGTATGCTAAAATTCATGAAAAGTCAAGTTAAATGCAATACATAATGAGTTTCAATGTGATTGGCACTAACAAATATCAAACCTAGGATTTTAGACTTAACTACTCAATTTAATCTTGAATAGTTCAACTGCAGTCAATCTAGACCATTTATCAGAGCTAAACAGTCAAACTAGTTCACTTTAGTTGAATTTTTAATTTCTTTCACTTGAGTGTACTGTGATCTGACTTTCCACTTCATAGGGTATAGGACAAATATTAGTAAAATTCTAAATATCTACTTAAAATCTGAAGGTATCCTATATCCAATCATGAAATCCTCATTAGAGCTCATAGGTTCTCACTAAACTTTCTATTTTCAAGTGTATTTGTCAATGTGATTTCACATTACTTTTGTAGCAAACATCGTTATTTTTTACTCACTTGTTTTATCATAATTTTATTTTTCAAGTTCTCATCTTTTGACACTTGGTCTGTTTAGTAGCTTTCACACTCGGTCAGTATGGTATCCTCTGCAGCATTAAGTAATCAAATTTTTATATAGATCGAGGCCATATGAATTTTATCACATCCACTTGAGGTAGCTCTTTCCCTAAAGAACTATCACACAAGGAGGCTAACAGTGGATTATATTACAATTTTGAAATCAACTGAGAGTAGGAACACAACTAATTTGAAGTTATGAAAAATAAAAGTTTATTCATAATTCCCATAGAATACTAGATTTGTTACCTCTATTAAATTCAGTCCCAACCAATGTCAATCAGTGTGCATGTGAATAACAAGTTAAAACTTATGAACATCCAGTAACTGAGAATTAGTAAAATAGACTAATCTTCTAAATATTCTAGAGATTTCTACAATGATCTAGTCTCAATTTACCTTGTGCTAAGTCCTGGTTCTAGAATTTTCTAGAGTCAATGTCCATCATATTAAAATCAATTATGCAATGCACAACTCTAAAACAAAATCCTAACAAGACACAAAAAAATTTTGATTTTCAAATTTTCTATTTTTGTTTTTGAATAGATAAACTCAAAACAATATAAATAAGCAAAGAGCTAAAACAAATAGAAAACTATGAAGAAAATCAAAATTCTAAAATAAAATTATACACCAAACTCATAAAAGATATATAACTTTGTCTTGGAGACTAGCTTTCTCTTCTTCATTCCTGATAATCAGTTTAAAGAAATTTAACTTTGTCTTGGAGACTAGCTTTCTCTTCTTCATGCTATCTAAAAATAGTTTCATATTTTTCATGCTCACTTTCAAAAGATATTTTAACATTCTTATAAGTTTAGAACTTGCATTCTAAGAACTTGTTTATCTCTTGAAGAGATTTCTTATCTTCGCTAAGCTGACCAACTAGCACAGATAATTTATTATTGTATAGTTTATAAGCAAAATTTTCAGAGTCAAGGAATTCAACTCTATTAGTCAATTTCTTATTTGCTTTGGTCAGTCTAAGACTTTCTTTATATAGCTCTTGATAAGCAGTATAAAGATCACCTTGATCTTCACTGTCTGAGTCACTGCGACTATTCACAGTGAACCCTTCTTTCGGCATCTTTATAGTGAAAAGAATGAACCAATTTTGTAGGAATATAAATTCAGGTAATTAAACCTTTTATAGAATAACCTGGCTCTGATACCAATTGAAATAACAACCGATCCGTTCTCTTTAATTAGAAATACCTAGAAGGGGGGGTTGATTATGTATTTAAAATTAATCAATCCTAACCAATTTTATTGGTCTATGGTAGGAAAATAAAATCGCATGCCTTAGTTGTTTGATAAAGAATTATCACAACCGATTCAAATTAAATATACCTCCGTGGTATATTTTATTTTCGTCGTTTGATCTAATAAATATAGATAGCGGAATACAAACAAACAATCACACAAGACGAGATTTTTTTGTGGAAATCTTAGCTAAGGAAAACCACGGGACCACATCCAGATGAAAAGTATCACTAACTGGAAAGTTAAACGAAACAAAGGTTACCTACGCAACACCGTTGCAAGGACAACTTCCAACCTTAGCCAAGGCCTACTGCCGATGCGTCCACGTCCTCTGAATCAATGCTACGAGTCCACGCGTGACCTCCCAGCCAAGAAGCCTTGTCCGTTTGTTCAATTTGGTACACCCCAAACCTACCATCGATTAGCCACTCCGATCTTAATTCTCAACACTCCAGCCTTTGCCGAAGTGAAGGATTCAGTACGCTCTGAACCCTAAGTTGCTCAATAGGTGTTGAGTCACACTGGTACACTCAGGCTACTAAGTCAAATATCTATGTGGAAGACCTAAGCCGAGTAATGATCAAGCTCTTGGCTTTGATCTAGAAGAGGAAAAAGCTCACAAGATGTTTATGAGAACTAAAAAGCTTCTTGCTCTTCGAATGGATACTCTAAGAAATAAATTTTTTTTATCTCTATTCAATGTGTATAGAAGTGTATCTAGAGAAGGCATAGAAGGGTTATATTTATAGAATTCGTAACCCTGAGCCTTTTAGAACGTGGGAGAGTGGAAACTAGAATTTCGGATCTGAGAAAAACTCAATCTGCATGAAGTCCAATCGATTGTACTCTAGGTCCAATCGATTGGGCCACGTCCAATTGATTGGGTTTTGGGTCCAATCAATTGGCCTTGTACGGATGGATTTTTTCTTCGTAAATCCAATCGATCGGACTTAAATAAGTTTCTGTCTCGTAACCTCCAATCGATTGGGCTTTGATCAAGTTCTTACTTATAGACTCCAATCGATTTAACAGAGGTCTCCAATCGATTGGCCCAAATAGTCCAATCGATTTGACTTTCCCAGAAGTCAATAACATTGACTTAGATTCGGGTCTGTCCAATGATTAGGTTTGACCAATATATTTTATTCATGTAAACCTATTCTTATGGCCACTAAGTCACTTACCTTCCTAAGTGAGCGTACATGATCTATAACCAACAAATGGGCAGTTACTTGGATGACTCCTATCGTCAACCATCTGATCCTTGTTGTCTCTGTCTTCTAGTCTTCACGTAGTCGACGAAGTATGCGTATCACGACATCTTCACACTACACTGGTGCTCGTAGGAACGGTTACATGAATGCTTTTATGTTATAAGAATTTTTGCCAAACTAGAACATGAAAATATTCCTTACATACCCACACCCATTAGGAGATATACTAGACCCCGAACCAAACCCCAATAGTGAGAGGCAAAGAAAACGAGAGTAAAACATACCTAAGAGTAAAAGTTGAACGGCGTGTGTGGGTGGCATCGATAATGGGTGTTGGTCACATGCAAGCCTGTGAGAGTGAGATGCATATATTGAATCGCATGAACGGTGGTAAAGGGAGAATGAGGATGCGTAAGTGTTTGAAGTTTTGGGTTGGGTAGTGAGGGGAAAGTGAGGGCTTAGGGTTTGACATTTTGTGTGGGGATGTTTGGGGAAGAGTGAGGGGTTAGGGTTTGAGAACGGAGAGGGACATGTAGAAGAATTGAGAGTTTTGGTGATTCGCGCCCTCTAGTTTTTTTATTTTTTGGGCGAAAATCATCATCGACGGCTATAAATCACAGAGGAAATTCTTTCCCTCACAATTTACGCTCGACGATGAATATTATCGGCACAAAAAATTAAAAAATTAATAGCGACGGCTTTTTGCTTTTTCGCATCTGTTGTAAACTGATACTTTTGGCAATGGGTTAGAGTCGTCGGGAAAAGTAACCTTGGTCCATCACCTTTGGTCAAATTTTTGGTAGTGTCTGTTAACCCAAAAACTCTATGCATACTTATATCATTTTATATATAAACTTCGGGATCTAAAAGGTATGCCTACATTTTTAATCAAGCTAATCTAGGGTTGGATAAAAAAAAGAAGATTAGGCCAAAATATCCATACACCCAGAAATCTAAGATTAGGCCAAAATATCCATACGCCTAGAAATCCTTAATCGGGCTTGTAGGGGAAAAATATCTGATCTTACCCACATAATCTTCGAGGTCAGACGATTCGTATCTCGATGGTGATCCGATGACTCCGATGTTTCAGGACAAAATTTCTTTCTCTGCTGCGAAGGATAGGATGATCTCCAGTTGAGATGTGGTTGTACCTGTTGACAACGCTTCGACGCTCAAGTCAGTATAGGACGTGCTAACAGGGTTCAATAAAATAGTAAACTATTTCAGAGTATAGGCTATCTGGATCTGGAGAGCAAGATCCTCTTCTCAGTCCTGAAGGTCCTATATTTATACCCCTAGAACTGGCGTGACTCACCTTCCACGTGGCCACTTGTTGTCAATCAGTTATGTTCTAGAGAGATTCTATTATGAAACAAAATCTTCTTGTTAGATCCTAACTTCCCTTATTCGGTTATATCTGAAATGACTAAGGTGGCACTCTTCGTGGCAAATATTGGAATAAGGGGTCGTTGAAGTTGCAATAGTCAAACTAACTGCCATGTGGCCAATGCTCATTAGATAAGCCACTAACTGTATTTATAGTTTAGAATACTCATCTCACTTGCAGAATTCTATATACTTGTCCAGATTGATAGAAATCCAATCCCGTCAAGTATGAAGCTAATCTTGTCAGGATGAAAAGAGTGTTACTCCCGTCGAATAGGCTGTTTGTTCTTGCCAGGATGAAGTGAACGTTGCTCCCGTCAAGTAGGCCATCTGATCTTGTCGGGATGTATAGAATATCATTTCGGTTTAAGGATGATAACTAAACTTGTTGGGATGAATTTGAATGTTGATCCCCTCATATACATTGTTGAGCTAGTCGGGAAAAGTGGATATCAATCCGGTCAAGGATGTTGGGATATGTTGAATGTTAATCCCGTCAAAAATGTTATATGAACTTGGCAGGAGATAATCGTTACTAATACCAAGTGGGCTGCTGGACCATGTCGGGATGAGATAATTGTCACTCCTGTCAATGGGCCGTTCTGACCTTCCCGATAAGTAGATCGATCATTAATGAGTCGGACAAGATTTGAATGCTTCTCCGACATATTAATGGCTGAAGCTTTAATGCGTTTCATTACCAATCCTGTTCCGAGATGTGAGATGCTTTCTTCTGATCATTTTAATCTGATACGTGGTGCTTCCATTAATGGAAGATGTATGACAGTGATGGAATGGTTAAGGCCTCTGATGATGTCTTCGGCGCATTTATTCACACATGCTGGGTGACACCACGTGACGTTGTTTCGTATACCGTACGTGTGTTGTCTATACATGTGTCACCATATCATTCTCCAGAAAATACGGTACCCAGAGGGCTAATCTAGGGTTGGATTAAAAAAGAAGATAAAACTCACCTCTAGGAGCAAAGGCAAGCAGTGTGGAGCACCGGCGAGGAAGTGGAGAACCTGCGAGGTGTATAGCACCTACGGGATGGTCGATCAGTGACTACGACGAGGAACAGTGGCTGCGAGGTGGAGCACCAGCAACAGTAGTGGCTTTTGCAAGGAAGAGCACCGTCAATTGGAACAGCTACGATGAGGTGGAGCACCAGTAGCAGCGGCAAGGGAGTAGTGCCGGTAGGAGGCAACGACAATGGGAGGCAGTGGCGGTGGGACTTGAAATTTTCACGGTCCGTTCACTTTAACTCAATATACCTAGAAGGAGGGAGTTGATTAGGTATTTAAAATTATTTATACCTACATAGTTTTACTGGTCTGTGGTAAGGGAATAAAATTACATGCCTTAGTTGTTTGACAAAAGATTATCACAATCGACTCAAATCGAATATACCTCCGTGGTATATTGTCTTTTTGTTGTTTGATCTAATCAAGATAGATTGTGGAATACAAACAAACAATCGCACAAGACATGAGATTTTTACGTGGAAAGCTTAGCCAAGGAAAAAACCACGGAACCACGTCCAGACGGAAATTATCACTAACTGAAAAGTTAAACGAAACAAAGGTTACCTACGTAGCACCATTGCAAATACAGCTTCCAACCTTAGCCAAAACCTACTACCGATGCATCCACGTCCTCTGAATCAACGCTACGAATCCACGCGCACCCTTTCAGCCAAGAAGCCTTGTCCGCTTGTTCAGTTTGGTACACCCCAAACCTAGAATCGATCGGCTCCTCCGATCTTAATTCTCAACACTCCCGCCTGTGCAAAAGGTGAAGGATTCAGTACACCCTGAACCCTAAGTTGCTCAAATGGTGTTGAGTCACATTGGTACACTCAGGCTACTAGGTTGAGTATAGAAGTGGAAAACCTAAGCTGAGGTAAGGATCAAACACTTGGCTTTGATCAAGAAGAGAACAAGCTCACAAGATGTGAATGGAAAACAAGTTTCTTCCTCTTCGAATGGACACTCAAATAAATAAAACATTTTCTTCTCTCTCTTGAAGATTGAGTCACTCTGTGTCTCTGTGTGTGTTTAGAGAAGGCATAGAAGGGTTGTATTTATAGAATTCCAAGACCCTGAGTCGAGCAGAACATGGGATAATGAAACCAAGAATGTTGGATCTAAGAAGGACCAATTCTATGCATGGTCCAATCGATTGTACACTGGGTCCAATCGATTGGGCTCAATAAGATTTCTATTCCGAAAGCTCCAATCGATTACACAGGGTTCTCCAATCGATTTGACTTAGATAAGTTTCTATACCAAAGACTCCAATCGATTTCACAGAGTCTCTAATCGATTTGACTCAAATAAGTTTTTGTCCTGAAGACTCCAATCGATTTCACAGAGTCTCCAATCGATTGGGTTGAAATAAGTTTTTGCCTCGTAGCTTCCAATCGATTACATAGAGTCTCCAATCGATTGATCTATGTCCAATCGATTGGGGATAAGTGTCCAATCGATTGGACTATCCCATTAGTCAATTTTATTGACTTAGACTCAGGTCAGTCCAATGACTAAGTTTGACCATTATATTTTGCTCATTTTAACCAACTCCTATGGCCACTAAGTCACTTACCTTCATAATCGAGTGTACACGATCGTTAACTGACAAATCGACAGTTACTCAGATGACTCATGTCGTCAACCGTCTGATTCTTGCTGTCTGTCTTTTAGTCTTCACGTAGTTGGCGAAGTATGTGTACCACTATATCTCCACACTACACTTGTACTCGTAGGAACGATTACAAGAATGTTTTTATGTCAAACGAAATATTTGCAAAATTGAATATGAAAATATTCCTTTCAGGACTAGGGTTTTGAGGGAAAAATGGGGTTTTAGTTTTGGGGGGGTGTTTCGAAAGGGTTTTGAGGGGCAAAGGGGATTTTTTTTTTTTGGGGGGGGGGGGGGGGGGGGTGAGGTTTTCTTTTTAATATATATACAAGCTTTTACCGATGGCCAGACTCTGACCGTCACTAAATATCATATTTATCGACGGCTAGTTTCTGACCGTTGCTAAATAACTGTTTTACTGACTGCCATCTTTTTGCCCTTGCTGAATATAGCCTATAACGACGGTCTGATTCTGGCCGTCGGTAAATCCATCGCTATATAGTCTAATTTTCGCTCCAAAATGTTCCCGGGCAATTTAGTACGGTATTTAGTGACGGCAAGCGACTGGCTGTCGCTAAAACTTCATCGCTATATCCCCTTTTTCTTGTAGTGTCTGGTACTGTTATAAGAAAGCCAATCGAGCTGTGGTAATGTTGTTGAGCGCTACTATGGTAGCTATTGTTAGTTGAGGAGCAATTCATATACAACATTTTTTTTTTTTTGAAATCTTTTTGGTGATTAGATATTTGAAGATGTTAGAATCTCGTGTATGATTAGTATCTGAGGGAAATGGTTGTCTGATTACTATCTGAAGCAGTTGGACTAGAATAGATGCCAAAATTCTTAACACTACAAGTCCACATCTTACTTGGCCAAATGGTGAAGACAATAATAGGACTTGCATGCCACAACCATCAACCAAAAAAGAGGATAATATTGATGTCTACAACAGTACTTCTCCCTGTGAAGAAGACATTTAAGCCGTGGAATATTAGAGAAACTCTCTTTTCAAGTCTTATATGTTTAACACATGGTACCTTCCCAAGGACACATGTAGAAGACCATTATTTTTTTAGATGGCCTACTTGATCAATTGGTCACTACTGCATGGGTTCCTGTGAGGGTGTACCATCTCTTGGTTGATTGGTATCACCTTTTAAAGGTTCAAAGGTTATTACACAGAATAGTTTTGTGAATCTATTATTTTTATTTTTAATGAATCTCATTCTTACAAAAAAAATGTGCAGGTTTTATCTTCTGCTCGTTGAAGAAGAAGAAGAGACATGATCCAGTTCAGCTTTTTCTCCACTTCAGCTTTTTCTTAAGAATTGATTTAATTTGCTTTACAAAAAGAGAGGTTTCATTATTTTATTTCTCAACAAGCTAGAGAGATATCTTTGGTCGCCTTTTGTTCTCACAGAAAGGAAAGTAGGGATTATTGGCTTTAACCTAGAGAGAGAAAATAAAAATACTAAAAATTAAGAAAACACAAAATATTAAGTTTTGTATAGCCTTTGCCGTCCCCTCCACATGTCACAAGATGATAGGGGGTTGAGGCATCTCCTCAACCAAATGGGTGAGGCAAGCCGGACTCGATCATTTTTATCAACGAAATATCATTTCAAAATTTGAATTTCAGCGCCATTTTTTCCTGTTTTTTTTTTCCGTTAAATTCAGTTTTTATGTTTTTCCATTTTTTCTTTTCAACGGCCGTTTTAACTGTAACACCCCCAGTCCGTTATACCGTTAAAATGGCCTCTTTTGAATAATCAAATTGATGATATACGGCACATTTGAGATTTGAAAATACGATTAAAAAAAATGGCAAAATACCCACAAATGGGCTCAACTTCCTTTGATGAAGAAAAAGATTTACGTACTTTCCATTGCTGGATAGCAATTTTGATACACCACCCTTTAAAAAATGCCACGTGGCTCACTAGTTTTGTCTACTGACCCTATAAATGTTTGTCTAAACACTTGGTGGAGCATTTCTCATAGTGGGCTTGCAATCCACTCAGGATCTATTGAACCCACACATGGATGCATTCATAAAGCCCATAATGCAAAAATCCTCGAATACAACTGCTGGCTGATGTTTTGTGTGCTGGTCTACCCGGAAGGTCTGGAACCAAAAACACCTGTTCCAATTCCACAGTTTTGAGACCCGATTAAAAAAAGAACCGGAATTAGAACCAAACCTCAAATAGTGGTTCCGGTTCTGGGTAGTTTAATATGGAACCGATACCGATAGGAACCGAAACTGATATATAAATATAGTGTTAAAATTCTCATACTATCAAGATTGGAACCAATGTACCCGGAATCAGAACCAGAACTGACAGAAACCAAATAACCGGTTCCAGATCCATCATTTTGAGGATCGAAACCATTAATAATCGGAATCGATAAGAAAATGAACCGTTTCTGGCCGCCTAAGGAACTGACCCGTTGACACCTAACCCAGAGGTCGGTCATTGCCAAATTTGGGGGAATTTTTCCGTAAGTAAGCTTCACCAACCATTTATTTTTTTCACGCATTGCATCTTGAGGAATGTTAGCAAACACTGCCTTAATGGCGTTGCACAGATTTATCCCGTCAAACCTTTCAGGCATTTCTTGCTAGCATTCCTCTTTAGCAAAATATATTATTACCAATTTCGTGTTTATCATCTTCTACTATATAAAGAGAGAAGGCCTTTCTTGAGTTAAAAATGGATGAAATCTCAAAATTGCCCCTATTTTGTTATTGCACCTTTTTTTTATATGTTTCTTTAACATTTTAAGTAATGATCACATGGTTCAAGAGCCATGGATGTTATCATGTTGTGTCGTGGTGTCGTTTTGTTATTGGCCAAATAATACTCAAAATCTATGGCTAAAAATAAAATCATGAAAAAGACTAATCCAATAGATAGAAATAACTAATCAGGATGAATTTTTGTATGTAAGTCCACCTAGGGATGGGCAAAACATCGATATGATCATCGATCTCTAAGAGTATGCCATGTGTAAGGTGCTGCCATGTGTAAGGCGATCCCTAGTTGTACTTATTAAAGAGCGAAGGCCCTATTTGCCATGTGTAAGGTTTTGGGATCCCAATTTTTTACATATCTCCATGTCAAATTCACTGGCCCCGAGGGACTCCAAAACTTGAATTCTGCCTCCCAAAATGTCTGAGTAGTACATTGTTAACCACTAAGCAATGACTTAATGCGGGGTTGGGTTGGGTTAAGGGATTGGAGTATGTGTCAGACATTTTGACATAGCATAGTATAAGCCACGTGGCACACTCTTAGAGATTGTCGTATGGACAATTGGCCCAATCCTAGGTGGACCTACAGGCCAAAAATTAGCATCATTAGTCATTTCTAAGCATTGGATTGGAGTCATTTTCATAGGTTGATTTTTTAACCATGGGCTTCAAGCGTTATTTGGAGTACAAAGACCCAAAGGTTTGAAATCACTAAGAAGGCTGATTTTTGGTATAGAGGTCTATCAAGGGATGGCCAAACATCTATACTGTCAGTGATCTCTAAAAGTCTGCCAGGTGGCTCATATTATGGTTTGTCATCAACACTGATGTCAGACTATAATATGAACCACGTGGCACACTGTTAGAGACCACTGACCATATGGATGTTTGGCCCATCCGTAGGTAGACCTCCATACCAAAAATCAGACTGAGTAGTGATTTCTAGGCATTTGATTGAAGTCGTTTTCACGATTGATTTTTAACCCTGAAATTTGAGCATTATTTGGGGTTATCTAGGGCACAAAATTCCAAAGGTTTGAATCATTGATCAGGCTGATTTTCAGTAAGTCCACCTGAGGGGATGGGCCAAACATCTATACCGTCGAGTAAAACTTTGATGACAGACCCCTATCATCGAGGCCGATGACAACACGCAATATGAGCCACGTGGGCACACACTCTTAGAGGAGTCTGACTGTAATGATTTTTGGCCAATTCCTAGGTGGACCTACAACCAAAAATCAGACCGATTAGTGGTTTCTAGGCATTGGATTGGAATTACTTTCATGGGTTGATTTTAACCGTGGGATTTGATCATTTTTTTTTCATTATAGGATCAGAACCAAACCATTAGCCTAACCGCCAAGCCCATGATGAAAATATTCGAATCCAATGTTTGAAAAAACACCAATAAGGCTATTTTTTTTATGTGCAGGTTCAATCATGGGTGGGCTACACATTCATGGGTCAGTGGGCCAAAAGAGTGTGCTATGGCACTAAATGAGGTCATTTCCTTACCCCTATTATCTATGTTCAAGAATAAAACTTCTGTCACAACGCACAATACGAGCCACGTGACACACTCTTAGTGCACACCCTAAATAAAAAATCAGTCTGATTAGTGATTTTTAAGCGACTCGATTAAAGTTATTTTCCTGGGTTGATTTTAATAGTAGGAATTTGAGCATTACTGAGCGTTATTTGGGTGCAAAGATCCAAAAGCTGTAAATCACAAATCATGCTAATTTTTGGTTTATAATTCCACCGAGGGACTGGCCAAACATCCATACGGTCAGCGTCCACTAAGAGTGTGCCATGTGGCTCATATTTTGCATTGTCACAGAAGCTTCTGTCACAACGCTGTGACAAGTTTTACTCCTATGTTCAAGGTCCAAAAAAACCCAAAAAATACTATTAATCCAAAAAAAATAAGAAAAATCCTATTATTTTTAGGACAAACCATGGCTTTTGGGGTACTCTGATCTAGGTTTAGGCCAAAACATCCATACAAACAGAAACCATTAACAATGCAAATCTAGGGGTTAGGCCAAACATCCATATATTCATAAATCAAACAAAATTAGTATGGATTGAAGCATTTTTTGGGTGTTAAATCCAACAGCGAGATAGCATCACAAAAAATAAAAAAATAAAAAATTAGAACAAAACGCACCTCGGCTGAAAACCCAAGGGCTCCTTATAGCTTGAAAACCCAATAGTCAGACCCTTCGATCCACCTACATACTCAAAATCAGTTTGATTGGTGATCTATAGCCTATCACCATTTTTGTGAATCGCAAAACAGAAAAAAACAAAAAAAAAAAATATGTAATTGGTGAGAAAACTCATTAAGATGGGAGAACGAGGGTAGTGGCGTCGTGAAGCACCGCCGGCGTGAAGCAACACCGGCGTGGAGTTCGGCGGGGAGCACCAACAGCAATTGGAGGAAGAAGGGTTTTCGCAGTGGGAGGAAGAGGGGGGTTTTCGCGCCAAAGAAAAGGGGGATTTCACCCTCGCGCGAAATGTTTTTTTTATATATCCAACTTTATAGCGGTGACCAGCGTCTGACTGCCACTGAATGAGTCTTTTATCAAAGGCCAACTGCTAACCGTCACTAATTTCATCACTATAAAATGGGATTTCCCTGCCAAAACCTTCGCGCTAGACTTTCAGTGACGGTCATGTTTTTGCCAAGCTAAAGATCACCTTTAGTGACGTTTTACCTGGCCATCGCGAATAGGTCATCGCTAAATCGCAATTTTCTTGTAGTTGATTTTTTGTGCTGTAATCCATTTGCTTTCCGACTGTTAGAATGCCTTCAATTTCTTCAAGTGCATCCCTTGGAAGTTGCCTTACCATTGCATCTTGTTCTTCAACTTGTGATACATCAATTCCCCTCCTTTATTGGAAGAACTCTTCCTCGAGGTTGTTAATCTTTTTTTTTTTAAAGAAGAAAAGTTGTATATTGATAATGAATACTGTATAAAACCAAAGAAACTTGAAAAAAGCAAGAGGCCAAAAAACAGGGGAAAGGATTCAATGGGATATCGCCTTAGGACCTCAAGTTTACTTATCCTGGAGCAATTCCAGGCACAACCAAACTTGAAATCCCAAGAAAATCACTTATCCCAGTTAAACCCAAGAGAACCCGAGCCCCTAATTAACAAAAATGAAACCTATAAGCCGATTGGCACATGATGTTAAAAAAAAGATCTTGCTTAGCAAAAGAAGGTGTGGAATTCCATAAAAAAATAGCGAACTATTAGTGTTAGAGCCCCAATTAGCAAGTTTGTCTGCATCCCCGTTGCCTTCTCTAAAGATATGAGAGCATCTAAAATTCATATTGTTGATTTTGTGCAAGCAATTGAGCCATTGAGTTCTCAGTCTCCATGGGACATCGTCGGACTTCTTCATAATAAGGTGGATCACTAGTTGACAATCACTTTCTAACCAGATAGAGTGCCAGCCTTTGGCCCAAACTATATCTCTACCTGTAATAATCGCCAGGATTTCAGCATGAAGGGCTGTAGTGTTACCGAGACCTCTAGCGAAAGCACCCACAACTAGTCCTCTCTGCAATTTCTGAAAATTCCTCCTCACCCAGCAATCATTAAAAAATACTCCGATGCTCAAGTCAGTGAATGTGTATCTAATGACAGGTTGGCCACTAAAGTTTAAGATGAAGAAGATGAAGTGGATTTTTCAGTTCAAGAATGTTGGATCTGAGAATTTTGGGGTTCCAGTTCTGGATTGGGGGATCAAGATCCTCTTCTCTGTTCAAGTTGTCTTGTATTTATAGTTTGTCAGTGACCTGCCTTTTTGTTCCACTTGTTTACTTCTTATTGGTCAGATCCGATCTCAGAGGAATCTTGTCTGACAAATCCTTTTTCTGTTAGATCTGAACCTCCTTCGTTCAGCTAGAACTAAATTGCTTATGTGGTAGATATTTGTGTAGGAGAATGGTGGGAATTTGAAATAATGGTTAGATCAGATGCCATGTGGCACTTTTGATATGATTGTCGTCGTGTTGATAGTTTATTGATTATGATAGTTCATCTACCTGTCTGTCATAAAGTAGACGACGGCACTTGCCCGGAAGGATTGATTGCATAATTGATAAGTGTAATGATGAAGGCTTACCGGGAAGGTTTGAATGCCTAATGGTCAAGTTTGTTGTTCAACTTAACCGACAAGTTGACCGATGAATAACTTGTTGAGAAGTGTTAAATGCCTTAACCTACAAGTTGACTGATGATGAAGGACTTGTCGGGAAGGGTTGAATGCCTTGATCGACAAATTTACTGATGAAGGACTTGTCGGGAAGGGTTGAATTCCTTAACCAACAAGTTGACTGATGAAAGAATTGTCGGGAAGGGTTGAATGTCTTAACCAACAAGTTTACTGATGAAAGTCGGGAAGGGTTGAATACCTCAACCGACAAGTGTACTTGACAAAGAACTTATCATGTCTTGATATTGGACCTTTTCCGAGACACATTTTCCTAGATGTCCTGTCTAACATGTGTCGTTCTCTGATGCATCCGACGTGCTTCTAAAACGGTGATGGCTGTCTCTCTTGAGTCATGTCGATTCATTTATTCACTCAAGCATCGAGGTGCCAGATGTCAATTTTTGGCATACACCCTGTGCCATGTCAGGGACACGTGTCGTCATCTAGTATGCTAAAAAGTACGGTACCCACAAAAGTTATGAAGTCACCCCTGACATAATAGATGTCTAACTAGGATGGAGCCAAAACATTTTTCTCTAAGGGCGGTTTCATTGCATAAAAAAATTTTCCGAGAAAATACATCTGAGAAATGCCTTAAATGACTGATTGATTGCAACTGAGGCCCTGCTTGGTATCCAGTAAATATTTGTAAGATGTAAATATTTACCTCTACAAATATTTGCTTTGTAAATGTTTACAGCTTCAAACATTTTCTGTTGCTTGGTATTAACTCGTAAAATCAGTTGCAAATACTTTCCACCGCTTGGGTGGAGGGTGCAATGCAAATATTTTCTGAGTATTTGATGGATCCAATATAGGAGATGGAGACCACCTACGAACAATGTCAATGAATTGGACGATCACAATCAATCAAACAATGGAACAAATGGATGAGAATCATGAGATGGTCCAGGCAAGTTGATTTTGGGCGGGAACCCAATGATCGATTGGTCCGAGTAGAACTTTGCTGACTGCCTACAATTTGAGTACGGGGAATACTTTAGAGGGACACTGACCGTATGGATGTTTGGCCAATCCCTAAGTGGACCTACAAACTAAAAATCAGCCTGATTAGTGATTTCAAACCTTTGGATCTTCGTACCCCAAATAATGCCAAATTCCACGGTTAAAAATCAACCTATGAAAATGACTCCAATACAACTTTTAGAAATCACTAATCATGTTATTTTTTTTTTTTTGGTCTAGATGTCTATCTAGGTGTATAACTTTGCTGACCCTCCACAATGATTGCCCCCTATAACCGCCCACAATATGAGCCACATGGCACATTTGTGGAGGATTCTGACTGTATACATGTTTGGCCAATCCCTAAGCGGATCAACAAATCAAAAATCAACCTGATTAACGGATTTCATGGATTAATTTTAACCGTTGAATTTGAGCATCTAAGTGTTGGATTGGAGTCATTTTCATGGATTGATTTTAACCGTTGGATTTAAGCATTATTGACCATTATTTGCCATTATTTGGGTACTAGTATCCAAAGATGGGTCGGGCTCGAGGGACACCCATTTTTTACCCCCATTTTTTGACACCCATTTTGGCATACCTACATAGAAGATGAATCAATGGATGATTTTTGGTGAGGATGATCTCTATGGTGAGGAGATTATCCGCACAAAAATTCAAATCATTCTGATATTCATATACTGGTTTAGAAGCTGAAGAATTATGGACCGTCGATTCTTACCATGTAACTTGAAAACCCACATTTGATGGGGTTAGAAATTTAGAATGGGCTGATTTTTTTGTTGGGGAGATCTATATGGTGAGGAGATCATCCACACCAAAAATCAGCCATCGATTCATCTTCTATGTGGGTAAGCTAAAATGGGCGGTTCCCTGAGCCTGACCCTCCAAAGATTTGAAATCACTAATTAGGCTGATTTTTGGTTTGTTGGCCCATCTAGGGATTGACCAAACCATGGTTTAAAAAGATGACCGTTATAATGGATTTAGACCTCCCCCATTACGTTATGAACTGTTAAAACGTTTTAAAAATAATGGCCGTTATTTTTCCATTTTAATGAAAATAACAACAGTTATTTTCTGGATTTTTTTGTGAAAAAAAGTCCGTTATTTTTTATTAATTTTCGTTATTTTCTGTTATTTTTTGTTTTTGAAAATTAAAATTAAAATTTCAAAATTTGTATTTCAATGCCGTTTTTTCAGTTATTTATGTTATTTTCTCATTATTTTTCGTTTTTACCCATGAGCGTTACAATTCGTTATAACGGAAAAACAGTAACGGCCCCAGTCCGTTATACCATTATAATGGCACCCTTTAAAACTTGGACCAAACATCCATACGATCAGTGTCTTCTAAACGTATACCACCTAGCACGTATTGTGGGCAGTCATCACGGGCGGTGAGTGAATTTTACTCTTCATCTAGGGGCCAAATATTATATATATTTCAAGGAAGTTCAAGCCAAAAAGTGAATGTTTGCAGCCATTTTTGGCTGCAAACATTAGCAGGTCAAATCGTAAAACGCGTATTATTTCTCTTTTAAAACAAGAATTGTGCATTTTTTTTTTATAATAGAAACGTATTACAAATGGCCGCATAAAATAAAAAAATTGGTAAAATTCAGGCTTTCTAAGGCTAAAAAAATATAACATTTCAACTATGACCGAATTTTTTTATCTCGAAACCGAATTAAACTCAAACTTTTCCCGTTTCGAATCTTTTCTATATGTCGAATTGCTAACTATGGTCTTGATTTAGTTCTAGGTTGACGCATTCAGAGTGGATCCAGATCTGGACGCATTAGTGTAACAGTACAAAAGGTTGGTGGATCTATGAAAAATCTGATGATTTTAAACAAGGGAAATTCTATTTGCACCCCAAAAAATCTATAATCACCTAATCCATCCCTCTGTTGGACAAAAATGCCCTCCCTTATAAGGGAGGGAATGAAAAAAAGTACCCCATTTCCCTCCATTTTCCCTCTCTCTTCTCCCTTTCTCTCTTCCCTTTCTCCTTTGGGTTTCTCTCTTCCCTTCTCCTTTGGGTTTCTCTCTTCCCCTTCTCCTTTGGGTTTGTGAGGGTGTCTACCGGCGATTTCAGTGCTCAAGATAAAGACAAGTGACGCTCCAGCTGTTAACCTCCTCCATTGTCGTCGTCTCCACCTTCGTCTTTGTCTCCCACGTGCACAACCGTCTCATTCTTCGTCACCTTCAAACCCATTCAAAAGAGGTTCAAGTTGTCAATTTTTTCTTTTAAACTCTCTATACTGCTAAAGGAATGGTTTATTACCACACAAATCAGTTGTTGTTTGTAAATTTTTATTCTATTGAAAAACCATCTTTTCATTTCTTGTTTGCATAGCCAAGATTAAGAAAAATCTTATTTGCTTTTAGAGTGAATTTTTTCAATTTCGTAAGTTATATTTGTGAAATTTATAATCTAGGTTAAGAGAGTATTTATTTATTCATATTTGAAATGTAGGTTAAGAGACTATTTATAATTGTGAAATTTCTGGATGAATGTGTGATTGGTAGTTATAAGTGAAATGATTGAAAGTGATTGCGTATCTTTTAATCTATTAATGTAGGTATAATGTGTCGATCTCGACTTCTTGTTGATAATCAAGGGAAAGATAGTACATCCGCCTCGACTAGACGGATTCCACCTACGGCGTCTAAAAGAAGACGTCGTAATCTACAACAACAACCCCAAATCGAAGAACACCAAGAAGAAGAGCAACAGGAAGAAGAACAACAGTACGAACAAGAAGAAGATCACCATCAAGAAGAAGAAGAGCACGAAGAAGAGTCTGAAGAAGTAGAAAATGAAGAAGAAGCATCTGGATCATACTCGGGAGGTCCGTTAGATGCATCAGTATTGAAAAGTTTTAAAACTCATATAGCACATGATATATGGGAAAAGAAGGTAAACATGGATTGATATACTGAATCTATTTGTTATCTTGTGTTCCGAAGCATTTACTTATAATACATTTAATCATTTGTAGGAACGGTGCCCACTGAAATGCATCCAACACACATCAAAATTATTGACATGGGATTGGAAGAAAAAGCGACATCGTTTTAGGAGTGCAGTGGAGTATTCAGGGTTGGTAAATCTGGTAACACATTCATATAAAAGAATAAATAAGTCAATAATATCGGCGTTTGTCGAGAGATGGCAGCAACCAGAGACCAATACCTTTCATCTCCCATTTGGTGAGATGACTATCACACTGGATAACGTATCCCATATTTTAAGCATCCCTGTTCATGGCCGTGTGGTGACGTGTGATGAATTAGGTTTGAATAAGGGTCAGGCTGCTAAGTTGCTTGTTATCACGTTAGGAGTTTCAAGAGACGATGCCATAAAAGAACTAAATTTGAACCAGGGATGCATAGTCAGGATGTGCTGGTTTCGTGAACAATTTGAAGGGCATGACAAACCCATAGCTGCCACGAAAGAGTAGTAAGGGCATATCTTCTTTATGTGCTCGTTTGTTCTATTTTTTGCAACAAGAGTGGGTCCAAGGTACCGGTAGTGTACCTTGAGGTATTGCAAAACCTCGATGAAGTACACGAATATGCATGGGGGGCAGCTACACTTGCATTTCTTTATAGACAATTGGGTTTGCATCTAGGTGTGGAGTCAAGCAGATTGCTGGCTCTGTGACACTATTAGAGGTAAACTTTATAAATTTTTCTCTTATGTAATCTAGACAGGTTTTATCATTAACTATTGTTTTGTAGGCATGGGTGTACGAATACTTCCCATTTACAAGGGGTAATCCCAATTTAGAGTACGAAGTAGGCCCTAGAATTAGCCGTTGGCTACCAACGTCATCAAGTGGAGATGCACCTGGCAATGTGATAGTGCTGCGAGAGGCATTTAACTCTTTGGAGCCTAGTGAAGTAAGTTACAATATATTATTTTATTTCACTTATTATTTTTTTACATTGATATATTTCTATTTTATTGCAGGTCATATGGGAGCCCTATCGAGAATTGAGGGATGATTATCCCTTTCTTCATATCGCATACTTTTGTGGATGCCTCAGATGTTTTGAAGTCGTTGAACCGTACCACCCAAATCGGGTTCTTCGACAGTTTGGTCACGTGCATTCAATCCCTCCAGAACCATATAAGCCTGTTCGAGCCGACCGAGGAAGGATCTCCTCCCAGTATAGAGTGTTGTACCATGTGCTGGATCAATACTAGGACTAATGGCCTGATCACACCTTACGTGCGAAGCGACGTGGACATCGGGTCGTGAATCCTTGGGATTGTAAAAAGGATTATCTACCGTGGTTCCGAAGCATTTCTCATGTTATCGTTCAGAACCCAGATAATCGAAGTGGCTATGATCCACAGAGGCTATATCCACATAGAATAGAAGAAGCGTTGCAGATCCTTGATCAGGCGGACTCCAATGATACGATTGAGACTATGAAAGAGGAAACAAAGCATGTTAAAGCGATTCTCCGAGGTCATGATGTTGGAGAGGGTTCAAGTAGTGGCAAGGGAAAGGAGTCTGAAAGAAGGAGAAGAAGATGAGAGAGAGAGAGAGAAGAAGATGAGACATCATTTTTTATATTTTGAAGTTAGGATGATATCCATTTAATGTATTTTTAAGATATCCACCTCAAAACTATGGATGATATCTCATCCAACAAACTTTGTATACTTTGGTTATTTTGTTTTGAATTTGGTATCTATGATCCCTTCATGGCCGTGCGGTTGACTAAATTTTCCTCCTAAATCTTTGGCTTCTCTCCTGTGTGAATTTTCCTCCTAAATATTAATAAGAATTGTTTAATTATCACTTGGATGATTAAAAATTATGAGATTGAGCATCCAAAGGGTGGCCTACTGAATCAACAAATTGATTCAGGTGACCTAGTCGACGGTCCCATTGCCATTGACATGACGGACGACAGACCACATTATGAGCCACATGGCACATTCTTAGAGAATGCCGACCATATGGATGTTTGGCCCATCCCAAAGGAGTAAAAATTCTGTCACAATGGGATTGCAAATCACACAAACACTGCCAATGAGTTCTCGCCACGTACACCTAAAAAGCAAAAGCACATGGGTACGTTGCAAAACCACTTGTGTACGTGCCGAGAACTCATTGGCTTGTGATTTTTTCACCAAGGGAGGGGCCAAACATCCATACGGACACTCTAGATGGACCCTCAAACGTTTTAAGAAAATGGATGCTAGCATGGGCAACTGGCTTGCCCTTGCAAACTCTTTAAGGAAATGGATGGTAGCATGGGCAAGTGGCACCAAGCCCTTCAAACTCTTTAAGAAAATGGATGGTAGCATGGGCAAGGGGTAAACTCTTTAAGAAAATGGATAGGTACAGCCCACGGCCAGAGAAGTCGTGGTCACTATAATGCCCATGGTTTCTGAGGCCATGTAAGTAAAAAAAAAAAAAATTTGTTCTGACTTCAAGAAAAAACCGTGGGGTTCTATAGAACCCACGGTATTTCTGGCCGTGGGTTAGAACCCACGGTTTTATAGTGAAGTTAGAAACATTTTTTTTTTTTTGCCTACACGGCCTGAAAAACCGTGGGCACTATAGTGACCACGGCTTCTCTGGCCATGGGCACTATGGTGTCCATGACTTCTCTGGCCGTGGGCATACCAAAAATTAGCATGATTAGTGATTTCAAACCTTTGGATCATTGTACCCCAAATAATGCTCAGATTTTTGAGGTTTAGTGATTTCAAACCTTTGGATCATTGTACCCCAAATAATGCTCATGATTAGTGATTTCAAACCTTTGGATCATTGGATCATTATCAAATGTAGTTGAGTAATAACCTGGTGCTTTGGTAATTTTGAAAGGTTTTTCTCATTTCAGCTAATCCAAAAGGTTCCTTATAGTGTCTAGGGCTCACTTGAAATCTTTTAGATGGCTTGCCCCTTGGAACAATAACAACATTGTCTTGTCACCTACCGACTCTACCATCCTATACTTGGCCTTGAAAATCTTGAATTTCTTTCCTTCCATGGATACCGATGTAAAGGAATGGGGAGGAGTCTCCAAATGATGCGGCCTCTTTTTTTGAAGTCATCCAACGACCACCTATGTAAGAGCTCAAGAACTTTCTATGTCATAAAGTTTTACTCCTTACTGACCATATGGATGTTTGGTTCCCACCTCTTGGTAGACCTACACTCCAAAAATCAACTTCATAGGTGATTTCTAACTGTTATAGGTGATTTTTAACTGTGGGGGGCTATAAGGCCATAGAGAACCATTGGGGATAGAGTCATAACTCAAAATTAAAATTTCGATATTCACATTTTACATAGTATTTTCCTTTGCTATTGATGGCCTACAAGCCTACAAAAGATGGCTCATAAGCCTACAAAAAATAGCTCAAAAGCCTACAAAAACTGGCTCATAAGCCTACAAAAAATTGCTCATAAGCCTACAAAAAATGGCTCCCAACCCTATGTACCATGTATATACAAAACTATGTACTGTCAGTCATCTACAATGATCGGAACCTCCGACGTTGCAACATCTAGACCATCTAATTCTCCGAACTTCTACATCCTATCCTCGTACCCAATTCTCCATCCAACAGCGATAGGGTCAATATGTCTTGTCCAATTGACAGCAACATTTGGTATTGGACAGTTATCGCGCATCAAAAGTTGAACAAAATGATTGTTATTAACGAAGGCTATCACTATTATCTTCCATCGCATGAGTGGTTTGGGTGGTGAAAGTAATGGCAGATATGTCAAGCACAACCTGGATGAAAAATGAAGCAACACGACATTATAACAACTTGCAATGATATGACATTATAACACTTTGTCGGCGGAAAGTTGTCAAAACAATCCAAACATTGTATGAGTTCAGTGACAGTCTGTTGGCCTCCGTATAATTTGGCATAATAATCGGCATGAACTTGCAACTCTACAATCATATATCTTCTGACCATAGGCCATTCATCTTCACCCATTCCCATAAGTGCCGCCATTGCTCGAAACCCACAATTTCCATCGCTACGAACATCTTTGATTTGTAATATGTAATCCTCTAACCTTGTAGGCAAATCAGCCAAGTATGGACTCTCGCCCAATGAGGGACTCTCTTTTTTGCCAGATCTAGTGCGCATATGCTTCCTTTTTATTGCAAGTTTTTTTTCTCTGTGGTCGAGTCTGTGATTGCTTATCTTCAATTGACAGAATCTCAAAAGCTGAAGGATCCCTCTTCGCAGATGATTCTGCCTGTGCAAGTCTCTTTGCCGATGGCGTTCTTGGTCTACCCCGAGTCGTGATCTTCTCCTTCGGCTCAAGTAATAAAGTGGAAGCAGGGTTCACGATATCCTTGAGCTTTCTGAATAATTCATTTTTGCCACTCTCACTACACTTGTCATATTTTTCAATGAACTACTGCACTAGGGGCCCACATTCTAGAACCTCATCTGTGGTCACTGTGGGTACATTGGAAAGCTTCATCCAGTGGGGATGGATAGACGACAAAGGAATGGGACGGTGTTCGCGCTTGTATACGGCAATCTCATGTGCGCACAGTAACCCATGCGTGCGTCTAATAACACACCAACAAGCCTAGAGATCATCTGGGCCATATGACTCGGCTCGCTTTGCCTCGTTGACTATTAATTCTAGTGCATCTAAAGAAACAAAACCCGTCAGCTCCTTACAGACCGCCACTCTATACTTATGCTTCACAATGTTCAAGCTTCTCTCAAATGTGGCATTGATCTCAACATGTTGCAACTCCAGCAAAGAGTTGATGGTATCCTACGACGTATCGAACTTGGCTTGTGATGTCATTAGATGTCTCTTTAGTTTGGCATGGGCACTCTCAGCTCTGTTGGTCGTGGTATTTCCAAAGTGGATGTTCTGATCGGTCCATGCTGCCACAAAACACTGTTTGTATTGGGTCAACCAATTCTCTTTCACGTATCGTACATCCTTTGAGTATTGTGAGAACTCAATCTCAAATGAATCCAGACGGTCTTCGTAGTCCTCCTCCGTAGAAGACAAGACTAGGTCATTCCACTTCGAGATAAATTGATCCCATGCCTCTTTTCTTGTAAACATTTTTTTGCACCTTGATAATATATTCCTCGAAATGTGGAAACGACATAGAAAGTTTCATGCTTCTGGAAATACTCTCTTGCATGCATTCATTAGAGCAACTCTCTATCTGTCACAATAATTGAGGGTAGGGCTTCAGAGTTGATAATTGACTTTAAATTTTTCAACGCCCAACAAAATTTTTCTCTTTCTCGGCCTGAAGGTAAACAAAAGCGATGGAGTATGTCATATTTGTCGATGTGACCCCAACAACCTCTAACAATGGCAACCGATACCTATTTGTTTTGTAAGTGCAATCCATAAGCCACACAATGGGGAAACAATTGGCAAGTTGTATACACTCTGAATGTGCCCAAAGTAAATCTGTAACCAGCAACGTATCAGAATTCCTATGCCTTTCCACATACTGATATTTCTCCAACTTCTTCATCAATTGTTGCATTTCAGTTCTTCCGACTGCTTCTATACGTCTAAAACTCGCCCGGACATTGTAAATTATTTTCATTGTCGATGCATTGTTGGGGTCTCTCCCTTTCAAGACATTAAGAATCGACCTCGGCTTTACACAACTTTTAGCCATATCTGCCAACATGTGCTTTTTATCATTGTTGAGCCTCCCAACAAATGAATGACCCTCAAAATTATGTGCAAGTGCATGATTGTGGAAGCCATATACCACTTGAATCATCCATTGATCATCTATAGGCATCTTTATACCTTTTAGTGTGAAAGGATACCCATACCTTTTTGTTCCAGTGTGTCGAACTGGAAATTGCCCTTTCAGTGTTGTTTTCTAGCATCCATGTACTTTCCACCCCTCTCACAACCAAAAGTAGTTCTATGAGTCCTCTTGGAAATATCTGCTCTCTTTATGACAATAACGGAACCAACTGCTTTCCCACTGTCTCTAACCCATTTGATCATGTCATCACGACTGTAGAAAACCTGAAAATCAAATTACAATACATGAATATTCATTCTAACAAAAAGAGTAGATTCAATTATTCAATTGCACTGAACATACCGTATTAGTTGTAAATTGACTCGTCAAATCCAAATATTCAGATGGTTCTACTTCTTCACTGACAAGTTTCATTTCCTACAATAATACATTAAACACAATAAGCATAAGATCATTTATTAGATATGTGTGAGTTTTTAAAATTTGACTTCACTTATCATGAGACTAAGAATGTTGGAATAAAGTGAGGTTAATGTTGGAATAAAATGAGGTTTGTGAAGATGGCTTCCATTGTATGAACAAGGTTTTAAATTTTAGTTTTGGTAACCATTTCGGTTTTGGTCTAAAATCGATATTTTGGCCGAAATTTCAATTAAAAGTTCTAATTTTCGGTTGGTTTTTGCTTTAAAAAGCTATATTTTGGAGATTTCGGTCCTCAACGAAATCAAAATTTCGGCGTTTCGCTCTAAATTTAAAACCTTGACTCTGAACATCTCCATTTGAAAGATGTGGAATGAGGACAATGTTGGAGTTGTTCTTACCTCAGCCATCCTTTGATGATTCCCTTTAACTATTGGAGAGAGGATGTGGGCAACAACTCAAGTATCCTCTAGTATGAGCGTTGAGAGAGAGAATAGGGGAGAGGGAAGAGGTCGCCGGCTTTAAGGGGAGAGGGCAGGGGTCGCCGGCGTCAAGGGGAGAGGGAGCCCTCCCTCTCAACCCTCACAAACCAAAGAGGAAAGAGAGAAGAGAGAAATGAGAAAATGGGGTGCTTTTTTTTATTCCCTCCCTTATAAGGGAGGGCATTTTCGTCCAAGAGAGGGATAGTTAGGTGCTTATAGAATTTTTGGGGTGCAAATAGAACTTCCCTTTAAACAATTGAAGAAGTTGGATTTTGGTATAAGAGATGTCCCAGGTGGACCTTGCTGTTTGGTGTATCACACCATTTGTTTGATGGTCGGGATCAGGTGACTAGCCTTTTTGCACTCGTTTTTTCACTCATGCTCTCGGCCGTGATAATCCAACAACCAACATTGGATTCTCGAAATCCATGGCTGAGAACACGAGTGAAAGGGCGAATGCACTTTTATAATGTATTTTTGTGAGTGATTGTTTTCTTCTCCCTATTGGCACACAGTGCAAACAGACCTGAACTTTCAAAAAACTCGAATTTCATGAAAATCCTTGCTAATAAATTACTAATTTCACAATATGCCGTCACCATTCAATCAAATACCATTGAATGGCAAGGATAATTAAAGTAAAAGTTTTGTTTTGATAAATCCAAGCAAAATAGGGTGCGACCAAATGAACCGAGGGCACGGGCCACCCACTTATATGATAAAACAGCTTAGTTGTCTCCCCATCTTATCCGGCTTCATAAAGGATGGCCCAGATCTTATTCCCAACTGCACGGTGGATCTCAGCCACTCACATTTGATTTTGGCAAATGCTTTGTCGAGGAGTGTTGTGGGCACGGGCCATCCACAAGTATGTAACAAAACAGCAGGGAAGTTGTCTCCCTCCTCTTATAGGCTTCATAAAGAAGCTAGGGCCGAGATTTTATCCCCCAACTAAATGGTGGATCTCAGCCACTCACTCCCAATTTTGACAAAACGCTTTGTCAATGAGTGCCGTGGGCACCGGGCACCTAATGCATCCAATGTTCATTCTCTAATGCATCCAACGTACTTCTAAAACGTTGATGGCTGTCTCGCTTGAGTCATGTTGATTCATTTATTCACTCAAGCATCGAGGTGCCAGATGTCAATTTTCGGCGTACACCCTGTGCCATGTCAGGGACACATGTTGTCATCTCGTAAGCCAAAAAGTATGGTACCCACAAAAGTTAGGAAGTCACCCCTGACATAATAGATGTCTAACTAGGATGGAGCCAAAACATATTTCTCTAAGGGCGTGTTTCATTGCACAAAAAATTTTCCCGAGAAAATACATTTGAGAAATGCCTTAAATGACTGATTGATTTCAACTGAGAATGAAAAAATAAAGATGTATTTTCAGGTGGAAATGAATTCTCATCTATCTGGACAGGATATGAATTCCATACTTAGTAGGGGAAAATTATCTAAATTTAAATGGCTTGGTAGGAAAATTATACAGATTTAAAATGGTAATCTAACAATGGAAAGTTGTGTTTTCCCTAGGAAAATGCAATTTTCCCACTTGGCAATCAAACATGCCCTAAATTGTTAGCTATTCCTAAAATATTTCTAATGTACTAAAAGCCCTTTTCTTTAGTAACAGTCATTAGCGCATTAAATGGAACGGCCAAGATCATAGTTAGTAATTTCTTGAATAATTCATGAATGATTCGTGAACTGTGTATAGATTATTAAAAAATTATTCTAAAAAAAAATAAAAAATGAACTGATCAACGTCCTATTCAAAGGTTTAAATTAGCGAATTTTTTGAACATGATCAAATTATGCTCGAATAGTTCACGAACTTTTTCCCATTATTAGGTTTTGAATATGAAAAAAAAATTATAAAACAAACATATTGTCGATATTTCTCTATTATTTTTAAATTATTTTTTTTTAATGACAAACCTAAATTGTACACGAACATTACGCCTACCGTATTTTTTTGCCACTCCAAGTCGTGTCTTGACTCTTGATGTAGTTCTAGGTTGATGCATTCAGAGTGGATCCAGTTTGGACACATTGGTGTAACAGTCCAAAAGGTTGGTGGATCTATGAAAAATCCAATGATTTTAAACAGAAGAAGTTGGATTTTGGTATTAGAGATGTCCCAGGTGGACCCTGCTGTTTGGTGTATCCCACCATTTGTTTGATGGTCGGGATCATGTGACTAGCCTTTTTGCACTCATTTTTTCACGCAAGCATCGAGGTGTCAGATGTTAATTTTCGACTTACACCCCGTGCCATTTACAAGTGTCGTCATCTCGTAAGCCAAAAAGTACGGAACCCACAAAAGTTATGAAGTCACCCCTGACATAATAGATGTCTAACTAGGATGGAGCCAAAACATTTTTCTCTAAGGGCGTGTTTCATTGCACAAAAATGTTTTTCGAGAAAATACATATGGAAAATGCCTTAAATGACTGATTGATTGCAACCGATAACACATATTTCAACCATGTGAAAAAATAAAGATGTATTTTCAGGTGGAAATGAATTCTCATCTATTCGGATGGGATATCAATTTCGTGCTTATTTGGGGAAATTATCTAAATTTGAATGGCTTGGTAGGGAAATTATACAGACTTAAAATAGTAATCTAACAATGGAAAGTTGTGTTTTCCCTAGGAAAATGCAATTTTCCCACTTGACAATCAAACATACCCTAAATTGTTAGCTATTCCTAAAATATTTCTAATGTACTAAAAGCCTTTTTCTTTAGTAACAGTCATTAGGGCATTAAATGGAACGGCCAAGATCATAGTTAGTAATTTCTTGAATAATTCATGAATGATTCGTGAACTGTGTATGTATTATTAAAAAATTATTCAAAAAAAAAAATGAACTGATCAACACCCTATTCAAAGGTTTAGAAAAATTAGTGAATTTTTTGAACATGATCAAATTATGCTCGAATAGTTCACGAACTTTTTCCAATTATTAGGTTTTTGAATATAAAAAAGAGTTATAAAGCAAACAAATTATCGATATTTCTCTACTATTTTAAAAAAAAAATTTAATGACAAACCTAAATTGTACTCGAACATTATGCCTACCGAATTTTTTGCCACACTCCGAGTCGTGTCTTGATCCCAGTTAGTAAATTCGCATATTATACGCGTTTAATAGCCGATTTTTTTGTTTTTTTGAAGAACCGTTTAATACTTCCATATAAAATAGAAAATCAGAAAAAATTAAGAATTTTAAGACTATACGAATAAAATGCATATTATTTCTCGTTTAATACAAGAATTGTGCATTTTTTTTTATAATAGAAACGTATTAAAAATGGCCGCATAAAATGAAAAAATTGGTAAAATTCAGGCTTCCTAAGGCTAAAAAAATATAACATTTCAACTATGACCGAATTTTTTTATCCCGAAACTGAATTAAACTCGAACTTTTCCTGTTTCAAATCTTTTCTGTATGTCGAATTGCTAACTATGGTCTTGATTTAGTTCTAGGTTGATGCATTCAGAGTGGATCTAGATCTGGACGCATTGATGTAACAGTCCAAAAGGTTGGTGGATCTATGAAAAATCCGATGATTTTAAACAATTGAAGAAGTTTGATTTTGGTATAAGAGATGTCCCAGGTGGACCCTGCTGTTTGGTGTATCACACCATTTGTTTGATGGTCGGGATCAGGTGACTAGCCTTTTTGCACTCATTTTTTCACTCATGCTCTCGGCCGTGATAATCCAACAACCAACATTGGATTCTCGAAATCCATGGCTGAGAACACGAGTGAAAGGGTGAATGCACTTTAATAATGTATTTTTGTGAGTGATTGTTTTCTTCTCCCTGTTGGCACACATGCAAACAGACCTGAGCTTTCAAAAAACCCGAATTTCATGAAAATCCTTGCTAATAAATTACTAATTTCACAATATGCCGTCACCATTCAATCAAATACCACTGAATGGCAAGGATAATTAAAGTAAAAGTTTTGTTTTGATAAATCCAAGCAAAATAGGGTGCGACCAAATGAACCGAGGGCACGGGCCACCCACTTATATGACAAAACAGCTTAGTTGTCTCCCCCTCTTATCCGGCTTCATAAAGGATGGCCCAGATCTTATTCCCAACTGCACGGTGGATCTCAGCCACTCACATTTGATTTTGGCAAATGCTTTGTCGAGGAGTGTTGTGGGCACGGGCCATCCACAAGTATGTAACAAAACAGCAGGGAAGTTGTCTCCCTCCTCTTATAGGCTTCATAAAGAAGCTAGGGCTGAGATTTTATCCCCCAACTAAACGGTGAATCTCAACCACTCACTCCCAATTTTGACAAAACGCTTTGTCGATGAGTGTCGTGGGCACCGGGCACCTACTATCTATATAACAAAACATGGAAGTTGTCTTATCTCTTATCTGATCCGGCTTCGTAAGATAAAGAGTCCTTGAGATCAAATCCATCAATCTAATGTGGACAATTAGATTTCAGCTACTTAACCCCCCCTCATTTATTCGTCTCAAGCTATGATTTTCATGGAAATCTGAAACTTCACTACACAGGCAAGGATTTGGTGTACGTCCACCAAAAATGTGCCAACAATAAAGGAGGTCAATGGGCGCAAAAGCATGGCAGATGCTGGCATTGGGATAATACTGTAGCACGGATTTGGATCTCCCCATTACGTTATGTACCCTTTTAATGCTTAACAGCCGTTATTTTTCTTTATTTTTCCAATATAACAAAAAATTTGACCATTAGTTTTTGAAATTTTTGTTGTTAAATAACATTAGTTATTTTCATTATTTTTCAGTTATTTTCCATTAGAATTTTAGAGTCGTTATTTCCGTATTTTTCATTTTCGCCCATGTGCGTTACAATCCGTCATAACAGAAAAATAGTAACCCCAGTCCATTATACCATTTGAGTGCCGTAGCCACCCAATTTTTGCAAACGCTTTTTTCGCGGAGTGTCATGGGCACTGTATTTATATAAATACGGACCTCAGTTTGAGCCACATGGCATTGTATTAGAAGATACTCACCGTATGGATGTTTGGCCCATCCCTAGATGGACTTATGTATCAAAAATCTGCCTGATTAGTGATTTCTAACATTTGGATCATAATGCTCGAGATCCATGGTTACAGATAAACCAAGAAAAAGACTATTAATCCAATGGATAGAAATTACCAATCAGGATGACATTTAATATGTAGGTCCAATTAGGTATGCGCCAAACATTAGGCGTATCAATTTTACCCGATTTAACATGAACCAAACCAGAACCGGAACCGAAAACACCGGTTCCGGTACCACATTTTTGGGAACCGATTAAAAAGAACTGGAACCGGAACCGAACCGGAAACTAATGGTTACGGTTCCGGTACTCTAATATGGAACCGAAACCGATAAGAACCGAAACCGAACCAATGAGAACCGGAACCAATATATAAATATAGTGTAAAAATTCTCATATTACCAAGATTGGACCCGTTATACCCGAAACCGGAACCGGAACCGACAAAAACTACATAATCGATTCCGGTTCTAGTACCATCACTTTGACAACCGGAACCGATAAGTACCCGAACCGATAAGAACCGGAACCGTTTGTTCCGGTTCTGGTCACCTTAGGAACCGAACCGGAACCAACCCGTTGACACCCCTACAAACATCCATACGGTCGGTGGTCTCTAAGATTGTGCCACGTGGCATAAACGTGGCACCAATTATTTGATGTCAAAAGTCAATATTTACATTAAAAAAAAAAAAAAAATTACCCAATTTTTAAAACGGTAATGATCACATCGTCCTCCATGGACGTTCACAGTGGTGTCATTTCTTCCAAATATGTACCTCGGGCTATAAGCTAAATAGTGATGCTCAAAATTCTATGGCTAAAAATTAACCCATGAAATGCTTAGAGATCACTAATCAGGTTGATTTTTTTGCATGTAGGTCCAAATAGGGATAGGCCAAACAGCTACATGGTCAGTGGTCTCTCAAGACTGTGCCACGTGTAAGGTGCCGTCATGCCTAAGGTGCACGTGCAACCCATGTGGCATCCGGACTGGCCAATCAGCAATTCAGCACCAGCAGTTTATGGATCATTTCTCCATGTTGTGGTGGGCTGTCAAGAAACATTAAACCGTGTCGCTACCAAGCTTTAAAAGGGACCGTTATAACGGTATAACGGACTGGGGGTGTTACTGTTTTTTCTGTTATAACGAAAAAAAACGTTCAGGGGCAAAAACGGAAAAAAATGGGAAAATGACGGGAAAAAAAAATGGAAATAACAGAAAATAACGGAAAAAATGGCGCTGAAATTCAAATTTTGAATTTTAAAATTTCAATTTCAAAATTTCAAAAATGGAAAATAACGGAAAATAACGGCTGTTTTTTTTCACAAAATTTTCCAGAAAACGATTTTCGTTATAACGGAAAATAACGGCCGTTATTTTCGTTATAACTGCCGTTATTTTCTGGGCATTTTAACGGTCCATAACGTAACGGGGTAGGTTCGAATCCATTATAACGGCCGTTATTTTCGTTATAACGGCCGTTTTTTAAACCTTGGTCGCTACTACCAGTGTGGGCCCAAATAAAGTCGTGTCTGTGCTTGTCTACGTACAACTACATACTGTTGACTGGTCATTTGTCTAAATCTCTATAATTTCAGACTTTACGTAGGTTCCATATCACCGTTAATTTCTAATGGTCCAATAATGATTTTTGGTTTGTAGGTCCACCTAGGGATTGGCCAAACATCCATACGGTCAGAGTCCTCTGAAGAGAGTCCCACGTGGCTCATATTGTGTCATGTAACAGGAGGGTACCACGTGGCTCGTTTGAATATTTAAATTTCAAATTCCAATTTAGAAAAGGGTACGTACGTAATGCCTCCAGTTGGTGATACTGTTCTAAGTTCTAACGATCCATGCGGTCAATACGCCGGCCGAGATAGTTGGGGTGAGTAACAAAAATGTGCTGGCTGCGCCAAATCAGGTATAGTCACGTGGGCCATAAACTGATGTCCACGTGGAATTTTTTCTGGGAAGGAAGGAAGATTTCAAAATATTTTCTGGAGTTACGTTGTTAAAATAGAATCCTGTGTCCGATGGAACAGTCCACAGATCGCGACAAGTTCGCACTAAACTAGTCTATGGACTGTTCCATCGGACACAGGATTCTACTTTAACAACGTGTTACCTGTTCATAGTTTAGTCTATGGACTGTTCCATCAAATGTGGCTTTCAAGTTACTCGATAAAAATTGACGGTCCATAATTCTTCAGCTTCTAAACTAGTCTATGAATATCAGAATGATTTGAATTTTTGTGAGGATGATCTCCTCACCATAGAGATCGTCCCCAACAAAAATCAGCCATTGATTTATCTTCTATTTGGTACACCAAAATGGGTGTAAAAAATGGGGGTCAAAAATGGGTGTTCCCTGAGCCCACCCTTACCATATCATACGAATTATTCAAGAAAAAAAAAAAAGAACCGTCATATTCAAAGGTTTGGATTAATAAATATCATTTTAGAAAATGAAATATTTAATTTTACCGACTTTTATAACGCATTTTTTTTTCGTAATTTATAATTCTTGTGTGATCCACTAGTTCTTGTTTGGATTATATTAATTATACGAGCGACGGAGGCCATGCATAAAGCACGTATTATTTTAGTACCGGAATAAGACTTAAAATGATAAAAATAATTTTTGAAATATATATCGGAATATGTTCCATTGAGCTGATTCCTGGTCCTCATTGCTCGAACATGTTTACGACAACCAATTAGGGGGGGGAGGGGGGGCGGTGTGGTGTGGTGTGGTGTGTTCAGACCATATAAAAACAAAGGACAAGGTTTATGCCATAGAGACAATTATGTCAACAACAACGTTTGACTCCTACGCTTCGCGAAGCAAAAAATGAATGTCCGCAAAAAAAAAAAAAAAAATCGGTTAGATATATTCGCAGACTTAAAGTATTCGGACATTGTATCCACGGTTGAATGTTCATTGAAAAATGTGTTTTTAATTTATAAATTAAAATTTTTTTTAAATAATAAAATAACATATTTTTCAATGGATATTCAACCGCGCCACAATGTTTGCATACTTTTAAGTTTTCAAGCGCAGTATGCTTAGTAATTTTTAAGCATTGGATTAGAGTCGTTTTCGTAGATTGATTTTATCAGTAGAATTTGAGGATTATTTGGGGTACAAAGATTTAATGGTTTGAAATAATTAATCAGGATGAAATTTGGTATGTAGGTCCACCTAGCATCCGTACGGTCAGTGGCCTTTAAATTGTGCCACATGGTTCATATTGTGGTCCCCTGTGAAAGTGAACGTCGTGTGAGCGGCATGCTCCAACCACCCAGATTTTGGCTTTAAAGTAGGAATAAAGTTACGTAATTATGTGTAGATTTTGACCACTTCTCGATCTCCTTTGTTTATGCATGTTTGACTTATCAAAAAAAAAAATAAACGTTCTGAAATTTGTCCCTCATAAATAGAGTCCCAATCCCATGATCCCATCGCTCCTCCGACTCCAAGACGGCACTCTCTACTGTCCTGCTTCTCTATATCTGTCTCTCCCGTCTCTCCCAAACAAGAGAGAAAGAAGGCAAATCCAGTCCAAAAACCCTAAAACGCTTTTTTTTTCTCAGATCTCTCTCAGTTCAGTACTCAAACCCTAACCTCGATCATCAACCATGGTGAACGAGCTTCGAATTCTTGATTCTAACATCTGGAAGGCTTGCGCGGGAAGTTCAATTCAAATCCCGATTGTTGATTCTTGGGTTTACTACTTCCCCCAAGGTCACGCCGAGCAAGCCTTGTCTCCTCCTGATTTCTCATTATCTATCTGTTTCAAACCCATGATTCTTTGTCGAGTCGACTCCATTCTTTTCCTCGCGAATCCTCACTCCGACGAGGTTTTTGCTAAGATCCGTCTCGAACCTTTTGATGGATATCGTGCAGGGATCTTCCGTACCCCGCTGACTCTGGGAATTTCGAACAGGGAGAACAATGACGGCGAGGAGAAGGTTCTTTCGTTCGCGAAGATCCTCACCTCGAGTGATGCAAACAATGGTGGAGGATTCACGGTCCCGAAGTTTTGCGCTAATTCGATCTTTCCGGCCCTGAATTTCAACGATGTCCCACCACAGCAGACGATTTCGGTGCGTGACGTTCATGGAGTGCTTTGGAATTTCCACCACATTTACCGTGGTTCCCCTCTACGCCATCTCCTAACGACTGGATGGAGTAAGTTTGTGGACCAGAAGAAACTCATCGGTGGGGATTCTGTCATTTTCATGAAGAATCGGACTGGTGATCTATCTGTGGGCATCCGACGGTCGACGAGGTCATCAAGCGTGACTGTGGATAGTCCACGGTGGCAGACTGCGCTAGCGGCGAAATTGGAACAGGAGTTGAGTGGCGGAGAGTCATTCTGGAGGAGTAACAGGGGTAGGGTTTCTGCTGAGTCAGTCAGGGAGGCTGCTGAACTAGCGGGAACCAGCAGGCCTTTCGATATTATCTATTATCCAAGGGCGGGGTTACTGGATTTTATTGTGGAAGCACAGACGATTGAGGAATCGAGAAGGTTTTGGAAGGCTGGGATGAGGGTTAAAATGTCAGTGAAGACGGAGGACTCGTCTAGGATGACATGGTTCCAGGGGACAGTTTCTTCCGCTGCCGTTCCAGATCACGGGCCATGGTGTGGCTCTCCCTGGCGCATGCTTCAGGTAATTTTTTTTCCTTTCCGTAAATTCTGTTGTTCACAATGAACTATGTATGCGATCGATTTACAAAAATAATAGTAAGAAAACAAAAAGACATTCTAGGATTTCTTCTACTCCTATGTATAACAACGTATATGGTACTGCAGTTGTGAATTGAATATTATCCTAAAGTGCAGTTATTATCCTGTGATTGCTGTTTCAGGTTACTTGGGATGAGCCTGAAGTTTTGGAGAATGTAAAGGGAGTGAGCCCTTGGCAAGTTGAATTGGTTGCAGGCATACCACCACTTCAGACACCATTCCCCCCCATGAAGAAACTCAGAGTTCCCCAGACTCCTGAGTTGCCGACTGATGGAGAAGGGAGCATGCAGGGAGCCAGGCATAATAGTACTGAACTGACCATTGCCAACCGAACCAGCGCTAACTCAATGACCAAAGCTGGTGGTGGTTCATTTCGGTTATTTGGTAAGACCATCCAGATAAACCAGCCTGATGCGGGTGGGTGAACAGATGAGGAGATGGTACTAAAGAGTCCGGCTTGCTTCACCCATTCGGTTGAGGAGATGTGATACATCCTTACTTGGTGACATGGCATGCAGAGCTGATGTGGCAAATGGAGCTGATGTGGCAGGCTAGAATCGTGGAGACTACCATTATTAGTTGCTTTAATTAGTAGTTACCTTAGTTGCTTTGATTAGTCCGTCAAACCTTTAATTAGTAGTTACCTTAGTTTCTTTAACATTTTAAGTAATGATCACATGGTTCAAGAGCCATGGATGTTATCACGTTGTGTCGTGGTGTCGTTTTGTTATTGGCCAAATAATACTCAAAATCCTGGGCTAAAAACAAAATTATGAAAAAGACTAATCCAATAGATAGAAATAACTAATCAGGATGAATTTTTGTATGTAAGTCCACCTAGGGATGGGCAAAACATCGATATGATCATCGATCTCTAAGAGTATGCCATGTGTAAGGCGATCCCTAGTTGTACTTATTAAAGAGCGAAGGCCCTATTTGCCATGTGTAAGGTTTTGGGATCCCAATTTTTTACATATCCCCATGTCAAATTCACTGGCCCCGAGGGACTCCAAAACTTGAATTCTGCCTCCCAAAATGTCTGAGTAGTACATTGTTAACCACTAAGCAATGACTTAATGCGGGGTTGGGTTGGGTTAAGGGATTGGAGTATGTGTCAGACATTTTGACATAGCATAGTATAAGCCACGTGGCACACTCTTAGAGATTGTCGTATGGACAATAGGCCCAATCCTAGGTGGACCTACAGACCAAAAATTAGCATCATTAGTCATTTCTAAGCATTGGATTGGAGTCATTTTCATGGGTTCATTTTTAACCATAGGCTTCAAGCATTATTTGGAGTACAAAGACCCAAAGGTTTGAAATCACTAATCAGGCTGATTTTTGGTACATAGGTCTATCAAGGGATGGCCAAACATCCATATTGTCTGCCAGGTGGCTCATATTATGGTTTGTCATCAACACTGATGTCGGACCTTAATATGAACCACGTGGCACACTGTTAGAGACCACTGACCATATGGATGTTTGGCCCATCTGTAGGTAGACCTCCATACCAAAAAATCAGACTGAGTAGTGATTTCTAGGCATTTGATTGAAGTCGTTTTCACAATTGATTTTTAACCCTGAAATTTTAGCATTATTTGGGGTTATCTAGGGCACAAAATTCCAAAGGTTTGAATCATTGATCAGGCTGATTTTTGGTAGGTAAGTCCACCTGAGGGGATGGGCCAAACATCTATACCGTCGAGTAAAACTTTGATGACAGACCCCTGTCATTGAGGCCAATGACAACACGCAATATGAGCCATGTGGGCACACACTTTAGAGGAGTCTGACTGTATAGATTTTTGGCCAATTCCTAGGTGGACCTACAAACCAAAAATCAGACCGATTAGTGGTTTCTAGGCATTGGATTGGAATTACTTTCATGGGTTGATTTTAACAGTGGGATTTGAGAATTATTGACCAATATTTGAGGTACAAAGATCCAAAGGTTTGAAATCACTAATCAAGCTGATTTTTGCTTTGTAGGTATACCTAGGGATTGGAAAAAACATCCATACGGTCAGAGTCCTCTAAGAATATGCCACGTGGCTCATATTGCATCCTGTCATCAAAGATTCTATACCGTTGGTGGCCTCTAGTAGTGTACCATATGGCTCAGCTCATACCGCGGTCCTTCATTAAAGTTCTACTCCCATGTTAGTTCAGGCCAGAGGAGGCCTGGCATGGTAGATTCAGTGAAAAGCAAAACAGTGATCCTCCCTTCACTTAATGTGGTTAGTGAAAGAATTTTTAAAAGATATTAAGATTCTCTTTTAAAAACTAACAAAAGTGTCCTAGTAAACATTTTTAAATATCCAAAATGCCCTTGACTAAAGACCCTTACCAAACAATCTAATTCAGCCATAAGTCATTAAGTTATCGCCTAAAGCACTTTAAGCTTTTAGATTGATAAATTAATTTACCAAACGCCAAGCCCAAGGCAAAGTGACCAAACTCGAAAATAGTAGAGTGCACCCCTATAAAATTCAAATTTTTATTTCAATTTTCAATAAAATTTATAGCAGAAATAACCGGCACTTTTTCAACTTTTTTTTCAATATAACGGTCATTATTTTCATTATAAAGGTTGTTATTTAAAAAAAAATATGGTACATAACGTAACGGGTGGGGTCCGAATCAGTTATAAGTTATAACAGCTGTTTTTTAAACCATGAAGCAATCTAACGGCCTTAAATGAAACTTAAGTAGATGATAACTGTCACATAAGAAGGCATTTCATCAAAAGCAAGAAAAATGATATTTCATTGATAAAAATGATCCCGTCCTCTTAATACATTTGGCCAAGAGCAAGTTACTGGTGTTTGGTGGACCCCACCATGTGAATCTAGTCTGCATTCAACGGTGGTGGATACGATGTCTACATACATGAAAAAAGAAAATGGTAACAGTAGATGATGCTGTCAAGAACACAAGATAGTTTGTCAACGATCAAACGGTCCTGTAGGATCGAGCTGTTTGCAGAGGCCAAAATACGTACGATAAAGCACTCCATTCTTTGTACCCGAACGATGAATCTTGGTGTGCTTGCAGAAGTACTTCAATTGTTCAAGGGTGCAACAACCAAGCATTTGGCCCAAGAACAAGAACAGCCAATTTATTGATCTTTTCTTCTCCGACATCACAGGCTTCATACCGTCGTGTTCATGGCAATGCGTACAGACAGGAAACACCGGAGACATCCACCATTCTGGGGCCCGCTCTTTCAATGGGATCTTGTTTACCGTGATGAAAGATCCAATCTCAATGAAATTTCTTTCGAGTTCAAACTCAATTGTGATCCGGTTCGAGCACTTCTTGCACTGAACTTCACCCGGTATGGTCCGCATTCCCATTGATAAAATATAATCCAGGCTGTGAACAGTGGCGCGGTGATCTGTGGCCCATGGAAACGGAACTGGCACAATATTGCTCTTCCTAGATCGAGGACCCTTCGTTCCGTTACGACGGAGGGCGTTGATACACGAAGGATCAGGTTCACATGATGATGAAGCACCAGAAACAGAAGTCGGCGGATAGAAGAAAGGTTGTGGAATTAATAAAAGTGGTGGAAGTAGTGGTGTCGTTATAAGTGATTGTGGTGGTGGTGGTGGTGGTGGAGGAGGAGGAGGTTTGAAGTGTCTTGTTGAAGGAAGAGATAACGAAAGAGAAAGTCGATCGTCGTCATCGGAACCATCCTGGTAAATCTTTCTCTTGCTATACATTTCTTTGATTCTTGAATGGGTTTTAAGAGAGAAATCAAGAGACTGGGGAGAGAAAGAAGAGAGAATAATGCAAGAAAGAGAGGGAAGGAGAAGAAGACAACATGAGAAGTAAGTTTTTGGCTCAATATCGCTCCTCTTTTATAGAGATTAGACCGTTTTATTTAAATTACACTTCTTGGGATCAGATGCCCAGTCAAATCTCTTTCCTTATCTAACGGCTTCTTGAGAAAATTGTGAGATCTCCGGCCCTTGAATCTAACGTCTACAATTAATCCTAAAACAAATACTAAATTCTGTGGCTAGAGGTAACTAGTCAGGCTGATTTTTACAGTATAACGGACAGGGGACGTTACCATACCGTTAAAACGAATTGTAACCGACGGGCAAAAATGAAAAAAAAATACAAAAAAAAAAAGGAATTTAACGGAAAAAATAGAAATATGGCGCTGGAATTCAAATTTTCAAAAATGACAACAAAAAAAACGGAATTTAACGGAAAATAACGGCAGTTATTTTCGTTTTAACAGCCAATAAAACTATTTTAACGGCCGTTGCTTTTCTAAGCGTCAAAACTGTTCTTAAAGTAACGGGCTTGGGGCATTACCCTTTTAATGGCCGTTAAAACGGCGTTATTTTAAACCATGATTTGGGGTACATCGAAAGGTTCGAAATTAAGGAATATGCCATTCATTGTTTGTAAGCAAGTCTGAAACAATAGCCGAGCATTGCTTTAACACGTACACTTCTATCCACTTGAAGGATATCTTTAATGGCTTCATTGCTAGCCCACGGTTCCCTCCACATATCAATAGAACCCCCCTTGCCGAGAACCCATCTATAAGCTCAGCCATTGACCATTTCATACCAGACCATATAGGGGATTTTTTGTGGTAACCGATCATCTCTTCTAATTTAGATAAGTACTTGCCTTTCATAAACACTACCCAATCATCATCCTCTGTGAGCAGCGGCGGAGCCAAGATTTTGCTTTAGGGGGGCACAATCCTTGTAGTATACTACGGGATGACACGTGACATGTTCTTAGAGATGACCACTGTATAGATATTTGGCCCATCCCTAGGTGAACTTACATATACCAAAATTCAACCTCATTAGTAATTTCTATCTGTTGGATTAGAGTTTTTTCAATTTTGTTTTCAACGGTGGGTTTTGAGCATTATTTGGGTTACTCGGATCTAAAGGCTCAAAATTACTAATCAAGCATATTTTTCTTATGTACGTATACCTAGGGATTGTCCAAACATCCATATGGTCAGTGACCTCTAATAGTATGTCACGTCGTTCACACTGTGGTCCTGCGTCAACGTTGACGATGGACCTCCATCATCAAACTTCTACTCTTTAATAATGGTAAAAGTTCAGAAGTGAAAAAAAAAATTATGTTTGAAATTTTATATATGGGCATCAAGCCGCTCCTAAAAGTACCATGTAGCACATTATTAGAGATTTATGACCGTACCGATGTTTTAAACATTGATAGGAGGACCTAAAAACCATATATTAGTCTGATTGGTATTTTCTGGGCATTGAATTTGTATATCCAAAATAATTTTGAATCCACAGTTGAAATTCAACCTATGGAAAGGATTCAAATTTAATGGTTAGAAAGCACAAATCCAGCTGATTTTTTGTCAGCATGGCCATCTAGGGATGTTTAAAACATCCATACAGTCATGGATCTCTAAATATCTACCAAGTGACATTTATGTGTGCAGCTTGGATGAGGTGAAAAAGAATGGCTTAGATGAAATTATTCGGCCGAAAACAGCAAAATCTATAACACAGCGGCTTTAATGATTTGAATGTGAACGCAAATTCAGACAAAAAAAAAAAAATTTTGAAAAGACATAAATACCTCTATCAATATATACAATTCAAAAAAATAAAATAAATGATGGGTGAGGAAGGGCACTTTACCGGATTAAAATATGAGGGGCACTAAATTAAAGTAGATTTTTGGCAACAAAATCTTTTTTGCCTAAGGGAATTGAAAATTGAGGGGGGGCACGTGCCCCCCTCTGGGCCCCTTACTGGCTCCGCCGCTGTCTGTGAGTATCCTCCAAGCAAGTTTCATCAACATGACCAGGTTAACTTCATGAAGCTTTCTCAATCCCATGCCTCCCTCTTCAAAGGGTTTGCAAACTTGTTCCCAAGCGATGGTGACCACTTTCCTATTGGTGGGATCACCGGTCCATAAAAGTTCCTGATAAGCCTTTCACATTCTTCAGTCATGCTGACTGGCCATTTGTAAATGGCCAAGTTGTAAATCGGAATGCTATTCAAAACTGATTTAGCTAGGACCATTCTTCCTTGAAAAGAGAGAAGCTTTCCCACCCAACTAGTAGCTCTTTTGCGCACTTTATCCACTAGGTGGCTACTAAAGCTTTGGTGACTCTACCTTGAGCTATGGGGACACATAAGTATCTTTCAGGAAAATTGCCTTCCTTGATCCCTAGTAGGTGTTCGATACTCTTCTTTGATTGGCTCATAGCTCCCATGAAAATCTTGCTTTTATGCTTGTTTATCTGTTGACCAACTAATTCCTGATATCTCTCAAGGAGTCAAGCAATCCATTTCAACCCACTTCTATGACCATTGGCAAAGATGAAGATGTCATCTGCAAAAAGGAAGTGGGATAGACCCAAACACCTCCTTCGAGTGGTCATTGACCAAACCATAGAGTTGCCTCGAAGCCAGTTGATGCATCTACTTAGGACACACGAAATAACCGGTCCGTTCTCTTTTACTCATGAATCCCTAGAAAAGGGGAGGGGGGTGTTCACTGGTCAAGGTAAGGTGATAAACTCGTATGCCTTAGTTGATTAATAAAAGAATTATCTCAACCGACTCAAATCAAAAATACATCTGTAGTATATTATCCTTTTGTCGTTTGATTTAATCAATACAATTAGCGGAACCACAATAAAACATCCATAAGACAAATAGTTTTTACGTGGAAACTTTAGCGAAGCAAAATCACAGGACCACGTCCAGACGGAAAGTATCACTAACTGGAAAGTTAAATGAGACAGAAGTTATCTATGAAGTACTGTTGCAAATGCAACTTCCAACCTTAACCAAGGCCCACTACCGATGTGTCTACGTCATATGAATCAACGCTACGATTCCACGAGTAACCTCCCAATCAAGAAGCCATGTCCACTTGTTCAGTTTGGTACTCTCCAAACCTACATTCGATCAGTACTCCCCGATCTTAATTCTCAGCACTCTAGTCTCTACTGAACGTGAAGGATTCAGTACACCCTGAACCCCAAGTCTCTCAAATAGTGTTGAGACGTACTGGTACTCTCAGACTTGCTAGCTTTAAGATTTTAAGTGAAAAAACTAAACTGAGTGGAGATGGAGCTCTAAGTTATAATCAAAGAGAAGATAAAAGCTCTCAAGAAGTAGTAATGAAGCTTTGAACTTTTCTTCTTCTAAAGGACAACTCTTAATAAATAAAACTCTATCTTCTGAGTGTTAATGTGTAATATGTAAGTCCAGAGGAGGGTTATATTTATAGAGTTTCGTAGCCCTGAGTCATAAGAGAGGTGGGAAATGTGGAACCTTGAATTTCGGATCTGAAAAGACCTATTCGTGCACAGCCAATCGATTGGGCTTTTGGTCCAATCGATTAGGCCAGTACTTATGGGTTTTTCCTTCGTAAATCCAATCGATTGTACCAAGGGTCCAATCGATTGGACTCTTTAATGTTTCTGTTCCGTAGTGTCCAATCAATTGATTAGGAAGATCCAATCCATTGGATTCAGAATGAGTTCTATCCGTAAAGTCCAATCGGTTGATCAGGAAAGTTCAATCGATCGGACTTTGAAACAATTTCTATTCCGTAGGGTCCCATCGATTGATCAGGAAGATCCAATCGATTGGACATACCCTATAGTCAAAATCTTGACTAGACCCGGGTCTGTCCTCTGACTAGGTTTGACCATTATAAAATATATTCCTATGGTCACTAAGTCACTTACCTTCATATGTGAGCGCGCACGATCTTTAATGAAAAAATTGGCAGTTACTCAAATGACTCCTGTCGTCAACCATCTAATTCTTGTTGTCTTTGTCTTTTAGTCTTCACATAGTCGGTGAAGTATGCGTACAACAACATCTTCAACGCTACACTGGTGCTCGTAGGAACGGTTACAAGAATGTTTTGTGTCACACAGAATCTTTGCCAAACTAGAATATGAAATTATTCTTTACAATCTCCCCCTTTTGAAATTTTCTGACAAAAACATCAATCGTGTAAACAGTAAACCAAAATAGAATTACAATCTCACCCCCTTACATGATTTACTCACTATCTCACAATCTTTCGGAGATAACAAACAGATAATAAGAAAACTTTGATATGTTCCCTGCAAATTCCGCCAACACAACATACCATGTAATATCATAAGCAAAAATATATAAACAATTAAAATTGCAGCAAGTTAATTATGCACATCACAAGTTAGAGAAATTGGAAAAATAATGTAACAAATTTTTCTCTCCATAAATTTCTCTCTCCTATCTCATGCATCTACTTGTTGACCTCTATGATTTTTCTCTCCCTCTTTTTGTCACAGAATGACAATGGTACAAAAATATAAGTAGATAAATAGCATGCATTGGATACTATCATTAAACCCAAGTGCATTAAGAAGTACAACAAACTACAAAAAGTACCATGTCATCTCATAAAATAAAAGGTTTATACTCTAATACAGATCAACAAACAAAAATGCAGAGTATAACTATAAACTGAAACATGAGTTTATCTGTGTACAATAATCCTAAATCAAATAATATATAACTCAAATAGAATCTCTCTCGAAGAGACTAAGATGATGGTCATGCACCGTCATGCTGGTCCGGGTCTGGAAATAGCGGGCGCTGACCAAACCCCATCAAGGTAAACTGATACTCCATGTATCACTACATGTCAGTCAGTGTGCCAAACATCCTATCGAACCCGATAGTCTGCTGCTCCTCCAACCATCGAAAGCTCTGAGATGTCAGCTCCTCATGTGCGCTAAGACGTTGATCAAATCCCATCATCTGATGATGCAAGGACTCTAAACGAGTAGTAAGGATTCATCTCAGGAGGCTGCAAAAATCTGTATCTACATATTGAAAACCCTCTGCATGCTCTAGAGGAACTCCAACATCATCAACAAGATCATCAAGGATGTCATCATACTCTAGAAGAACATCAGTAACCCAACGAACTTGGGACATACTCTTCCGGATAGTAGAGTGTCCAATGGGTCCCATGGGTGTACAGATGACCTCAGACTTGAAAATAGGCACATCAAGATGGAGTAGAATAGTGCTCACGAGTAAAGGAAATGGTAGACATGGTTCATTCACCAAATTGTTACCAGCTCTAGGCATGACCCTAAACATGAATCAAGGCAGGTCAATGTCAAAACCAGTAGCCAAATGATAAAGAAGTTGAAGTTGGTCCATGTTCACATGAGCACCATGGCCAGGTGGGTCAATGTTGTACCCAACAATACAATGCAACAAACGATACTTAGGGAGAAGACTACTGAGCTGAATATGAGATGACCAATCAAAAATAGAACTAGTTAGAGTCTCAGTCAAATGGATTCTGTTAGTGGTCATCTCTCTCTTTCGAAGAAGATAATCAATAAAAGCGTACCGATGAGGAATACCCAAAATCGTTGAAATCAGATCAGGAGTGACAGTCAAAGGAACTCCATAGACAAAAGTCTCAAAGGATAACTGACTCTTGTCATCACACTAGACCGAATGCATATTGGCATAAAATAGATTTACCAATACCAGATAATACGGACCACTCAACTGAAGTGTAGAGATCCACTCTCTAGATGTGAAAATGGAATAAACAAGGGATCCCTGAATCGCGTTGAAAAAAGAAGAAAAGAGAAATGCTCAAAATGCTCTCTAGCCTCATTAGAAATGAAAGAAGATATAGGCTCACTAACCTCAAGAATCGAAGAACGACCTGACCGGCCACGTTCTCGGGAATCTCCTCTCTCCATGCGACGGGATGAAGATGATCTACCATCCCTCATTGCCCGAGAAGCACGTCTGGGATTTTGAGTCCTAAACCCCTCGTCTTCGGCATCTGATAATACTACATGCCCCCTTCGCCGAGGAGCATCAGCCATAAACACCAAGAAAAGCAGGAAAAACCAAAAGAAACCCATATTTTTACAAAAAAAATCTCCAAAAATGAAGATAGAGATGATGAAGTGAAAGACAGTGAAATAGGGCGCAAATCCACACCAAATAACAAAAGAACAGTAGATCGGGCAAGTATGATCGATTGGGAGGAGTTTGAGAGGTTTTGGGATCGATTTGGGCAAAAATGAATCTGTTTTGGGTTTTATAAAAATGAAGTTCGCGCGGTCCAATCGGTTGGCTGTAATGTCCAGTCGATTGGACTTAAACTCAAAAATATTTTAAAAAAATGTGAATTTTTAAACCAATTTTCTAAATTTTCAATCAAATTTTTTCTTAGTAAACAACACAATGGAAAGCTCAAGAAAAGATATGCAATCAAGATAAAATATTTAGGAGAATTTAGAATAATGTTCCAAGAAATATTAAAAGCTTGATAGACACTAACAATAGAGTTATTTAAAAACAATTTTGACTAATCAACAATTCAGCTCAATTTTGATTCGTCAACAATATTAACTTTTAAAACAGTTAGAGCAAGTAGCAAACACTAATAAACTCAGGTTTAAATATCAACAACTATTATCATCAAGTGTTTGAAAGAATTGATTTTAAAGGTGGCACCAGATAAATTTCAGCAAAAATTTCTAATATTTATCAGAATCTAGAAGTATCTTATATCCGACCATAAAATCCTCATTAGAGCTTATAGGGTTCTCACGTAACGCTCTTAATCAAGTGCCTTTTCTAAAGGATACGAATTTTTCTATCAAATTTTCTATTTTTCACTTGTGAATTTTGTAGCTTTCACACTCCTAGACTAGGTAGCCCTTTTCTGCAACAAAAAGAGTCAGATTTTATTTTTAGTAGGGCCATATAGATGGCTTTTCACACTAATTTTTGGAGGTAGCACTTTTTAATAAATAAACTCTCAAATTGGGAGGCCAACGGTCGATTATATTGGAGTTTCAAATCAACTGAGGGCAGGAACACTACTAATTTAAAGTCATATTCAGTAGAATTTTATTCCTAATCCCAACAATACAGAATCTCACACCTCTATCAGATCCATACCAGCCAATAAGAGTCATAGAGTGTATGTGAATAATAATCAGATAAACTATATCAATTTTTCACCTAGTGCAAATTAGTAAAATAGACCAATCATAAAAATCAAGAGATGTAATACAAAGATTATCAAATTTTACTTTTAGTGTTAAGTCAAAAAAAATTTAAAATATTTTTACAGGTTATTGTCCATCTGGGTCAATATTATTAGAACACCCATTCAGAATTTGACTAAACACCAATCCTTTTTTATTTTCTTAACTTTTTCAAATTTTTTTATTCTTTAAAAGCAAAGCCAAAAAAATGAAGAAAAACAAAAAAAAAATTTAATAAAACAAGACAAAATCCCTGGCTCTCAGAATAAGAATGGAAAACAAGAAGGGATGTTGAGCTCATTGCTCGGAGAATAGAATAGGAAGATTATGAATATTATTCCTTAGAGAATCATTCCTAACCTACATAGATTTGATTTTTGTGAGTTATACATTTCTCTTAGGATCACTCCTCTTTTGAGTTGAAGAACTCTGAGGATATTTGAATTTCTTAAGTGACTCAATTTCCTTGCTCAAAACTTTAGACCTTTCTTGTAGGTCTTTCATCTTCCTAAACAGCACATCCTAATTATCAAGCTTAGAATGTGTCTTCATAGGAGTTTTTTGACTCTTCACATTCTAGATTAAGTTCACTTCTTTCTTGAAAGAGTTTTGATGTCCTCTTCCCAGTTGGTAACAGTCTTTGATCACATGACCCAAGTTTTTACAATACGCACAAGAGCGTTTGTTTTTGACATTTTTAAAGTGGTCAATAATCAGAGTGGAAATAGCTTTTGCCTTTACAAAGATCATCTTGGAAGTAAATACTTTGTTTTGATTAGAATTGTAACCCAATCCATGTTTGTCTCCATAGAACTTTTCCACTTGCAAGATCTCATCCAGCTTTGCAGAGCTAGACGAGAATCTTGACATATCCCATTTAACTTTGAGAAGCTCATTCTCAAGAAATTTTTTGTCGTCCATACAAGTTTGGAATTCATATTCCAATGACTTGTTCTTTTTAAACAGAGACTCTTTCTCTTGTTCTAGATCCTTAATCAACACTCTTAATTTTTTAGTGTCAATTTGCAAGGTTTTATTCTCAGAGTCTAGAACTTTGACTCTGTTAGATAAAACTTTGTTAGCCTTGATGAACTTTATTGATTCTCCATACAGTTCTTTAACACCAATTGTCGAGTCATCATATTCCCCATTGTAAGAGTCTTCTGAACTCTTATTATTATCATCATTGGATTCTTCGTGAAATCCAGAGGAACTATTAAAATGACTGTGAACTTCTCAGACTTTTCATTGCTATTAGAGTCATCAGAATCATCTTCTGACTCTACATCCCATGTAGAATTGAAGGCTTTTCCCTTGCCTTTGTACACTTCCTTATTGGGGCATATATTCACAAAATGACCAAACCCCTGACATTTGAAACATTGAGGTTCGCTTGAGCATCTTTCTCTAGGAGTTCTGTCACTTCTATTAACTCTCTCATAAGGTTTGGCATTTTCTTTAGATTTATCAAAAAGTTTATTGTTCTTAAATCTATCATTTTTAGAACTAAAAAACTTAAATTTCTTGATAAATAATGCCATTTCAATTTTAGAGTCACAATCTAACTCTGAGTACTGAGCTTCAGAAACTTTAAGGGCTATACCATTTGGCTTCTTCGGTTGTCTCAACTTCATCTCAAATGTTTGAAGAGACCCTACCAGCTCATCAACTTTAAGAGAATCAACATCCTTATTCTCCTCAATGGCTATCACCTAAGCTTGAAATCTATCGAGTAAGGATAGTAAAATCTTCCGAATCACTTTAGGTTCTGGAATACTCTCTCCCAAATTGTGGGCAGAGTTCACAATGTCACTGAGTTTGGCATAGAACTCAGTAAATGTGTCATTCTCCTTCATTCTCATGGATTCAAATTTGGTAGTCAGCATTTTAAGTTTTAAAATTTTCACAGCTAACGTACCTTCATGAGTGACTTTTAAAATGTCTCATGCCTCTTTAGCCATAGTACAGGTAGAGATTCTCTGAAAATCATTTCTGTCTAGTGCATTAAAAATGGCATTTAGCCCTTTACTATTTAGACAGCACAGATCTATATCGTCTTTACTCCAGTCAGCTTTAGGTTTGAGACTTTCTCTTCTACAATCACTATGGGTGGTGACCAGCCATCCACTACAGTCATCCAGACTCTTTCATCAATCGACTTAAGGAATGCCATCATTTTGGCATTCCAATATACATAGTCTTCCCCAACAAATAATGGAGGTCTGGATGTATTTTCGCCTTCTCTTTGCATCTTAGTAAATGTAAAGAATGGACTAGTTTTATAGGAATTTAAATTCAGGTGATTAAACCTTTTATAGAATAACCTGCTCTGATAGAAATTGAAATAATCGCTCCGTTCTCTTTTACTCAAGAATACCTAGAAGGGGGGGTGATTAGATATTCAAAAATTAATCTAACCTATCACAAGTTTACTAGTCAAGGTAAGGTGTTAAACTCGCATGCCTTACTTGATTGATAAAAGGATTATCTAAACTGACTCAAATAAAATACCTATGTAGTATATTATCCTTTCATTGTTGATTTAATCAATACAATTAACGGAACCACAATCAAACATCCATAAGACAAAGAGTTTTTACGTGAAAACCTTAGCCAAGAAAAATCACGGGACCACGTCCAGATGAAAAGTATCACAATCTGAAAAGTTAAACGAAGAGGGGCTTGTTTATCAACTCAAGAGATCCATTTATATGCCACAACAAATTTCCAGGCAGTAGTGCCTGAATGTTGATAAGGATGTGATCAATTTTGATTTTCAAGATAATCCTATGGACCATTGTATATACCAAATTTAGTGGGAGCAGAAGCATATTGAGATCAGGTATCTCTACGTTCGAGATAAAGTTAAGCAAGGGTTGATAGTTACTTTTGACTCTTGTTATGATTGCTGACCCATTGACTAGAGCACTCCAGTCTAGAAGTTTTCAGGAGCATGATGCTCTTATAGGTGTTTTAGAATTCTTGGTTTCTGTCTCTTGAGTGGGAGTCTTCCCTTGTGTCGACATTTATTTTTGATATTGTATATTTTTTTAATGCATTCATAGATGTTATACTTGTTAAATTATTGATGATGCCTCATCTAGTTTATTTTGTACGTGCAATTAAAGATGATTAAAGTTATTAAAGAATAGCCCTATAGAGTTTTGGCGGCCTACCAAGTTTTGCTTGGGCTGAATGTGAGAGGACTCCCATGTTCATTATCCTAGATAGGCCGGTGATGGTCTTCACATGGCGGATGCCATAATCTATCAGGATGACAGGTATTATTGGGTAGATACATGAAGCAATAACACAAATGGATGTACATGGATAACATTAGATCAGACAACATGGTGTGTACTATCCATGTTGCACTTTCAATTAAAACTACCATAAAGAATAAAGATGAGTCAAGGATATTAATGGTACTAGCACTGAGACCATGGAACTACCTATGTGCCAGCTTCGGAGAGCATTTTGTGTATCCATGATCCACTGTTAGCGGTGCTTTTTTTTTTTTTAAAGGATAAAAGACACAATTCTCCCTTGATCTTGTTGGCAAAGTTTTTTTAAACTGAAAAGTGGCCGAGTTTCCATGTGTGGCACACCTAAACATGTTTTAATAAAACGGGTTCCATAGTCACCAACAAAGAGATTGAGAGGGTTAGGAAACTAGTTCTCCAGAATATCAACTGTGATCTTAAGAAAACTAATACTGTCCAAGTTTTGGAAATAGGTGACATTTTTACCTATTAAGAAAAGAAAAGTGCAATCCCCTCTTACATTAGTTACCATGATGGGAAGGGTTTCTAATATAAGAAATCAAAGGTGTATATATATAAACTAAAGGAGGGGACGTCCCTCTCTCCAACCGTAGCACACCTAGCCCCATTGATTTTCTAAGGAGTTCGGAGAGAGAAGACATCCACAAACTCCACCAAAGGTAGTTCGGCTTCATCAACCTGGACAGTCTAATCTTGACGTGTAGATCATCAAAGAAGAATAAATGTATGTACTCTATTTTATTGGGATCTGTGGATTTCGATTAAGGCTATTGAGGTTCTAGATCCTATGTCTTCATTGGAACCATTTGTTCCAACAGAGTAAACCTTTGATATCAACGGGCTGTCAGCAGTACCAAAGAGTTTTCAGCACGTACCCGAGTGCTTTTTGCCACTTACCCAAGTGATAAGTCTGTGATAGTCAGCGGCTTCACTGACAACCCGCTGTCATCAAAGGTTTACTCGGTCAGGTAACCCCGATGTTCTGATCAGATCGGTAACATTAGGTCTAGATCTAGGAATCGTCATGATCTAATAAGCTATTAGTCGGTTCCGAATCAACCAATCCAATATTTATTATTATGCACATGATAACAATGAAATATATTAGCTAGGGTATTTTAGAAACACCCTCCTGAAATTTGAAAGTAATTTGTAATACCACCTTATACTTTCAAACTTCAGGATTACCCCCCTTGACCTAGTTTAACTATCATTTGACTAATGTAAAATGTGGTATGCATCATGCGGCTGTTAATGCACTTATGAAAGGACCATAATATTGCAAGAACAATGATAACAACATGTGATTCAAGTCCGTTTTAACTGATGAAGTCAACCTTTATTAATACTAGTGGGTGCCCCGTGCCATCGGCAGTCCTTGACAAAGAATTTGCCAAAATTAGTTGAGTGGCAGAGATCCACCGTCCATTTGGGGGAGGATTAGATCTCGGCCCTTCTTTGTTGATGCTTATAAGAGGTATAAGTAGGGAGACAACCAATGTGTTTTGTTATATGGAATAGTAAATGGCCCATGCCCACGGCACTCTCCGACAAAAGCGTTTACAAAAATTGGGTGCCTTTGGCACTCAAACGGTATAACGGACTGGGATGTTACGGTTTTTTCCATTATAATGGCTGTTATAACGGATTGTAACGCACAGAGGGAGAAATGGGAAAATAACATAAATAACAAAAAATAACGGTGTTGAAATTTAAATTTTGAATAAATTGAGGTCAAATGAGGCGGATTGAGTGGCTGAAATCTAACCGTCCACATTAGATCAATGGATTTGATCTCAACCACTCTTTACCTAACCGTCCACATTAGACAGATGGATAAGATAAGACAATACAACTGAGTTGTCTTGATATATGCGTGGGTGGCCCGTACCTGCGGCACTTTCCAACAAAGTGTTTGTCAAAATTGGGTTGGAGTTAATCTCAGCCATCGATATGAAGCATAGTGGATCTCAGCCACTCATTTTTGAAGCCATATAAGATAAGAGGGGTATAAGAAAACCATTAAATTTTCGTCAAATTCTATTTTTTTTAATTTTTAATTTTTAAATTTTAAATATTGAATTTCAGCACCACTTTTTTTCCGTTAAAATTATTAAAATTCATTTTTTTCATTTTTGCCCCTAGCTGTTTCAATCCGTTTTAACGGTAACACCCCTCTCGAGGCATAAAAAGTGGGGCTCCTGAGCCTGACCCTTGGGCTATATGTAAATCCAACCCATTTCATTCCTTATATGTATGTAAATAGTAGGTGACCCATGCCCACAGCACTCATTGACAAAGCGTTTGTCAAAATTGGGTGTGAGTGGCTGAGATCCACCGTTCATTTGGTGTGATAAGATCTCGGCCATCCTTTATGAAGCCGGATAAGAGGAGACAACTGTCCTGTTTTGTTATATAAATGGTGAAACTTGCCTGTACAAAGGGTGACATTTGGTGAACCAACACACCAAAAATCAGCCTGATAAGTGATTCCTAGCCATTGGACTTTAGGATTTTTTGTTTCAACATGGGCTTGGAACCCAATTTTTCCACCATGGGCCTACTCATAAAGCCCATAATTTATGAAATGCTCAAATTTAACAGTTTGAAATCACCTATCAGCAGGCTGATATATTAAGTCTGTGACCAAAGATTCATGGGGCCATTTGATCTACCCCTTAAGCACGTGTGATCGGCCCTACATGTCTAATCATTGGACTGTTGTTCAGGTCCCCATTGAGCTGAAAAGAACAGCTCATATCACATATGATAATTCTACATGTACACAACCATAGGACCATTTGATCCATCTTTTACATCCCAACTCTCTGATCTCTTTCTCATCAGATCATTTAAAAACTTCCCTGATTATGGCCCCCACCTTGGAGAATTCCCTGTGAAAGTCATGGTGATCAAAAGGGCATGACCGTCCAATCTATCATATTCCTTTTGTACAGTCAAAATGATAACTGATAACTAAATATATAACAAAAATATGGATTCGTTACAATCATCAAATCTGGTTGAATTTTGAACGACCCAGATCACCTCAGTGGAGGCCCATCAAAGGGTAGGTCCCAGCAAGCATCCCACGTACATGTGCGGTTACACACGTAAAACGGGCAAATGGGCTACAGCGTTTTGACAGATGCTTCTGTCAGAATGCAAAATCCACAGGCCACGTGGCACTCTTAGTGGACGCTGACTGTATGGATTTTTGGCCTGTCCCTCGGTGGACGTATAAACTAAAAATCAGCCTGATTAGTGATTTTTACAACCGTTGGATCTTTGCACCCAAATAACGCCCAATAATGCTCGAATTCCCACCGTTAAAAGCCATGAAAATAACCTTAATCGAAGGGCTTAGAAATTACTAATCAGGCCGATTTTGGTTTAGAGGTCCACTGAGGGACTGGCCAAACATTCATACGGTCAGCGTCCACTAATAGTGGCCTGTACTTTGCATCGTGACAGAAGCATCTGTCAGAACGCTGTGACAGAAGTTTTACTCGCGCGGCTTCTTCCGACTTCCATTCTGAGGTAAGTATTCAACAGGAATTGTACAAGAAAACAGGTAGTTTGGTCCATTCAACGGTGGATACGAATGTTTACATACTTGTAAGTCTGCTATCAAGAGAATAAAAAAAAAGAAAAATTGGTAACAGATCATGATGCTATCAAGAATACAAGATAGTATATCAACGATCAAACGGTCCTGTAGGAGCGAGCTGTTTGCAGACGCCAAGATACGTTGGATAAAACACTCGATCCTTTGCGCCCGTACGATGATTCTTGGTGTGCTTGCAGAAGTACTTCAATTGTTCAAGGCTGCAACACCCAAGCATTTTGTTCACCCACCCGCAACAGGCTGGTTTATCTGGATGGTCTTACCAAATAACCGAAATGAACCACCACCAGCTTTGGTCATTGAGTTAGAGGTTCAGTTGCCAGGAAGTTCTGTGCTACTGCCCGGGCAATGCTTCAATGAGTTGCTGTCGGATTTTGATGTACTCCCAATGGTCAGTTCCGTAGACACTCAACTCAACTTTCTTTCCAGTTCAAACTCAATTGGGATCCGGTTCTTGCACTTCTTGCAATGAACTTCACCTTGTATGCTCCGTATGCCCATCGATAAGATATAATCCAGGCTATAAACAGTGGCACGGTGATCAGTGGCCCACCGGCCGGCACAATATCTCTCTTCCCACCTCGAGGACCCTGCGTAGGTGCATTAGATAATGAAGCACCAGAAACAGAAGTGAGCAGATGGAAGAAAGGTGGTGGTGGAGATAGCGATTGTGGTGGTGATGGTGGGGGAGGGGGTGGAGGAGGAGGAGGTTTGAAGGGTCTTCTTGTTGAAGGGGGAGATAAGGAAAGAGCAAGTCGATCGCCATCAAATTCTTCACTACTTGAGGAACCATCATGCTTCTTTCTCTGCGAAATATACATTTCTTTTACCATGGCTTTGATTCTTGAATGGGTTTTAAGATATAGAAATCAAGAGACTGGGGAGAGAAAGAAGAGAGAATAATGCAAGAAATTGAGAGAAGGAGAAGAAGACAAGATGTTGGATCAACATCGAACGGTCTTCTTTTATATCCTTTTGAAACATAAAGATTAGGCCGTTTTATTTGAATTAAACTTCTTGGGATCAGATGCCCAGTAAAATCTCTTTCCTTATGTAACGGCTTCTTGAATCTGACGTATAGAATCAATCCTAAACAAATGCTATATTCTGTGGCTATAGGTAACCAATGAGTAAAACTTCTATCACACGAAATTGTAAATCACACAATCACAAGCCAATGAGTTCTCGGCACGTACACAAGTGCTTTTGCGACGTACCCATTGCTTTTGCTTTTTAGGTGTACGTGCCAAGAACTCATTGGCTGTGTTTGTGTGATTTGCAATCCCATTGTGACAGAAGTTTTACTCATAACCAATCAGGCTGATTGTTTTGTGAGTCCAAAAAAAATATGCGTTGTGTAGGGTCATTAGAGTCACGTAGAACTTTGATAACTTACTTACCGACCACAATATGAGCCACGTAGTATATTCATAGAGAATTCTGTTTTGGATATTTGGACCAACCCTAGATGGACATACATACCAAATATTAGCCTTATTAGTAACGGACGGGGCGTTACCGTAAGTTAGAATCACTTGTACGGACGGGCAAAAAAGGAAAAAAAAAAAGGAATTTAACGGAAAAATTGACGCTGAAATTCAAAATTCAAAATTCGAATATTCCAAAACGAAAAATAACAGAAATATCAGCCTTTTTCCATTTTTTTTTCCCTAAAATAAGAGTCGTTATTTTCGTTTTAACGGCCATTAAAACAAAAAACAAAACAAAACAAACAAAAAATGGGAGTTATTTTCTAAGCGTCAAAACGGGTCATAGTGTAACAGGCTTTGGGAGTTACCCTATTAACGGCCATGAAAACTGTTAAAATGGTGTTGTTTTAAACCATGATTTGGGGTACAAAAATCAAGAGGTTTGAAAGATCTAATCAGGCTGACTAGCCAAACATCCAGATGGTCAGCGTCCTCCAAGAGTGTGCCACGTGGATCATATTGTGGGCGGTTAGCAACTTTGATGATTGGCAGCGGTCAGCTAATTAGTTCTACTTCGAGTTGAGTAAGTTAACCCCAACACCCTGGAATATAATATCTGAATATTTCTATTTAATTAATTTTGTTTTAGGAGTCGTGATCTTGTACGCCATATCCACTTTAAATCCAGTTTTTTATTTTGTTTTTTGTTTTTTGTTTTTTGAAACATGGGGTACATGGCAAACAAGGAGATGCCAAAGTTAAGTAAGTTACCCAACTCCCTAGAATAATGGATACAAGAGGACCTAGAGGGGGAATGAATAGTTCTATTAAAAATTAACATAAGTTGATTACTAATATGCTTGAACAAATAAATCAATTAATAGGTAGTGACAACAATCTACAAGATAAGAATTTATAGTGATTCGATGTATCAACACTTACGTCCATTCTCCAAATAGCTCCACTAAGCTTAGTAACTTTTTAATTTAATATCTAAGAAATCTTACAATATTGAATGGGTAAAGGAACCGGTCTCGATCGCAGTTGATATGGACCGAGTAAGACCGCATCTAAACTCCAGCTCAATCAAGATTTCTCTTGACTCAAGCAGGGTAACAGTATAGATGGATAGTATATCAATATAGGGATCGTTTCTAAAGAGAAAGTTCCAACAAAACAAAGTTACCTCTCAACCGAAATTAATTAAGCAGGAGCATAGCTTTGATATCGTTGAAGCCCAAGCGAAGCTGCCACTAGAACTGCAACTCAGACTAATTACCGAATTGCTCTACAATTAAAGAGTGCAGACCCCACCAAAACCGATCTCCCACGCACAGAGGATATATAGCAACCAGAACCAACGAAGCAAGCAAGAAGGCAACGAAGCAAGTCCTTCAATGTTGATTTTACCAATTGATCTTACCAAGTCTTCTTTCAATTATGATCAAGTACAATCATAAACAAACCACTACGTCATTAATCAATAAGAACCATTGTTTCGAAATTCTCTCATTTTGTCATAAATTGACAAAAAGAGAGAAACCAAATAGACATGGCATCAGAATACAGAAGGCATCAAATATAAGAAATGGTAAACATAGTGATAACTGAAAAGACAGCAAGTAGATAATACTGCAAGAGTCAAAAGCTTACAGTCAAACAAAAGTACACCAGGTAAGAACTGAAAATACATCAAATGAAACAAAGCAACGACTATGTCAGAAAACTAAATGAGATGTCTCTACTCATCATCATCATTGTCGAGAATCTCTGTCCTGTCTACCTCCTCTCCGGCCAGCTCTCCTCTGACCTAATGGTCCCAAGCATCGTCGAAGTCATCCTCTTGTGGCGAATTAGGATAGCCAGTGTACTGAGTCCTCATGAAAGCAGAAATCCTCTATTGTCATGCCTCCATCCTCTAAAAGCCTGAAGCGACAAATCCTCTAAAAGATCCCAGTTCATAGGTCAGAGTGGTGATATGGTCTGAAATGGACTACAGGGTAGCAGGAATAGAAGATGAGGAAGATCATGATGTAGGTCTGAATCTACATCGAGAAGAGGAAGGAGGATTTCTCCCAAGATGCATTTTAGAATTGGTTGAGTTGTTGATGGGTTCAAATGGATAGTCAAGAGGATCTGACTCTAGCTAGTGTAGGAACGGAAAAGTAATGAAGAATCCTTGTGATCAAATATCCATATGGGAGGGCCCTAGTGGATAGTGGAGAGTCACTGGCCTCCAATATATGATGGTACATGATATAGGGTATGTCTAGAGAGACTGGCCGGCGTTATCATACAATGCATGATGTGGGAGAGCCATAGAGCTAATTTCATTTCGACGACCTGATTTGGGAATCAAGTTGTAAGAGATGGTGATATAAAGTACTCTGTAAAGGGGTTTTAAAAGGACTACTTTGATGTTCATGAATTTCTCATCCCAATAAAAGGGTTCAGTGAATAGATCATTCATGTTCCAAGTCTTGTTTCCTAAGGGCAAAGCAAGTGGGTATAGATTGCTCGCTCTGGGACGAGGGATCCCAATGATAGAAGATATCATATCAGGGGTGATGGTCATATATACACCCCTCACCATTGTTTTACAAACAACGGGGCTGGGATCAAGTGAATTCACATGAATGTTGTAATAAAGATGACGGACAAGGACGAGAAGAACATGTCCATTGAAATCAAGAAGTGAAGTCCATCCCACCTCATCAAATGTTGCACAGATTTGCCACAAATAGGTGCGATTGATGAGAACATCCCATTCCATAGTGACCGCCTGATTGATTCCCTTGTGATTGTATTGTTGCATTTCTTGTTCGTTGATGAATAATGGATTTTCCTCGCCATCAAGCATTCCCACCAAATGTCGTCCTCTCTTCCTTCATGAAGCCATTAGTTCTTTGAAGGAATAAGGGTAGATTTTAAAAAAAAGGAATTTCAATGGTTTGGTTTTGATCTTGGGAAATCAAGAATCAAAGGGGTTTCAAGGGTTTTAGAGGGATGAAGGAGAGCTAGAGAGGGTTTAGGAAGGTTTAGGGCATGTTTGGGAAAATCATGTAATCAGGATCTAGTCCAACCTTAGTCTAGATCACGGCTAGTCCTTGTCAATCTTGAACTAGTTCTAATCTTCTTCTTGTTTGGTTAACATTGTCCCATGTTTGGGTTCTAATTTGTAAGATGTTTGGTTGCCATTCATTTTATGACTAACAAGTTGGTGTATGAGTAGAACTATGACCGCCCACAATATGAGCCATGTGGCACATTTGTTTGACTGTGTGGCTGTTTGGCAAATACCTAAGTGGACCTATAAATAGAAAAATAACATGATTAGTGATTTCTAAGTGTTGGATTGGAGTCATTTTCATGGGTTGATTTTAACCGTGGGAATATGAGCATTATTGACCATTATTTGGGTACAAGCACGACAATCCATATATCATACCGTCATGGCAGACCAATCAATTTAAAGCCCAAGATTTCTAGATCGGGTCGACGACCCTGAAAGAAACTTCCAAGAACTCAATCAAGATCTTCACAAACCCTAACTTTATATCTAAAGTTTTCTTCAAACACCGATTATCGATGAAATCCTACGAGGTTACTGAATTGAATTGAAGCAATAAACTTCAAAAGCAAAGAGAATGAGAATCAAGGCTATGAAGGCTATGAAGAATCAAAGTTTGTACTAACCGGGTACGAGCTTGGTGTCTTTCATCTCACACGAGCTCAATAGTTCATACATGATTTCATGTACAGTGAGCACTCTCAGGTAACTCAAAAACTATGCATGGTTACTACGGGATGAAGTGGATTTTTATCAATGAGCTTGCAAATGTGTTCTATGGATTTAGAGCTCCCAAAATTTATAGAGGAGATGCCATTCTTTTGATCTTCTTCGGTGATGGTAACTGTTATGTTCTTCATCATCACCATTCTTTCTCTGAAACTGAATCTGTACGAAGAAGATGGGCAAATAGGCGATTTACAGGAGAAAATGGATGAGAGAGAAGCAAAGAGCATCCACAAAAGATTAGCAAAGAAGATATTTACAGGAGAAAAATGACTGAAGGAGAAGCAAAGAGCGTCCACAAGAAAGGAAAGTAAGGAGCATCCCGACTTTTCAACTTTTATTGAACTAGTTTGTTGTTGCAACGCATTTTCAAAAAGATAACTGAGGTCCGACTTTTAGGCATATATAAATCAGAACAAGTGCGGCACTTAAATGTGGGACCCACATGGGTACCAAACATCCATTTACTCGTTCAGACCTGAAATAACACCTGCTGGGCAAGTTTTTTGCCTATCCAAACACGCCCTTAGAATGAAGAGCAATGGAGATTTTGGGGTTTTTATAACCCAAAACGTCATTTCAGGTTCGGGCTCACAAACCTACAGAACACTGTCGACCGTCTCAAGAAAAACAATTTTTCTTATAACTATTCTTGGCTCAGAGTGGTGATCTGGTCTAAAATGGACTACAGGGTAGCAGGAGTAGAAGCTAGGGAAGATCCCGTTGTAGGTCTAGAAATGGTTGAGTTGTTTATGGGTTCGAATGAATAGCCAAGAGGATCTTACTCTAGTGTAGGAACGGAAAAGTGATGAAGAATCCTTGTGATCAAATATCCATAAGGGAGGGCCCTAGTGGATACTGGGGAGTCATTGGCCTCCAATATCTGATGTTACATGATATAGGGTATGTCCAAAGAGACTGATCAGCATCATCAAATAATGCATGATGAGGGAGAGCCATAGAGCTAATCTCATCTCGATGACCTAATTTGGCGAAAAGACAATATTTCTAGTCTTTCCAACTGTTAATGAGCATTCATCGGTAGATATAAATTAAAAACATGTTTTTCAATGAGCATTCATCGGTAGATATAAATTAAAAACATGTTTTTCAATGAGCATTCAACGGTGGATACTAATGTTTACATACTTGTAAGTTTGCAAACGTATGCATATACACTAGATTTCTCCCCTCTTCTACTCAAACCAAAACAGGAAAAAAAATGGTAACAAATCATGATGCTATCAAGAACACAAGATAGTATATCAACTATCAAACGGTCCTATAAGACCCTACCGTAAGATAGCCGGTGCCCAAGATGATAGGCGGTCTACTTCAAGCTATTGCACATTTGTGGGAGGCAATCTAATAACTTGGAGGAGTAAGAAGTAGCAAGTTGTAGCTCAGTCAAGTGCAGAAGCAGAGTTCCAATCTATGGCCCATGGTGTATGTGAGTGAGGGCTCAAAATTTTACTCAGAGAACTGGGTTTCCCAGTGGAAGGATCTATGTCACTATATTGTGACAGCAAGGCGGCCATAAGTATTACACATAATCCCTTGCAATATGATAGAACCAAGCAAATCAAAGTAGATAAACATTTTATTTGTGAGAAAGTTACATCGGGAGTAATTTGTACACCGTTCATGACTACATCAGAACAAGTGGCTAACGTTTTCACCAAAAGTGTTGCAGTTGCTCCATGCACCAACTTGAGGGGGAGTATTGTCAGTGTGAAGTAGAACATGATATAAGTTGTATGGTGGGTGGAGATACTAGAGTGGGTGTAATTTATTTTAACCTAATGATATAAATATTAGTGTGGGACGTATGGAAGAGTTGACACTCAATGATTCCATCATTCTTCCTCTCTTCTCTTCTCTTCTTCATGTAAATCCTAACTTACAACTTTATTACCATATCATGTAGCAATGACAACCAAACTTGCATGTTTACTCTTGAAAATTTTTAATGCATTACCTCATCCTCCAGGATGCCAAAAGTAGAAAAGGTGTGACTCTCTTTGGAAGTTGCATAATCATGTTCTTCACAATGTTTTATTGGTTACATATTTTTTTTCCATCGCTATACTCCCATCTCCAATCTGTATATTTTCTTAATCCTTCTTCTACTCATAGTGGTGGCATCGACGGAGGTGGTGCCTTGCCAAGATCTTACATTCGTTCAAGCAACTATGTGTTTCTCTCTTGTTGCACCACCATGATGTGTTCCTCTTGGGTTCTTCTATAAGTCCATGGTAATCCCCGAGAATTCATAGCGCCAGGGCCACAAACACCAAACAAAACAGGATCAAATTCCAAGGTCTAATTAGAAAATTGTAGTCAGTTGTAAGTTTAGGCATTTTAAACTTAGAACTAAAGTCCATTTCGGGACCTTGACGCTCAAATCAGGTAAATGATGTCTGAATCTTCCGAAACCTCTTCAAACACTTCAAATGTGTTAGAAAAGACGGGGTCAAATTCTGAGGTCCGATTGGGATACTGTAGTTAGTAACAGGTTTAGGTATTTTAGACTTAGAGTGAAGTCCATTTCGAGACCTTGACGCCCAAATCGGGCATACGAGGCTCGATTCTTCCGAAACCTCTTCAAACATGTTAAAACAAATGTGTTAAAAGGGACGTAGTTTAATTTCGAGGTCCGGTTGGGATACTGTAGTCAGTTATAGGTTTAGACATTTCAGACTTAGAACTAAAGTCCATTTTGGGACCTCGACGTCCAAATCGGGCTCTCGAAACCTCTTCCAATACTTCAAATGTGTTGAAAAAAATGTATTGGAAGAGACGGGGTCAAATTTTGAGGTCCAGTTGAAAAATTTTAGTCAATTATAGGTTTAGGCATTCAGACTTAGAACTAAAGTCCATTTCAGGACCTCAATGCCCAAATCAGGCAAACGAGGTATGAATCTTCTGAAACATCTTCCAATACTTCAAACGTGTTGAAACAAATATGTTGGAAGAGTCGGGGTCAAATTTCAAAGTCCGATTGGAAAATCGTAGTCAATTTTAGTTTTAGGTATTTCAGACTTAGAACTAAAGTTCATTTCGGGACATTGATGCCCAACTCTGTCAAACGAGGTTCGAATCTTCCGAAACATCTTCCAACACTTCAAACGTATTGAAACAAATGTGTTGGAAGAGTTGAGGTCAAATTCAGAGGTCCGATTGGGATACTATAGTCAGTTATAGGTTTAGACATTTTAGACTTAAGAGTGAAGTCCATTTCAGGACCTCGACGCCCAAATCGGACAAACGAGGCCTGAATCTCCTCAAACCTCTTCCAACACTTCAAACGTGTTAAAACAAATGTGTTGGAAGAGATAGGGTCAAATTTTGAGGTTCGGTTGAGATACTGTAGTCAATTGTAAGTTTAGGCATTTCAGACCTAGAACTAAAATCCATTTCGGGACCTCGACGCCCAATATCTGTCAAACGACTTTCGAATCTCTTGAAACCTCTTCCAACCCTTCAAACGTGTTGAAAAAAATGGATTTAAAAAGACGGAGTCAAATTCCGAGGTCCGATTGGGAGACTGTAGTCTATTATAGGTTTGAAGTGCAACATAGTTATTTGCAATGTTTTTTAGGGATTTCAAATTTTGAAATTACTCGAGTTTTAAACAATTTAGCATTTCTTATTCTAATTAGTTTATTATTTTTTATTTTCCAGGACCCAGTATGATAATTGACATGTTGCAGATCATGTGTCTTGTGTTTACTTTTTTTTATAGATGTTTCTCATTATAGATATTGTAATAATTTTTAAGTTTTAATGAATACTTTATTATATATTTGTTTAGTAGATTTAATTTGCATGAATAAAATGGATACAGGTTATAAGTACTTACAGGTAACAGATCATCGCTCAGAGGTGAGAAAAGAATTAAAAAAAATACTTGTAGCGGCGGTCACTCTCGAAAAAAATAAATCACACTTTTAGTGGAAGCTAAGTAATAGCAGTGCTTTTGTCCTAACCGCCGCTATTACATAGATTAGCGGCGGTCTTTAACTGCCACTAAAAGTGTGATTTACATTGAAAGATCGTCGTTTTAGCGGAGGTTTTATTTTAGCGGCAGTCATTGACCACAGATAAAACTAGGTATTAGCGGTGGCCACAATAAAACCATCGCTAAAACTATGTATTAGCGGTGGCCAACATAAAACCACCACTAATACTTAGTTTTAATGGTCGATGAGCCGCTGCTAAAAGAAAAATAATAGTCGGTAGAATGTTATAGCCCGCGACTTTGTCTATCAATTATTAGGGACTTTTAGCGGCGGCCAATTTTGAGGTTGGTCGCCACTAAAAGCTTTAGCAATGGCAGAATTAGTGACGGTCTACGGCCGCCGCTAAAGGTTTTACCGGCGATTTTCGCAACACTTACCTGCAGCCGCAGCCGTAGCCACCACTATTACCTTGTTTTCTTGTAGTGATCTATGTTCAAACCCAACCTGATACGAGGATTGGTGCATTTTGTTTTGACAATCCCAAAGAATTTGATGGATCAAATTACTATGAGTAGTCTAGTTGAGTATTGGGTTTAGAAAATCTCCTAGGTGGGACCATGCTACGACGGGTACGGTTCTTGACACTTTTATGCATCTTGTTAATGGTAATTTCATTTATAGAAGGAAAATGCTAGCCCACAATAGACTGAAGAAAATGGTGTGCCGTTGAGGCCAAGATCCACATTCCACGAGGTAAAACCTAAAAACTGCAAAAGGGAAAAACAATAACTTTACTTGTTAATAAAGTTGTTGGCTCGCAGACGGTGGATCTTTTGTATCCAGCCGTCAATAGCGTCAAACGGAAAACTTTTTCTGCAGTCTGCTTAATGGTAGCATGACCATTTTACAATGGAGAAAAAATAAACAAGGCTGTTTGGATTTTCAGGCATAATAGATAGTAAAAAAGGAAAGTGGAACCCAAAAATAGGGCCGTGCAGTGGTTTCCAAGCATGCTTCTTGCTACAGGAACCCGTGTTTCAAACTGTACCTATAGATTATGGCTGTCAATGGATTGGGTCAGGTCGAGTATACCTTTGATGACAGTAGGCTGTCAGCAAAGCCACTAACTACCACAGAGTTCTCGAACCTACCCGAGTGCTTTTTGCCATGTACCCAAGTGAGTATTTTTAATACAAAAGAAAAAGGCACTTGGGGACATGGCAAAAAGAACTTGGGTACATGCCGAGAACTCTGCGGAAGAGCAACAGCCCCCTGTCATCAAATTAAGGTTTACCCAGTCAGGTCACCCCGATGTTCTGATTCGATCAATAACATCAGGTTTGGATCTGGTGATCATGATCTCATGATAACAGTCGGTTCCGGATTAACCAATCCAATATTTATTATTTAAAATTTGAAAGTAATTTGTAATACCACCTTATATTTTTGAACTTCAGGATTACCCCCCTTGACCTAGTTTAACTATCATTTGACTAACGTTATAATGTGACATGCGGCTGTTAATGCACTTATGAAAAGACCATAATATTGCAAGTACAATGATATCGACGTGTGATTCAAGTCCGTTTTAATTGAAGTCAACCACTAAGTCAAGGGGGGTAATCCTAAAGTTTGAAATAATAAGGGGTATTACAAATTACTTTCAAATTTCAGGTGGGGTGTTACTAAAATACCCAATATACTAATATACTCTATTGCAATGAAAATGTATGCTGTCTTCAAGGGAAGTAGGTTGTTTTAACCCAAAATTACCCTTCCCCTTTGGGTATCTATTAGGGGTGACAATTTTACCTGAATTAACCTGAACCGGAACCGAAAACACCGGTTCCGGTTCCACATTTTCGGGAACCGATTAAAAAGTACGGGAACCGAACCAAAACTAATAGTTCCGGTTTTGGGTAGTCAGATTTGGACCCGAAACGATTAAGAACCGGAACCAATATATAATTATAGTGTTAAAAGTGTACTTTTATTAAGATTTGTACCAATATACCCAGAACCAGAACCAAAACCGAGAAGAACCACATAATCGGTTATGGTTTCATCGTTTTGAGACTCGGAACCGATAGGAACCAGAACCGACAAGAACAGGCAATATCGGTTCCGGTTCTGGGCACCTTAGGAACTGAACCGGAACCGACCCATAGACACCCCTAGCATCCACGCATTTTTACGGTGTTGTTAGAAAGTGTCATGTGCATAATTTCAATAGGGTCAAGATGGGGGGACAACCATTTTTTACAACTATTTTTGACAACCAGTTGGTGTACCCACATAGAAGATGAATCAATGGCTGATTTTTGGTGAGGATGATCTCTATGGTGAGAAGATCATCCTAAAAAAAATTCAAATCATTCTGATATTTGTATACTGGTTTAAAAGTTGAAGAATTATGGACCGTCTATTTTTACGGTGTAACTTAAAAACCACATTTGATGGGGTTAGAAATTTCAGAATGGGCTGATTTTTTGTTGGGGTGATCTATATGGTGAGGAGATCATCCACGCCAAAAATCAGCCACTGATTCACAACAGTACGCCAAAATGGTTGTTAAATCTAGTTGTCAAAAATGGTTGTGCCCACAATTCCAATGTTTCTAACATGCAATTCTGACAAAAATACCCTTCTCAGTAGAAAACTTTGGTGACAAAAGTACCCTTCTCATCCACAATTCCAATGTTCCTAATTATTCTTTTTCTTTGCAAATGATAAATGTTCGGCCTAACTTTGGTGAACCAACACACCAAAAATCAGCCTGACAGGTGATTCCTAGCCATTGGATTTTAGCATTTCTTTTTTTCACCGTGGGCTTGGAACCCAATTTTTCACAATGGGCCTGCTCATGAAGCCCATAATTTAAAAACTGCTCAAATTTAACAGCTTGAAATCACCTGAATATTGAAGTCTGTGACCAAACATTTATGGGGCCATTTGATCTACCCCTTAAGCACGTGTGATCCTTGTGACTACCTCTTATCCACCCTACATGTCTAATCATCGGACCATTGCTCAGATCCCCATGAAAATAACTTTAATCTAATCACTTAGAAATTACTGATCAGGCTGATTTTTGGTTTAGAGGTCCACTGAGTGACTGGCCAAACATCCATACGGTCAGCGTCCACTAATAGTGTGCCACGTGGCCTGTATTTTGCATCGTGACAGAAGAATCTGTCAGAACGCTGTGACAGAAGTTTTACTCGGCTTCTTCCGACTTCCATTCTGAGGTAAGTATTCAACAGGAATTGTACAAGAAAACAGGTAGTTTTGTCCAACTGTTAATTAATGAGCTTTCAACGGTGGATACGAATGTTTACATACTTGGAAGTCTGCTATCAAGAGAATAAAAAAAAAGAAAAATTGGTAACAGATCATGATGCTATCAAGAATACAAGATAGTATATCAACGATCAAACGGTCCTGTAGGATCGAGCTGTTTGCAGAGGCCAAGATACGTTGGATAAAACACTCGATCCTTTGCGCCCGTACGACGATTCTTGGTGTGCTTGCAGAAGTACTTCAATTGTTCAAGGCTGCAACACCCAAGCATTTGGCCCAATTGATTGATTTTTCCTTTTCCGACATCAAAGGCTTCATACTGTTGGGTTGATGGCAATACGTACAGTCAGGAAGCAGCGGAGACATCCAACACTTGGGGTTCCGTTCATGCATCGTGTTCTTGTTTTCCCTGATGAAATACCCAACCTCGATGAACTTTCTTTCCAGTTCAAACTCAATTGTCAACCTGTTGTCGCACTTCTTGCACTGAACTTCACCTGCTATGGTCCGTATAATTCAGGCTTTGAACAGTAGCACGGTGATCTGTGGCCCATGGAAATGGAACCGGCAAAATTATATCGCTCTTCACAGGCCCCTGCTTTGCCTTATGACGGGGACGTTGGCCGATACGCGAATAAGGACCAGGTGCATTAGATGATGAAGCACCAGAAATTAACAAAAGTAAGCTGCTGATATAAGAAAGGTGGTGGTGGAGATAGCGATTGTGGTGGTGATGGTGGGGGAGGGGGTGGAGGAGGAGGAGGTTTGAAGGGTCTTCTTGTCGAAGGAGGAAATAAGGAAAGAGCAAGTCGATCGCCATCAAATTCTTCACTGCTTGAAGAACCATCACGGTTCTTTCTCTGCGAACTATACATTTCTTTTACCATGGCTTTGATTCTTGAATGGGTTTTAAGATAGAGAAATCAAGAGACGGGGGAGAGAAAGAAGAGAGAATAATGCAAGAAATTGAGAGAAGGGGAAGAAGACAAGATGTTGGATCAATATCGAACGGTCCTCTTTTATATCCTTTTGAAACATAGAGATTAGGCCGTTTTATTTGAATTACACTTCTTGGGATCAGTTGCCCAGTCAAATCTCTTTCTTAATCTAACGACTTCTTGAATCTAACGTATAGAATCAATCCTAAAACAAATGCAAATTATTTGAATTTCAGCGCCATTTTTTCCTTTTTTCCGTTAAAATCTATTTTTCTGTGTTTCCATTTTTGCCCCTGGCCGTTTCAATCCGTTTTAACTGCCGGTAATGCCCCCAGTCCGTTAAACCGTTAAAATGGCCTCCTTTAAACCTTTATTTGAGCAATATATATTTACCATTATTTGAGGCAAGGTTTAAAAGAGGCGGGTTTAACTGTATAATGGAGGGGTGTTACCGTACCGTTAAAACGATTTGTAGCGGACGGGCAAAAATGAAAAAAAAAAAACAGAAAAAAAGAGAATTTAATGGAAATAATGGCCCTGAAATTCGAATTTTCCAAAACGAAAATAACAGAAATATCAGTCTTTTTCATAAAAATTTTCAAAAAATAACAGCCGTTATTTTCATTTAAACGACCATTAAAACAAAACAAAAAAAGGGAGTTATTTTCTAAGGGTCAAAACTGTTCTTAACATAACAGGCTTTGTTTGGGCGTTACCCATTTAACGGCCATTAAAACTGTTAAAACGGCGCTATTTTAAACCATGATTGGGGGTACAAAGATCAAAAGGTTTGAAAGATCTAATCAGGCTGATTAGCCAAACATCCATATGGTCAGCGTCCTCCAAGAGTGTGCCACGTGGATCATATTGTCGGCGGTCAGCAACTTTGATAACTGGCAGCGGTCAGCTAATTAGTTCAATTGTTCTACTTCGAGTTGAGTTAGTTAACCCCAACATCCAGGAATATAATATCTGAATATTTCTATTTAATTTTGTTTTAGGAGTCATGATCCCGTACCACATATCCACTTTAAATCCAGTTTTAAATTTTGTTTTTTGTTTTTTTCGGTTTGTGAAACATAGGGTACGTGGCAAACAATGAGATGTCGGAGTTAGGATAAGTTACCCAACTCCCGGAATAAAGGATCCAAATCTCATTTTATAATTAATTTCATTAAAAAATGATAAAAATAGAGGTATTTTCACACCCATGGTTGTCCCGTCCTGATGTTGAGGCCAACTCTTAGATTGAACTCAAACAAACCCGTACCGTTCATATATATAGTTTGGATGGATACGAACAGACTAAGTCTTCATTACAAAAGAAACTAAAAATTATCACCAAAATTAACATGCTACTATAAAAAAATTGTATCTTCATCAATCTGAATCGTTCAAACCTGGATTTGCACCAAACTATGAAGTTCCCTTATTCATACAAGAGGACTTAGAGGGGGATGAATAGGTCTATTAAAAATTAACCTAAGTTGATTACTAATATGTTTGAACAAATAAATCAACAAATAGGTACTGACAACAATCTACAACACAAGAATTTATAGTGGTTTGGTGTATCAATACCTACGTCCACTCTCCAAATAGCTCCACTAAGCATAACACATTTTTAATTCAATATCTAAGAAACTTTACAATATTAAATACGGTAAAGGAACCGGTCTCAATCGCAGTCGATATCAAACTCCAGCTCAATCAAGATCTCTCTTAACTCAAGCAGGGTAATAATATAGATGGATAGTATCAAAATGGGAAGCATTTCCCTCTGGTCACCCCGTCTTAAAGTCTAGTCGACCCTTCTAATACTAATGAGGGTTTCTCATGATATGTTGAAGGATCCAATTATGTCCAAGTGGACTTCTGATGGTTTTCCGAAGTCCATGAACTCAAGTTCCCGTTACACATCAGGGATCACCTAATAAGCAATCTCGGAATCATCGAGTGCCACTCTCCAAGTCCTCGCGATTGACAAAATAGAGATTACATATATAAATTTCCATGGTTGTTTAGGAATTGACAACATAAGGAGTACTTATCGATCTACTCCTTTGTCAATTTCAAGACAAAATATACAATGGTTCTCTACCTAACAATGAGCCTAACCCTCCCAACATAAATAAATGTACGAAGTCGTATAAAGAGGCACCAACACATATTTGTTTAAGTCATGTCAATCACATCATAAATAAAGATGGCAAATATGGAGATTTTACTCCCCTTAGTATCTGGTTAGTTAAATCTTTAAAGAGTTTAAGTTTTTAGAATTTATGATTTTACCAGAATCAAATTAAATTTACCAAGTCCGTCAACGTTGATTTTACCAGTTCATCTTACCTAGTCTTCTTTCAATTATGATCAAGTGCAATTATAAACAAACCACCACATCATTAATCATTAAAGACCATTATTCCCAAAATCTCTCATTTTGTCATAAATTGACAAAAAGAAAAACCAAATAGACATGGCATCAAAAAAGAAGGCATCAAATATAAGAAATAGTAAACATAGTGATAACTAAAAAGACAACAAGTACATAATGCTGCAACAGTCGAAAGCTTTTCATAGTTAAACAAAAGTGTACATCAGGTAAGAACTGAAAATACATCAAATGATACAAAGCAACAAATGTGCCAGAAAACTAAATGAGATATCTCTACTCATCATCATATCCTCGTCGAGAATCTTTGTCATGTCTACGTCGTCTCCGGCCAGCTCTCCTATGACCTACTGATCCCAAGCACCGCTTAAGTCATCCTCTGGTGGCGAAGTAGGATAGTCTGGGGTACTAAGTCCTCATGAAAGCAAACATCCTCTGTTGTCGTGCCTCCATCCTCTAAAATCCAGAAGTGACCAATCCTCTAAAAGATCCTAGCTCTTGTGTCAGAGTGGTGATCTAGTCTAAAATGGATTGTAGGGTAGCAGGAGTAGAATATAAGTAAGATCCTGTTGTAGGTCTGGATCTATGTTGAGAAGGGGAACGAGGATCTCTCCCAAGATGCAATTTAGAAATGGTTGAGTTGTTGATGGGTTCAAATGGATAGTCAAGAGGATCTAACTCTAGTGTAGGAATGGAAAATTGAGGAAGAATCCTTGTGATCAGATATCCATAAGGGAGGGCCCTTGTGGATACTGGAGAGTCACTGGCCTCGAATATCTAATGTTAGATGATATAGGGTATGTCCAGAGAGACTAACGTCATCAGACAATGCATGATGTTAGAGAGCCATAGAGCTAATCTCATCTTGATGACCTGATTTGGGAACCAAGTTGTAAGAGATGATGAGATAAATTACTCTGTAAAAAGGTTTTAAAAGGACCACTTTGATGTTCATGAGTTTCTCATCCCAATAAAAGGGTTCAATGAATAGATCATTCATGAATGGAATCTTGTTTCTTAAGGAGAAAGCAAGTGGGTATGGACTGCTCTCTCTGGGACGAGGGATTCCAATGATAGAAGATATCAGATCAGAGGTGATGGTCATATATACACCCCTCACCATTGTTTTAAAAACAACAGGACCGGGATCAAGAGAATTCACATGAATGTTGTAATAAAGATGACGGATAAGTACGAGAAGAACATGTCCATTGAAATCAAGAAGTGGAATCCATCTTATATACCTCATCAAATGTTGCATAGATTTGCCACAAATATGTGTGATTGATGAGAACATGCACTTCCATGGTGACCGCCTGATTGATTCCCTTGCGATTATATTGTTGCCTCACTTGTTCGTTGATGAATAATGGATTTTGCTCGCCCTCATACATTCCCGCCAAATGTCATCCTCTTTTGCTTCATTAAGCAATTAGTTCTTTGAAGGAATAAGGCTAAATTTTAAGAAAGGGATTTCAAGGGTTTGGATTTTGATCTTGAGAAATCAAGAATCAAAGGGTTTTAGAGGGATGAATGAGAGCTAGAGAGGGTTTAGGAAGGTTTAGAATAAAGAGAAATGGAGATTTTGGGGTTTTTATTACCCAAAACGTTGTTTCAGGTTCGGGCTCACGAACTTACAGAGTGCGGTCGACCGTCTCAAGAAAAACAATTTTTCTTGTAACCCTTCCTGGGTCAGAGTGGTGATCTGGTCTGAAATAGACTACAGTCTAGCAAGAGTAAAAGATGGGGAAGATCGTGCTGTAGGTCTGGATCTGCATCGAAAAGAAGAAGGAGGAACTCTCCCAAGATGCATTTTAGAAATAGTTGAGTTGTTGATGGGTTTGAATGGATAGTCAAGAGGATCTACCTCTAGTGTAAGAACGAAATAGTGATGAAGAATCCCTGTGATCAAATACCCATAAGGAACAGCCCTAGTGGATACTAGAGAGTCACTAGCCTCCAATATCTGATGTTATATAGGGTATGTCCAGATATACTGGCCGGCGTCATCAAACAATGCATGATGTGGGAGAGCCATAGAGCTAATCTCATCTCGATGACCTGATTTAGGAATCAAGTTGTAAGAGATGATGAGATAACGTACTCTGTAAAGGGGTTTTAAAAGGACGACTTTGATGTTTATGATTTTCTCAGCCCAATAAAAGGGTTCAATGAATAGATCATTCATGATATGAGTCTTGTATCCTAAGGGCAAAGCAGGTGGGTATGGACTGCTCACTCTGGGACGAGGGATCCCAATGATAGAAGATATCAAATTAGGGGTGATGGTCATATATACACCCCTCGCCATTGTTTTAAAACAACGGGGATCGAGAGAATTCGCATGAATGTTGTAATAAAGATGACGGACATGTACGAGAAGAACATGTCCATTGAAATCAAGAAGTGAAGTCCATCCTACCTCATCAAATCTTGCACAGATTTGCCACAAATAGGTGTGATTGATGAGAACATCCCATTCCATGGTGACCGCTCGATTGATTCCTTTAATTACGATTGTACTGTTGCCTCACTTGTTCGTTGATGAATAATGGATTTTCCTCGCCATCATGCATTCCCGCCAAATGTAGTCCTCTCTTGCTTCATGAAGCCATTAGTTCTTTGAAGGGTTTGGATTTTAATCTTGAGAAATCAAGAATCAAAGCGGTTTTCAAGGCTTTTAGAGGGATGAAGGAGAGCTAGAGAGGGTATAGGAATGTTTAGAATGAAGAGAAATGAAGATTTTGGGGTTTCTATAACCCAAAACGTCGTTTCGGGTTCGGGCTTACGAACTTGCAAACGCAGTTGACCATCTCAAGAAACAATTTTTCTTAAAAGGGCGGTTGCCCGATGAATCCACACAGGTGCACTCGTCCAAAAATGTACCCATTCCCATATAGGGCGATAGCCCAGTCTATCCAAACCGGTGTCCTCACCTTTTAGGATAAATTTTCCAAATAGATAATCAAGTGTTCAAGGTGTTCAAGTGTAAATGAGTGTCTAATTTAATCAAGCTATTATCAGTAAGTATAGCAAGATAAATGATTTCAGGTTAAGAGTTTACTGAGAGTAGATATTAGGTTTACTACAATTATCCAATGGTTTGTAGTAAAATTCTAGATAGGCAAATTTTAGTGAAGAGTTAAGAGGTTTTAAACTAGAAGACTTAAAAGTAATCAAAAAAATTGAAATTGTCACCAACAACCTCCAAATCCTCAGTGGTGAATTTCAATGGGGATGATAGGCATCCTTCTTGAGGTGGCTTCATTGTTAGGTTGAGGAGGGGGAGGGATTTTAGGGGAGATCAAGCTGGGCTTAGGAGTTTCACTCCGTTGGGCTAAAAGCCATACTCTACTCACACTGATGAGAATGCGATCATCTAAAGGAAGATGAGTAGTATCTTAAGTACTTTGAGATCAAATGAATTCTCCTCTCTTGGGAGAATCAAGAGTTGCGATCCAATGGTCGAACTCGTTTGGAGTTCACCAGACATATTCGAGGGGATCCCCCGATCCACCCTCAGAAGAACTCACAGAGTTAGACATCTGAATTCAAGATCGTTTTTAAAATAGGAAGACAGTTATAAAATTAATAGACTACAAGAAGATAATTTAAAAGTTTTTATAAAGAGTGTTCCAGTTATCAAAATTTTAATTCCAATTGTAATTTAAAGCTGCAATCAGAAATCTTAGAGTGTTAATTTGTTTATTAGGTCTAGCAACTTCAAAATCAGATTCTAAATTTGTCTGATTAACAATTTTTCTTTGTTAATTAAATCTGTTTTATTAATTAGTTGATTTTTCATTTCAAAATCCTTTTTCTTTTGTGAATTATTTCTCATTTTTTAGATTTTTCACAGTTAAATTTCATTTGACAAATTCTCTTACAATAATGACAAGTTGCTCTAGTTTGTTTATTAGAAACATTCTTATCTGTAGTTTTTATAGAAGTTTGTTTACCTTGAGTAATTTTGTTCTTTTCCTTTATAAAGGGTTGTTTGTTAGGAGTTGAATTATCTTTTGCTTTTACAAAATTAGTTTTTGAATGAAAATTTTTAGATGAATCATTAGCATATCCTAATCCTCATTTACCATTACAGCTCTTCACATTTTTATCATATTTTCTAATTTAGAATTGTATTGAGTGTTAGTTTAACCGAATTGTTATATCCCAAAATCGAATTAAACTCGAACTTTTCCCATTTCGAATCTTTGTCGTGTGCCGAATTGCTAACTATGTTCTGGACCGTTTTGTGCATGTTGTTTATAGTAATTTCATTTATAAAAGGAAAATGCTACCCCATAGTAGACCGAAGAAAATATTGTGCGGTTAAGGCCATTTACCGTTGGATTCTAGAGACCCACGTTCTATGAGGTAAAAACTATTGCAAAAGGGTAAAATAGTCACTTTGCTTGTTAATAAAGCTGTTGGCTCGTGGCCGGTGGATCTTTTGTATTAGCTCAACTCGACAACCTTTTATGTAGTCTACCTAGAGGTAGCAGGACACTTTTACAAAGGAGAAAAAATAGACAGGGCTGTTTGGATTTTCATGCGTGAAAGATGGTCAAAATGAAAAGTGGAACACAAAATTAGGGCCATGCAGTGGTTCAAATCAAGGTTTAAAAGGGGTCGTTATAACGGTATAACGGACTGGGGTGTTACCATTTTTTCCGTTATAACGAATGGTAACGCTCAGGGGAAAAAATGGAAAATAACAGAAAATAACAAAAATGGAAGAAAAATGAAAAAAACAGAAAAATGGTGTTGGAATTCAAATTTTCAAAAACGGAAAATAACGGCCGTTATTTTCAAGGTATTTTAATGTAACGGGGGAGGTCCGAATCCGTTATAACAGCCGTTATTTTCACTATAACAGCTGTTTTTAAACCATGTTTCAAACTACCCCTATAATTATGGCTGCCAATGGATTGGCTCAGATCGAGTTAACCTTTGATGACAGCGGGCTGTCAATGAAGCCGCTGTCTAGCACAGAGTTCTCAGTACGTACCTGAGTGCTTTTTGCCACGTACCCAAGTGAGTATTTTTAAGATTTCTTTTTAATCTTTTTAATACAAATGAAAAAGGCACTTGGGTACATGGCAACAGCACTCAGGTACATACCGAGAACTTTGTGGTAGTCAACGGCTTCACTGACAGCCCATTGTCATCTGGATCTGGGGATCGTGATCCGATAAGCTATCAATCGATTTTGGATCAACCAATCAAATATTTATTATTATGCCCATGTTAAAAGTGAAATGTATTAGGGTATTTTAGAAACACCCCCCTAAAATTTGAAAGTAATTTGTAATACCACCTTATACTTTCAAACTTCAGGATTACCCCCCTTGACCTAGTTTTACTATCATTGGACTAACGTTAAAATGTGAGCTGTTAATCCAAAAATTTCGGATTAGGATATCTTTTTACTATTTGAATAGTTTTCAGATACGGATTCGAATATTGATATATTTGATTAGATAATATCGATCCGATATATTATTTAATAATTATATTTATAATAAATAGATTATATTATATTATATTTATCATATTAAATAATATGTATTCTAATAATAATAATATTTATTATACATAAATATAATATTTATAATAATTTTACATATATATTTATTATTAAGTAAATATAATAATATATTATACATATCGATTTTTGGATCGGATATTATCGGATATCCTATAAGTTAATCGGATACAAATTCGAATATTGATTTAAACTATCCGTCAGATATCGAATCGGATTCGGATATCGGAATTTTTTTTCCCGGATTCGGATATGCTTGTATTCGATCGGAAAAATATCCGTTGACAGCCCTACCCATAGTAGACCGAAGCAAATGTTGTGCAGTTGAATCCATTGACCCTTTGGATTCTAGAGATCCACGTTCCACCAGGTAAAAACTAAAAACTACAAAAGGGTAAAATTGTCACTTTGCTTGTTAATAAAGTTGTTGGCTCATAGACGGTGGATCTTTTGTATCCAACTGTCAATAGCCTCAACCAGACTACTTTTTCCGCAGTTTACCTAGTGGTAGTAGGACCCTTCTACAAAGAAGAAAAAAATAGACAAGGATGTTTGGATTTTCAGGCGTAAAAGATAGCAAAAAGAAAAATTGGTACCCAAAAATAGGGCCCTGCAGTGGTTTTCAAGCATGCCTCTTGCTGCAAGAACCCGTGTCAGCGAAGCCGTTGACTACCACAGAGTTCTCGGCGCTTACCTGAGTGCTTTTTTACCACGTACCCAAGTGAGTATTTTTTAAGATTTATTTTTTAATTTTTTAATACAAATTAAAAATGCACTTGGGTACATGGCAAAAGCACTCAGTTTCAACATGGGCTTGGAACCCAATTTTTCCACCATGGGCCTACTCATAAAGCCCATAATTTAAAAAAAGCTCAAATTTAACAGTTTTAAATCACCTATAAGGCTGATATTTTAAGTCCGTAACCAAAGATTCATGGGGCCATTTGATCTGCCCCTTAAGATACTAGTACACGATTATGGGCCCCACCTAAGAGAACTCCCTGCGAAAGTCATGGTGATCAAAAGGGCATGACCGTCGAATGCAAAATTCACATGCCACGTGGCACTCTTAGTGGATGCTGACTGTATGGATGTTTGGCCTGTCCCTCTGTGGACCTATGAACTAAAAATCAGCCTGATTAGTGATTTACAACCTTTGATTTTAATCGAATTCCTACCATTAAAATCAACCCATGAAAATAACTTTAATCGAAGCGCTTAGAAATTACTAATCAGGCTGATTTTTGGTTTAGAGGTCCACTGAGGGACTGGCCAAACATCCATACGGGCAGCGTCCACTAATAGTGTGCCACGTGGCCTGTGGATTTTGCATTGTGACAGAAGCATGTCGTGACAGAAGTTTTACTCGGCTTCTTCCGACTTCTATTCTGAGGTAAGTATTCGACCGGAATTGTACAAGAAAACAAGTAGTTTAGGCGGAGAGACAATATTTCCAGTCTTTCCAACTGTTAATGAGCATTCAACGATGGATATAAATTAAAAACATGTTTTTCAATGAGCATTCAACGGTGGATACGAATGTTTACAAACGTATGCATATATACTAGATTTCTCCCCTCTTCCTACTCAAACCAAAACAGAAAAAAGAAAATGGTAACAGATCATGATGCTATCAAGAACACAAGATAGTATATATCAACGATCAAACGGTCCTGAATGATCGAGCTGTTTGCAGAGGCCAAGATAGGTAAGAAAAAGCAGTGGATCCTTTGCACCCGTACGAAGAATCTTGGTGTGCTTGCAGAAGTACTTCAGTTGTTCAAGGCAGCAACACCCAAGCATTTGGCCCAAGAGCAAGAAAAGCCAATTTATTGATTTTTCGAAAAACCTTTCCTCACCCACATCAGCTCTGCATGCCATGTCACCAAGTAAGGATGTATCACATCTCCTCAACCGAATGGGTGAGGCAAGCCGGACTCTTTAGTACCATCTTCTCATCTGTTCACCCACCCGCAACAGGCTGGTTTATCTGGATGGTCTTACCAAATAACCGAAATGAACCACCACCAGCTTTGGTCATTGAGTTAGAGCTGGTTCGGTTGCCAATGGTCAGTTCGGTAGACACTGAACTCAACTTCGGTGCCATGCATGTTTCCATAGGGATGTTCAGAGTACAACATGTGATGGCAATACGTACAGTCAGGAAGCACGCAGTATGGCCCGTTCATGCATCGTGTTCTTGTTTTCCATGATGAAATACCCAACCTCGATGAACTTTCTTTCCGGTTCAAACTCAATTGTCAACCTGTTCTTGCACTGAACTTCACCTGGTATGCTCCAATTGTTCAAGGCTGTAAACAGTGGCACGGTGATCAGTGGCCCATGGAAACGGAACCGGCACAATATCGCTCTTCCCACCTCGAGGACCCTACGTAGGTGCATTAGATAATGAAGCACCAGAAACAGAAGTGAGCAGATAGAAGAAAGGTGGTGGTGGAGATAGCGATTGTGGTGGTGATGGTAAGGGTGGGGGTGGATGATGAGGAGGTTTGAAGGGTCTTCTTGTTGAAGGGGGAGATAAGGAAAGAGCAAGTCGATCGCCATCAAATTCTTCACTGCTTGAGGAACCATCATGCTTCTTTCTCTGCGAACTATACGTTTCTTTTACCATGGCTTTGATTCTTGAATGGGTTTTAAGAGAGAAATCAAGAGACTGGGGAGAGAAAGAAGAGAGAATAATGCAAGAAACAGAGAGGAGAAGAAGACAAGATGTTGGATCAATATCGAACGGTCCTCTTTTATATCCCTTTGAAACATAGAGATTAGGCCGTTTTATTTGAATTACACTTCTTGGGATCAGTTGCCCAGTCAAATCTCTTTCCTTATCTAACCACTTCTTGAATCTAACGTCTAGAATCAATCCTAAAACAAATGCTAAATTATTTGAATTTCAGCGCCATTTTTTCCATTTTTTCATTTTTTCCCCTGGCCGTTTCAGCCCCTTTTAACGGCCGTTTAAATGGTAACGCCCCCAGTCCGTTAAACCGTTAAAAGGGCCTCCTTTAAACCTCGATTTGAGCAATATTTACCATTATTTGAGGCAAGGTTTAAAAGAGGCGGGTTTAACTGTAGAACGGACGGGCACCGATCAGCTAATTAGTTCTACAGTACTTCGAGTTGAGTAAGTTAACCCCAGCACCCTGGAATATAATATCTGAATATTTCTATTGAATTTTGTTTTAGGAGTCATGATCCTATCCGACACGTCCACTTTAAATCCAGTTTTTAATTATGTTTTTTGTTTTTTCGGTTTGTGAAACATAGGGTACGTGGCAAACAAGGAGATGTCGGAGTTAGGGTAAGTTACCCAACTCCCTGGAGTAAAGGATCCGAATCCCATTTTATAATTAATTTCATTAAAAAAAGTTAAACATAGATGTATTTTCACACCCATGGTTGTCCTGTCCCGATGTTGAGGCCAACTCTTAGATTGAACTCAAACAAACCTGTACCGTTCATATATATGGTTTGGATGGATACGAACAGACTGAGTCTTCATTACAAAAGAAACTAAAAATTATCGATCATAGTCCAAAATTAACATGCTACTATAAAAAATTGTATCGTTATCAATCTGAACCGTCCAAACTTGGATTTGCACCAAACTATAAGTTCCATTCATATTGATACAAGAGGACTTAGAGGAAGGATGAATAAGTCTATTAAAAATTAACCTTAGTTGATTACTAATATGTTTGAACAAATAAATCAACTAATAGGTATTGACAGCAATCTACAAGACAAGAATTTATAGTGGTTCGATATATCAACACTTACGTCCACTCTCCAAATAATCCCACTAAGCATAGCACCTTTTTAATTCAATATCTAAGAAACCTTACAATATTAAATAGGGTGAAGGAACCGAACTTGATCGCAGTCGATATGGACAGATTAAGGCCGCAACCAAACTCTAGCTCAATCAAGATCTCTCTTGACTCAAGCAGGGTAATAGTATAGATGGATAGTATCAATATGGGGAGCGTTTCTGAAGAAAAAGCTCCAACTAAACAAAGATACCTCTCTACCAAAATTAATTAAGTAAGAGCATAACTTTGATGTCGTTGAAGCTCAAGTGAAGCTGCCACTAGAACCGCAGCTCAGACCAGTCACCGAATTGATTTACAGTTAAAGAGTGCAGACTACCAAAACTGATCTCCCATAGATGGACCGGTCATCGGTCTGATCGGACGCCTCGACCCTTAGACCGGTCGATTGGGGGCTCATTTCCCTCTGGTCGCCCCGTCTTAACGTCTGGTCAACCTCTCTAATGGTTTTGCATGTACATTTAGGATTTCTACTGATGGGGGTTTCTCATGATATGTTGGGGGGTCCAATTTTGTCCAAGTGGACTTCTGATGGTTTTCTCAAGCCCATGAACTCAAGTTCCCATTGCGCATCAGGGATTGCCTAATAAGCAATCTTGGAATCATCGAGTCCCACTCTCCAAGTCCTCCTGGTTAACAAAATAGATATTACATATATAAATATGCATGGTTGTTTAGGAATTAACAACAGAATGAGTATACTTATCGATCTCCTCCTTTGTCAATTCCATGACAAAATATACAATGGTTCTCTACTTAACAATGAGCCTAACCCTCCCAACATAAATAAATGTACGAAGTCGTAGAGTGAGGCACCAACACATATTTGTTTAATTCATGTCAATCACATCATAAACAAAGATGGCAAATATGGAGATTTTACTCCCCCTTAGTATCTGGTTAATTAAATCTTTAGAGAGTTTAAGTTCTTAAAATTTATGGTTTAATTTACGATAACCAAATTAAATTTGCCAAGTTCATCAATGTTGATTTTACTAGTTCATCATACCAAGTCTTGTTTTAGTTATGATCAAGTGCAATTATAAACAGACCACCACATCATTAATCATTCAGAACCATTGTTCCTGAAATCTCTCATTTTGTCTTAAATTGACAAAAAGAGAGAAACCAAATAGACATGACATCAAAATAAAAGGCATTAAATATAAGAAATGGTAAACATAGTGATAACTGAAAAGGCAACAAGTACATAATGCTACAAGAGTCGAAACATCTTTATAGTCAAACAAAAGTGTACATTAGGTAAGAACTGAAAATACATCAAATGATACAAAGCAACAACTATCACGCCCCAAATTCAGGTATCCAGATCCGACCCGAAAATCCAAGGCTCAATCTCATACCCGAACCTAGAGATGATCTATGAATGCATCTTAATGGTTCAAGTGTAACTCTAAACCACTAGGATTCATCCTCAAACAAACCAATCTATACCACACTTCATTAAGTGATTAAACAGATTTCGGTAATTAGACCCTAGAATAAATTACAGAATTAATTATGGAAAAAATATTAAATTAATTATTTTTTATTTTTAAACTATATGGCATTAATCTGTTATATATAAGGAAGTCTCAAACCAAAAATTAGGCCAAACGGAGAAAATAAATTTTTCCTCCAATGGCATTAACCCCTTATAATGCACTCGGACAGTGCAGTAGTAAAATGGTCGTCATTTCTTCGTTCGATGTCCAATTTGGCTATTCTGAAGCCCATTACATAGTTCTCTGAGTTGGCTATGATTCTCATATTAAGGTCAGAGTTCAAAGATGCCATATAAAGGGTCAAAATTAGGTCTGTTTGACTCGGGTTCAGAATAGACTAGTTTGTACTACAGTCAGTGTTTTGGCCATAACTTTCTGCACAATGAATCTTTGAAAATCGTTTACATCACTAGAAAGCTAACTGACATACATTCAAAAAGTCCTTCAGCGATATTCGTAAATTCTGTCAGTTACCTTACTAAAAATATATTACAGGTCTGAAATTATAATTCTTTCTCATATGATATTTCTAGTGCTTTTAGTCTCTCGAGTCCAAAACTCAGTCTAAATCCATTAATAGTCAATTTTTCATTATTAACCACTAATCGTATCATCGTATAAACAATATAATGTCAAATTATTATGTTGATCGAATAAAAATAACTAAACATCATCCATAAGATAAAAAGGGACAACTTCCCAAAGATAGGCCAGAACCAGCCCGAAATCAAAATCAATGATAACTAGTTTTTATCAAGAAAGTGTTTAAAGGACTAGAAATCCTCCGATGCCTCCAAAGGCTCGCCGTGATCACCATCATCGTACTCCTCGTCGTCGAGTACTTTCCACGAAGAGTCATCCATTGGGTTAAAGCCCAACTCGTCTGTGCGGTGTCACAAAACACCGTGAGTCAAACGAACTCAGTAGTGCAATGGGTAACCCCATGGCACTCTTAATCCACATATAAAGTTAACTAAGCATAATCATTGGAAAGTAAGGATAGAATAGAACATGTGATAAGCAAGACAAAACAATCAATATATAACCAATGATCTACAAGGTATGCAAAATGCGAGGATGTCCAAACCCAATAATTCAACCACTAATGGGTCTCCATCTCCTTCCCTCTCTGGGAGTAGTCGTATGGCTCATCTGCAAGATTGTTTAGGGTCTTTCGCCCTAGGTTTTCTAGCCCTTCTTACTTAACGACAAAAATAATAAACTTCCTCTCACATGAACCCCCAATGACCATGATAAGCATAGTGTAAATCAAATGTCAAAATAACTATAACGAGAAGAGGGCTAAGGCCAAAAATGTTTTTACTTAGAGGTGTTCTCATGACCGATCAACTAATGAGAACTATCAGTAGTTTTCATTAGTACATGGTCATGACACATTTTCACCCCTTATCCTTTCCTCCAAATCAAAGATAATATACCAGAAGGGGGTTGCAAGGAAAGAATAATATAATATTAAGATAAAAAAAAAAAAGCATATGTGAGTAATTCAAAGCGAAAATTCAACTAATTTTTAACTATAATGAACATTCTTAGATAAACAAAATATATAAATGAAGATATGCAAGGTAGGGGTTACTTACCTCTTAAATAGACAATAAAACGGTATTGTGAATCTTAAATTTAATGATGGAAGAGAAACTCCACGTTCTTCTTTGAGTTCTCCGATGCCGTTGATTTCTAACTATGTTGAAGAGGTTGATAAGAGGGTTTGAATGATAGGTTTTAAGCTCGTTTTGATAGTGGGATGAGGGTGTTCTAAGGCTTGGAAATATTCTAATGGAGGTTTAATGAAGGTCCTTCAATGGAGGAAGAGGGAGAGAAAGATGAGAGAGAATGTGAGATTTTTGCGAGGCTTGGAGAGTTCTCCCAAGGGTAGCACTTTTTTCACTATTGGGAGCTCTCTTGCCTCCCTCATTTCATATATAGAGATGGTAGGTAATGGGAAAGAGTCCTCTTAAAGATTTAGGGCAACCTTTTCCACCTTTTAAATTCTTCTCTTATTTCAAAATAGTTGTTTACTACACAATGCAGGCCAATAATATTTTCTAAGTTTTTCAAAGCAAGAATAATAGTTTCCTTAATTCCAAAACTAGAATATGAAAATATTCTTTACAATCTCTCCCTTTGGCAATTCCGTGACAAAAAATATTAATCATATAGAAGGTAAACATAGAATATAGAATTACAATCTCACAATTTTACATGATTCACTCACTATCTCACATTCTCTCGGAGATAACAAACAGATATAAATAAACGTTTTGATTTATTACATACACGTTCCGCCATCAAAATATATCATGTAATATCATCAGTAGAAATATATATAAAAAATTAAACATAGCAGTGAGTTAATTATGCACATCACAAGTAGAGAAATAGGTAAAATAATATATAATTTTACTCCCCCTAAATTTCTCTCCCTCTATCTCATGCAACTACTAGTTTACCTCATATGATTTTTCTCTCTCCATTTTTATCATAGAATGACAAAGGACCAGAAAGTAAACAGATAAAAAGTATGCATAATATATTATCATGAATCACAAGTACATCAATACAACATAATAACAAGTATAAAGACTAAAAGATAAGCATGGCACATGATTTAAATATATCATTGGTTTAAATTTTGGTGAAACCATCTAACCAATCATAAATCTTTTTCAAATGAATTTTAAATTTTTAAATTATCTCTAAAAATATTTACAACTCACGGAACTCAAATCAGATCAATCTAGAATAATTCAAATAAAAAGGTCAAATCTGAAGTATGCTAAAACTCATGAAAAGTCAACTTAAATGCAATGCATAATGAGTTTCAATGTGATAGGCACTAACAAATATCAAACCTAGAATTTTAGATTCAACTACTCAGTTTAATCTAAAATAGTTCAAATGCAGTCAATCTAGGCCATTTATCAGAGCCAGTCAGTTAAACTAGTTCACTTTAGTTGAATTTTCAATTTCTTTTACTTGGATGTACTGTGATCTGACTTTCCACATCCAAGGGTACAAGACAGATATTAGTAAAAATCTAAATACTTACTCAGAATCTGGAGGTATCTTGTATCCAATCATGAAATCCTCATTAGAGCTAATAGGTTTTCACTAACTCTCTATTTACAAGTGTATTTGTTAATGTGATTTCACATTACTTTTGTAGCAAACATGATTGTTTCTTACTCACTTGTTTTATCAGAATATCATTTTTCAAGTTCTCATCTTTGACACTTGGTCGGTATAATAGCTTTCACACTCGGTCAGTATGATATCCTTTGCAACATTATGTAATCAAATTTTTATATATATCGGGGCCATACAGATTTTACCACATCCACTTGAGGTAGCTCTTTCCATGGAGAACTATCACATAAAGAGGCCAACAATCAATTACATTGTAGTTTCAAAATCAACTGAGAGTATGAACACAGTTAATTTGAAGTCATGAAAAGTAGAAATGTATTCCTAATTCCCATAGAGTACTAGATTTGTTACCTCTATCAAATCTAGTCCCAACCAGTGTCAGTCAGTGTGCATGTGAATCAACAAGTTAAAACTTATGAACATCCACTAACTGAGAATTAGTAAAATAGACCAATCTTTTAAATTTTTTAAAATTTTCTACAATGATCTAGTCTCAATTTACCTTGCGTCAAGTCCTGGTTCTAGAATTTTTTTAGAGTTAATGCCCATCATATTAAAATCAATTATGCAATGCACAACTGATATTCGCTCTAAAGTGCTTATTTTAAGCAATTATCATTTTAACGTTATTATACTCTCCTAGGTAAAACTGCCATATTTATCCACTTTTCTACATAAGAGTTTCTTCCATTGCGTTGAACACACTTTCTAGTTAAAATGGTATATTCGCATGTATTCATACACATTTATTTGACCTACATGCGAAGCCATTTTGTAGAAGTCTCATTACGTAATTTTTCTATCATAGGAGCACTAATCGGACAATTTTGATGGAATGCGAGCCCACAATTAACCTACAATGCCTTTGATCAAAGCATAGAGAGCCAGTGGACTTAGACAAGAAGATGTAGGCCAAAGACGGAAAGAGCTGGAGGATCGAAAGAGTATAGAGACGACCAAGAGAAAAGAAGAGACAAGCCCTCAAAGAAGAGACTAAAGAGATTAAAGCTTATCAAAATGGCTTGCTGAAGACCAAGTCAAAAACCAGGGTTCAAGACCCTCTGCTAGCATTTTTTCTTTATTTTGTAATATTTTCTCTCTCCTCTCTCTAGGTCCTCATTCTCTCTCCACTCTCAAATCTCTATCATCTGATCATCTCTCTTTACAATCACTCGATCCTACGGCCTACCATGGCCAATCTCCATCATCGTATAATCCATCCAATCATCGCCTATCATCTGATCACCAATAGACCATCCATCCAATCTCACCCTCGTTCAAACTTCCAATCTAACGGTCCATAGTCCATCCTTCAACAAACGGCTCAAGGCCCAATCTAATGATCCATGATCTATGCCCATGAGAAAGAAACAATCATCCTAGACTGATTCTCTCTCCTTAATTAAATTCCACGGTCCGCCCTAAGATACGATCCAATAGCCAAAAAGACAAAGGTAATAAAGATTTTTGAACATGTACTGAACCTTTCCAAAATAAAAGATATTTTGTTTAAAAGATGGCTGATCTTGGAAAGATATTTAAATTAACACAAGAAGGAAGTGGACGGTTTCATAAAAGGAATGTGTTTTCTTTGATTTAAAAAATAAAAATAAAAAGAAGATTTTTTTAAGACAAAATAGGAAAGTATGAGCATTAAAAAGCAAAAGAGGAGGACCACAAGGGAAACACGTTGGTGTTTTTGGAAACACAAGAAATATTTTTTTGCATTAATGCCATGTTTCGAAAAATGGTTTCTAAAAAGAGAAAGAGATTTTTTTTGCAAAAGGGACGAGAGGGATCTCTTATATAGTTTTCCACATTTTAGAAAGGGGGGATCTTTCCCATTCCATTCTCTTCGAATCTCTCACTCCCCTCTTCTTGACGTTTCTCTTCGAAGAAAAACCCTAGTCGTCTCTCTCTCTCCCACGTTCCACAGCCCATCTCTTCTCTTATCCCCCGCTCTCTCCACCAGTCGTCATCACCTCTACAAATCAAAAGAAAGAAAAGAAAAAATGGGGGAATGAAGAGAAGAGAAGAGGAAGTCGTTAGCTTCCTCCTTGGACCCTGCTGTTGACACCAAGAGAAGAAGGAGACCGCCCAGCACCTCTTCCCCTTCTCCATCTCAACCACCGTACACCGCTCCTCCCTTTGGAGATCTTCTCCACCGCTGCAACTCGAGGTGAAAACATTGAGGGCAACACAACCGCTGGAAGCTCCACCTGCAACCGTCTCCATTCTACCTTGCACACACCACCCCACTTCTCCCTCATCGCTGGACTGGTTTAGTGTCTCCAACCTGCGACCCTCGTGCACCTCTCCTCCCACCGTTGAAACCTGCAACCAGGTCTCCATCTCCATCACGCCAGCAGTCAAGCTCCACCTTCACAACCTCCTCTTCTCCCTAATGATCTCCATCGAGGTGCTGGTGTGGTAACCTGCTACACCAAGCAAACCAGCGTGCAACAACGTCCAACCCATGCACACCAACCCAGAAAGCCCTCACGGCTCCATCTTGTGCAAGCTCCTCTCATCCACATCATTGGCCGAACCATGCCCAAACATTCATCCATTGGCCAACACTTGGCCGATCCCATTTCCCAATGGTAAGAGCTTCCCCCTCTCTTTAAATTCTATCTCTATTTTCTTTTTATCTCTAGGATAGATTTACCTTTTTTTTTACCATTTTCTCTCAAGGTTTTTAATCTCTCTCTAAAAATCTCTCTTTTAAGTATGCTTTCTAGCTTAGTTTATTTGAGTGCTAGATTTAATTCAAAAGTTGTAAGTGCTTACTTATCTTAATCAATAAAATTGTTATTTTTAATTTCTTAGTTTATTGTTGTGTTTTCATTATCGTGTGTGGCAAATTCTCTCTCTAAAATGATCTCTCTAAAATTCACAAAATCTTGTTTTAAAAATCCATCTCACCATTCTCACCCTTCCATTATCATTTTTCTAGAAAATTTTCCGTCATTGTATGTTCTTATTTAGTAAACTCACCCAAGTGCGGATCGACATCTGACATGAATCCCTATACAAATCTCTGCATTTTACATGATAAGTGAACTGGATTAATTTACAAATGTTAAAAAGTCTCGGTTGTCAAATCCTAGGAATACTTAGTTCTTCGGTAATATATATATTGAAAACTGAAGTGTCAACGATCAAGTGGACTTCTACAAAATAAATCAAAGAAGAATTAAAGATGAAGAAAAATCAACCCAAGTATTCAAGATCAACTGAAGACAAAGTCAAGTTATCAAGCTCAACTGAAGACAAAGTCAAGTGATCAAGCTCAATTGAAGACAAAGTCAAAAGCTCAAGTACGTTCTCACTCAACGAACGTTCAACTATGAAGAAACTCGTATTGCGGTTACTTACGTAAATCTATGGATAAACCACGCGTTGCCAGCAGATATTGATTTACCTTAGATGGTTCAGTGTTAGTTAAGAATCGTATGTGTATCGAGAAGAGGAATTCTAGAAACTTTGGAAGTGTTCAATTATGGACAAAGTGGTCCAGTCGACCGGCCTTTATGAGCCAATGACCGAAGATCCGATCGACCGGCCAAAAGGGTCCGGTCGACCCTAACTCTCGGGTTCAAAATTTTGGTGTGTAAACCTGAGTGGGCGACCGACTAAAGGCTTGGTCGACCGAGGTCCGGCCGACCGGCGAATAGTGCGGTCGACCCCGCCCATTTTGGATCTCATTTGACATAATCTCTTATGCGATAATAAGCGCATTTTGACCCTTCAAAAGGCTATATTCGGTACTAATCTATTTATGGGAGGCCTGCTTATAAATAAGAGCCATCTCCCTTCATTAGAATGAACCCAATCAAGAGATCTCTATACTACATTCCTTGATTATCATTCTTTGAGTCTAGAGATCTAGAATTTGAGAGAGCTTCACCTGTGCAAATCTGTACATCTTTTGTGAAGGCTCTAGATTGTTTGAGAGAGCTTCACATGAGCAAATCTGGTTCATCTATTGTGAAGGCTACTCTAATTGTTTGAAGTGACTATGAAGGGTATTGTTTCCCGTAATCATCTTCTTCCAAGAAGAGGGTCGGCATTGGAAGAACGTCTCTGTGGCAAATTCTTCTACGAGGATTTACCATTCTATCGAATTCATCAAAGGATAAGTATCTCCTAGAACAAACCTTTTAGAGTAAATTCAATATTATCAAACCTGAATTATTTATGATTGGTGGATGAGTGAGTACTCATCAAATTGAGTTGAGGAATGTGGAATCCTTGAGAAATCTGTTTCTCTAAAATACTACAGGCCTAGTGTGGCTCTCTAGGTGAATCGAGAAGTGATTCTCGTATAGATCGAGTTGAGATTTGTAGATCCATGAGAAGATGGCTTCTTTAAATAGACTACTGGCCTAGGCTAACTCTCTAGGTGAGCGAGAAGTGATTCTCATTAAATTGAGACTAAGTGAATCTTAGTTGGTTGATTATTTATTTCGATTGGAAATATTGTAATGCATGATTGAAATAATATAATACTACTCGTGGTGAGTATTAGAGAGTGGACGTAGGTGCGGAGTCGTCGAACCACTATAAATCTGAGTCTCGTGTGATTGTGAATGTTTGCATATTTGTTTCTCAGATTTTCTCGTATCTATGTTCTGTGGATGATTCATATTTTAATTGCTTGATCCTTTTTCACCTTGTGTGATCAATAATTTTTTAATCCATAAAGTATTCGCAGACGAAGTAAAAATTATCTTATTCACCCCCCTCTAGGACCTAACTTGGTAATTAAAAGGGAATTTCAAATGTGTTGACTCTAGGGTTTCCGATCCGACGACACGGAAAAACCCTAGTTTCAACAACTCTAAAACAAAATCCTAACAAGACACAAACCAATTTTTTGATTTTTAAATTTTTTATTTTTTATTTTTAAATATATGAACTCTAAACAATGCGAATAAGCGAAGGTCTAAAAACAAATAGAAAACTATAAAGAAAATAAAATTCTAAAACGAAAACTACACACCCAACTCCCAAAAGATATAAAATCATAAAATAGAGAATAGTGTAAAGAACCACATTTATTCAATTAATGGAACAAGTGCCACTAGACTTCATAAGGAATTTACTCTAAATTAAATCTAGATTTATCGGTCCTTCCTTATACCTCGTAGGTGGGTTCTTTTTCTTCGCCATTTGTTTAGGCAGTGAAGGAGGATCGACATTTCTCTTTTTATTTGTCATCTTATTCCGAGCCCTTTGACTTTGAGTGCTATTGAGTTACATAAGATTTGCAATCTCTTTACTCAAGGTATCCGACTTTTGATGCAAGGCTGTCATTTTATGAAATAGATCTCCTTGGTTCCCATATGAATTCCTCTCGAAATGAACCATGGTATCTCTCTTCTTTTGAAAGCAATTTTTACTTAGGTGACCTTTACCCCTACAGTAATTACAAACAGGCCCATGCATAACTGGTCTGGGTCTAGGTTGATCAACCTGTGGTGTGGAAGGAACTTTAGCTTTTACAAATTTAGTTCCTAAAGACGATGAGTATTAACATTATCAACATATCCAATTCTCCGTTTGTTTCCATATCTTTGTCCCACACTTAGAATCCCATTTAATTTCTCAGTGCTTTGAGAAATATACGGCAAGTCCTTTTTCAGTTGAACTAGATCAAGTTCAAGTGACTTCCTCTTCTCCAGACATTTTTGATAATCATATTCAAGAAATTTAACTTTGGCTTGGAGGCTAGCTTTCGCTTCTTCAAGCTGTCTAAAACTAGTTTCATATTTTTCATGCTCACTTTCAAAAGACATTTTAGCATCCGTACAAGTTTGGAACTCGCATTCCAAAAACTTGTTTCTCTTTTGAAGAGATTTCTTATCTTCTCTAAGCTGACCAACTAGCACAGATAATTCATTATTGTCTAATTTACAAACAGAATTTTCAGAGTCAAGAAATTCAACTCTATTAGTCAATTTCTTATTTGCTTTGGTCAGTCTAAGGCTTTCTTTATATAGCTCTTGATAAGCAGTATAAAGATCACATTAATCTTTACTGTCTGAGTCACTACGACTGATATTCGTTTAAAAGTGCGTATTTTCCACTGTTATCTTCTAAGCGTTATCACACTCTCCTACGTAAACTGCTATAATTATCCACTTTTTTACGTAAGAGTCTCTTATGTTGCGTAGAACATACTTTTCTAGACGAAATGATATATTTGCATGCATTAAACACATTTTCGGAAGTCTAGATATAAAGTCGTTATGATTAAGTCTCATTACGCGCTTTTTCTGTTGCAGGAAACCCTGATTTGATGATTCTCGAGACTTGCGGGCCAAAATCAATCATGAAAGCCCATTATCAAAGCTTAAAGAGCCCACAGGCTATGACTAGAAGATATGGGCCAAATATGGGTTGAATAAGAGGACCAAAGAGCCGGCCCAAAGAACAAAGAGAGTAAGAGAGCTAATGACTAAGAGACGGACCAAAGCGTTTAAAGCCACATGAATCAGCAAGGAATAATAGTCTACTCTACTAGAGAAACGTGAGGATGGTCACTGTGAAGACCAGGGTTCCAGACCCTTTGCCAATACTTTTATCTCCATTTTCTGATATTTTCTCTCTCATCCCCCTAGTTTTCTCTCTCATCTCTCCTTATTCTCTCTCTCTTCATCTCTCTGTCTTCGGATCTACTGACCTAACCCCAGAACTCTTGCCCGTTAGCTCTGGCCCATCTCCCTAAGCTATCAGACCGTTGGATCTTCCATCGGACCGTTGATCGTCCATCAGACCGTCGGATCTCTCTAAATCGTCGGCCTGCCAATCTGGGTCCCAATCCAGTCACCATCCATCCAATCGTTAGCATACTGTCTGTCACATTATCTTATGAGACGATAGACTTCATCAGTCCTTGAGGGCCAACAGCCGGACCCATCATCATCGACCCGCGATCCGGCCATTTAGTGGACCCCACAATTTTAACATGCTTTAAATTGATTTCTTAAATAAAAAAAGGGGGGGTCCACTAAATGGGGAAATTCCCCAAAGAAAAGTAAGGTTTTCCTTGAAAAAAAAGTATATATATATATATATATATATATATATATATTTTATTTTAAAAAAAAAACCCCATTTTCCATTAAAGGAAAGTGGAAGGTTCTTTTTAAGGAGAAGAGAAGGGTTCTTTGGAACCCTAATCTCTCTCTTTTCTTCACCTCTCCTTCCCCCGAAACTCCCCCGACGTTTTCCCCTTCTTCTCCTCCTTCTTCCTCCTCCTTTCTTCTTCTTCTTCTTCATCTTCTCCTCTTTTGTCTTCTCGCCGGAGTTGCAGAATTCCGGCCATCTGCAACTCCATTTTTCTCCCCCTTAGCTCCATCTCCTTGCCCCTGTTGGATCGCCAGCACCTCCATAGAACCCAACGGCGGGTTCTCACTCACTACAGCTTGGATTACCGCCCCCTTCCATGTGAACAGCCACCGTTTCCACCGGCGCTCCGCCACCACCATCATCAACTCTCCTACCGTCTTCTCCAAAGGATCCCACGACTCTTGTGCACACGGCCAGCAACCTGAAGGCAACCCTCTTCTCCTAACAAGCCGTCATCACCACTGGCGGCTCCTCAAGGAAGGTCTGAAATCCTTTCTCCCCATGCTACCCTGAACTTCATTTCCTCCGGTGGAACCAGCAACTCAATTGCTATCCTGCAACGTCAACACCTTCAACCACCGCCCCTCCACTAGCAGGTACACCGGATGGTCTCCAACATCCTTCACCTCTCTCTCCCTATTGACTCTCCAACAACCTTCTCTCTTCTTCAGTTTTCTAAAAGAAAAAAAATGACAGAAAAAGAAAAGAAGAACGAGGGAAGAATGGAGAAGAAGAAAGGAGGAGAGGCTTCCATCTCCCTGTGCTGCACCACCTCTCTTAGACGAGCAAGCTACCTCCTCTCTACAATGGTTTTCTAACCTTGCTCATCATCAAGAAGAACCACACCTGTTGTTCATTCACTCCACCGCCCCCTTCATTTGCTGCTGTGCACCTTGGAGATCCTCTTTCCATTGCCGTAAGCCTGCAACACCGCAGCACTCTTCATCTTCAAAGGCCTCCCCGAACCTGCTACTCTCTCTTTGGTGGTCGTCCTCCACATCAGCAAGTTTCCGACATCCTTCTCCTCCAAAAGTCTGCATCTTGCCGGCAAACAACTCATCCACGTCCTCCCTTGGGTTGGGTATCATCACTCTTTCGCTGAACTCCAAGGCCAACCATGGCCGATCCAAGATGCACTATTCACGAGGCCAAATCCCTCATCTCATGGCGAAGAGGTAAGTCATGGCACTTTCTCTCTCTAGCCCATATTTTTCTCTTCATCTCTCTTCGTAGTTTCTCTCTCTACCTATATTTCCTTAGTTTTCTCTCTCTAGTTCTTAGTATCTCTTCTCTCTAAATCTCTTGTTTCTCTCTCTAGTTTTATCTTTTACAGGTTTTCTAGTTTGATTTATTTTCTTGTTTAATGTTTGTGAACACTTTTGATGAATGAATAAATTTGTTATGTTGATTTTTCTTCTTTAATTTGTCTTGTATTTTTTTTAGTATTTATCGCACACTCTCTCTAGAAGCAACAAAATCATGTTTTAAAATAAATATGATCACCATTCTCACCTCTCCACATTCTCGAGAAAATTCTGTGATTTCATGTTCTTGATTGTGCTAAAGTAGCTAATCCGAGTGTGGATCGACATCCGACACAAATCCCAATACAAAACTCCAAATTTTACAGGATTTAAGAACCGGATCAATTACAAATATATTGAAATTAGGGTCATTCTCTCAACGACGGAAAAACCCAACTTTTAATGACTATTCAAAGTGAACCATTCTTTCGGCATTGTTATAATGAAAAGAATGAACCGGTCTTGCAGGAATCTAAATTCAGGTGTTTCAACCTTTTATAGAATAACCCGCTCTGATACCAATTGAAAAAACAACGGTTTGTTCTCTTTAATGAGAAATACTTAGAAGGGATGAGTGATTAAGTTATTCAAAAATTAATCTAACCTATCACAAGTTTACTAGTCAAAGTAAGGTGATAAACTCGCATGCCTTAGTTGATTGATAAAAAGGATTATCACAATCGACTCAATTCAAATATACCTCCGTGGTATATTGTCTTTTCGTCGTTTGGTTTAATCAATAGATTTAGCGAAACAACAATCAAACATCCACAAAACAAAGAGTTTTAGAGTGGAAACCTTAGCCAAGGAAAACCACGGGACCACGTCTAAACGGAAAGTATCACTAATTGGAAAGTTAAATGAAACAAAGGTTAGCTACGCAGCACCATTGCAAATGCAGCTTTCAACCTTAGCTAAGGCCTACTGTCGATCCGTCCACGTCCTCTGAATCAACGCTACGAATCCACGCTCGCCCTCCCAACTAAGAAGCTAGCCTTGTCCGCTTGTTCAGTTTGGTACACCCCAAACCTACCTTCGATCAGCCACTCCGATCTTAGTTCTCAACTCTCCAACCTTTGCTGAAGATGAAGGATTCAGTACACCCTGAACCCTAAGTCGCTCAAATAGTGTTGAGATGCACTGGTACTCTCAGGCTACTAGGTCAAGTATCTATGTGGAAGGCCTAAGCTGAGTAAGAGATCAAGCTTTTGACTTTGATCTAAAAGAGAAAAGCTCACAAGATATTTATGAAAACTAAAGGCTTTTTGCTCTTCTAATGGACACTCTTGATAAATAAAACTTTCTTCTCTGTATTCTAAAGTATAGAAGTATATTTTGAAAAGCCAGAGAGGAGTTATATTTATAGAATTCATAGCCCAATCTATTTAGAAAGTGGGATGAGTGGGGACTAGAATTTTGGATCTGAGAAGAACTCAATCCGTGTGAGGTCCAATCAATTGTACTCTGGGTCCAATCGATTGGGCTAAGTCCAATCGATTGTACTTTGGGTCCAATCTATTGGTCTTGTACGGATAGGTTTTTCCTTCGTAAATCCAATCGATTGGTCTTGTACGGATGGGTTTTTCCTTCGTAAATCCAATCGATTGTACATAGTCCAATCGATCGAACTTAAATAAGTTTTTCACGTAAGCTCCAATCGATTTCACAGAGGTCTCCAATCGATTGAGCTTCAATTAAGTTATGTCTCGTAGAGTCCAATCGATTTCACATAGGTCTCCAATCGATTGGGCTTTGTTCTCCAATCGATTGGGCTTTGTCCAATCGATTGGCCTAAATAGTCCAATCGATCAGACTTTCCCAAAAGTCAAAATCTTGACTTAGACTCGGGTTTGTCCATTGACTAGGTTTGACAATTATATTTTATTCATTTAAACCTATTTCTATGGCCACCAAGTCACTTACCTTACTAAGCGAGCAAACACGATCTATAACCAATAAATTGGTAGTTACTCAGATGACTCATGTCGTCAACCGTCTAATCCTTGTTGTTTCTGTCTTCTAATCTTCACGTAGTTGGCGAAGTATGCGTACCACGACATCTTCACACTACACTAGTGCTCGTAGATAAGGTTAAATAAATATTTTATGTTACACGGAATCTTTATCAAACTAGAATATGAAAATATTCTTTACACAAGGATCTCTCCCAAGATGCATTTTAGAAATGGTTGAGTTGATGGGTTCAAATGGATAGTCAAGAGGATCTAACACTAGTGTAGAAACGAAAAAGTGATGAAGAATTATTGTGATCAGATATCCATAAGGGAGGGCCCTAATGGATATTGGAGAGTCATTGGCCTCAATATATGATGTTACATGATATAGGGTATGTCCAGAGAGACCGACGTCATCAGACAATGCATGATGTGGGAGAGCCATAGAGCTAATATCATCTCGATGGCCTCATTTGGGAATCAAGTTGTAAGAGATGATGAGATAAATTACTCTATAAAGGGGTTTTAATAGGATGACACTTTGATGTTCATGAGTTTCTCATCCAAATAAAAGGGTTCAATGAATAGATCATTCATGATATGAGTCTTGTTTCCTAAGGGCAAAGCATGTGGGAATGGACTGCTCTCTCTGGGACGAGGGATCCCAATGATAGAAGATATCAGATTAGGGGTGATGGTCATATATACACCCCTCACCATTGTTTTAAAACAACAGGGATCGAGAGAATTCGCATGAATGTTGTAATAAAGATGAAGGACATGTACGAGAAGAACATGTCCATTGAAATCAAGAAGTGGAGTCCATCCTACCTCATCAAATCTTGCACAGATTTTCCACGAATAGGTGTGGATTGATGAGAACATCCCATTCTATGGTGACCACCCGATTGATTCCCTTAATTATGATTGTACGGTTGCCTCACTTGTTCGTTGATGAATAATGGATTTTCGTCATGCATTCCCACCAAATGTAGTCCTCTCTTGCTTCATATGAAGCCATTAGTTCTTTGAAGGAATAGGGCTAGATTTTAAGAAAGGGATTTCAAGGGTTTGGATTTTAATCTTGAGAAATCAAGAATCAAATGGGTTTTCAAGGCTTTTAGAGGGATGAAGGAGAGCTAGAGAGGGTTTAGGAAGGTTTAGAATGAAGAGAAATGGAGATTTTGGGGTTTTTATAACCCAAAACGTCGTTTTGGGTTCAGGCTCTCGAACTTGCAAAGCGCAGTTGACCGTCTCAAGAAACAATTTTTCTTAAAATGGCGGTTGGCCAATGAATCCACAACGGTGCACTCGTCCAAAATGTACCCATTCCCATATAGGGCGATAGCCCGGTCTACTATCCAAACCGGTGGCCTCATCTTTCAAGATTAATTTTCCCAATAGATAATCAAGTGTTCAAGGTGTTGAAGTGTCCCTGAGAATCCAGACTCTCGATTCAGTCCACTCGACACAAGTGGGTCGAAAAAATCTAATAGAATACCTTTGATTAGGGTAGGGTCCACATCAATTATAAGTTGGACCCACAAATGTTGATCATACCTCTAAGACCGTCTGCTATATATTGGACCAAAAAACAGTGCTAGCTAGGGATCCAGCTGATTAGTACTGTCGTATATGGACCGGCTTGGGCAGGCTGAGGCTCAAAATAAGCCCGCCCGCCCGAGGCCGTTATAACAGTACAATGGACTGGAGGTGTAATACCGTTTTTCCATTATACGGGCAAAAAGGGAAATTAACAGAAATAACGGGAAAAAACAGCGCTAATCATCCGTTTCTTTTTAACAGAAAAAAATGGGCTTTTTTTAACATTTTTTTTCCAAATAATGGTCGTCATTTTAGTTAAAAAGGCCGTTATTTAAAAAAAAAAGTCCGTTAAAATGGTACAAAACATAGCAGGTGGGGATCCGAATCCGTTATAACAGCCATTTTTAAACCATGAAGCAATCTATAACAGGCTTTAATGAAACTTAAGTAGAAGATAACTGTCACATAAGAAGGCATTTAATCGATCGAAAGCAAGATAATGATATTTCATTCATAAAAATGATCTCGTTCTCTTAATACATTTGGCCAAGAGCAAGATACTGGTGTTTGGTGGGCCCCACCATGTAAATCTGATCTGCAAAAACGTGTTATTTTATAAATTAAAAACACGTTTTTCAATAAGCATTCAACGGTGGGAAAGAAAATGGTATGCTATCGATCAAACGATCCCGAAGGATCGAGCTGTTTGCAGAGGCCAAGATAGGTAAGAAACAGAAGTCGATCCTTTGCACCCGTACGATGAATCTTAGTGTGCTTGCAGAAGTATTTCAATTGGTCAAGGCTGCAACACCCAAGCATTTGGCCCAAGAACAAGAAAAGCCAATTGATTGATTTTTTCTTTTCAGAAATCAAAGGCTTCATACTGTTGGGCTGATGGCAATATGTACAGTCAGGAAGCAGCGGAGACATCCAACACTTGGGGGCCCGTTCATGCATCGTGTTCTTGTTTTCCATGATGAAATACCCAACGTCGATAAATTTTCTTTCCAGATCAAACGCAATTGTCAACTTGTTCTCGCACTTCTTGCACTGAACTTCACCTGGTATGGTCCATATGCCCAGTGATAAGATATAATTCAGGCTTTGAACAGTAGCACGTTGATCTGTGGCCCATGGAAATGGAACCGGCACAATTATATCGCTCTTCACAGGCCCTTGCTTTGCCTTAAGACGGGGACGTTGGCCGATACGCGAATAAAGACCAGGTGCATTAGATGATGAAGTACCAGAAACAAAAGTAAGCTGCTGATCTAAGAAAGGTGGTGGTGGGGGAGGAGGTGCAGGTGCAGGTGGAAATAATTGTAGTAGTGTTATCAGTGATTGTGGTGGTGGGTGTGGCGGCGGGGGTGGAGGAGGAGGAGGAGATTTGAAGGGTCTTGCTAAAGGAGGAGATAACGAAAGAGCAAGTCGATCTTCGTCATCGGAACCATCCAGCTGGTTCTGGTTCTTTCTCTTGCTATACATTTCTTTCACCATGGCTATGATTCTCAGGTAGAGAAAGAAGAGAGAATAATGTTAGAAATAGAGAGAAGGAGAAGAAGACAACATGTTGGATCAATATCCAACGGTCCTCTTTTATATCCTTTTGAAGGATAGAGATTAGACCGTTTTATTTGAATTACACTTGTTGGGATCAAATGCCCAGTCAAATCTCTTTCCTTATCTAACGCCTTCTTCAGAAAATTGAGAGTTCGATCTCCTTCTCTCACGTAAGTTATTTTGTTGACTTTAGATCCTGTACTCCAGGGAGTGGAGTTGCAACTCTACTCCCACACTCGCACTTCGGATGCAGTGGATGCAAATTAAGGACTCGCTTTTTTTAACCCACCGACGGCAGGGATCTTGCGCCCACCCATTGGTTCGTTGATAGATAATTTATAGCCATTTGATTTTGTACCCAAATTAAAAAAACATGCTTGAATCTAACGTCTAGAATCAATCCGAAAACGAATGCTAAATTATGTGCCACGTTACATTCTTTTGGGCTCACTGATCATACAGATTTCTGTTCTTATGGATATTTGGATCAACCCTAGGTATACAGACCAAAAATTAGCCTTCTTAGTTATTTCTAACCGTTAGATTGGAGTCGTTTTCATTGGCTGATTTTTAACCGTGTAATTTAAGCATTATTGACCATTATTTGAGGCAAGGTTTAAAAGAGGACATTAAAACAAATTGTAATGGACGAACAAAAATGAAAAAAAAAAAAAAAAAAAAAAAAAGGAATTTAAAGGAAAAAATGGCGCTGAAATTCAAATTTTTGAAAACAGAATTAACGGCCATTTTTTGTTCCCAAAATTTTTTCAGAAAATAACGGCCGTTAACAGCCATTAAAACAAAAAAATGGCTGTTATTATCTAAGCGTCAAAATGGTTCTTAACGTAACGGGCTTGGGGCGTTACCCCTTTAACGGCCGGTAAAACCGTTAAAACCGCGTTATTTTAAACCATGATTTGGGGTACAAAGATGAAAAAGTTTGAAAGCACTATTCAGGCTGATTAGCCAAACATCCACATGGTCAGCGTCCAAGATTGTGTCATGTGGATCATATATATTATGGGCGGTCAGCAACTTTGCTGACTGGCATCAGTCAGCTAAGTTCTACTTGGATTCTAGAGATCCACGTACGAGTAAACCTTTGATGACAGGGGCCTATCAGCGAAGCCGTTGACTACCACAGTTCTCCCCGCATACCTGAGTGCTTTTTTGCCACGTACCCAATTGAGTATTTTTTAAGATTTATTTTTAAACTTTTTAATACAAATGAAAAAGCACTCGGGTACATGCCGCGAACTCTGTGGTAGTCAGCAGCTTTGCTGACAGCCCACTGTCATCAAAGGTTTTCTCAGTCAGGTCACCTGATGTTCTAATCCGATCAATAACATCAGGTATGGATCTTGGAATCGCGATCCGATAAGCTATCATTCGAATCCGGATCAACCAATCTAATATTATGTTTGGATAATTCCTAATATGACGATGCTTTGACAACCCTGCTCCGATTGTAAATGCCTAATTATCCTTTTTCTTTCCAAATGAGTAGGGTATTTTCGATGTTCGGCCCACCTTTGGTGAACCAACACACCAAAAATCAGCCTGATTGGTGATTTCTAGCCGTTGGATTTTAGCATTTTTTTTCAACATGGGCTTGGAACCCAATTTTTCCACCATGGGCCTGCTCAAGAAGTCCATAATTTAAAAACTGCTCAAATTTAACAACTTGAAATCACCTATCAGGCTGATATTTTAAGTCCATGACCAAACATTCATGGGGCCATTGATCTTACCCCTTAAGCATGTGTGATCCTTGTGACTACCCCTTATCCACCCTACATGTCTAATCATCGGACCATTGCTCAGATCCCCGTCGAGCTGAAAAGAATGGTGGACAACGAGCAGCTCGTATCACATACGATAAACATGATGATCATATAATAATTCTACATGTACACAACCATAGGACCATTTGATCTATTTTATACATCCCACACTCTGATTTCTTGTTCATCAGTTCCTCTAGAAAACTTCCCTGAATTTGATACTAGTACGCGTAAGACAATTATGGCCCCCACCTAGGAGAATTCCTTGTGAAAGTCGGGGTGATCGAAAGGTATGACCGTCCATTCTATCATATTCGTTGTACATTCAAAATGATAACCTTATCAAAGCTTACTCATCTTGAATGCAGGACAAGAGAATCGAGCTGAAATTTATCCAAAGAAGTTGAGTATCCAGTTTACTAAAACGGGCTATGGGCTACAAGCGTAACTGACCCGTAGAACGACAGCAGAAAAAGTACCAACTGTGTACTCTCTCTCTGTCTCTACATGTGGTGTGAAAGCTCTTAACCTTCAGACTCAATTTCTCGCATATTGTTAACTATGTCTTCAACTCTTATCGATATGTGTTCAGCATGGTCCTCGATATCATTCAAAACCAAATGCAGCTGTTCTCGAAAGGTAGCAGATCGTTGTCTCTCATGATGCAGCTCATCAAGTAGATCCTCAATTTTCTTATCCTTCTCATCCTGCAAAAACAATGTGTACTAAACATTAGTTGCTGCTAAAACACATTGATAAAATATGGAGGAAAACACATACATGGCACAAGGTCATGGTGAGTGGGAAGCTGGGACTCACTATCAGATGGGTGTTGCCTAGTAGATATCACAGGTTAAATGTCGACTTGAACATCACCATCCAATCTATAGTATTTTCCATTTCTAACAGTTGAAAAAAAATGCAATAGTTGCACACAAAGGATCAACAGCCAGGTCCACCTAAACTGAACCCACCACAAACTGGTTCCAAGACACCACATTCCCACATGTGAACCATGCCTGCTGCACAAGTAGGGATTGTAGCTTCTTCCAACTTCCATTCTGAGGTAAGTATTCGACAGGAATTGTACAAGAAAACAGGTAGTTTTGGCGGAGAGAAATCCAAGAGAGATGTAAAAGACATATATTGACTGTTGTATTGACTCGTTGACATTTCCAGTCTTTCCAACTGTAAATTCCTTACTGCATCTATGGGCTATAATTCCTCACCAAAAGTTGTTATGATTTATTTCTTTTCTCACTTATATCAAGGTGAACCATCTAATGAATCTTTGAAAAATCAACTCAGCCCTTCCGAGCTATAGTGATCATGAAGAAGGTCGATGAACACTTGGCATCATCATTAGGGCATAAAATGGGCAGATAAGACCCTGATCCAGACCCATATTTTGCGGGTGCAGATCCTTAAATAGGATCCAAACTGAAAACGTGTCGGACCCCATTCTAGATTGGGGCTCATGTTAACCCCAGGTGTAAACCCAGCAAAGAAGTAAAATCTTACTATTTGGATATCACATTATTAAAGAAATCCAAATGATTTCTATTTAAAAGTACACAGCAGGGCTGTTACAAACCTCAAGCAAGCCCAAGTGTCTTACCCCTTGGCACCTAGGCACCCAATTGGTTGCTTGCAATTACAACAGTTTGAATTTTTTTTTTTTTTTTTTTTTTCTGATAAAGTATGATTAAGGGGAGAACCCCACAAAATACAACCAAGGAGGACCTCAAGATAAGATCCTTAACAACAAAAAGCATGTACAAGTCATCATGTGGAAGACCTTTCTAAGAGCTCCTCTCATTTAAACACAAGCATAAAAAAAAGCATCCTCTAAACTCCATAGAAGAAGAGAATTAAAAATACAAATAAGCTTTGACCCTCGATACAAATCTAGAGATGTCTTTTTCTTTCCCTTCAAAGATTCAGGAGTTCATCTCCTTCCAAATGGCCCACATAACAGCAAATACAAAGATACACCTAAGGAACCTACCTCTACCTCTAAAGACTTCCCAAGTAATTCCTTGGACTAAGAAGATCACATGCTCCGGCATCACATTCAATTCCAAACAGGGAGCAAGACAGGTTTTTAGCAATGCCCAACATGAGATTGCCAGACAATCCCCCGTCTTTGGCAGTTGGAGGTGCCAAAGAATGCAAATTGGCTTGCTTGAACAACTGTTCTTGCAATTCTCATGCTTCCAAAAGTGGTGGGTGTTCAATATGGGGTGGTGATCTGTTGAAATCTGCAACAACTCTCAAATGATGACAGTGGTGGAAGGGTTCTGTTTCTCAGACTTGCTGCTTCTGAGCTTACATCCCCCCTTCTCCTTGTGAGTTGTATTGTTATATCTAATAAATTTGTGGGGGTCCTGCCAAACCGTTTAGGAGATGCAGAAGGATATCACTCCAACAGTTTTGACATCCTTTCTTCATTTTTTATACTATTTGATGTTTGATTACATTTGAACTGACAAAGACTTTATTTTCAGAACAAGAAAAAAGGATCAAGGAAATAAGAGGCAATTGTGGTTAATTGCAGTTGTGCTTCTTGCTCTATCAATTCTTATCTCAGGTTTCTTCCTATTTCGTCTACGGAGAGGAAAGCTCAAACAAAAAGGTTATAATCTCTAATAGCCACGGATGAGCAATCAGTACATGTCCCTCTGAAATGATGAGCCTGCTTGTTCTACTCCAAACAGGGGAGAAGGAAACACGCCAGGATTTTTTGTTGATATTTGATTTAGGTATTAGCATTAAAGATACAAGTAATGAACTCACTAATGTAAATAAGCTCGGGAAAGCTGAGAAGAAGGATGCCGAGTTGGCATTATTCAGTTTTGCAAGTGTATCTGCTGCTACAGATAACTTCTCTGCAGTAAATACGCTTGGAGAGGGTGGCTTTGGACTTGTTTACAAGGTAACATGCATTCTCTTTAACCACAGGTTTTAGAATAAGATATATTTTACTATACATGCAACTTCTCTTGGTAGATGACTTGAAAATTGTTTACTATAGTGTTGTTCCTGAATGAGATAAAAAATAAAGGATCTCTATTTAGGGTAAATTACTAAAAGGACAAGAAGTAGCAGTGAAAAGGCTTTCAAGAAGGTCCGGACAAGGACTAGAGGAGTTAAAAAATGAGATAATACTTATGACCAAACTTCAACACAGGAATCTTGTTAGGATTTTGGGCTGCTGCATTGAAGGAGAGGAAAAAATGTTGATCTGAGTATATGCCCAACAAAAGCTTGGATTCCTTCCTCTTCGGTTTGTGCTTTTTCAAACTTGAAACTATATCTATCTTTTTTTTCTTAATCATTACAATGTGATTTTCACACACTGAAATTTAATTATATTCAGTTCCCTTCTTAGATACATTGTATTATGACTTTTGTTGTTACTTTTATGGATTGATGGATTTCATTTTATAGATTGATGGGTTTCATGTTATGGATTGATGGGTTTCATTTAGATTGCTTGTTTTATGCATTTCGTATGTTTTTAATGTTATTTCATTATTAAGATCCATAAGATGTAATTCAAAACATAATATTTGCCTTAGGTGAGCCAAAAGTATCAACTTCTGCCTTGTTTTGAATAAAAGGGAATTTTTGACATTTTGACAGAATCCAGAAGTTCATAACTGGTTTTACCAAACAACAATACCAACTTCTACACACAGACAACATTTCTCCGGTATGGTTTGACAAAACTCTATTCTAGGAAAAAACACTTCTCAGCAGCTGATTCCAGTATTCTACAGAAGCGCTTTTCTGCAATGCTTCTACAGAAGCGCTTTTCTGCAGTGCTTCTACAGAAGCATTCCCAAACAGGGCTTTTTCGGTTTTTTTTTCCAATTCGTCAAAAAATATTTGATGGATTAGGATGATATGAATAACTGAATATTTGGTTCAACTAGAAAAGACTTGCAGAAATGTCAATATTATTTGCAAAGGTCCATGTGCATTCTCTTTTGGAAGATGCAATGTTGAGACTTGACATTGACACTAAATTATCCTAAAATATCTACTTTAGAGTTATTAAACTAGGGTTTGCAGAAGGGAAAGAGAATTAGGAAGAAAGAGAGAATCGTATGGAGCAAAAGTTATATTTATCTCTATATGTCCCCTAATATATATAAAATTAAACAAGGGGAATTTTCCAAAATACCCCTAAAATCGTAGGGACGTTGTACAAATGTTTGGGGCCTTTGCTCGGTGGCAAATTACATTCCCCTGGAGGGCCCCGAACCCTCGATGTTCACCCATGTACGTCGATTACATTAACAATGTTTATTTGTCTTCATATGTAGTAAGAGTTAAATCTGCGATTTTCTTTTAAACCTAATTTATATGGTCTATTTCCTATTAGCATCAATACGCGACCCCAAATTAAGTAGTTCCCTCTTAATTCAAAAGGAAGATCTCTTATAGTAGATGGAGAATAGTATATTAGGCTCTAGGGTGGGACTCCCAATAGGTTGGGTTGGGGAAACCTAGTTGGCTTTAGCTAATAAACCTTATCCATACACTTAACTACAAGTGTATCATTGCTTAAATAGATGAGCAATAATTCCCTTTCGTCTCAATAACCTATTTTTCCACCATAAGCCCCTCTAAATTAAGAAAATTCCAATTCAAACCATCAAAACTAAAATCTCTCAGTAAAAACTTGAGGGCCAAATCCAACAACCATAGCATAATGATGATCTCTTGCAAATATAAACCTTTAGTGTGGCAAAATTCATCAATGCCACCTTATCCCAAATGTTTCAGGTCGGCAACATGAATCTTATTCCACCATTCGACTATTTAGAGTTCTTTCTTCTATCGAAGCATATATCTTCAAGTCTTTTCTTATAACCTCAATCCATGTCCATTTTCAATCTTCCTCTTTTCCTTTTATGGGATTAACTTGCACCAAAGCACCCCTTTTCACTAGTGCCATTCTTGGTCTTTGTTGTACATACACAAACCATCTCAATCAATTTTCCTTTATTTTTCCGATTGGGTTATGACCAAATTTCCTCGAATGTACTCATTTCTGATTTTGCCTTTCCTAGTTTTTCCACTCATCCATCTCAACATCCTCTCTACTACACTCATTATATGAACTTGTTGATTCTTGATTGCCCAATATTCAATTTCATTAAGTATAGCTGGTCTTACTGGTGTCTTGTAAAATTTCTATTTAGTTTGATAGGTATATAAAGATTTTTAGCGGATGATTCGTTCCCGCGCATGTATTGTGGTGGCCCGACGACCCTTTGATATACATAGTTGTTTCGCCCTTCCCCAACAGGTCGATCTTTTGGGGTAAATTAAATGGTTGTTTAACATGGTATCAGAGCCTTATGGCCTGGGAGGTCGCGGGTTCAAGTCTCCAGCGGAGTGTATTCCCGCTGAGGGGGAGTGTTAGCGGATGATTCGTTCCCGCGCACGTATTGTGTTGGCCCGACGACCCTTTGATATACATAGTTGTCTCGCCCTTCCCCAACAAGTCGATCTTTTGGGATAAATGGCTGTTTAACAAAGATCACATAATACTTCAGAACCAGGTCTCCACTTTAGCAACCCAACAAAATTCTATGGGTCACATTATCACCAATCTCTCCATCTTTGTGGATAATCAAACCTGAATAATGAAAATACTCACTTTGGGGTATTTCTTGTCCATCAATCTTAACTACTGTCTCATCCCTATGAGTGTAATGTTGTCTTTCCCAGCCTTTACTGTTTTGTATAACCTGAATCCATGTATTCTGTTTTAGTAGGGTGAAATTCTTTTAGAAATAATATACACTTATACATTTATAAAATCCTTTCGAAATCTAATAAACAATTTAACCCATGGGATTTGTGTATTTGAAAGAGACACAATCAACTATCAATGGATATTACAAAAACAAGGGAATCCAATCATTAGTTACTTAAGTTGAAATGGAAGATATAGGGTTTGGTTAGGGTTAGGGTTCGAAAGAGAGAAGAGAGAAAAGTAGAGCATGTATTCCACATGGCTCCAAGCTTCTATTAATATAAGAAAATGAACTACATGGACAAAAATGCCCTTATAGATATAAAGGGTCCCTTATAACATAAAGGATTACCCTGTCAACACTCCCTCTCATGTTGGTGCGTAGATATCTATCATGCCCAACTTGCTGAGACACCTATATAACTGGTGATTAGGGACTCCCTTGGTGAATACATCCGCGACCTGCTCTTCAGTCTTCACAAAAGGAGTACAAACTTCCCTAGTCACAATCTTCTCTCTAATGAAGTGTATGTCTACTTCAATATGCTTTGCACAATCATGTTGAACCAGATTATGAGCAATACTAATTGCCACCTTGTCACAATACAGGCTCACTGAGCCAGTCACAGGGAATCTCAATTCTACAATTAAGATCTTCAACCACATCTCACATAAGCCATGAGCCATAGCTCGAAACTCAGCCTTTGCACTAGACCAAGCAACTAATAGCCGCTTCTTGCTTCTCCATGTCACAAGGTTGCCCCCGCATGACCGTTCTCTTGGTAGGGGAGGATTTGAGATACCTCAAAATCTTGTGGGCTGCCTCCAAGTGAGTCTCCCTAGGTGAGTGTATGTACTGGCTAATCATACTGACAACATATGCAATATCTGGCTTGGTCAAGGAGAGGTATATTAGTCTGCCAACTAGTCGCTAAAAACACTTAACATCCTTCAATAACTCACCACTGGCTTCTCCCAACTTGTGATTTTGTTCTATAGGGGGTGTCCACAGGTCTAGCCCCTAATTTTCATGTCTCTTTAAGAAGATCTAGGACATACTTCCTTTGGAAAATGAAGATCACATGTCTTGATCTTGCCACTTCTATGCCAGAAAATACTTTAGAGGCCCCAGATACTTTGTTTCAAACTCGCCTGCCAAGTATTTCTTCAATTTCGCAACCTCTTCAGCATCATTACCCCTGACAATGATATAAACATAGATTATGAGGGCAGCGGTGGTCTTTCCCTGATGCTTAAAAAACAAGGTATGATCTGCTTGGCTTTGAGTGTAACTTGGGTTCTTCACTGCCCTTGTAAGCCTCTCAAACTATGCTTTGGGAGATTGCTTTAGCCCATACAGGGACTTCTTTAGTCTACAAACTCTCCTATCATCTCCAACTGGAAGGAATCCTAGAGGACGAATCATGTATACTTCTTCTTTGAGGTCCCCGTGAAGAAAAGCATTCTTCGCATCCAACTGATGAAGAGGCCATGACTGATTAGCCGCAAGAGATATAAGCACTCTTATGGAGTTCATTTTCGCAACTGGGACAAATATCTTCACGTAGTCGATGCCATAAGTTTGGGAGTATCCCTTGGATACCAATCTAGCCTTGTACTTCTCTACTAACCGATCTGCCTTGTACTTCACAGTGTACACCCATCTTCATCCCACTGGTTTCTTCCCTCCGGGCAAGTCAACCAGATCCCAAGTATTGTTCTTCTCTAAGGCTCTCATTTCTTCAAGCATTGCATCCTTCCACTTAGGATGCTCCAACCCTTCTGCCACCGAAGAAGGTACAGGAATGGTAGACAGGGAGGTAACAAAGGCCCTGTAGGATGGAGACAAAGATTCATACGAAACAAAGTTGCTTAGAGGGTGTTGAGTACAACTCGTACCCTTTCTAAGAGCAATAGGAAGATCATTAGTAGTTGGAGGCAAAGGCACAATAGGCTCAGAGGGTAAAGAATTACCTGGATCCAAGGATGGTACGACTGGTACCACTAAGCATGGAAAGCTCCGTCTTTTGAAATTGACTTTAGTTCCCCTTGAGCACCACTAGAACTACCATCAAATCCCGTAGTAGGCCAGCCAGGCTCGACAATGAGAGTAGGAAGTGGAGTACTAGGAAGAGGAACATTGGAAGAGGAAGAAAGCCTCTCCATCACTTCTATTCTCCCCCTGATGAGAGGCAAGGGAATAAAAAAGAAAGTAGACTCGTGAAAGTGACATAAATAGAGGCAAACCGCTTCCCATAAGGGGGTGGAAATACTTATACCCTTTGTGGAAGGGGAATACCCAAGAAAGAGGCACTTGAGAGCCTTGGGATCCAACTTGGTACGGTTGGGACCCACGATATGAACATAGCACATACAACCAAACACACAAGGAGGTACAACAAACAGGGACAATCAGGTTTAAGGATCTGATAAGGAGGTTTAAAGTGCAAGATGCGTGAAGGCATTCGATTAATAAGAAATGCAGTAGTAAGAACAGCATCAGACCCAAAAGACTTAGGCATATTGTTACCAAGAAGGAGAGACCCCACTACCTCCAGGAGATGGTGATTCTTCCTTTCAATGACACCATTTTGTTGAGGGGTGTAACTACAGGAATTTTGATGAAGAATCCCATGTTCAGATAGGTAGTGTTGAAAACCACCATACATATATCCGCCCATGTTCAATGCGGTTGAGTCTGGACCATCTTATGAAAATTTTAAAAGATAGAATACACCTCATATTTGGTTTTCATTAAATAGATCTAGGTACACCTAGTGTGATCATCGACAAAGCTAACAAAATATCGAAAGCCAAAAGAAGAAGTAGGAGCAGGGCCCCAAACATCAGGATGTACAACATCAAAAGGAAATAAACTACGATTACCCCTTGAAGGATAGGATGAACGACAATGTTTAGCAAGTTCACATGTCTCACAATGCAATTCAGACATACAAATAGAAGTAAACAAATCAGGAAATAAGAGTTTCCAATACTGAAAAGAAACATGACCAAGACGAGCATGCCAACACAAAACAGACTCTAAACTGAATCAACAGCTACTAATACAAGACTGCAGCGCTGTGAGCTCAACCGGTCGTCCATCCAAGAGGTAGAGACCATTCGCCTCATGTCCAGTACCAATCGTCATCCTCGTATCCAGGTCCTAAAAGACACACGAAGAAGGGAAGAATGTAACACTACAATTCAAGCGTTTGGTAATGGCACTAACAAATAACAAATTTGAAGTTAATTTTAGAACATGTAAAACAAAAGGTAAGGAAAGTTGGGAAGAGGGATTAACAGTCCCTTTCCCAGCCACAATGGATAAAGCACATCAACACCCTTAACTTTATCTCTACCCAAGCAAACAAAATAAGAAGACAACAAGGAGGACATACCCGTCATGTGATCGAAGGCACCTGAATCATGACCCAGGTGGGACTGGATGGAAAAGTAGGCACGTGATGGGCAGTGTAAATGGTACCTGACTGGGCAAATGAAGAGGTTGAAGTGGCAGAAGGACCTTCGAATTGGGCAAGGGACCTCCGGAGGTTTGCGATCTTGGACAGCTGAACTAGCATAGTGGAGGAAGAGGAGCCCTGAGTAGCCATAAGCAAGGACAACCAAGTGGGTGTGTCTGGAGGTGCACCTATAGGAGTCTCTATAATGACGCTATATGCCATAGGAGCCACTAAGCGGTTGGGGCGATGTAGACCATGTAATTCCCAACACTTGGCCTTCACATGCCCAAGACGGCCACAATAGTCACACTTGGGCCTCTCTCGATCAGAGACCCTCCTAGCAAAAGGTGATGCAAAGGATGGCAAAGAATGCGTGAAAGGGCGATTCTTCTTAAAGCACTACAGAGTGAAAGCAGATACAAGGGCAAAGCGGTCTGAAACTATCTTTTAGACGAACCAACAAGAGCAGAAAACAAACCTCTGAAGGTTCCACAAATCGCACCGAACCAGATCGGGAATTTTTTCGATTTTTCGCGAAGAACAGCCATAAAACTATCGTCGAAGGCTCAAAAAATTCTCCCAAAAATCCCAAAAAATCGAGTTTTACTGGATATGGGAGATTTTGGGCATCATCCTTACCCCGTACGGCTGGTAATGTCAGCACTCGCCGGTGTCACGCAGAGATGCCCAATGGCCTGGTTCTAAGTCGTGACGCTTCAATCCTTTGCTCTGATACCAAGTAGAATTTTAGGGTTCAATGGAGATAAGAGAATAAGAGAAAACGTTGGAGAGTATAACCTCTTCCACACGTCCCACAATATTATTTATATCATTAGGTTAGAACCCAATTACACCCACTTTCATATCTCCACCCACCATACGGCTTATATTCTATTCTACCGAATACTGACAACAATAACCAATTCCCAATCATTAAGATTTCTTTTAAGAAACAGTCGGTTATCCTTTCATTACAGTTATTCACCAAAACCCCTCTTCAATCAACCATGTCATAAAGAATCGAGAAAGCAGTACATAGAGGAGTCTGCCACACCATAGATCCTGCAAATTCTCATTCTCTCTCCCATGCCCACCTTAAACGGAATGACCTTGTGAAAGTCATCATAAATCTTAGTGATTTCTTTTCATAGGCTCACACCGTAACTTGAAGGAACCACATTGCCATCCCACCTAAAGTTCCTGCTAGCATACTTGCTTTCTTTAACCCTCTCCTCCACAGACTTCTACTTTCTTCCCAAAACCTCCAAAGCCACTTTCCCAGCAAGACTATTTAACAATCAAGTGGTTTTTTACCAAGACCGCCCATCTCCTTTAGACTGCACCACTTTCCATTCAACCAAATGATACTTTTTCTCATCACCCTTTTCCCTCCACAAACGAGTCTCAAGGTAACTGAAACCGGAATGGGAAAGGTGAAAGGACATAAGTCGGTCGGGAGGCTTGATAGTGTGCTTTGGAGAAGAGTAATTTTACCACCTTTGGACAAGTAGCCTTTCTTATAAGACACAAGTCTCCTCTCAAATCTTTTGAACACCAAATCCCGTATAGCCATTAATTGGTAACCAGCCCCAAGACAAAGTCCAAGGTAAGATGAAGGAAATTGGCCCACCTTGCAACTCAAAGCATTGGCTATCTCCCCAATGATATCCATAGCAATGTTTAAAATCTCAGTCTCATTCAACGTCTCAGTAAGCTGATGGGACGACTTGATCAAGATGAAACAAGACATTGAAAAAAAATGATACATCTCGATACGAAAAGATACAAATATACACTACACATGGTTTAAAACTTCATTTCGGAAGAATGTCTTGGTCAAGTGAAAAACCGAGACAAACTCTGAAACGAAACAATCACGAAACATTGAAAAAATGGCGAAACGACAATTTCCGAAACCTTCCCAAAATCATGAAATCATTTTTTTTTTATCTGTTTTTATTTTTTGGATTGTATCGTAATGTCTCGGTTTTTCTCAGCGAAACAAACCAAAATATTACGAAACGAAACATTTCAAAATTTTAAACCTACATTAAATGATTTTTAATGCTTAATTAAGTTAAAAGAAATGTTGTTCATCTATTATATATGTTATAAGACATATACTATAAGAAAATGTTTAAATTATTGAATAAATAATTAGGGGTTTATTATGAAAAGATACATACCCGAGTGTGTGATTCTAATACCTTAACAAAACGAGATGTCACAGATGTTCCACGGAACAAAATTATATGAGATTAATTGATTAGGTTTCCCATAATAATCTGCTAAGATCTTCCGTGGTATTGTTAATAGAAAAAGTGAGAAGTTCACGTTCACCTTGCTGAATGCTACTGGTACTTCTAGAAGAGCACGACGGAAAATAGTTCCCCAAAATAATCAACACATGATTTAATTCATCCTCTCCACTACAACCCAAAGCCCATCATTACTAACAAAGTTGTTATAGGCAATAAATGCTCAATCTAGGATTTGACCCTTTCATAAAAGATTCGTGATAGGCTTGATGATGAGAATTGAACCTCCTATAACTTTCTAGATAAAACTTTATGTAAGATCTTATAAGCGTTATACACTAAGCTTATCGGCCTAAACCCCCTTGACTCATCCACTCCCTCCTTCGAAATTAGAGAAATAAAATCATTCATAATCTATGATCTCTCTCATGAAAATCCTCAAAGGACATCACCATATCCTCCTTTCTAGTACCTCCCTGCCCCATCACTCATTTGTAAAAGGCATGAGTGAACCAATCTAGACATACCGCCTTTTCTCCACTCAGGGCTTTGAGGGCCCAATCCACCTTTCTAATTCGAATCCTCTTCCTGACTGCTCAGCTTTCTCAGAGGAGATGCCTTCAGGAAAAAAAAAAGCACATCAAGCATTGGCCATGAGCTCCAGCCTTATTCAAACTCTCATATAAAGATAAAATCTCTCTTTGGATCTCCACTTGACTCTCTAAGATGCCCTCCTTCTTTACTCGTTTGATACTATTCACTCTCCTTCGAGCATTTTCCTATAAGTGAAAGAACTTTGTGTTCTTATCTCCCTCTTTGAACCACTTAACTCTTTTTTTAGTTTCCATATCTCTTCCATTTTAGCTACCACTACAAATTTCTTTGTTAGTTATTCCCTTCTACTCCTTTTCTCTATAAATTACAAACTCCCTCCATCTTCTCCATGCTTGATATTTCTAGGATTATCAACTTCTTTTGCTTCTCCAACCTTTCAAAGGCATAAAAGCACTCCCCTCCTCCATTTTAGATTTTTAACTTCATCTGGAAACAATAACTCGCCCAACCTTTTATTAAGAAAGTCCTCCCCCACTCATTGACAAGCTTCCTAAAGTTGAGGACTTTGAGCTATAGCTCAAAACTACAAGTAGAACCAGAAAAATAAAAATAAAAAAAGGACTGATATGTCATATGCATTGGTTAAAACCCAGACTGTACACCAACCTGTTCTGGGAGTTGGTCGTGTTACCAAATCACCCTACAATATCGGCTGACGTCAAAAAAATTTATAACAGATCAATAATCATATATAACAACTAATATTCATATATAACAACTAATATTCATTTAATTTCATCTAAATTCATAAAGAAAATGAGAAAAAAATTACATAACAAAGGGCAAGACTTAAGTCAACAACAAAATAACATATCAATTATCTCACAAACATATATTGAGTCATAAGAAATTAATAATAGTATAAAGTAAAAAAACATAATTCGGATTTAAGAATTCAATATAATGATGACATAACCCACAAACAACAACATGACCAAAATCTGAAATCCCATAAATACTTCAAATTGCTAAAACTGTAACAGTATCTTGAGAATAACACTCAGTTAGAAGAAAAATAGGCTCCTACTACCCTCCCACGATGATCCACGAGCTGGATTTGGTTACCATACATGGATCTTTCACTTTTCTCTTCAATTCAAACCCTAGCTCTCTTTCAAAACATGATGAAACAAAATCCTAGACCCCTCTAAAATCCACTCTTACATTACAGACAAGTTTTTCTTTCTTTCTTTGTCCAATTTTTTATAACTTTTCCAATTGCGAACCAAAACAGCTGAAAAATGGGCAACTTAAACGCACCTTCCGCCATAATTTGATCAGGGTCAGGCCTAAGTGATTAGACTTCAATAAGGATAAGTTGAACAACCGATTAGGTATTTTTTTTGGTTGGGGTGTGATTTGACCTATTTTGGTAGCTGGTCAACAGTTCGAACAGTTGACTGCCGAGTCCAATCTAGGATTTAAAACACTTAACTAGGAAAGCGAAATGAGCCCCTCCCAAAGAAAGATGCACCAGCACATTCTAAAGCAGACACTTAGGAAAACTCCACACACAATGTGATTCTACACCTCCCTTTTTCACAAACAAGAAACTTCATCATCATCATCATCATCATCATAAGGCTTTTCCCAACGGTATGGGTAAAAATCCCCTCCCAGATTGTTTGTGTATATTTCACAAACAAGAAACTTACAACATAAAATTCCCTCTAAAATACGAGGAACCCTCAAAAGGAAAGTGTATCCCGTCCAATTCACCCAAAAAAATCTCTCTTCCCAGAATCCTGGATCTATGGGCCAGTACATTTCTTAATAAAAAAGGTATGTATTGTCTTAAATGTAAGAAATATACAAATATTGGGTAAATAGTTCCCCTATATGCAAGGAACTTTCTATTTATAGCACTTCTAGCTAAAGAGTCTGCTACATCATTTGCACTTCTCAATCTATGGCGGAAAATAAGTTCATACTCTTACTTAGGGCTGTCAACGGATATTATTAGAATCGAATATAAGCATATCCGAATCCGAAAAAGATATCCAATATCCAAATTCGATTCAAAATGCGACGGATATTCTAAATTAATCTTCGAATCGAATCCAATTAACTTATTGCAAATTTGATAATATCCGATAAATTGATTATTCTATTTATATGACAATAAATGTATATATCTAATAAATTTATATTTTAATATAATAGAATTTGTTACATATATATATATATAATAATTATAATTATTATATTGATACATAATGGCAGAGCCAGGATTTTTTTCAAGGGTGGGCAAAGTGGCAAGCGACGGACAGTCAATAACAGCTGATGACATTTTTAATTGATGGAATTACCCCTTATAGACATGGGGAATTAAAGCCCGTCAACTTTTTAATTATTCTCCCGGAGCCAATTTTTTTGGGTAAACTTGTGATGACGGACATTGGTCATCAAAGTTGATGATGGACCATAGTAGGGAGTCTAGGGACCATGTGGCACACTCTTGGAGACCATTGACCGTATGGATGTTTGGCCCATCTCTAGGTGGGCCCACATACCAAAAACAGACTGATTAGTGATTTCTAACCGTTGAATTTGACTCTTTTTCATGGGAATATTTTCAACCGTTGGATTCAAACAAAATTTGGGGGTACTTAGATCCAAAGGTTAGAAAACACTAATGAGGACCATTTTTGGTATATAGCACCTAGGGATGGGCCAAACATTCATGCGGTCAATGGTCTCTAACAGTGCTGCACGTGGCCAATAATGTGGTCCACATCCACCTAGGGATGTAAACATTGAAGTTGAGGGTAGGCAACGTAAGAGTGCTGCACTGGCTCAAACTGTAGACCACCTAGGGATGTGCAAAAATTCGAAGTTGAGGGTGGGGACCCTCGCCCCTTGGCTCCGCCACTATTTATATAATATATATACCGAATCGGATACTATCAAAGCGTATATCAATATCTGAATCCGTATTCAAAAAGTATTCAAACATAAAAAAAATTATCCGAACTTGAATTCGATTTTTTGGGATAATATTTGATGATTCGAATACGAATTCAAATTTGAATTGTGACTATCCATTGACACAACTACTCTTAGTAGCTCTATAATGTGGTCAATCACATTAGCAATTTTCCAAGGGCCATTTCCATCACCTCCCACCCACTTTACAGCATTCATCAAGTACCCTTTTTCCTCCAATGGGCTTGAAATTATCCTTAAAGATTTGGAGCCCTCGAAGAAGAGGGGTTTTTTATCTATAAATGCACTGTATAAAAGGAAGGGGCAATACCCCACTATACAAGTGATACACAAGAAAGGGCTAGTGAGAAAGACATTCACTAACCACAAAAAGGAACAAGAAAACAAAGCAACTAACCCAAGTCAAAAGGGAGTTTATCCCATCTAAAAACAAAATCCTCAAAATGAAGGCCTCTGACTTCTTTAACAAAAAATGGCCAATGGAAAGCTATAATAGACAAGACAATGCCTTCAATGTCACCCACCTTGTCTTAAAAAAATGCATTTATTTCTCTCTTTCCAAGATGCCAACAAAGAGCAAGGGGGACCAACCTCCAAAGGATGTGAGCACAAGGGGCAAAGCATTTGAATACCAGCCTTGGCAAAGCTGCAAAAGACTTTTAGGCACCGTCCAGCATATGCCAAATGAAGGGAAGAAAGTGCACCACACCCTTTACAACTACTATCTCACCACTAGACTTGCACAATGAACACATATTAGGGATGATAAACGTTCAACTAATCAGCATATGTCTTGAAGAAGAGTTATCATTTTTGCCTCACTTGAATCTGCCTCGTAGAATCGTAGATAGGTCCAATGAAGGTTTTAAGAATTTTACCTCTATGATACTGAAAGACACCACCAACAGCAGCTGCCCAGGAGATCTGAGAGCACTACTGTCACAATTGAGCTTGATCCACTACTCATTTGGCTTCTTCCAAAGAGGTTCCGCACATTCATGTTCCTCCCATTACCATAAATATGGTTATCCCAATTGCCAACAAGATCCACTACCAATATACATGTAAATTCCTTCAACACGAGCCCAATCCACCATCAATCTCCATATAGCATTAGAACTTTTGGGTAAAGATTGATTCTATCTTCAAAGATTCTATTCCCCTCCTTCCATAATCCCCAACAAAAGGCATATGGAAGAATCTTTCATAAAATTCATCTCGAACTAAACGAACAACTAGGCCATCCCAAGAATTAATCTGCCACATCCTTAGAAGAAAAAAAACCCAAGACAAGCCGAAATGGCTTAGGACATGGCTCCAACAATGACGAGCTACATCAAAGTGTATGAAGAGATGATTTGCACATTCCTCGTTGCTTTTGCGCATGAGACAACAATGACGAATTGCTTACTCTCAGTGAATTAAATGGACCACAATGAGGATTTTGTCGAGTACAACCACCCATGAGGAAACTTCATCTCTGGGGTAAAGTGATTTTCCCCAAATCCCTCTGCCAAGTCCTCTTGTCCAAGAAGCTCAAAAGAATTTCATAAACCTATCAAACAAAGGAGATGACTTTAATTGTCCCATTTCTGAGGGCGAATATATTCCTCCTCTAGTGGAATGAATGTCTCCTCAAGCTGTTCAAAGAGATTCATTTATTCGACGATCTCCCTATTTGACAATCTCCTTTTTAATAAAACTGGATTCCAAACCCAATTTCATGGATATTTAAAATTGGTATCATCAGATCCTTCTTAGCAACTACAAAGGAGTGTCACGTCAATAATGACGGTAGTGACGCCTTATGGGTGTAGTGTTTGGAGGGGTAAAATGAAGGTAGCTTCGAAATTTTCTAGCAGGGTGAAGTTCAAGGTAGGCATCGGCGACAGGGTTAGATTCTGGGAAGACAGGTGGTGCGGAGATGAGCCACTAATGGATGAATTCTCGGATCTGCTTATGATATCTGATAGGAAGAATTGTTCTGTTCGGTCCTGTTATGTTTTAAATGGGGATGAGAGGGGTTGGAGTTTCGGATTCAGGAGAAGCCTCGACGTAGATGAGGTTTCCCGTTTACTGTCTCGTTTGCAGGACTGTGGTAATAGCTCTACAGAATTGGATAGGCGTATATGGAGGTGGACAAGAAATGGATGCTTCTCAGTCGGTTCTTTATACAAGTCGTTTTCCACATCAGATAGGAAATCATATCCTGTTTCTTTCGTGTGGGGATCTAAAGTATCGTCTAAGATCGCTTTCTTCATGAGGACAACAACTTCGGATAAGATACTAACGGTGGACCATTTGATTGCAAGGAAGATCATCATTGTTGACTATTGCTAGATGTGTAAACAGAGTGGAGAGTCTGTTAACCATTTATTGATTCACTGCAAAGTGGTTAGTGAAGTTTGGTCAACCTTTCTATCGGAATGCAAGATGAGTTGGATTTTTCCAAAAACGTGTTTGATCTAGTTTCTAGCTAGCATACTTTAGCATTGTCTACTAGAGGAAAGGTGTTATGGCAATTACTGCCTTTCGCCATTTGCTGGGGCATATGGAGAGAGAGGAATCTCAGAGTTTTCGAAAGAAGGGAGGAAAATCTGCATAGTATCATGCTTAACATCAAGGGACTGCTGTTTTTCTGGTCGAAAATCTTTGTTGAGTGTCGAGGTTTGTTCTTTGAAAACCTCATATTTAGATGGGATGTTTTGTGCTCAAGAGACGGGACGTAATGTTTAGACCGGATGTAGTTTGTTCTATTTTTCTTTTTAGAGGATGTTCTTCATTAGATGGTTATCTCAACCTCTAAGCATCCTAATTGTAACCTATCGTATTCTCGACTTTTTGGCCCTTTATAAAATTTTATACTTATCAAAAGTAGACTCAACTAGTATGTACAATCTCTCTCCCATTTTAATTGGTCTTGCATGAAATTCCTCAGAAATTCAAACAATCCCCACAAGTTAGTCGATTTGTTGAGAAAAGCATGTGAAGCTTAATCAAGATTTATATGAATTAAGTTGTTAAACATGTTAACTATGAACATAGAGCAGCAACACATTTCACTATACTTGATAACATCGAAAACGCAAAAATATATATTTTGATAGAATGGTTCATGGATGATAGACCAGCAAAAAAAAAAGAACATTGAATATAAGTCAGAAACTCACACAATTCTGCAAAGCCATGGTCTAGTTTTAATTGTTGTCTCATCCAAGGAAATCAGATGCCAATGATAAATTAGTATAATGGTATTAAGTTCCATAGTTAGATCTCAAACATACCTCACTGAGCACATTGATTTTTGATTGAGGGTCTAGAACTTTACTGTGAATCACTAGCTTGTGATTGTGCTCACGTACAAATTTGGTAACAACCCATTTACCTCCATCCCTCAAAGCCACCCTTATCATCGCCTTGCATCCTCCTCTTGTGACTGGCCGTGGTGGAAGAATCCTATCTTTTCTAAGTGCATGCTTTGCTGCACGAAAACCTTCTCTCGAACAAACATAGTCCCGAGCTATAATGGCCCTGGTCTTTTGTGAGTGTCGAATACGATTTGTGCGTATGGTGAATCCCATGCGCTTGGCATACGCATTATAAAAATCCCTGGCATCCTCTACTGCTGTAAAAACCATTCCAGTGTACGGTTCTAAAGAGTCCGTTAAGTCATCCATAGGAGATAATATCATCTCATTATCACCCTCACAACTCTCCAGCAGCCCATCTTCTCTATTTTCATGCTCACCAATAGTTTCATCATTTGAACCATTGTCATTTTCTAATTCTATAGAACCAAATTCTTCACCCAAGTTGCTTGTCATTATGTTGTCCCTAACACAAGAAAAGCAAGTGATTAATTTACCCCAGTACTGAAATTACAAGTTTTGCACTGAAAAAGATCCGCAAAATCCATATTCCCCTTCATTCCACGTGTATCCTCCTGATGCCCAAAATATGCTTAAAAAGGCCACCTAAATTTGTAATAGAACAGCAAAGAATGCTAACAAATCCCTTCGAAAATGAGGAAAGTAATATAAAACAACCTTCATTCCCTTCAGATTCTTGGTTTCTAGGTATTGAAAAATCCTATCCCTGTCTTAGGATTTCGGGCTCATTCCCCATTTTCCTTGAAATATAAACCTTGTGCTGAGACGCACAAACCAAACAGAAACAGCTCCAGTAAACCCCCCTCTCCCCCACCCCACACACACACACACACACACAAGAACAGTTATTTTCTGGACTGTGGCTTTCTGAGTTTTAAGGGTCTGTGTTGGATCGCCATTTTTGCATTAGAAAAACACTTGCACATAATTTTTGCATTAGAAAAACACTTGCACATGAACCTTGTGCTGAGACGCACAAACCAAATAGAAACAGCTCCTGTAAACCCCACCCCCCACCACACACACACACACGCGCACAAGAACAGTTATTTTCTGGACTGTGGTTTTCTGAGTTTTAAGGGTCTGTGATGGATCGCCATTTTTGCATCAGAAAAACATAATTTTCCCATATAATTTTTTTGCGCAAAAATGGCAATCCAAACAGGCTCAAAGGATTTTTTTTTTTTTTTTTTCCCGCAAAACACTCTTAAAACAGGTCCTTTTCATTTTCTCTTTTCTTTTTGCAGAAAACCCAGATCACAATCATCACTGAGGACTAAAATTCTTCACTAGAATTTAGATTGCTTCTTCTCTCTGTTTTTTTTTTTTAATTTTAAGGCCTGTTTGGAACCCCTTTTTACGCCCCAAAAAAAAGAGATTTGTTTTTCAAAGAAACTCTTAAAGATATAATTTTTTTGGCGATCCAAACAAGCCCTTGAGACATATTTTAGAACCTTGATTTCTTATGGGTTTTCAGCCTAATTTGATATCTCTGTATGTGTTAGTTTCTCTCTTTGATTTATATCAAACCCACTTTTGTGTTCTTCGTAAATCCAGAAACAAGAAAAACAATTTCAAGAGAAAATCGAACTTACTTCGTTTGCAAACAGAGTAGCTGATCTAAGATGGATGTTTCCCCTTCGTTTTCTTTCTCTACGGACCTGAGCTTTGAATTCTTCTTCTTCTGCAGCCGCACCAGTTGTTGATCTGAGAAGAAGGTGGAGAGGGTCGCGATTTCGAGCCTGGGATATCTATCCAACGGCCGATAGTCCTCGTGCGTACGGATGATAACCTCGTGCGTAACAACAACCATGAGCACGGGCGTGGAACTGTGGATCCCTGTTAGAGAAATACTAAGCCGGACCTAGGGTCCATTCCGAACGCTGAAGCCTACGATAGTTTTTGGCCACATGGCAGGATTGTGGGTCCAGGTAGACCAACAAGCGGACTGGTAATATGTGGGCTCATCCTGTATTGGAGGTAGAACCATTCAAGAAAATAAAGGGAATTTTTTACATACCCCCACGTGTTATCTTTGAAATTTGACATACCACTCTGACTTGGTTCAAGGTAAGTTGACGAATGTTGACTCGAGTTGACCACCACATTTTACAGGGTTTGGACCAAACTCCAAAATCAAATGGCTCTGGTGGACGACAAGCCAAGGCACACTTGTCAACCTGAGGCCAAGTCTGTTGCCGAGGCCGAGAGAGGGAGAGAGAAAGAGGGCAAGAGACTAGGAGAGTAGGGGTGTCAATTTTACCCTTTTAACTGGAACTGAACCGGAACCGGAACCGAAAACACCGGTTCCGGTTCCACACTTTTGGGAACCAATTAAAAAGTAACCGAAATCAGAACCAAACCGACAATAACAGTTCCGGTTCTGGGTAGCCTAATATGGAACCGAAACCGATAAGAACCGGTACCAATAAATAAATATAGTGTTAATATTCTCATATTCTCAAGACTTGGCCACATATACCCGAACCGGAATCGAAACCAACATAAATACATAATCGATCCGGTTCTGGATCAATCACTTTGAGAATCGGAACCGTTAAGGAACCGGAACTGATTGTTTCGGTTCTGGTCACCTTAGGAACCGACCAGTTGACACCCCTAAGGAGAGAGAATGGAGAGAGAGACAAAGAGAGAGTGAGAGAGAGGGAGAGAGGGAGAGAGTGGTTGAGTTGACCGGTGGCGGCGGCGGAGGTTCCTCCTCATCCTCTTCTTCATCTCCGATGCTCAACAAGTTTTTGTCTAGGGATTTGGTAGGTGGGTGTTAAGAGTGAATTGTGTGTAAAGAGCGAAGGAGTCTTTTAGGTGGGTTTAGTGAGTAAGTAGGACTTCTGAGCGAAAAGGCAAGTGCCAATACCTCGTTCCTATTTTTTTGTCATTTCTACAAATCCGCTGACATCTATTCTAATTATTAATGGACCAAGGTCCTTCTAAACCCAATATATCCCAAAAATACCCCTATTTGGTTTTTAGGCGTCGGATTTAAGTATCCCAAAAATAATGCTTGAATCCGACAATTGAAAATGAACCCATAAAAAGACACAAATCCAACGCATAGAAACCACTATTGTTAAGGGACAATTGAGACCATTTCTTCGCCGCTCAGCCTGTTAAGGGACCAACAAATGCACTGTTATAATTTTAGAGCATGGGCTCGAACCGAGCTCAAGATCATTTTCGGACCGGACTAGGTCCGAGTCGCGGGTTAGGCTGTAGGCTGTATTCTGGGACCCAGGCCCGGTTATCTATTTCATAGGCCAGATTGGGCTGGGCTTACCATCGGGTAAGGCCAGGTTAGCCTGATTTAAACGGGCCAGGCCGCGGGCCAAATTGCCACCCTACCCCGCCTTTAAATAATTCAAACCAAGGTTTAAAAAACGACCGTTATAACGGATTCAGACCTACCCCATTACGTTATGGACCGTTAAAACGCCCAAAAAATAAAGGCCATTATAACGAAAATAACGGCTATTATTTTCCATTATGCCATTATTTTCCGTTATAACGAAAATAACGACCGTTATTTTCTGGAAAAGTTTGTGAAAAAAATGGCCGTTATTTTCATTTTTTCCCGTTATTTTCCATTCTTTTCGTTATTTTCCCATTAACGGTAACGCCCCCAATCCGTTGTACAGTTATAACGGTCCCCTTTAAACCTTGATTCGAACGTCTCGCCCTACACTCGTGTCGTACTCTTCTCTCTCTATCTTCAGAAGATTACTTTAGAATTTGGCGCTTCTAGCTCCGAAGAAGTTGCCTTTCTCCCTTTGATTTAGTTTTTATTTAGCATCACATTAACATTATGAAAAAATTCTTTAGAAATGGTCAATAGGTATAAGAGTTCAACTCAAGGTTACTCAGACCTACTTCGTTTATACAAGTTTGTCGCAGATATATATAAGATTGTGGTGCAAAACTCCGGAAAGATTAGAGGTGATCAGTAGCTATATGATAATAACTTTTAATGGATTTTAAAGGAAATTAATCAGATTTTAACGGATTTAACGGCCAATTTTTTCACAAAAAAATTCAGAATTTAACGGCTGTTTAAACGATTTTAACGGCCGTTAAATTCAAAGACGTTAAAACATGTTTAAACGGTTTTAACGGAAATGGGATTGGGGCGTTACTGTTTAAACGGCCGTTTTTAAAACCATGATCTATACTATTATAAAGCAACAACCGAGGTTGCCGCCCATGTGACACAATTAAAAGCCTTTCTACTTTTAAAGGTAAAACCTTCTCTCAGTAAATGCCTCTATTCTAAAGAAAAGACAAAACCTGGGTTGGAGTACGTCCTACACAGTTCAAGATGTCCAGCACGCCCACATGTTTAGTGATCTCAAACCTTTGGATTTGAATACCCATATAATACTCAAAATCTATAGTTAAAAATCAACCGTGAAAACAACTCCAATCAAATCCTTAAAAATCATTAATAGGCTTATTTTTTGCATGTAGGTCCATCTAGGGATGGGCCAAATATTGATACCGTGAGTGATCTCTATTAGTGTGCTACGTGTAAGATGCTGCCATGTGTAAGGTGCATGTGCATCACACATGGTGTTCCCCTAGTTGTGATAATGAAAAAATGGATGTATATCCATGCACCTCCCACTCAATTTCCAACTCTTTAGCAAGTTTCTAAAAAATCAATTTCATTTTTGTCACATAATAATTTGAGTTTTTTTTAACCCCGACAGGTGTGAATCTTAGTGTAGGCTTGTATTTGTAGTAGCTAGAATTTTTTTTTTTTCCTTTGAAGGATATGTTGGAAATTATACAACCTAAGGTTGACTTAATAATATCACTTTCTAAAAAACATGAAACAAAATGGTTAGGTCAACCTAATAATGCTAAAGACCTTGTCTCAGGATTTTTAGAGTTTTCGGATAATTTCTTATTGAAAAGGTATTTTCATAATTAGGGTTATTGTGACTTGTACATCGTAATTTTATTCATATAGTAGTTATGTGATCATTATAAAAGTCATCATTAGATTTTGAAAAATTCTAAGTTTGAAGTATTTCCGTTCTTTAAATATTTCAGATAATTTAATACATTTTTCTAATACATTTTTTCAGTGTTCGGGCATAACTTTCTACTCAGATGTTGAAATTGTGATCCATTTGATTTTCTAGAATCCTTGTTTTATGTACGACAAATCATCGTCTATTATTCATTGGCTTCAAATTACTTCCAAATTAACATCCAAGGTAAATGCATCAAATATTTATCACCCATCCCAATCAAATATTTTAACTTTTATTTTTTGATATAAAAGTATCCAGGAATATGAGTGACCCATGTGTTAGGCAAAAATCCAATCCAAAAAGTAAACTTGTGTCATTATGGACCTCAAAAGAAAGGGAAATGATGCTATAAGCTTAAGGAGGCTAGGGTCCAGCCCGTCGACTTGTGTTAGTGTATATCTCGAGAACCATCCAAAGGTGTAAACATAGGGACATCAAGACAGTGAAAAAGAAAGAAAAACTGCAACCATGGCTGTGACGTTAGCTTCTTTTACATAACAACCTAAAGCATCCTAGAGCACAAAGTGCAAACCTTCCTACATATAACACAGGCTCATGTCCTTCCCCATTGCTTATATCTCCATTCCACGCATATTGATCTACTAAAACCGGTTCCTTCCGCACGTCCGAGAAGAAAGAGGGAGGGAGTAGTAAGAACGAAAAAGAAGGGTGGTCTGCAAACAATATAGGAGATTATATATTTTTTCTGAGAAGGATAGAAAATACCTAATTGAAGTTGATTGGATTCTTCGCACATTGTGGCAAGAATTGCTGATGATGGATAGAGAAATTGGTTGTTTTGGAGAAAAGATTCGCTGGCCCCTGGGGACTGCAAAGTTTGAAGCCCCCCTCCCAAAATGTCTGACACCCTTAACCAACTAACCAGGGGCTTAAGAGCATCTCCAACCGTGCTCTATTTCTGTAAAATAGAGAGCCGTCAGATAAAAACAACCCTCCAACCGTACTCCAAAAGGGGTCTCTATTCCAGAGACCCCGGACGGGGGTCCCTATTACTGTTGATGTTGATTAATGACAGTTTTAACCTTTTTCAAATGTTATATTAAATTCTATTTCCATTTGTATCCTTATTGCTTTTGAGAGGAACAGTGATTTAGAGATAAAATAAGAGACTGCGGTTGGAGTAGACACGGTTACCGAAGTGCTGTAAAAGCACTTTATATTAAAAATTAATATTTCTGTGCTCCAAAATGGAGACCTCCGTTGGAGATGCTCTAACAAGGGTTGGGTTAAGGCCTTAGGGTATGTGTCAGACTTTGCAATCCCCACGACGAGCCAGCGAATTTTTTCTCGTTGTTTTTGGGAGTCTATAGTCTTGTTTGCCAAAAATGTCACACCTAATATCACACCCTTTTGGAGCCCACTTGGTGAAATGAAGGGTTATTTTTTTAGGGTCGTGATGTAACAAGGTATACCTGAGATCTTTTCATTTGCGGAAGTGGCATTTTTGATAGTCACCACTGCCATCTGGGCCCACTGACCGCATGGATGTTTAGCCCACCCTTTAATAGACATTCATACAAAAAATCAGCTTGTTTAATGATTTGCAGCTGTTGGTTTTAGTACTCAAAAAATGGTTGTATTCAACGGCTATAAGAATGCCTTAAATGGTGCTAAAAAGTGTTAAAATCTAATGGTTATAGATTAGCAATCAAGGTGATTTTTAGTATGTATATCCACCAAGGGGTGGGATAAACATCTAAGCGGTCAGTGGGCCCAGATGGCAGCAGTGACTACCGAAAATGCCGCTTCCACAAATGAACAGTTTCAGGCATACCTGGTTACATCATTTTCCATTTTTTTAACCCTTTTTCTGACCCCTCTTGGCAGTCAGACTCAAGGCCGTGGATTCCAACTGTGGTTGATAGCGCTGAACTGGGATGCGCTATCAACCACAGTTGGATTTTCAAAATCTGCGCCCCGAGCCCAACTCCCAACAAAGCCTGAGCCTTTTTTTTGTAGGGTCGGTTCCGTTGACGGATCTAAAATGACAGGGACACAATATAAGCTACGTGGCACACTGTTACAGGACTCTGACCGTATGGATGTTTGTCCTATCCCATGGTAGACCTACAAACCAAAAAATCAGCCTGATTAGTGATTTATAGGCTTTGGATTGGACTTATTTTCATGGGCTGATCTCAACTGTGGGAGTTTGAGCATTATTTGAGGTACAAAGATGCAACACTTACTAATCAGGCTGATTTTTGGTTTGTAGGTCCACCACGGGATAGGACAAACATCCGTACAGTCAAGAGTCCTGTAACAGTGTGTCACCTGGCTTATAATATTGTGTCCCTGTCATTTTAGATCAGTCTCCAGAGCCCGACCCTTTTTTGTAACCCATGATTTTAGCGAGGTCCACTTTTCACCAATAATCAGCTCTTAACTCATCTACATGGGGTGCTTACACACAAAAAAAAAACACAAAAACAAACTCGTCTCCATGTGGACCCCACAAAAGCGGGTCATTTTTGGCATGTCAAAAGTAAAATATGTGTGTGTGGAGCCCACTTGGAGATCTCTGCTGATGATGATCGCCCGAGAAAAGATTAGCTGGTCCCCGGGGAGCTTCAAACTTTTAAGGTTCCCCTCCCGAAATGTCTGACACCTACGTAAGGCCTAAACCCGACCCACATTAAAACCTTGGTTGGTTAAGGGCAGTTAACAAAGGGTACGTGTCAGACAGTTTGGTAGGGGACCTTCAACTCCCCGGGACCAGCAAAATTTTTCTCCTGATCGCCTCACAATTGATGCCTGTCTTTATGAGTCAGGTTTGCTTTATAATGCCCGTACCCAGAGAAAACACAAAGAAATCAGAAGCTGCAATCAGGTGCCTATCTACGTTTTCTTTTTTTGGTTTCAATATCTACATTTTCTTTTTGGTTTCAATATCTACATTTTCTTTTGACCATCATAAAGAACATCCCCCCTTTTTTTTCTGCTAAGCGACCGGCACAAAGAACGTTAAAGATCTCATGGTAACGACCAACGGTTTGGATTGACAGAGGAGGTAGGAGATATGGTAGGTCTCATACCCTGCATGCATTCCACGTGTCTGCGTATTCCATCTATATCGACTTCTGAGGACCTTATCAAAGTTCATCCACCTTCAGTGTTCAGACAAAGTGAATTAAGCTTAAATTTAGCCAAACTAATGAAGTTAATTATCCAATTTGGAATACAGAAAACAGGCATCACTAACCTGTCTTAAAAAAAAAAAGCACTGGTACAAACTGTAGGGGTGAACCTCAGGCTATTGATCTTCAATTTCTCTTACACTCCGAACTATATCTTGAACTCTTTTTGACAGGTGCTCAGTGTGGTCCTCGATATCTTTCAAAACCATTTTCAACTGTTCTTGATATGCTGCACACCGCCGTTCACATCTTCGTTTCTCATTGTACAGCTCGAGGGACAATTCTCTAATTCTCCTATCCTTGTCATCCTGCAACAAGTATATATTAAACTTATGTCACTACAAAAATGTGGATGCAAGATTCATGGGGCAAAGAGTGGAAGAACCCATCCCACCTGGTGTGATATGTGTAGCAACATTCATGGGCCCTGGGACCCAGTATCCAAATGGGTATTGCCTAGCAGATATACTATGCCAAAAAATCGACCTAATCAGATGATCAAAACCACACATGTCAAGCAGCGTTGCTATGCACTTGACTTCTTCATCCATTTTCCATGTTCAAATGTAAGCCTTATTTTCACACCTATGGTGTTTCATGGTGAATGCTGATGATTCACCCTTTCTATCCATTCCATACATGAAACATACTCACGTTTATGCAACAGCCTTGACTGACACACACGAAGGCCATTAAACTTAATCGAATATGTTTAGGTACTCTTTTTTTGGCTTTTGACTATTCTTCCTCCGCTAGCTTTACATCCAGCAGACACACATAAGAACTAATAGAATTAATTTGTTCGGTTTAAGAAGAATGAGAGTTGTTGGATTGCTTTGAACGTGCACTGTACACTCAAAAGTGAGGAAATTGCTACCTTTGGATACTTTGTCAGGAATTGGACTTTCCTAGACAAACACGTAGTTGTACACTAGTTAAGAGGTGAAGAAAACACAGTGATTTACTTATGACAGATTTGAAATGACTGTCACTCTCAAATATGTAGCACAAATAGGGAATACGTATCTACTCAACCTTCATGGAGCAACCGAGCAAGTAGGGCCAAAAATGAGGGTGTTGTGTGGCATGTATTTACAGATGTCAAAGGATGGATGTACCATAAAGAACAACTGTGTAAAGTGGTTGGGGAGTGAATGTTCTCAGCTCCCAATGATACAATTAAAGAGGTTCTCAAAGACTCAAGTGCAAATCTCCAGTATGTGCTTAGTTACACTATATGTGCAAATTTATAAGGAATCTATTATCTATAATATATTCTGCCCTACTAGAAAACTTCACCAAGGTGGAAGAGTATGCTTGGGTACAACTTTAGTTGCATGAAGCAAGGGCAGAAGTGGGTCCAGATTCAGGCAGGGGGTGTTGGGGGAAGCACTGGTTATTAAAACCAGGTGGAAGCGACGACACACTTAGGCAGTGTCTATATTATATAATTAATTAATAATCTAATATATGCAAACTGGGCAGGTGCCAAGGATGACATAAGATCCACTTCAGGGTATTGTACCTTACACATGAAGCAAGAAGCAACATGTGGTTGCTAGATCCAGTGCAGAGGCTGAGGTTCGAGCTATGGCTCATGGCTTATGCGAGATGTTATGGTTAAAGATCCTAGTAGTTGAACTAGGGTTCCCTGTTACTGACTCGGTGAGCCTGTATTGTGATAACATTGCTCACAATCCAATTCAGCATGGTCGAACAAAGCACGTTGAAGTGGACATACACTTCATACGAGAGAAGATTGTTTTGGAGGAAGTTTGTACTCCTTTTGTGAAGACTGACAAATAGGTAGTAGATGTGTTCACTAAGGGAGTTTCCAGTCATCAGCTACACTAGTGTCTCAGCAAGTTGGGCATGATAGATATCTACGCACCAAGGATGAGTGTTGGCAGGATGTACCTTTTATGTTATAAGGGACCCATTTTATATTGTAAGAGCAATATTGTCCATGAAAGGTTTACATAAATAAGAAGTTTGGAGTCATGTAAAATACACATGCTCTTCTTGTCTTCCCATATTTGTTCTCTCCTCTCTCTCTTGAAACCCTAACCCTAAATTCAACTATACATACATTGTACTTATTGAAAAAAGAAGTTGAAAAAAAATATGTTTCCTCATCAGTCACTCAGCGAGAAGAAGGGAATATATTTTTTTTGATAAGTGGAAGAAGGGAATATATACAGCATTAATGAGGACAGGCGATTATTCTTAGGATGATATTAATGTTATTCTTCATCGTGTGAAATGAGGATTGATGATCTTGCCATTTGCAGCTTCATTTTCACATCAAGTTCAATTTTTTTCTCCCTCAACCGAATTTTTCGATTATGACTTGCAAAGTAAAGTTTAGTTGTAACATTTCGGCAAATTTCACTATTTAGGACCAAATCTTTAAAGCATATATTTCCACACTTACCTTGCTTTTGGGAGGTTCCTAGATTAAAAATGACCACTCCATCAAGGGTTTTTAGTAAAAAAGAAGTTGTAGGGGTTGAAATCAAAGGTTACATATTTTTTTTTACAAGTCTATTTTTTTCATAAGTTGTTCTTCGGTAAAAACATTTTTATCTATAATTTCATGTTCCTCTCGTAAATTTAAGTGCATTCGTAGTACAAATGTCTAAATGCATCAAATCACCAAACTAATCTAAGTTGTTGAATTCTTGCAAACATTTTCCATGTCTAATTAAATATCCTCAAATTTAGTCCAAATTTTAATTAAGAGAAGTTTACGGAAGTCAATATTTAGTACCCTAATGTAAAAACCAAGTTAGCAATGTGTATTTCATTATTTGGAAGTTAACATTGATAGATATGCATGAAATTAGATGGATAATTATTACATTATTGTTTACAAATTTATGGGTTTCTGTACAGAAACCCCTAATGTATTTATATACTTCCCCTTATATTTTTGCATTTTGCTAATATACCCTACATTATCAAAAATCTATGCAAATTTCCTCTTAGGCCCTTACCGTACCGTGATAGACATGAGCAACACTTACTAGTTTCACAATCAACACCACCTTTGAGTGAAAAAGACAACTTTGACCTTTGGACTTCCACATGTGACATCGAAAGACCATTTTACCCTCTCTTCCGTGGATGAGAATAGAACGTAACAAAACATATTTAAGAGATGGAAAAAGACAATTCTGAACTTTTAACTTCCACATGTGACAGGAAAAATCTATGTTACCCTTTTCTCTTAAATATACTTTCTTACCTTCTTTTCTCATGGAAAAATTGTCTTATCCTGTCACCTCTGTAGCCAAGACACACTGAGGCGCACCCAACGCGCCTTGAAGTGATCAAGGTGAGGCGCCTTTAGTAAGGCACGTCTCACTAAAATACCTATTTTTTTAAATGTTATTTGGCATATAAGTATATTAAAAAAATCAAAAAATCCTTATTCCTAATATGACCCTCAAATTCCTTAAATTTATAAACATTGCTTCTTTCATTTTTTTGAATTTTTTTTTACTTTAAAGAGGCGTTTAGGTCATTCAACATTTTAACATTTCAACTTGTGAAAGAAAAAATTTGATGATGGTGTACATCATAAAAGTTGAAGGATAGAGGCTACTAACCGGATAGATGTTTGGCCCATCCCTAGATGGACTTACAAGACAAAAATGGGTTTGATTAGTGATTCCTAACCTTTGAATCTAAGTACCCCAATAATGCTAGAAATCTATAGTTGAAAATAAGCCATGAAAAATACTCTCATACAATGGACATAAATTATTAATCAGGATGAATTTTGGTATGTAGGTCCCATTAGGGGTGGGCAAATTTTATGGCTTTTTGATTACTTATTTTGTATTTAGATAATACCAATGTTAACTAGAAGTCTAGAACCTATGATACTCGAATACACGTCCTAGTGTCGACAAGGATACAGGTATGGGACATGGTACCGACATGTATCCCGGACGTATCCAACATATATGTTGATATTTCTTAAAAAACAAAATTTAAGTAATAAAGGATGCAACAGGTGCGTTAGGCGCGTGCCTCGCCTTGCTCCTCAGGCGCCAGGGGTCCTAACGCCTTAAGTGCACCTTGCGCCCTTAACTACCTTGCCTGTCACATGTGAGAGCCAAATTTGTCTTTTTGCATACCAAACTTAGACATTAATAATGTAATTGTTAACATCACTCACTACTTATCCTAATAGGGGACATTTGCATGGAATCTAAGATGATGTAGGGGATATTAGCAAAATATCAACCTGCAAGGGGGTCATATAAGAATAGTCGAATACAATAAAACCTAGGGGGATCTATACAAAAAAGTCCCACTTTTCATTTTTTTTTTTTTATTTAACAAAAAATTATAATGAATCATATAATTCAACAACCTATTAGGATTTTAGAATTTGATTTGAATTTTACAACATTGATCATCTCATATAAGTGCAGTAATAATATAAATACATTGTTGTTAGATGCAATTATATAGTAATTAATCTGAAAAATACCTCGCTAAGTAAAATCTTATCTGATCGCCGCAGTGGAACTTTACTTGGACTCATTAGTTTGTGGCTGTGATCTCTTACAAATTTGGTAACAACCCATTTTCCCCCATCCTTTAGAGTTACCCTTAACATTGCATGACATCCTTCTCTGGTGACCGGCGGCGGAGGAAGAACTCTATCTTTCCTATACACATACTTTTTTGCACGAAAACCTTCTTTTGAACAAACATAATCTTGACTGATAACTGCCCCGTTTATTCGTGAACGGCGATTATGATGAATGCGTACGGTGAAACCCATACGCCTGCCATATGAAACATAAAATTCCCTAGCATCATCTCTTGATTTGAACTCCAAGCCAAGATATGGTTCTAAACCTTCCACATTTTCTTGTAAGTTTTCAATGGACTCTACTATCATCTTGTCATTTCCACTTGAAGATGAATCCAAATTCTTCGAGAGCTCATCTTCCGTTGTTTCATGTTCATCAAATGTTTCATCTTGCAAACCCTTGTCGCTTTCATCTAAATCAAATCCTTGACCAAAGCTGATCTCCATTATGCTCCTACCACATAATTAGGCAAGTCATTCTTCATGCGTCCTCCTAACACCCCAAACAAGCAAAAAAACAAAAGAAACACTTTATATTCCCATTACATCCATTCATTGTACGTGTCTTCTTGACAACCAAAACTAGTGAAATATGCATGAGAGACAAACAAATGACTACTAAAAGTAGACGATGAGAAAAGGAACAAATAGTAAATGGTTCATAAATAATGTTAGTGAGCATATAGATACGTAACACTTCAAATTCAAATAACAAATGCATAAGAGATGAAATGGAGGGATGATACAGACATGATCATCCCATTCCAGACATGAATTGAACAGGTTCTGGGAAAATATGAACAGGCTGCAGATAGTATTACTGGTAATGTCTAAGTGTCCAAGTTTGTATTGGAAGTCAAGTTAGGATTTAGAAAGTCTATTTAGAAGGTATGTTAGATATTTATCAAAGAGTTAGTTTAGAGTTTGGGTTTATTGGTTTGATTTTGATTAAAAGCAAAAAAAATTTGAAAGAAGTAGGAGTTTTAGAAATTTCTTCACTATTGTACATAAATAAAGGGGATGTGTGATCTAAATGACAGTTGCTCATTTTTATGAACTTTTATGTAAATTCTTTTGCAGTTTTCTTAAGCCTTTAGACATGAATTTCCTCTAGTTATTGGTTGCTTGTCCTTTCCCATCTATTGATTGTTGACTAAGTTGGTTTCATTTGTAAAAAAAAATTCAATTTCAAGTATTCGACCAACAGGGCCCTGCATTAACACTGTTGTTGTGAAAGGTATCACGGATCCCCCACATCAAAGAAGAAAAGTAGAAGAAAGATTGATGACACAAGATTTGTTTGTGGGAGCATATGAAGTTGAAGAAGTGATTCGTTCAGGTCAACTGCAAGCAAAAATGCTTCATTGCTTCTACCATCTTCCCCCAAAAGATAGAAGCCTGGAAGAGTATACTCATGAACTTTATGAGCTCGCATACTTATAACAGGTTTTGTAAAAGGGAAAGAACATCATCAAGGGATGATGTGGATGTGCAGCTTATTCATTCTTTGTGGGATAGAAAAATAGAAAATGTCTTGGATGAGAGATTTTGTTGTAATTGCATTCTAATGTTCAAACCCTAATACAGAAGAAGCTACAATGAAGAATTGGAATCGTACCAGAATTGAGTTTCAGGACAAAAGGCGCCTATCAAATAAGCCACTTGAATCGACCTTCCACTGCTCAAAAGAACACAGAATGAAAAAGAATTAGAGTATGAAAGAGAGCAAAAACAGTGAAGTTTTCCATCTCCAACCAAAATCTTTCTCATCAACAAGAATCCCAACAAGTCTTCATTTCAAATCATCTAAACCCCTAAAAATCTCCAAAAATGATTAAAAAATCAGGAACAAAGTTATTAGAGAGCATATAAAAGAGAGCAAAAACTGCGAATTTTTCATCTCTAAGAGATACCCTTATCATCAACAAGAACTCTTAACATAAATCTTCATTTCAAACCATCTAAAACCCTGAAAATATCCAAATCTGATCAAAAGAGCACAAAACAAAGTAATTGTGGAGAGCAAAAACTGCGAATTTTTCATCTCTAACCAATATCTTTTCTCATCAACAAGACCTATAACATAAATCTTCATTTCAAACCATCTAAAACCCTAAAAATGTCCAAAGCTAATCAAAAGAGCAAGAAACAAAGTAATTATAAAGAGTTGCGAATTTTTCATCTCTAAGACTCTAACTGATATCTTTCTCATCAACAAGAACTATAATATAAATCTTCATTTAAAACGATCTAAAACCCTATAAATATCCAAATCTTATCAAAAGAGCACGAAAAAAATCAATTATAGAGAGTAACAACTGCGAATTTTCCATCTTTGACCGAAATTGTTCACATCAAGAAGATCCCTCCTTAAAAAATCTACAATTCAAACCATCTAAAACCCTAAAAATCTCCAAAATTGATCGAACAAACACGAAATCAAGCAATTAACAGGTGTATAAAAAGATAGCAAAATCTGCGAATTTGTTCAAATCAAGCAGATCCCTCCTAAAAAATCTCCAATTCAAACCATTTAAAACCCTAAAAATTCTCCAAAACTGATCAAACGAACAGGAAATTAAGTAATTATAAGGAGTAAAAAAAAAAAGATAGCAAAAGCTGCAAATTTTTAATCTCTACCGAATTTTTTTCCCATGACGAAGAGCCCTAACAAAATCTCCATATTAAATTATCTAAAAAACTAAAAATCTCCATATCTGACCTCAAAAATCGTTGCCAGGGTACAGAGTGGAAAACCCTAGATTTCTGAGCGCTCGACCGAATCCCTTTCGAGTTACTACAGCTACTGTTTCGGATCACAACGGTGGAAAGGAGAAGAATTAGAGGAGACTAGAGTCGCTCTATGATGCAGATTTTTTGTCTCCAAAAGTTTAAAATTACACGTGGCAACTCTTTCGAGGCTCCGTGGACCCACAAAATAAAAACAGCCCGATGATATGATTCTAGCACTTTTCATCGTGGGCTTCATGGCCTATGGAGGGAATTCTAAGCCCATGGTGGAAAATTCTCTCAGCCTGATTATTTCTAGCCGTTGGATTCTAGCACTTTTCATCATGGGCTTCGTGAACAGGCTATGGTAGGGCTCCTAGTCCATGATGAAAAGGTTCTCTAATCGTGAGGCTAAAAATCACCAGCCGCCTTTTTTTGTCTTGTGCCACGTGGAATGATAGGGATTTTTTATCTAACTTTGATGGAGATTTTGTATTATAGATTTCCTCGAGGAAATTGGGTCAATGTGGGACCAAAGTTGGGACCCACCAAATAGGTCCAACTTGTGCAGCTGAAAATATGCTGGACCGTCCATCTCGGCCATTGGAAAGAGGAATACTAGTATGGTACCTAGCAACTCCTTTTGGTGTTTCAGAAATGTGGTTTGAGGCTTTGAGCTAACATTTTTGTAACTCGCCGCTGCCATATGGGCCCACTGACCGCATGGATGTTTAGCCCACCCCTTGGTGGATATACAGACCAGAAATCACCATGATTGATAATTTCTAGCCATTAGATTTTAGTACTTTATAAGGCATGATTCTAGCTGTTAGATTCAACCTTTTTTTTAGTAGTAAAACCAATGGCTAAAAATCATCAGATTTTTGGTATCGATGTCTACCAAGGGGTGGGCTAAACATCCATTTGGTCAGTGGGGCCTAGATGGCAGGGGTGAGTTACAAAAAAACTCAGGCTCCGAGGACCTCCTTTTTCTCACCCCTCTAATCCAACGTTGGCTGTCAAATCACGTTACAAATTCTCGAATACAGCAGCTAGAAACAACGGGCTGATTTTGGTGTATAAAATCCATCAGGGGTTGGGCCAAATGTCCATTTTAGCCGTGGGCCCAGAGTGTGTGACACAGTACCATTTTTGGGACTGGTCTTTGATGCAGCCTTCTGTATCAAAACTTTGATGCAGAAGTCCCTCGAATTGCAACGTAATAAACTCGTGCCGGCCCACTTGCCACTTGAATATATGGCCCACACTATAATAGACCTAGACACCAAAAATCGGCGTGATTGGTGATATTTAGCCATAGGATTTGAGCACCTTTTCATCATGGGCTTTATGAACAGGCCTATGAGTTGGTTCCAAGCCCATGATGAAAAAGTGCTCATCTCCAATGGCTAAGAATCACTAATCACACTGATTTTTGGTGTGTGGGTCCACAAAGATGTGGACTAAACATTCATGGAGGCAGTGGGCTCGAAAGAATCTACTACGTGGCAAATTTAAGGACTTCTACATCAAAATTTTGATACAGAGTAGGTATCATAGATTTCCCTCATTTTTGAGAGGAAAAGGTCTACCGGTGGATAGGCCAAACATTCATGCGGTCAGTAGTCTCTAAGAATGTGCCAAGTGGCTCACACTATTGTTTGTACATTTTTTTATCAGGAGCTAAAAGGTGCTTAGGTGAGCGTTGTGTGAACAGCGTGTGGAGTGTGTTCCTAGGGATAAGCCTGATTAGTCATTTCTAAGCATTCCATTGGAGTCGTTTTCATAAGTTGATTTTTGACAGAATTTGAGCATTAAGATCCAGAGTGATGATCACATGGGCCGGGCTCCATCAAAGCGTCCATGGTGCCCATTGTTGGCAACTTTTGATTAGTTGCCAACTCACCTCGGGTTGTGCAGTGCAGTAACTTGAATTTTTAATTCTAAAATTGAATATTTTAACAATTTAAAATTAGTTTTTTTTTTATTTTATAAAAGATTAACTTGCCAAAAACGTAGAAAACTTTCTTCTTTGTTTCTTTCATCTCTCCCACGGCCTTCTTCCTTCTTTTTTCTTTTTCTTTCATCTCTCCCACTCCCACACCTTCCGGGCTCTAGCACCTCGCCGTCACTGGATTTTGTTATATTTCTCTACCCTCCCTCTCTTTCTCTTTCCCTCTCTCTCTCAAAAACCCAAAACAGATGAATCATCGACCAATTGAAGGACCTCATCCGGATTGGCGAAGTGCAAACTCTCTCCGACACCATCGACCATTTTCTCAACTTCATTTTTCTCAGTGGGGCGGTTTATTCTTTAAATCTTTCAAACATTTTACCCCAGGTTTTTTTTACACTTTTTGAAACAAATGTTTCGTTAGGATTTCTTGAATTCAAACCTGGGCGAGGGAAGTACCCATGTGAGACAGCATGCACTTATTCCAACTCGGATCAGGTCCTTCCATTGCAGGCGTGAGCGAGCATGTCCCACAGGCAGTAGAAAAAAGAAGAGGACGGTATGGAGATAGGTGCAGAGAATAAAGAAGAAGACGGTGAGGGAATGAGGAGAGAAGAAATGAGAAGTAAATTAGATTTAGTAAGTTATTTTTTGGTAATACTAAAATAATAGCCCAATAATAAAAACTCCAATTTTAACTTGTTAAAATCTTCAATTTTAGAATTAAAAGTTTAAGCTACTGCGCAGCCCAAGGTGAGTTGGCAACTAATCAAAAGTTGCCAACAATGGGCACCGTGGACGCATTGATGTAGCCCAGCCCATGTGATCATCACTCTAAGATCCAAAGGTTTAAAACACTAATCAGGCTGATTTTTGGTATGTAGGTCCACCTTGGGATGGGCCAAACATCCAGAGGGTCGGTGTTTTTTAAGAGTGTTCCATATGGTCATAGGGTCGGGCTCCGTTGACAGATAAAATGACAGGGACACAATATAATAAGCGGCGTGGCATACTGTTACAGGATTCTTAACGTACAGATGTTTGTCCTATCCCATGGTGGACCTACAAACCAAAAATCAGCCTGATTAGTGATTTATAAGTGTTGGATCTTTGTACCTCAAATGCTGCTCAAATTCCCACAGTTTAGATCAGCCCATGAAAATAAGTCAAATCCAAATCTTATATATCATTAATTAGGCTGATTTTTGGTCTGTAGGTCCACCATGGGATAGGACAAACATCCATACGGTCAGGGTCCTGTAACAGTATGCCACGTGGCTTATATTGTGTCCCTGTCATTTTAGATCTGTCAACGGAGCCCGACCCTAATTCATATTGTGGTGGGTCAGTAAATTTTGTCTTTTGTCTTATTGAACAATGATCACATGGGCCCGGGTCCATGGACATTTGGTGGTGTCATTTTTTCATTGGTCAAGTGGACTGGACATGCTTGAAAATTAATTAAATTAAACTTAAAACTATTTTTGAGGTACAATTTTGGCCAATCACAAAATGACACCCCCATGCACCATGATCACAAGAACTTTGGACTATGCGATCATTTAATAATGGTATAAGACATTTAATGAACGTTTTTTTTAAGAAAATATTGAATTTTGACACCAAATAATAGGTGCCACGTTGATGATGGACCACATATAATGAGCCACATGGCACTCTTACAGACCATTGACTGTAAGGATGTTTGGCCCATCCCTAGGGGACCTACATGTCAACATTGATGATGGCCGTCCATCATCAAAGTTATGATCTTTAATAATGGTGAAAGCATACAAAAAAAAAAAGAGTACGGTGGAGAGGGAACAAAATTCTTGACTTGGCGTCCATGCTGCACTTAAAAACGCCATGTGGCAAACCCTTAGAGATATGTTTGAAAGATCCCTAAGTGGCCTTCCAAACCCAAAATCAGTATGATTGGTGTTTTCTAGGCGTTGGATCTTAGTATCCTAAAATAACTTTCTAATCCCACAATTGAAAATCAATCCATAAAAAATATTCAAATCCAACGGTTAGAAACCACAAATCCCGCTGTTTTTTTGGGTTGTAGGGCCACCTAGTGATGTTTCAAACACCGATACGATCATGAATCTATAAAAGTATGCCATGGGGTGTTTATAGGTGCAGTCTAGACGCTTGGATAAAAAAATAGTTAGGATTATTTTTTTTTCTCGTGGAGGGGAGCAAACTTTTTCACGCACCACATGACGTTCATAGGTGAACGTCTTGTGAAGCCCGTGGTAAGCGTCATGCCCCAACCCAAGTTTTGGCTTTAAAGTAAAAACTAAGTGGCAGGATGTGAGTCCATTGTAAGGGTGTCTTTAGAAGAAGTGGCACACGTGCTATTAGAGACTATTGGCCGACTGGATGTTTAGCCCATCTCAAGGTGGACCTACATACAAAAAATCAGCATGATTAGTGATTTCTATGCATTGGATTGGAGTCGTTTTCATAGGTGATTTTTAACCGTGGAATTTGGGCATTATTTTGGGTACAAATATCCAAAGGTTTAAAATCACTAATCATGCAGTACACTGTAACTTAAAACTATTTGCACGTAACTTGATGTATAATTTTGGCCAATGATAAAACGATAGCACCATGCACAATGATAACATACATAGACCTTGGCCCATGTGATCATTACTCTTTAATAATGGTATGTATTGGAACATTTAATGAACTTTTTTTAGAAATCATTGAAGTTTGACACCAAACAATAGGTGTCGCATTGACGATGGACCACATTATGAGCCACGTGACACCCTCTTAGAGACCACTGATCGAAGTCAAAACGAGATTCGGAATAGGGGGTCGACCGCACATTTTGACCGGTCGATCGGTCAGTGTCAATAATCTGTCTGAGGTCCAATCGGTCGCACAAAATGACCGGTCGATCGCTTAGAGTCAGAATCGACTGCACTTTTTTGTCGGTCGGCCAGTCAGCTGATCACTCAACCAACTCGAACAATTTCGCAATAGCTTCCTACTTAGAGTAGCACAGTCTCCAAACAATAAGCATATGATCTAAGAGCCATGTAGGGTCAAGGAGATCCGCTGGCATCGCTCGGTGCACACTTAGATGTACGCGAGTAACATCAACATGAGATTCTGATAATTGAACGTTCGTTAAGTAAGAACGCATGTTGAATATGTGTTTCAAATCTTTATGTTTTAGCTTAACTTTGTCTCTAATTAAACTTTAACACTTGTATTGATTTTCTTCAGCATTTGTTCTTCTTCAATTTGTTGATGAAGTCCACTTGATCTTTAAAACACTTCCCTCTTCAGAGAACTTCTAACTAACGAGATAAATTACCAAAGAACCAAGAAACTTTTCAATAATCACCTTTCAAAAAACTAAGTTTGCCTTATTTTACTTTTAAGAACAAAATTTGAGAAAGTGGGGCAAGCAAAAATAGACTTTGTATAGTTACCAAACACAAAGTGAGAAAGACTAGATCTATATTGATCACAATTGGCACCATTTTTTGCGTTTCCAAACTAGCAATTATATCACCACCAACTTTATATCACGGGCCCATTTTCCTGGAAAATCCATGGTACCGTCTTCTGTATCAAAAATTTGATGCAGAAGTCCCTCAATTTGCCACGTAGTAGACTCATTTGGGCCCACTGCCCCCCTGATTGTTTGGCCCACATCTTGGTGGACCCACACACCAAAAATCATTGTGATTAATGATTCCTAGCCATTGGATTTGAGCACTTTTTCATCATGGGCTTGGAACCAACTCATAGCCCTATTCATAAAGCCCATGATGAAAACGTGCTCAAATCCTACATATAGAAATCACCAATCACACTGATTTTTGGCGTGGAGGTTTGTTATAGTGTGCATGGGCCAGACATTCAAAGGGAAAGTGGACCCTAACGAGTCTACTATGTTGCAATTTGAGGGACTTCTGCATCGAAATTTTTGATACAGAAGTCTGCATCAAAGAACAGCCCCATTTTCCTTGAGTAGCATTGATTAATGCCACTCTACTTGACAAATGCCCTTGACAAAATTGTTTTAAAAAAAATCAAATTTAAAAAATTAAAAAGCGTTTTTTTACTATGTAGTTTTGGATTAAAAATGGACTAAACCTGAACTCGTCCTTATTTGTTGTCGATCTTTTGAAATTCTCATTTTTTTTTTGGGAATTTTGGACATACCTACCCCCCCATCTTATGTTTAAAATTTGACATACCGCCCCCCCCCCCCTGAGAAAAAGCTGACATACCCCTGTATGACTCGGTCCACTGTCATTTTACCAGTGTTGACCGAGTTGACTGCCAAATTTTGTATTAATGGACAAAAGTGCCCTTGTCTTCAACCTTAGAACAAGGGTTTGGGTTTGGGCCAAAACCCAAACCCCAAATCAAACATGAAAAAAGGAGATTAAAAATAAAAACTACTGTTGGTAAACCTAAGATTTTTTTATTTTTATGAATTAAGCAAAGATTGAAAATAAAAAATCATAAAAATAGATAAAAGGGTAATTTTCCTAGAAATTAACGGTTGCAATGTTTCTGCCCGACAAGACAACGGATAGTCAAAAAAGCAATGATTACCGATTTTGCCTTTAACTTTTAGGTGTGACTTCAAAAAGGTGACTGAAACAAAGCTGACACGACCATATGCCTACAACTTTTTCTACTCATATTCCCAATGATGGCTCTAAAATACTTTTGGATCAACCGTCCGATTATGATCTAACAGTTGGGGATCACTCAAAAAAGCAATCAACCTTTTTTAACAATGACACTATTTTATGTTCACTTTTTATTTTTTCCTATTTTATCATCTATTTCCTCCTATTCTGTTGTCTGTTTCCTTTATTTTATAATATGTTTTCTCATTCTCTATCATTTGTTCACTCTGATACAAGATCTACAATGGCCATGAAAAAACTCACTATAATCACCTAAATGAGCAAATAGACATGAGGAGAAACCAATGATAGAACATTAGAAAACAAATGACCTAAAAATATAAAATATATGGTATGAAAAGAGAAAACAGATGATATCAAAGTAGAAAATAGACATGAGGAGAAAACATATGATAGAACATGCAAAAGAAATTACAGGAGAAAATGAAGACTGAAGAGGAGAGGAGGGTGGAGAAGGAAGAGAAAAGGAAGGCTGAATAGGAGAGGAAGGTAGAGAATGAAGAGGAAAGGAAGGCTGAAGAAGAGATGGGGGTGGAAGAGGAAGAGAAAATGAAGGCTGAAGAGGAGAGGAAGGTATGTCGTTTGTTTTCTCTATGTTTGTCGTCTATATATCTCATATGTCGTCTGTTTTGGTCTGTTGTATGTCGTCTGTTTTCTCTATGTCTATTTTCTGTTTTCTTCTTGTCTGTCGTTTGTCTTCTTGACTCTCTTCTATCGTCAATTTGCTCATATTCTATCATCTATTTCCTCTTGTCATCGATTTTGTCATTTAATTGATGTATTAGAACAGAATAAGTGAATAGATCGAGAGTTACTTATTACACTATTTGTTAAGTTTTGTAACTTGTGATTCTTAATAAGTTTAATAATTGTCTCGTATGATGTTAGCAAAGGAGAAAATGGATGATAGAAAATGAGAAAATAGATGTTAGCAAAGGAGAAAATGGATGATAGAAAATGAGAAAATAGATGTTAGCAAATGAGAAAATTGATGATAGAAAATGAGAAAAGAGAATATAGAAATGGAGAAAATAGATGTTAGAAAAGAAGAAAACGGATGATAAAAAGGGAGAAAATAGATGACAAAGTAGTAGAAAATAGATGACAGAGTATGAGAAAACAGATGACAGAAAAAGAAAAAACATATGACGGGCTAAGAGAAAACATATGACGGGGTAGGAGAAAACAGATGACGGAGTAAGAGAAAATAGATGATAGAAAATGTGAAAAGAGATGATGGAAAAGGAGAAAATAGATGTTAACAAATGAGAAAATAGATGATAGAAAAGGAGAAAAGAGAAGATAGAAATTGAGAAAATATATGTTAGAAAATGAGAAAACGGATGATAGAAAGGGAGAAAAGAGAGCAAATGAGAAAATAGACAACAGAGTAGGAGAAAACAGACGATAGAAAATATGAAAAGAGATGATGGAAAATGAGAAAATTGACGATAGAAAATGAGAAGATAGAAATGGAGAAAATAGATATTAAAAAAAGAGAAAACAGATGATAGAAATGGAGAAAAGATAGCAAAGGAGAAAATAGATGATAGAAAAAGAGAAAACAGAAGACAGAGTATGAGAAAACTAGACGATAGAAAGTGTGAAAAGAGATGATGGAAAATGAGAAAATGGACGATAGAAAATGAGAAAAGAGAAAATAGAAATAGAGAAAATAGATGTTAGAAAAGGAGAAAACGGATGATAGAAAAAGAGAAAATAGACGACGGAATAGGAGAAAACAGACGATAGAAAATGTGAAAAGAGATAATGGAAAATGAGAAAATAGATGATAGAAAATGAGAAAAGAGATGATAGAAATGGAGAAAATAGATGTTAAAAAATGAAAAAACGGATGATAAAATGGAGAAAAGATAGCAAAGGAGAAAACGGATGATAGAAAGATAAAACAGACGACGAAATAGGAGAAAACAGACGATAGAAAATGTGAAAAAAGATGACGAAAAATGAGAAAATGGATGATAGAAAAAGGAGAAAAGAGAAGATAGAAATGGAGAAAATAGATATTAGAAAAGGAGAAAATAGATGATAAAAAGGGAGAAAATAGAGCAAAAGAGAAAACGGATGAAAAAGAAATGAAAAAATGACGAAAGCTTACCGTATCATAATCTTTGATCTCTACGTATGAACAAATGAAGAAAGCTTATAAGAGAAAAATTGAATAAGAAAGCTTATCCAAGAAGCTTTAGAAAATGAGAAAACGGATGAAAAAAAAATGAGAAAATGAAGAAAGCTTACTGTATTACAATCTTTGATATTTGCTTATGAACAAATGAAAAAAGCTTACAGGAGAAAAAATGAAGAAAGTTCACTGGATAAGCTTTTTTTGGTAAGAGAAAAGTTATTTTGACAACAAATGTAGGTGTACTTTTTTTACTTTTTGCAATGAAAAAGTTATTTTGACAGTAAGGGTAATAATGTCTGAAAATGTGCCCAAATTAACAAACTAGGAAATGTTGAAAAGTCGTTGGCTGTTCGGTGATAAATGTTGAAAATGTTATTGTTTTTGGTAATTACTTTAGATAAAATTGATGAGGGAATGCGATTTCTTCTTAAAATTGAGAGAACCCATCTTTCCAAAATCCATGTATCAAAAACTTAAAATCTAAATATCTCTTATTCTTGTTTTTTATTTTTATTAATAAATTTTTTAGAAATATAATTGTAAGTTCTATTTTTTTTTCTTGAAAACTAAGTTTTAAATTATTGCCGGAGTAGTGGTCGTCCGGCCATGAGACTCCTGTGGGTTGGTCGCCAGTTATGGGCGGCCAACCCATTGGAGTCTCTTGGCTGGTTGTCATCCATAGCCGTTCGATTTGGAGTTTAGGTTTTAGCCCAAACCCTTGTCCCAAAGGTGAAGACAAGGGTGTTTTTGTCATTTAATACAAAATTTGGTAGTCAACTCGAGGCAACACTGGTCAAATGACAGTGGACCAAGTCATAGGGGGGTATGTTAGCTTTTTCAAATTGTGGGGGAGTATGTCAAATTTTCAAAATAACATGGGGGGGTATATAAAAAATTCCCTCCTTTTTTTTCTGAAAAAGTTGTTTTCTGAAAAAAGCTATTAAAAAAAGCCCGTTATTTCCGTTTTTGCCCCTGTGCGTTACGGAAAAAAGGGCAACACCCCCAGCCGTTACATCGTGTAACGGCACCTTTTAAACCTTAGTTTGGCCCTCCCTTTGGTGGACCTACAAATAAAAAACAAGCCCGAGTGATGATTTCTAGCTGTTGGATTTGAGTACCCCAAACGGTCAAATAAGCTAACAATCAACCCATGAAAAAGTCTCAAATCCAACGGTTAAAGATCAACAATCAAGAGCGACCCCACTTCAGTATTTTTAACTGGTCAGATGCCCAAGATGTGCCACGTGGCTCGTTTACAGCGCCCACAACGCTGTAACGAGAGAGAGAACTGTAGAATTCTTTTTATTTCTATTGCTAACCATGCTATCTATATCCAGTTTCCACTTCTTCGTGTTCTTTTCTTTAAAAAACCAAAACCCTAACCTCTCTCTCTCTCTCTCAATCCATATTGATCTCAGAACAGGTAAATCTTCATTGCTCTTAACGCTTCTTTATGGTAAGAATAGACATTTTCGACTTACATATCGATTGGTTTTGATTGGGGAAAGAAAGAAAGAAAAAAAAAAGAGAGAGTCGAGGTTTTTAATGTGGGATCGTTACTGTGAAAAATTCATACTTTTTCTGGGTTTTAATGCATATTTTTCCTGAAACTATTGTCTTTGAATTCAATGTGTAGAAAAGGAGAACCGAATCACTTGATCCTAAGAAGTTTCGTTTGATTACTTATAAAAAAAAGAAGAAGTTTGGTTTGATTAATCGATTCCCAGTTCACTTATTGTAGGAGTCACATTGAGGAAGGTACATAGTTGTTGAGTCCAAATAAAAACCATGAGTAGGATGGTTTTGATAATCGCTATATCTATTCGATGGTTCAGATTAATAGCTGTTTTCACCAATTTGCTTGTAAATTATAAATGTTAGGGATCTTCCTCATGCTAGAATGCTTCCGTTAAAAAAAGGTTTGTGACTTAGGGCATTGGGAAATGTACATTTACTGTTTATTGTTTAAAAATCCTGTAAAAGGAATTTTTTTCGATGTGTGTTTGGGTACGGGCTTAGAGTGTATATGAATATGTTCCACTCAAGAAATTCTTTATGTCAACATTTCACAATCACATGAGTTGCCGGGTAAAATTTTGCTCCTAAGTGCCACTTACACTTGACATGCACCCCTTTAAACCCTTTCTTTCAAATTTCAAAATTTGAATTCAAAGTTAATTTCAAATTTTTGGGGGTACATGTCAAGTGAGAGGTGCTTAGGAGCAAAGTTTTACTTAGAGTTGCCACATCCGAAAAAATTTCATTAAGCATCGGAATGATACATCATTAGAAGAAAAAAGAATATTCAAAACTGAGATATAAAACAACTTTTCGCCCCTTCTCCGACTTCTATAATTACTGATACTTTAAAGTTAGAACTGTTTCTCTGTGAGCTGTTTCTTTATTTTCTGTTTCCGAGCCATTGTCTGATGAAGGTCCTCTCAACCTTCTCAGCTTCTTTGTAATCTCTCTTTTCTTTTCAATAAAGACTTATTAAAAAAAAGTTAGAACTGTAGGTTTTAAGTCCATCCAATGATGTAAATATAGCATTTGGGCGTTTTGTTGTGTCTTTCTTAACTAACTGGACATCTTTTAGGGTTTACGCATAAACTTTAAAGTGAGGATACTTTGAGCCTTCATTGAGAATGTTCAATGGGGATTTTACAAAGAATTTGCTTTACCCGTAAGTTGCATGAAAAGTGAGGATACTTTGATGCTTTAAATGAGGGATATGGTCCCTCATTAGTAGGGAGTTGCTGAAAACTTTTCAATGTTGGTGAGCTTGTCTGCTACAAATTCTCCTTCTCTATGATTGTGCGAAACTTAACACACCACAAAGTTTGATAATAATTATTCAAGTTCTTTGGGAAGCGAAAGATATTTCCAAGTCCAAAATGGGACTATTTCTTTCTCATCCAATTAATTGCCGAGAGGGAGTCTCTTTTAATCAAATGGATTTAGGAGGAGCTTGGAAGGATACTGACTCCATTCCAAAGGGTTAGGACTACTTTTGTCTCCATCCTATGCCAAAATATTGGACCTTTTGCTTAGTGGAGCTAACTTCACTTGGTCTAGTGGTCAAGAGTTTCCATTATGAGTCATTTGGACAGATTTCGAATCTCGCCAGAGTGGGAAAACCACTTTTCTAGTGTAAGAATGGATGCTATTGCTCGCCCAACTTCTAATAATGTGCCAATTTTATTAGATTGTAAGGGTGCCTAGCATGGTCCATCTCTATTCAGATTTAAGAACATGTGGTTAGAAGAGCTAGTTGTTATAGATTTGGTCTCTGAATTGCGGGACAGTTTCAACTTTGTAGGTAAGGCTGGTCAAGTGTTTTGTATGAAGTTAAAGGCTTTCAAAGTTAAGCAAGGGTGGAGATGACGAAAGATCAGTTACTTGAAGAGATAGCGGACATCGATAGAAAAGAGCAGTTGGACTTGGTCACTATTGAGAAAAAAGAAAAGAAAGTCTTGGCAAAATCGGAGTATATACATTTGGTTAGGATGGATGAAATCAGTTGGTGGAAAAAAAATCTAGAGTGAGGTGGTTGAAGTAAGGGGACAAGAACAATTTTTTTCATAGAATAGCCAAATGTAGAAGAAGGCACTGATATTTCTTGCTTTAGAATTGATGGGGAGATGGTAGAGGAGGGGGAAAGAATCAAGGAGGGGAAAAAGAATCAAGGAGATAGCGGCTTGATTTTTATTCTAAGCCTTATAATGAGTCTAATGATTACAAACCTACATTAGATAACTTATATTTTGATAATATTTTTGCGTAAGTCCAATTTAGTTAGAAGGACCGATAGTGGATGAGGAAATAGTTAATACCAAGGAAATAAATTTCGATTTCGAAGTTTATTTCGATCGGCTCAGAATTGGAAATGTTTCGTGGAAATATTTCGACCAGTGTGGAAATAATACATTTTTCATGGAAATGATGGAAATAATGTGGAAATGATGGAAATATTGTGGAAAGTTTGGGAAATGATAAAACAAGCATAAAAATAAACTCATAAGCTATCAAACCAAGATATATAACCATATGTAGTGTGGAAATGAATGACCATAACGATTTTTAATATGTTGAAGCAGGCATCTGATAGTCAGTCAATGTATAATTTAATTAGATAACTATTATTCAATTATTTATTATAAAAAAGATATAAATCAAGGTATTAACGAATCTTTATTCACTTACATTAATGTTTTAATATTATGTATAATTTTAGAAAACCTATTTATTATTATCTTATTACATTTACTTAATTTTTTGAATGTTCAAATAATTTTTAGAAAAAACTTTAACCTGACCAACTTGTAGATGGGCTGAGTAATGCAACATATAATCAATTTATGCATAAGCATGGATGTTTAGGGTAAAAACCAATGAAATTGGGGTTTCCCCTAAATTTCAAATTTTCACCCTAAATGATCTACAATCTGTGGACAATCAAGTGTAAATGCATCATAGATTTGATGCATTTACACCTAAACTATCTATTTGTAGCAAGAAATGATAGCAGGAAATTGTATACTTAAGTACATTTCGAATTTAAAAAAAACTCCAAATGGGATTCGAATCATCCTCACGATCAATCAGTGAACTAAGAAATCTACAATGAATTGATCTTTTTAATAAAATAAATATATGGAAATGGGTTAAATGGATCAAATATGGGGATTTGTAGTGGTTTGGAGTTCAAATTAGATGTTTCCTACCTTCAATAGAAATATTTCCATAGATTTCGAAACATTTCGACTAAAATAATACCTATTTACATTGTCAATTGATCGAAATTTACTGTTTACGCAAAATATTTTGACTTGTATGGAAACATTTCGTGTATGTATTCTTTCGTTTCGGTAAACTAGAAATAGGAAATATTTCGCGAAATATTTTGATAATTTCCCGAAATTTATTTCCTTGGTTAATACTATTCGGAATGTTAGTGGGAGTAGAATGCCTAGTCTAGATGGGTTTTCTCTTGCGTTTTATAAAAGGTGTTGGCACATAATAAAAGATGACTTTATGGGAATGGTTAAGGAGTTTCAGGAGGAGGCTTATCTTGATAGGGGCTTGAATAGTACCTTCATTGTGTTGATTCCAAAAAAGAGAGGGGTTGAGGAGTTAAAAGGTTTTTGTCCTATAAGTCTCGTGGGAAGTGTATATAAGATTTTGGCATAGAGTTTGGCCTCCAAAATGAAAGAAGTATTGGGGTTGATCATTTTTCCGTATCATGGTGCATTTGTGAAAGGTCGTCAAACTAGATAAGGTTCTTTTTGCAAATGAATGTTTGGATTCGAGAATTCGGGAAGGGAAGACAGGTATCCTTTGCAAGATGGACATGGAAAAAGCGTATGACGACTTGGAGGGTACCTCTCTAAAGGGGGCAAGATGACTTTGATTAAGAGTGCTCTCTCAAGTATTCTTACATATTTCTTGTCCCTTTTCTATTTTCCTTGGTCGGTTACCAACCGTAGTGAAAAGATGGAGGGAGGCTTTGTATGAAATGGTATGAACGAGATGATAGCCATAAATATCATTTTGTTGAGTGGAAATCGTTGTGCAAACCTATGGATTGTGGTGGCTTGGGATTTAGACCCTTAAAAGTTAATAAAGTGCTTTTGGGAAAATGGCACTGGAGATTTGGAAAAGAACCCGATAGCTTGTGGAGGAAAGTCATATAAAACAAGTTTGGTTGCAGAAATTATGGGTGGGACATCAAAGAAGTTTCCCTATGTTATGGAGTTGGAAGGGCATCTCTAAAGTGTTCAAAGAATTCTCTAAAGGTATTCACTATGAGGTAGGGGTGGGAACGGGGTGCAGTTTTGGATGATGTGCTGTGTGTTGATTTGCTTCATTGTCAGGATTTCCTGAGCCTCTATATGGTGTCTTGCTTTAGAGGGGCTTGTGTAAAAGATTGTCGCCAGTAGTGTTGAAATTATGTGTGGTCATCTACCTTTAGAAGGAACCTAAACGATTGGGAAATCAACACACTTGGCAGTTTTTTGGGGGGCCTAAATGGAGTTGGGGTCCATTTTAACGTAGCCTATAAAAGAAGCCGATACGTGTGATAGTAGTCTATCTCCTCCTACATGCTCCGAAGCATTGCAAAATAGTCGGATAAACTCTTATCCCCTTGCTGGAGATGAGAGATACTCTGTCGAAGTTGGAAAGCCCGGGCTAAATTCTGCTGCTGGGAATAAGTCTGAGAAGCTATGTCTTATATTTCTTTCGCTTTGTTAAAAAATAAGAACCCGCGAGGAGCTGCCGACGATTATTCTCAATATTAAAGGGCTGGTCTTTCTGTGGTCTAAACTGTTCTCGGAATGTCGTGGTCTGTTCTTTAAAGACCTTGTATTTAGATGGGGTACTCTTGCACTAGGGATGACCTTTGTGCTTTGTTTGGCTTTGTGTTTGTTTTAGGGGCTTAGCTTTGTGAAGGTCACCTCGACCTCACTTTCTTTGTTGCTTTAGGCTCTGGCCTCGTTTTGAATAAAATATATACTTATAAAAAAAAAAAAGAACTCGCGAATGATGTGAGGCTCCATGGAATTGAGAAGCCATGACATGATGGTGAGATTCTGTCTCCTATTTCTCATACAATGGATCATGCACAGTCTGGGGCGCAACAACTCGTCTAGTAATGTATCCCAGTTTGCATCGGCCCCCGATATACATCCTAGTTGCTCAAGACCACTCCAAATAATTTTTTCCATTCAACTTAACATATATAATCTATAAGCCGGGATTCTCATAACTCACATGAGTCACCACTTGGCCCTCGGCACTGCTCTAGGTTGCCTCGGTGCTCACTGTGGACCCTGTTCGATAGACATAGCTACTCCCATAGACCTAAACAACACACAAGAGAAAGGTCGTGTATACACACGGACCTGAGAGTGATATTGGAACACACCTGAAGGGCTTAGAAGTTACATAGGAGCTCAAAGAAGGAAGAAATAGGGCCACGGACTTAGTCGAAGGGAGTTTCGTCTCCCCAACAGATTCACAACACTTCCACATAGCAGAGAAAGATCAACAACCACAAGGAAGGAGCATCTACATGTGGTAGAGCTCGAACCAAGACAAAAAAAATGCCCCAAAAGGGTTGGGTGATAATAACCAGGGGGAGTTTTGATCACTGGAACTTCAAAACTCCTCCGAATCGCAAGAGACTGCTTTCAAAAGCTCTGAAATTATGAAATGAATGGAAAATAAGTGACAAGTCCAACCAAGAAACGCCCAACATAGCCGAACAAATCAGAAAGGAGAAAACGAATGTCTCACCATTTCTGGGGAAGAACGCGCATAAGTACCTCAAGATCTCTCTGAAAAAAATTCCCAAAAATCACAAAAAAAACTAAAAAATCATTTTCCGGTGAGTAGTGATCTCCTCATCTGACCTCGGGATGCGTGTTCAGGTGGCTGCTGACATCAACCTGACGACGTGAAGTCGTCAGCACACCTATGCGTGTTCTCTGAAATCGTCTCCTTCGCCTGCAAGGCTTTGATACCAAGTTGTGATTGAGGAATTTTGGTTTGGTTTAGGGTTAGGGTTTGTGTGAAGAGAGGAGAAAAGAACAAGAGAGGAGAGAGAATAGAGAGATTAGAGAATTAGTGAGCATGTGTGTTCCACATGACTTCATACTCTTTATTATATAAGAGAAATATTTTGGACAATAATGCCTTTACAATATGTACAGGGTCCCATATCACATAAAGGGTACCCTGACAACATAGGCCTATACAGATGCTGATTGGGCATGATCAATTACAGACAAGAGGCCTACATTTAGGTATTGTACTTATGTTGGGGGTCATTTAGTTTCATGGCGTAGCAAGAAGCAACCAGTTGTCACCCATTCTAATGCTGAAGCGGAGTATCACTCTATAGCTCATGGTGTGTGTGAGTTGCTATGGCTGAAGACTATGCTAAGTGAGCTAGGCTACCCAGTACAAGAATCTATGAACCTGTATTGTGACAATAAGGTTGCCATCAACATTGCTCACAATCCAGTTCAACATGACAGGATGAAGCGCCTTGAAGTGGATTGACATTTTATCAAGGAGAAACTTCGTCTTGGTCTAATTTGTACACCTTATGTCAATATAGTTGATTATGTGGCTGGTGTGTTGACTAAATGTGTTAGAAAAGGTTGTCTACAAAGTATTATTCAAGCCGGGTATGCTCAATATTTGCACACCAACTTGAGGGGGAGTGTTGTCAGGGACTTATTTGTAATACTTTATTTTCTGTAGGGGCTCAATTATAATTATCACAAAAGCTAATGTTATAAAATACGGTGAAATCGATTAGAGACTTTACACACCAACGGTCACCCCTTCTCTCAACTTCGTCTCTTATTCTCTTCTCTCTTTCTGCATCTATTATTTGACCTTATTCTCTCTTTCACTTCTGGTTACAATCTAGTGTTACAACATAATATGGATCTCTTGAATCAGTTATTGAGAAGGTTAATATGACTTTGCTCCATTGGATTGCTATTCATAAAGATTTTCAAGGCACCTTGATTGTGGAGCTTTGGCAAAATTGGTAGGAAATTTGTTCAGGGAGAATGTAATTTTTTCCTTTATGGGGTTTACATCGTTACGCTGTTTGAGATAAGACCTCAACAACATATTATTATCCTTCGTGCTTTTGAGTCGTCTGCCTCATAGCTACTTCATCAAAGTCCATTGGGAAGAGTAACCCATGAATACAAAGATTTGGAAGTCTAGTTGAGGTTACTACTGAAATTAAGTCCTTATTGGACCCATAGAAAACTCTTGCATTACTTTCCTCATAACAAAAATGTATTTGAAGAAAAAAATCTGCATAAGCACTTCATTGTTGCGTTACTAATGGGCAATACTAACTTCACTGGAGGTTCAAAAGGGAAGAAATATTTAAGTTGAGTTATTATTTAGTCTAGAATTAACCAAACATTTAGATTCCAAGGGAACTTAACTAATTGAGTGATAGGGAGTTTCCATCGGTGTCCACAAAATGTGTAAGAGGTCATGAGTAATTTTCCTTTCCACTAATTGGTCCCCAATATTTTAACTGGCAATGGCAGCCATAAAAGTGATATAGCTCTAGGGCATTTCCCGGGGTATTAGATATTTGTAAAAGGAATTTGGAACTTCAATATTCATAGTCGTGCACTGAACTTCAAATCAATAATCAACGACTATACAGATAATTTGGAATTCACACCACGCATAATGCGTAGCTCAAGTCCGGATTCTATGGATCCAAGTCTTAGTCTCATGTACGAACTCTAGAGTGCACCGCATCACTAAATGTCTCAGCAACCCAATTTTAAAACTAACCTTAGTTATTTTTACTTTAGCCTATTTTTCTTTTAATTGTTTATTCATTTAAAACTTCACTTTTTGAAACTCAAAAATGGGGAGAAGGAAACCTAAGAAAAAAACTCTTTGTTCTTCATCTTCTTTTTCAGCTAACAAATCCTAAAAAAATACTCTTCTTGCTCTTTCCTTTTCTTCCCCAGCCACCTTGCTAGAACGAAGCCAATAAAACTCATCGTCTTTGAGGCGTGTTGGGACTGTTGTGCTTGATATTCCCAAGGCTGCTCCAGGTATTTTTGGGTTCAGGATTTGTAGGGTTTTAGGGTTTGTGTTTCTTTATCTGATGTATGGACTCTGATAAAGAAACACAAACCCTAGGGATAAGTAATTGTCTATACCTATTTGCTTCAGTTATAGATAAAGTAACTGCTCATATCCAGGATGAGGGCCACTGGTGTATGTTATTTGCAGATGACATAGTATTAGTTGACGAGACTAAGGATAGGGTATTAAATGTAAAACTTGAACTCTAGAGGAATGCTTTGGAATTTAAAGATTATAAAATAAGTTGAACCAAGACAGAGTATATGAAATGCTATTAAGGACGCACATAGAGATGATCAACCAATTAAAATTGACAACCAGGAGATACCTTGATGTGACCAATTTCATTATCTTGGTTTTATTATTTACAAGGAATGAGAGATTGACGAAGATGTTGCCCATAGAATTAGAGTGAGGTGGCTAAAGTGGAGATGTCCTTCTGGAGTGCTATGTGATCGACGTGTGCCAATCAGACTAAAAGGAAAATTTTATACAACGGCAATAAGACCAACGAAGCTTTATGGAGCAGAATGTTGGGCAATGAAGAAACAACATATTCATAAAATGAGTATAGCTGAGAAAAGGATTTTGAGATGGACGTGCGGTAAGACAAGAAAAGACAAAATTAGAAATGAACGCATTCGTGAAAATATAGGAGTAGTCCCAATAAGTGACAAAATGAAGGAAAGTAGATTGAGATGGTTTGTTGCACCTATTCTGCAAGAAATTCTTAGAGAATATTGCTGTTCTTTATATAGTTTGGTGCAAAGAAATTTGTCTAAGTTGGGTACATGGGATACATTTGAGTAATGCTTCACATTCATCACCTGATGGATTTTCAGTCGTAAGATTATTGGACTATAGGATTTCATGGTTCTTTAAGAATGTATGTTGGGTACCCTTGGATTAAACTTAGTCCCATCTGAGTTTGTTTTATTGTCAAGTGTACACTTTTTTCTCTATTTATAGCTTTATTCTTGAGAATGTATGTTGGATTGTGTCTGTTTAACTTAGTTGCATATGGGTGTTCTGCTTTACAGTCAATGTTACTACATTGTTTCCAATATTTTATTGTTTTTTAGCTTTATTTGGTATCTGAGTGACTGATTTTGTGCCTCTTTTCTATTTTTTCGCTTTCAGCTAGCTATAATATTGAGAATGTATGTGGGGGTGGTAAAGTGAATAGTTATAGAGATAATGAACAATGCAAATCTTGGTCTACTCGTTAGAAGTTAAATGCATTTTGAAGTTTAGTTGGGTTTTCTACAGTTTAATTTAGTAGGGAAACTGATAGCACATAGTAGTCCTCATTGTAATGGTTTAGAAAGGTGTGTTGGGTCTCCAACAATCAGGTCGAATGATGGTTCTCTCCATGTAAAGATTAGATGCATAGATAGTAGGAAAGCATTCAATGCCATGATTTAGACAGAATAATATGCTAGGGATGAAAAGACAGGGTTCTCATCATGCATTAAAGCTCCCAAATCTCAATTATCCAAATTCTATTCTTTATATGCCACCATATTAGCTTTCCAAGAAATGAAATATCCCATTTAAATATTAAGAATGAGATAAGTCCAGGTGATCTTATAACATAAGCAAATGGTCAAACAAAAGAACATGCACAATCCTACCTCCACTTCATTCCGTCCAAAGAAGTTAAAGCAACTAAGGGCTAAAGCACAAAATTTTACTTTCTTTTTGACTGATGAAAAATGTATTCTGAGTGTTTAAGATTGCACATGGATTGGAAAAAAAAATAACGAGGAGCAATCTTAAGGCATTAGCTCTCTTGATCAATGGAAGCAAAACCATTTAAGAGGGCAACATTAAAGCAACTTATTTTCCTTTTTTTTGGCGTGGTTAAAATTTTACTTCACTTGCACGGAGAACTAATTTACAAAGATAGCATCCCTGCTAAATCTGCAATAAAATTGCTGCAGATTTTTCATGTTAGTATATATAACCCTTTTATATCAGTTAACTCTCATTTGTTTGTGCTTTGGTCGATTAAATTCTAAGATGCCCAGATATGGATATGGACACAAAAACTGGTACGGGAAACAGGGATACAACTCTTCATTTCCCAGAACCCAGGACACGGATACAGATACGAGTATCCCATCCTATACTTTGATACCGTGCATTGATGTTTAGTTTTTATTAAGCTAAGTATTGTTTTTCATATAAATGTCATGCTCCACCTGGTGAAACTTTTAATATTATAAAGTTTTTTGCAGTAAGATTTGTTACTATATATTATTCATGAACATTTGTTGATTAAATAGATAATGAAGTTGTTAGAAGTTAACCAATAAGAAATGAGAAAACTGTAGCATAGAAGTATCCATGTAGTATTCGGTATCAGTATTGTATCGTATTATATATCATATAGATATGTGCAGTGTTGAAGTATCGGGTTATCATAGATTCAATTCGTGCTTCTGTAATCAGTATCTTGTAGTAATTTCTAGTTACATCCTTGCAGGGAATATCTGCCTCTATTCTTAGTTGCAATTTCTGTTGTTGTGGCTTATTATACCTGTGCCAGATTTGGAGCTATAAGTTTCACTTTGTGCTTCTAAATGTTCTGATTTTCCTGATGCTCTTTCTCTTTTGATTGGTTTCGTTTTTCTTGTTGTTTGTGATATTTTTTTTTCTTGTTATTGTGGTTTATATTGTTTTGCTTTTTGAGAGCAAAACTATTTTTTTCCAATCTCTAGACGATTTAGAGTTACTTTACTGACCTTTATACTAATTCTGTAGGACATTTACTTGTCTTCATGGAGGGAAGCTCTAGCGATACACATTCAAGTCATAATGATTCAACGGATCTAAACTTGATAATGACTGAGGATAAGGAAGTTGCCCAACATAGCATGGTTGAGGATGAAGAGTCTGCCAAAAATTCGGTCGATGATCATAATCTTGTGCCAAAAGTGGGGATGATGTTTCATTCGCATGAGCAGGCGTACGATTTTTACAACCGATATGCTAGGAGAGTGGGATTTAGTATTAGAAAGGGCCATACGAAACGATTTAAAAATGGGCTAATTCGAAAACGAGTACTTTGTTGTTCTAGGGAAGGCTTTCGGAACACGCGCCCTAAAAGAACTCCAAAGAAAGTAAGGCCTATGACACGTACGGGTTGTGAGGCCCGTATCCAATTCATAGTACAAAATGGGATGTTTGTTGTGACAAAGTTTGTAGAAGAGCACAATCATAGTCTTGCAAATGAATCGGAAGCACATTTTTTGAGATCACAACGGAATATACTACCTCAACAAGCTGGATTTATGGATATAATGCATGCTGGAGGGTGTGTCCCTACTCAAGCTTTTACAATTTTGAGTGCGGACCATGGAGGTTCGCCACACTTAAATGTTACGGAAACGGATTGCAAAAATTACCATGAGAAAATTCCGAGAGAGATATATAAAGATGGGGGTGCTCAGGTTGCTTTGAATTACTTTAGATATATGCAGAGAGAGAATCCAACATTTTCTTATGCAATACAAGTAGATCAAAACAACCAAGTGTGCAACTTGTTTTGGGCTGATGCTAATTCAAAAATAGACTATGGGTTTTTTGGCGATGTTGTTTGTTTTGACACAACTTTTCGAACTGATAAGTATGGTTTGCCATGTGTGCCGATCGTTGGAGTCAATCATCATGGAATGCCTGTTCTCTTTGGATGTGCTTTGCTTGTGGATGAGTCAACTGAATCCTTTGTTTGGGTGTTTGAGTCATTTTTGAATGCAATGTCAAGAAGATGTCCTAAGACAATTCTTACCGACCAAGCCCAAGCGATTGCTAATGCTGTAGAACAAGTTATGCCAAATACACATCATCGTTTATGCTTATGGCACATATTTCAAAATGCTGCCAAACATCTTTCTCATGTCTATGCAAGTAATAGACAATTTAAGAAGGACTTTCAAAATTGCATTTATGATGCCGAGACAGAAGATGGATTTCAATCAGATTGGGATTGTATGCTTGAGAAATATGGTTTGTCTAATAATGAGTGGTTGAGAGGCTTGTATGAGTTACGACAGAAGTGGGTTCCAGTGTATGGACGAGAGCACTTTTGTGCGGGAATGACAACAGTTCAAACAAGTGAAAGTGTGAATAGTTTTGTTAAGGGTTATATAAACAACACCTTGTCTATCAATGATTTTATCACACAATATGAGAAAGCGGTGTTGAATTGGCGTGAAAAAGAGCACCAAGAAAATTTTTACTCCAGACAGACTGAACCTATCTTGACATCACCATTACCTTTTGAAAAGCAAGCAGCTCAGGTATATACCAAGAATGTGTTCAAAACATTCCAAAATAGGTTAAGAAATTTTTCATGTTATCTTGATCAAATCGAAGATGAAAGGGATGCAATTTACATTCATAAGGTAGAGATGGTGGTCGAGGTTTTTCATGATAAAGATCGGCATGTGAGTTTTAATTCTAATGAAAACACAGTTGAGTGTAGTTGCAAGTCTTTTGAGTTTACAGGCATTTTGTGTGTGCATGCATTGAGAGTATTACTTTCAAGGCGAATTTTCGAAGTTCCACAACAATACATTTTGAAGAGGTGGACGAAGGAAGCTAAGGCTGGTCTTGTAATCAATGATAATGGGATCACCATACAAGCTGACTTTCATAAGTCTTCAAGCTTGCGGTATAGTGACCTGGCCCATAGGGCCCTTGCCATTGCAGTGAAGGGAGCTGCTGATGAAGGATCCAGCCTTGTGGTTAAACGCCATATAAATGCTTGCTTAGAAGAATTGGATGCATACCAAAGGAAAGCAATGCTTGAGGTTACAAAAGCTGAAGGCATTGGATGTCGGCCACAGGAAATTACCGAGGAAGAGAGTGAACTGCACCACATAGATGACCATTTAACCTTACCAGATCCACTAACGAAGAAGAAAAAAAGGTGAACAAAACAGAAGGTAGAAGAATGCACTGGAGAGATGTTCGACTAAGAAGAAAGCCCAAAAAGGATGGACAAAATGAACTGCCTTTTGCATCATCCAGCCATGGAGGCTTTGCCCCACCAAACATGTTGCTTATGGCTAGCCAGGTGAACCTTCAAATACATGCACCTTACATATTTAGATTGTGTTGTAAATCTATGCTTCAATCACCATAGATATTTAAAGATGTTATGTATATGTTATTTTAGCAGGGATCGTCTGGTCCCCATGATCAAACAACCTTGATGCATTATGACGGAGCTGTTCTGCATTGCAATCAGGTAAGAGTCTTGTGATCACCTACATGCTTTATATGTTTAAAGTTAACCCACTAGTACTGTTTGGTATGAGATTAACCCCTTTTATGATGGATAACTTAGGGTTTAAATTACTTATCAAAATAAAAATAAAAATTAGGGTTTAAATTAATGTAGGCACTCTTTGGGTGTCAATACCAATTGACCCAAGTACATGACAGTGGGTTATTCTGCATGTCAATCAGGTGGGCTTCTTGGTTAACAAATTTCACTTGTTTAAATAACGTTTTATTATTTGATGGTAGTTATGATATTTGTATTATTGTACAAGGATTGTATGGATATCATGGCCAATCAATCGCGACACACTCTAGTGGAGCTGTTTCGTATCCGTAGTCAGGTGGGAGTTTGTTGATGATCAAATTTTAGAAGGCATCTTTGCTCTATATATACTGAGATTTAAACGATGTTGATTTTTTGGAAAATTATGTAGGCATTAGATGGGCATCAAGGACAAGCGATTTTGATGCACGCTAGCAGAGATGTACCTCATCTAAGGCAGGTAAGAACTTGTTGATGTCCCAATTCTTTTGAATCAATTTTAGTTCCCTACATACTTTGCATTCAATATATTGTTTGTTATATGAATTAAGATTATCTCTTAATTGATTCTTAAGTTACATAGGAAAGTTGTGACTCCACGACTCAAATTTTAGATAATGGTACATGGACAAAGGCTATCAATGGATAATGGTAAATTTTGATAACGGTTCAGCAGCCATCGGAAGTCAACACTGAAGTTTAATTCAAGGACCTTGCCTATACACATAATATCAATGGATGTAAATAGGCTATGTCCTCTTCTAGCTGGCCTTAGAAGGTGAAAATAGCCATCTAATATACTGTAAATCACAACAAAGAAGATCATCATAAAACTTAAAAGAGTTCTACAAGGCAACAAACAGCCTCTTCATCTTCTTAAGACAGGATTCATCTTCAACTTTGAATAAGTAGGAACAACCAAGTGAAGAGCAGACAAGCTGTATGAGGGCCTCTACCTCAACAACAACGGCATCTATCTCTTCCATCCGACTTCAAAGATAGAACCACAGTCATCTTCTCTTTCTTACCAGGCTGCAAAAAAGATGACTTTGAGAAAAGGAAGATCAAAAGGTTCAGCTACTGATTGGTTTGGAGCAATAAATATGCTAAATCTGTCTATAAGAAAGGGGAGAAAGAATTGGAAAAAGTTAAAAAAACAGCAAAATTGCTTGCAAAACCAGAAACCCAGATGGAAATTGACCCGAGAATATTGAATCTATTTCTGAAAATCTTTCCCTTGGTTTCCTCATTATATCTAGTATAGAAATCCCCCTCCCCTCGACAAAAAAACTCTCTTTTTTAACTTGAAGCTCAAGAAGAAAGAGAGGAGAATAACTCCTGAAGAAAGGAGTCACAAATAAAAAAAGAAAAAGAAGAAAAGTAGAAAAAGGATAGGGGACAAAGTTGAAATATTCTAGGATTAATGGAGAAAACCCTAGAATCGAAGAGAAGAGAAGAATTGCTAGAGTGTTAACCGTACACACTCCAAAGAAAGACTTCTATATTAGTTATTGTGGGCCCTTACATAAAATAAAAAAATAAGAAATAAAGACATAACACATAAAGAAATAACAAGCACATCCTTCAATACTCCCCCTCAAGTTGGCGCATAAATGTCAATTATGCCCAACTTGCTCAAGTACTCATGAAAGGAGGCTGATGCAACACCCTTCATAAGAATATCTGCTACCTGATCAGTTGAAGAGACAAAGGGTGTGCAAATTACTTCAGAGGTGACCTTCTTACGAATAAAATGACGATCCACTTCAATATGTTTGGTTATGTCGTGCTGGATTGGATTGTGAGCAATACTTATCGCAGCCTTTGTCATAATACGACATGGATCCGTCTACTGGAAAACCAAGTTCTCCAAGTAACACTCTGAGCCATAGTAACTCACATACTCCATGAGCCATAGATCTGAACTTTGCTTCAGCACTTGAACGAGCTACAACCTATTGTTTTTTTGCTTCACCAAGTAACCAGATTATCTCCCACAAAGGTACAATATCCCGACATACGTCTATCATCTTGGGCTCCCGCCCAGTCAACATCTGTAAAGCCCTCAACACACATATGGCCATAAGACGCGAATAACAAACCACGACCGGGTGATGACTTCAAGTATCTCAATATTCTGTGAGCAGCTTCTAGATGGTTGCACGAGGATCATGCATGTACCGACTCACTACACTCATTGCAAATCTCAGGTCGTGTATGAACTAAATAAAATAAATCCCCTCCAATCGTTGAAAACTGCCCACGTCCTCTAAAGGCTCCCTTGACTAACCATCAAGTTTGTGGTTTGCTTCAATAGGAGTATCAATTGGTCGCGCCCTAACACACCAATTTCCTGTAACAGATCTAACACGTATTTCCTTTGAGAGATGAAGATTCCTTTAACAGATCTTGCAACCTCAATCCCCAGAAAGTACTTAAAAGTACCAAGATCTTTGATTTCAAATTCCGATGCCAAAAACTACTTCAACCGGATAATCTCTTCAGCGCAGTTACCTGTAGGCCGTAGCTATGATATCGTCTACTGATATTCGTTTAAAAGTGATTATTTTAAGCTATTATTCTATAGCATTATCGCACTCTCCTACGTAAAATTTTCATTTTTATCAACTTTTTTACGTAAGAGTTTCTTCAATTGCGTAGAGCATACTTTTCTGGTCAAAATGGTATATTCACACGCTTTTTACGCATTTATTTGACCTACATGCGAAGCCGTTTTGTAGAAATCTCATTACGTATTTTTTCTATTACAGGAAACCTAACCGGATGATTCTCGAGACTTGCGGGCCTACGATCGACCACAGAAGCTCAATATCAAAACTTAGAGAGCTAGCAGGCTAGGACAAGAAGATATGGGCAAAATATGGGTTGAGCTAGAGGATCATAGAACCGAACTAGTGAACCAACAAGGCAAGATTAATTGATCAACCGATAAAGAATGAAAGGCAGGGCCCAGGGTTCTAAAAGCCATACTCGATCAAGACTGTGGGATCAAGCAACAAAGGTGGTGCTACAGGGTTTCTGGCTGCTAAAGGGTTACTAAATCATTGAAGTTATGGGGCCCGTTGGATGTTAAGATGTTACAATGGTGGAACAAAAGGAAGTAACGAAACAATGCCTGTAATTGGGAGTTGCTACAAACGTGTGGAGCATCAAAGGATTGAACGGATGATCGTTGCATCAAGGACAATGTGACCTGAACAAAGATTGAAGGAGGGATTATCACTTAATGTGACATGGTTTGACTGAGCTACTTGGTTACTGAAAGGTGAAATATAAGGAGAGCCACATGATACATGCAAAGATAGACATGGGGCCAACTTGGACAAATGCACGGGTGGATCATCACGTGCAGGTATGCAGTGGAGCATCAGTCAATCATCAAACATCGATCACAAGCATATGAGTCTTATTACTATACATGATGGACCGATAGGCCATAGTAGTGGGCACCATGGTGGACTAAATAATGTTCAGCCAAAATGCGGACCATACGAGCTTTTATTACCACGCGAGGGAAAAACTGTTTGACAATGTTTCGACACTGCGTACTTTACAATGAAGATCCGAAGTGGTCCCCGACATAAACTACTTAGGAAATAACAAACGCAAATATGGAAAAGAAACATGACCTAAACATGCATGCCAAGACATAATATGTTCTTTATTGACCCTATTGCTATGACTACTAGACTGAAAAGCTGCAGAGAGTGTAGGAGCCGCATTCAAGAGATAGAGACCACCCCCTTCATGTCCAGTGCCAATCGTCTTCTTCATGGCCAAGTCCTGAAACACATAATGAGAAGGAAAAAAGATAGCACAACAGTTAAGGTTCCTGGTAAGAGAACTAACTAACAACAACTTAGTAGAAAATTGAGGAACATGAAGAACAAAAGATAAAAAGAGGTCAAAAGAGACAGTGACGCGGCCTTTCCCCGAAACAGAGGAAAGAGTGCCATTAGCAATGTGGACTTTATCCGCCCCTGAACACACGTAATATGAAGAAAAAGATGACATACCGGTCATATGCTCTGAAGCACCTGAATCAATGATCCAAAGTGTGTTAGAAGTGGAAGTGGAGGCAGAGACATGGTGGGCATAGTTGATGATACCTGACTGAGCAAATGCAGAAGTAGCAGAAGGACCACCAAGTTGAGCCATAAATCGCCGCAAGTTCTTGATCTGATCTCTGGAGAAAGGACTGAAGAAGAAGACGTGGTAGGAGGCTATGATGTTGCAGCAGACCCCCTTTGCCACTACTGGAAGAGGTTTGGAATTTGTTTTTTGGTGGGAAAGATGCCAAGGTTGACTTCTTATGGCCAATAGAGGGAAATATAACATCACGACGGCTGTCCTCACTTTGAACATACGCATAAACCTAGTTGAGCGAGAGCAAAGTATCACGACTAAGTAACTGCACTCGGGCTAACTCAAAATCTGCATTCAACCCCGCTAGAACCTCGTAGATACGATTTTGCTCAAGTAATGCACGGTACTGCAGACCATCCGCAGAACAGTCAGGCGTAAATACCTGATAGGTATCTAGTTCTTCCCACATACTACGAAGCTTAACAAAATAATCTACCAAAGAAGAGTCTCCCTGATGGAGAGTGGCAATGCTCTAGCGTAACCGATAAACCTGGGCGACATTTTTTCTGCTGAGAGTAAGTCTGGGCTGCTGCATCCCAGATTTCCTTAGCCGTAGAAAGAAACACGAACCATCGACTGATGTGAGACTCCATAGAGTTGAGGTGCCAAGACATGACTATCAGATTGCCCGCTCCCATTTTTCAAAGGATGGTTCTATCTCTGCAGGTGCTTGTAATCAGCCAGTAATATACCGTTGTTTCCCGCGACCTCCAATGAGCGACTTTAGACCATTCCAGGTAGTTCTTACCTGTCAACTTTATAGTAGTAATCTGCAGTTTGGGATTACCAAAGGGTGTAGTTGCTGAAATATGAGAACTAGGTGTTGAAGCATGAGGACCAGTAGGCCCCGATGACACATCGGAGTCGTTCGATGTCGACATAGGCACGTCAAACCACCAAATCACCACAAATAACAAGCAAAAAACACAATCAACTATCCGAACAAGACCCCGAAGGTCAAAAACAACATAACAATAGCACAAAAGTGCATCACAAACATCAAAAACACGTGGGAGGATTACCCACAAAAAACGCAGTTCAAAAGACCCAAAAAAAGCTGCCGGCGATAATTTTTTGGTGGAGAAGACAAGCCACAACGCTCAAAACATCATGGAATCGCACAACGAGGATGTGAATCAATAGATATCCTTGCGGTGGACCAAAATGAAGCAAAAAACACAAGAAACAAACCTCAGAAGGTTGCACAAATCGCGCCGAATTAGGTTGTGATTTTTTTGAATTTCTCAGAAGAACAACTATAAAACGATCAAGGAATGCTCAAAACATTCCCCAAAAATCACAAAAATAGAGCTTCACTGGATATGGAAGAGTTTGGACATCATCCTCACCTTGTTCGTATGGCTGATGATGTCGGCGATGGTGTCAACACCCAAGGTTCAGTGCAGTGTGCCCAATGGCCTGGTTATTGTTGGTGAAGCTCCAAACCCTTTATACTCTGATACTAAGTTGAAATATTCTAGGGTTAATGGAGAAAACCCTAGAAGGGAAGAGGAGAGAAGAGAGAGAGAGAGAAGAGAAGAATTGCTGGAGAGTGTTAACCGTACACACTCCAAAGAAAGACTTATATTAGTTATTGTGGCCTTTTCTTAAAATAAGAAAATAAGAAATATAGACAGAACACAAAGAAATAACAAGCAGATCCTTCAACGACAAATGATAACAAACCTGATGCAGGACAAGGGGAACCTCGTTCTGTGATCGGAAGACTCGAGGGAATCACTCCATCGAGTTTTGAAGGAATTGCTCATTCGGGTAGAATCGCTCTTCCCTCCCAGGCATCTCACCCAGGAAATTTGGAATTACTCCCAAATCAAAAAACTATCTCCATTCATTATGCCAATATAAAAGATTACATCCCTATTTATAAAACTCTTACTTTCCTAATCCTGGTCAAACTAAAATACTTTTAAAAGTGCTTGAAACTGATTACAACTCAAATAAAAAAAATAATCCTAATTAAAATAAAATTAATTACACCATGCTCTGGCTTTCTTCACTGATCGGTGTAGCTGCAGAGTATGCTCCCGCATCAAACTCTCTTGGTTGAAAAGAATTCGACCTTGAATTCGGATGCAGATAGCAAGAAGGAAAACTGATCTAGACCTTTAGATAGATGAGAATCATTCCCTTGGCTTCGTACTAAACCCTTTTCACAGGAGCAATATCACTGGGTCTTCTATCAATCATCATCCTTGAAATACTTGGAGTAGTTGTTGATCTTCAATGGAAGATTCACTTTTCCTTGCAAGGTATCTCACCATGCCATTTCTTTGGAAATCACTAAAAAAAGCTAATTTTTTTCACACTCTTCGAAATATATTTGGACGTATACCTCTTTTTAGACTAGATCATACTGTGGAAGCATTCTTTTGGGAACTTTTTTTTTGTCGGGGCAACCTGGTTGGGTCATGGGGATAAATGGGTCGGGTCATCAATTAGGTTATGGTTGACTGGGTTCGGACCTAGGTTGTGAGCTTATGACCTATGGGCAAACACTAAGGGTTTAGAGGTTGTTGGACTCATATATGGGACTGGATTTTGTGGTGGGCTTTCGGTTGGGTTGAAATTGGGTTAATGGTGTCTAAAGGATATGGGCTCAAACCTATAGGTTAGAAGCCTTTTTGGGTTAGAAGCCTTTTGGGTTATGGGCTTAACAACTAAAGCCCACAAGTCTTTATTTTACTTGGGCTCGATACTTAAGTCTTAAGAACCCAAATAACACAAAGGTTGTCTTCTGCCTTTAGACAAGAAGCAGGGTTAGAGAAAAAAAAGGAAAAACCCAAGCTAGCATGTGCTTGATTGATCGCGTGGCAAGCCACAAAAGACAATCGGTCAGTATTAGATGAGCAACAAGTCCAATGCCGATGCCGATGCCAATGTCGATGACGATGACGATGACGATGACAACGCTGTCAAACTACCTTTATTTTTTTCTTTTAGCTTCTTCTTTTGCATCTTCGTCTTCTTCTTACTCCCTTTCTCATCCACTCTCGAGGAACTAAAAAGTTTCACAACCGAAGACGCTAAAGGACCATTTGCCAACGCCTGCAAAGTTTTTGCCTTTTGCTTCGTTGACTGCTTTGAAACTAAACCCATTTCCATCACTTCGCTGCTCATGTCAATCGAGACCCTTGCGTAGGGTTTCGTTTTTTCCCTTATAGATACCTCGTGGTCGTTAATAAGGATCGTCTCGAATGGAACATAAAAAGGTGGAGATTAAGGCTTTCACTTTCTTATTTGTCTCGGTGGTTGCAGCTACAGTGAGGGATGGGAAATCTGAGAGGGTTTGCTGTTGCTGGTCTTGATTGGTGACGTAGTCGAAGTGACCGTCTCCTCTCTCTTTCTTTCTCTTGTTGAAGGAGGCCTGCTTCATGTTCTTCTGAATCAAGGGCCCATGCCTTTGGTTTCGCCCAAGCAGATACAATCGTTGCATTTTTTTGTTCCCTCGCTTGCTCTATGATGTTTGTGTGTTCTTCCCCATCACATGATTGAATCTCCACGCAAACCCAAAAGCCCCCAAAAGATAGGATTTAGGTTATGTCTACATATAACCCTAAAAGCCAAAAATAAAATGTGATGAAAACCCTGAAAACATGTTGATTGAATCGTGCACAACAGCTCCCAATAAATCAGGTCGCCTACAAACAAACATATCCGTTGGTGATTTGAACTAGGATGATAGGAAATTCGGTTTTGATACCAAATTTGTAGGACAAAGGAAACCCCGTTCTGTGATTGAAAGACTTGATGTAATCACTTCATCGAGTTTTGAAGGAATCGCTCCTTCGGGAAGAATCGCTTTTCTTTCCCAAGCATCGCATCCAGAAAATTTGGAGTCACTCCAAAATAAAAAAAATATATCTTCATTACTTATTCCAAAATCAAGGATTACAACCCTATTTATTTAACTACTTTTCTAATCCTAATCAAACTAAAACACTTTCTAAAAGTGTTGAAACTGATTAGAACTCAAATAAAAAAATCCTTATTAAAATAAAATTAATACGCCTAATCTTGTAGGGTCCGCATGCTCTGGCTCTCTTCACTGATCCGGTGTAGCTGCGGACTATCAAGTAGAATGCTCCCACACAAGGAAACAAATTTCGCGAAATTATCGAAATATTTCGCGAAATATTTCCTATTTCTAGTTTACCGACGGGAAAGAATACATACACGAAATATTTCCATACAAGTACCAATATTTTGAGTAAATAGTAAATTTCGATCAATCGACAGTGTAACTGTATTATTTCAGTCGAAATGTTTCGAAATCTATGGAAACATTTCTATTGAAAGTAGGAAATATCTCGTTTGAGCTCAAAACCACCACAAATCCACATATTTGATCAATTTAACCTATTTCCATATATTTATTTTATAAAAAAGATCAATCCATTGTAGATTTCTTGGTTCATGGATTGATCGTGAGGATGATTCGAATCCCATTTGGAGTTTTTTTTAAATTCGAAATGTACTCGGTATAAAAAAAATTCTATCATTTCTTGCTACAAATAGATAGTTTAGGTGTAAATGCGTCAAATCTATGATGCATTTACACTTGATTGGGGTGAAAATTTGAAATTTAAGGAAACCCCAATTTCATTGGTTTTTACCCTAAACATCCATGCTTGTGCATAAATTGATTATATGTTGCATTACTCAGCCCATCTACAAGGTTGGTTAGGTTAAAGTTTTTTCCTAAAATTATTCAAACATTCAAAAAATTAAGTAAATGTAATAAGATAATAGTAAATAGGTTTTCTAAAATTATACATAATATTAAGACATTTATGTAAGTGAATAAAGATTCGTTAATACCTTGATTTATGACTTTTTTATAATAAATAATCGAATAATAGTTATCTAATTACATTATACCTTGACTGACTATCAGATACCTGCCTCAACATATTAAAGATCATTCATTTCCACACTACATATGATTGTATATCTTTGTTTGATAGCTTATGGGTTTGTTTTTATGCTTGATTTATTATTTCCCAAACTTTCCACGAACATTTCCACAATATTTCCATCATTTCCATGAAAAATGTATTATTTCCACACTGGTCGAAATATTTCGTGGAAATATTTCCATTTCCGGGCTGGTCGAAATAAACCTCGAAATCGAAATTTATTTCCTTGCTCCCACATCAAATCCAGAAATAAGAAATCAACCAACCGGAGTATTTCAATAGTTTTATCGAAGCTAAGAAAAAACTATAACAAAATTAATAGCTTTGAACATGATATAAAGAAACACAAAACTTTAAAACCTTACAAACTAAAAACTCTGAAATATTTGGGGCACAGCCTTGGGATTTTTGAGCACGAGCTCAAAGACGAAGAGTTTTCTTGGCTTTGTTCCGACAAGGTGGCTGGAGAAGAAGATTTTTTAATGGTTTGTTGGCTGGAGAAGACCAAGAGCTGTGGATTAGTTTAAAGGTTTGTTCTCCCTTTTTTGAGTTTCAATGCATGCACAATAAAAAAATAGGCTGAAGTAAAAGTAATGAAGTTAAGACTTTTAGTGATGTGACACACTCTGGACAGGGTCTTATGCATTCTTTTATGAGATCGGATCCAATAGAATCCAGGCTCGTGTAGTTCAGATAAAGTAGCAGTAGCAGAAATAAATAATTGTTGAAATTTATAGTGGCGTGTGGCAAAGATGACAAACCAACCAAGACTTGGTTTTGGAGTTCGGGCATGCCCTATATCACTTAACTAAACCCTAAAAGTGCCGACATAAAATTATCAAATATATTTTTTTTTTTGATAAAACTATCAAATATAGGGCGAGCTTAAGGTAATTTTGAATGATGTATGTACAAGAGAAATAATCTTATAACTTATAAGAGATCTTAGAGGCTGTTCTGATATCTGTGTTATATTTATCATAAAGTTTAGACAAAATGGTATAAAAATCTAAATATGACATTCTTGCCCTTGGGTCCTTGCGGTGTGCCTGGTTAGTTTCTTGCCTAGGTTTATCCTGTAAATACCAGGACGAGTGCCTCGCCTGCCACCTAATTTCCAAAGAGTGCTTGGTTGCCTAGGCACCTACTTTTTGACGAGACTGGCGCTAAGCGTCACTACTGAGAACCATCTTTTCTCTCAAATAGGTGACTCGATTTTCCGTTGACCTTTAACAGCAACTTTACAAGGGAGACTTCACTATGGAGCTATTAAGTGTCATGCTAATCCTTTCTCACATATCTGTTTTCTATGTTTCCAATGCTACATTATGGTTACAGATTCTGTTGGGTCATATCGCAACAGTTTGATATGCAATCTTGATCTGTGCATGCATCTCAACATGTGAATTTACTGCACACCGTATCTTTTTCAGAGATTTGTATGCATAGATATTCTTATAAACATGCTATTTTTATGTTTATGCATTTTATTTCATTTTTATGGTTTTTCGTATTTGAATTACTCTTTTTCTTGGTATCTAAATTATCTTTCCGCTTTGTTCTTATTTTGGGAATCAGGGGGCCACAATGAATGTTTCGAATGTGAATATTAAGTGTCTTTTTTTCTTCTCTTTTGGGCATCAGGAGGACGTGATTGAATGAATGGTTGAAATGTGAATATGAGGTGTTTTTTTCCTACTGTTTGTCTATTTTGGATGCTAGACTGATTCGTAATGGAACAATAGTTTGAAATGGGGATGTTCAATGCTTTTGTAGTTCCCTAATTTTCACATGAATGTAATGGCAAGCAAATCTCGTCAAGGTTTGATTTGATGAACAGCAATCGGGCAAGATGAAACTTCAAATGAGCTTGAAACAAGAGGATGGTTGAACCTTCTGTTGAAGAAATTAGCTGGCAATGTGGAACCGTAAGAGCCATATATTGGCATGGAGTTCAAATCAGCAGATGATGCCAGGAAGTATTGTTATGTGTATGCCAGGCAGAATGGTTTTATCTATGCGCGTTAATCGTCAGCGAATATCAAGCATAGAACTGTAGTTATGGTTTTGAATCTTTGAATATGTTTGTTTCCAAGAAGGTTTTTCGTCCAAAGAGATATTTAAGGGAAGAAAAATCATTCGGTTGTCGAAGCAAACAAGAGTAGTATGCAAGGCGATCTTAGTATAGCTTACAGGAGGGATGTTGAAAAATGGGTTGTTGCCAACTTTGTAAGAGGGCATAATCACGAGCTGATGGTTCCTAGCGAAGTTCCAGTGCGACAATCATCAGTCAAGGCACACAATGAGGTATGCACTATGCTTGAGATCAACTATTGTAGGATAGTATTTATACCAGTTTGTCGGCAATATTACTTTCCTGGGATGACATGATAAGTGAAATTAGAAAAATGGGATTGTTGATCTGTGTGAGTTAGAACTCTAGGCTGAAAAGTTGAATTCTGTTTGCTTTTTCAAGTCCATTAGCAAACTATTAAAATATGGTCCATACTGACTTCAAATTGTAAGCAATATGGAGATGATATGAAATGTTTCAAATTGAAATATAGATTACAAGCATTTCATTACATAATTCAAACTAATGAAATATGGATTACATCTATATTTCGTATTTGTGCACTTACACACAATACACATGCATATACTTTTGTGTGCATTATGAACTGATTTTTCAGTGATTCAGTAGATGGTATGCCTTGATTAGAATAGCTATGTATGTAGAAGCTGATGTCATTAATTTTAAACAAGGATTAGGCCCTTTATATACAATGAGTAGTGCAAAGGAGTAGTCCACAAGGTAGCACAATAAATTTAATATTCAATTTGTTCGTATCTCTCTTATTATCATCGGCAATACTGATATTCTCTTATGAACCTCGAAGAATTCTTACCTTGCAAGTTGGGGAGAAGCTGTCCTCCCTTCCTGTGTAGTGTTTGCGACAGACGTGCCTGGGAAGTTATGTTGACTCCCAATGGTGTATCCAACTTGGGCCAATCACCAACCTGATCCATGATTCTAAAGTTCTGACCCACAAACTACCGCACTTTTTGGACAGTCACACAATCACTGATGCTGTAGCCTTTGTGGTTAATAAATACAATACCACCTCGGTGCAAGTCAGTGGATATGGGAATAATGACATTTTTATTTTCATATCCAATTGGTTGCATTGAGGTGGTATTCTATTAACTTAGCTATCACATCATTGCCTTGTAAAGACAGATAACGGTTGTTCATCGGTTGATTATGGTCATCCAATCAGGTCGATTCATTTGCCTAAGAAATGTGCTATGACAGGAACTAACCCTCCATGAACGTATGGTATGTGCAAGACACAAGGTTGGGAGGATGGCTTGCTTGGGTCCTAATATAAGTATTCATCATGGATCTTATATCTGATTTGTTACTATCTGTCTTTCTATAAAGCAATTAAAGACTTGCATACACTTTCTTGCTGCAGGATGAGAAGGATAAAAGAATTCAAGAATTAACCACTGAGCTGAGAGAACGATGTCAAAGACGATACAGTTTCAATTAGGTAAGATGTTGAAAGATGCTGAGGTACACGCTGAACACTTAACAAAAATGTTAAAAGGTGTAGTTCAGATTGAAGATGACAATTCAGAGTGGGTAGTTTTTCCGTTATGGGATAGATCAGCCATGGATGGATGTATAACTATAACCACATTCAGAATAGTACATGAGAAGTCAGAACAGATGTTTTTGGTAATACAACCAGGGTTTTTTTTTTCTTTTCCTAGTGGTGATTTCTTAGGTGGCAATAATCAATTGTTGGATGGTCCCTAATCTCATATGACTTAGCTCTAAGGGGTGCAAAGTTGGGGGTCAACCCAAGTCCAATCCGAGATTCCTAATTTCAGACCACTCAACCCAAGCCTAACCCAATCCCAACTCGTCGGGTTAGTCAGGTTGGTTGGGAGGGAGAGGGGGAGGGAGGGAGGGTTGGGTTGCCTGAAGCCTCAATCCGAGACCAACCCAAATCAACCCAAGGTAGGGATATGCTAACCCAAACCCGGCCCAAGGTTGGGTTGGGCGTGTTGAGTTCAAGTTGCACCCATACTATGCACAAGGCAGATTGTCGGTCGAAAGGTTGCTCATGATCAGAATATTAGAAACTAGACCATCATTTGGTATAGGACCATTCAATGACTAAAATGCTTCACAATAATTTTAATATATTATAGTGAAAAGGTGAAATTAATGTTGAATAGGGCATTATGGTGTGATATTTGAATTCCTGGTTGGGCTGGGTTTCTTGAACACTTGTTTTCTTTACATGTGGCAGCTGGGGTAGTGGGTCCAAAGGTTCACACATTTCACCATCGCAGCATCTCCACGTGTCAAGTTTTAGCTCAATCTGCCAGGTGGAAATAAGAGACCTTATTTATCTTTTTTGATAAATTTTAGGGCTTTTTTGCTTTACCAACTTACTTTATTGATGCAATTTGCATCTCACCCAATGTTTTTAAAATATTTGCGTCTCACCCTTTGACCATGGTCAGCGTCATTGACCATAGATGGTCTTCGGATGGACATCCCAATATTTTTTAAATGGCTATAATGACCTTGGGTGAGATGCAAATATTTTAAAAACATTGGGTGCGATGCAAATTGCATCAATAAAGTGTTGAACTCTAACCAGCCTTGGCTTAAAAAAAAACACCTTTTAAAAAAAACACAAAATTGTATTCAAAAGGTATTTAAAATTTGTTGTTAAAAAGAAGATGCTTTTAAAAGGGATCAAAGTTCTATAAAAGGGTGTGAAAAGAATAAAACTAGAAAGTCAAAGGTTGTCTGTATATTTGGAGTAAAAAAGAACATATTTAAAAAAGGACAAAATATTTACTATTTTTCAAAGGGTCCGGGCTCTAAATACCGCCCTAAAATGACAGGGTCTGGTTACATGACACAATATGAGTCACATGGCACACTCTTAGAGGACTCTGTGGATGTTGGGCCAATCCCTAGGTGGACCTACAAACCAAAAATCAGACTGATTAGTGATTTTTAAGCGTTGGATTTTGTACCCAAAATACTGCTCAAATTCCCACAATTGAGATTAACCCATGAAAATAAGTCCAATCCAATGCCTATAAATCACTAATCAAGCTGATTTTTGGCTTGTAGGTTCATTTAGGGATTTGCCAAACATCCATACGGTCAGAGTCCTCTAAGAGTGTGCCACGTGGCTCATTTTGTGTCCTGTAACCGGAGCCTATCGTTTTAGGGCGGTAACTAGAGCCTGAGCCTTTTTCAAAAGGTTACTAAAAAGATAAAAATGAAAAATCAGAAAAATTAAAAGTACATTTCTATATTTGGTGTCAAAGAACAGAGATCTCTCTATGTAGAGTCGCAAATAGAGATCGAGGAGTCAGAAAAAATAACGGGATAAAATGTTACCTTTCAACATTTTAGTAATTAAATCTGATCTACTACAATGTTGATATTAAAATGTTATTAACGGTTCTAAAATAACGGGATAATGGTTAATAACAGTCATTATGGAGTATTAATTCCAACTCAGCGCTATCAACCACAGTTGGATGCTTGAAATTTACAGCCCCGAGTCCGACTCTTGAGAGGAGTCAGAAAAATGGGGTCCTTGGAGCATGAGCCTTGTTATAATGCTGTTATTAATGGTTATAATGGCCGTTGTTAAAACCAAAGTTTAAAAGGGGCCGTTATAATGGGATAACAGACTGGGGGCATTACCGTTTTTTCCATTATAACGAAAATAACCCTCAGGGGCAAAATGGGAAAGTAATGAATAAAAAACAAAAAATGGCGATAGATTCAAATTTTGAAATTTGAAATTTGAATTTCAGATTTTCAAAAAATAAAAAATAACGGAAATAACGGCCATTTTTTTCCTCAAATTTTTTCTGAAAATAACGGTTGTTATTTTCGTTACAATGGAAAAAAGCGCCCATTATAACAAAAATAATGGCCATTATTTTCTGGGCGTTTTAACAGTACGTAACGGAGGAGGTCCGAATCCGTTATAACGGCCGTCATTTTCGTTCTAACGGCCATTTTTTAAACCTTGGTTAAAACCATAGTTAGGCTTTACAGGTCTAAGTTCTAACTCGGCATAATCGCCCATTTGGTAAAGGATGGGCCTACAACGTGTTAAGTCTGGGCTTGGACCCAACACACTCTCTCTCTCTCTCTCTCTCTCTCTCTCTCTCTCTCTCTCTCCTTTTCTCTCTTTACTTGTCTATTGCACGTGTTACTACCTATCCAGAAGTGGTAAAATAAGGTTCGTCTCTTTAAGAAAACTGAAGAAACCATGATCCTCTCCTTTTCTTCACACCTCCACAGACCAAAACCCTAAAACTCTCTCTCTATCTCTCTCTACCTAACAGCCTAAGGCCCAGAACAAGCAGAATCGAGAGTAAGTTCATTTTCATTCTGATTCTTCGCATTGGTTTCTGAAATTTCTCCGCCATTAAAACTCTAACAAGAAAAAAAAAACGTTTTTTTTCCTAATTTTTCCTCTTTAAGATCCTTTGACTTCTGGAGTAGATTGCATGTTCAATTGGATACATTTAATGGGTTTTCTTTTATTTTGAAATGCATATATGCAACTTGAATCTCATGTATGCATTGTTTGGAAGAAAAAAATGATTAAAACCATCTCAATTTGAGGCATTAGTTTAATGCAGAAATCATCGATGTAATGCGATAGTGTTAGACTGTTTGATAAAATACCTAAGAGAAATCCGCGTTTGTTTAGATTGAAAGACTAGAACATACTGTTGCATCATGCCAAATGTTTGATAAAATAGTTGGGATAAGTGTGAGTTTGTCTTAAGGGACGTGTATTCCGGAGTGACACTCCAAACCTCTTCACAGGGGTAGATTTTTTTAGCTGAGGTGGCAGGTCCAAAAGGGTCCACACGATTCACCACCTCAGCTCAATGTGGCAAATTTCAGCTCAATAGCACTTCATCATGTGGCAACAGGAGGCAGATTTCTTTTACCTTTTCTATTTAAAAATAGAAATAAATATTCAATTACTAGGGGAGAAGTACAATACATGGTAAGGGCAGTATCACACTTGGCCAATCCAGTGGGTCTTCCATTGGATGGACAGTCTGGATTGGTAGGTAATACCCCGCCACACCAGTATAGAGGTTTGGAGCAACACTTCTGAAAACCTCTTCCTTTGTTTTAATTGAGGGAATCTTATACGGGTTTTAAAAGATGATAGGAATATGTTGTTGAAATGTTGCAGTGGATGTCCATTCCCTTGTGGGTGATGATGACGATGAAATGATAGAAAATACCATTGGAAGGGACCTTCATGATGGCCAAATGATAGAGACATCCATCATAAGTGTGGAACCCATACGTGTGGGTGAAGATGGTGGTGAAGTGATAGAAGACCTTAGTGGAACGGGGTTGATTTCATCTTATGAAGGAGATGCTTTAAATCTAGAACCATATGAGGGTATGGAGTTTGAATCCGAAGAGGCTGCAAAGGAATTCTATGATGCTTATGCTAGGCGTGTTGGCTTCATCACCCGTGTCAGCACATATTGTCGTTCAAAGATTGATGGGGCTGTTATATCACGACGGCTCGTGTGTAACAAAGAGGGCTTTAAGAAAGGGAAAATTAAGAGGCCGATGGCAGTCACAAGGGAAGGTTGTAAAGCTATGATCAATTTGAAGAGGCAAAAACCTGGGAAATGGGTTATTTCGAAATTTGAGAAGGACCACAATCATCCACTATTGATATCTTCCAAGGTCCGCCGTGGTTCTCTTCAGAATAGATCTGCGGTGAGTTCTTTTACTTCAATGTGTTCTTACCTCTTAAAACGATAATCTTTGTTGTGGAATTTAGTGCTGAGGGTTTTCTTTTTCACTTTTTGTTTTTTAAACTACAGTTCAAACTTTTAATATAAATAGTCAAGTTATTAAATTTCTTTTATTTCTCAAAATATTTCCATTTCCAGAGGGGTCGATAGGAAAGATACTATAGAGGTCGAAATCTGCATCATTTCTCGAAATATTTCACGAAATGAACAGTAAATGTTGGTAAACAGTAACATTTCGACCCTCACATAGTATAAAATTGCACTCGTCGGTCTAAATATTTCAACCCAAACACAGTAAACCCTTCTAAATTCTGTTTTTTTTTGGGCGAACTTTCAATCTTCAATACATCTTATTAGACCAAAAACGACCCTTCCACTTTGATTATTTGTTCGAAAAACTCTTCATATCGGTTGGTAGAGCTGATCAAAAAGAAATTTGGGAAATTTTGAAAGTTTCAGGGTAATAACTATTCTTCCAATTAAACTCAAATTGTAGTTTCTTGTTAGAAATAGGGAGGTGTAATGCATCATATTTATGGATTTATGATGCATTTACACTGGATTTGTGCAAACATTGGTGAAAAATTCCGAATTTTGGGGAAAACCCCAATTTCCTTTGTCTTTACCTGAAATGCCCATGGTTGAGCATGAATGCATGCTTTAAAAAGGCTTTTTGAGGCTCGCCTAGCCTTGAGGCTCCAAGAAACAACCTTGAGGCTATAGCTTCAGTGGTCATTTTTGAGGCTTAAGCCTTAGTCCATTGAGGCTATAGCCTTACACATGAGGCTATAGCCTCACTTTTACATTTTAAAACCCGAAACCTTACTTTTCATATTTAAATTTTTTCGATTTCTTTTTCCAAACTACTGTCCCCCATAATCTTTTATGATAAAAAAGACATAAAAGGTCTTAATTTTGTTCTCTAAAACCTTTGATTTTGTGAGAAACCCTAAATCCATCCCTAGTTTTCCCCACTTGAGAAAAATTCTCATAGAGAGCTCAAATCTCGTCAGATTTTGATTCCGTCACTTCCTACGATTTTTTTGTGAGGAATCTCACCAAATTCAAGCAAGAAATCCAAGCATTATAGACTTGCTCTACTATTTTCCTAGCTCTATCTTATTAGTTACTTCGTTGGTTTTGATACTTTATTAGTGGACTTTACCTTATTAACTATTTATATTTGATAATTTAGTTATGTGATTTATGTTTTTTAAGATTTGATATCAACATCAAGCTTTCAACCCGAGTGTGTCACTCCTAAGCGAGTGTGTCACTCTTAACTAAAAGCTCTAGCCTCAGTAACTTTTATGCTTATAGAAGTTATTTTTTCATATGGTATGTTGTTTCTAATTTTTCTAAAATTGATTATATGTTTTTAGAAGTTTTTAACAACTTTTTTTTTGAAAATGAGTTTTACGCCTTTTGAAAATGAGGCTTACACCACAGCACCGCCTCGAGGCTACACTTCGCCTTTTGGAGGCAAACCGCCTCAGTACCCAAACTAGCCTTTTTAAACTTTGCATGAATGAATTATATATTGTATAACTCAGTCTACTCTATAGCTTGGTTGGATTAATGTTTAATTTTACAAGTTAATAATAGAAATGAGTTGTAAATTATCATAATATTCATTCATTAATGTAAAGAATTATGATTGATGAATTAATTATTTATAATATTTTTTAGATATTAAAACATAATTATTATTTTTTCTTAAAATATTTAAAGAAATTAGAGAAATTCTAATATATCAAATGCATACTTATATTATGTATTATAATTGTTTATTTATAATTAGTTTCATATATTAGTAATTTATTTATTAAAATAAATAAATTTCTATTTTTTTACATTCCTATGTGTTATATAAAGTTCTATTTTTATATAATGTACTTAATGTGACTTGATTTGATGGTTATAATCATTTCCATGTTTAATTATAACTATTTTTAATTGTCAATCTTAGATACCTGCATCAACATGTTATAGAATGCTTTGGACATTCATTTCCACACCCCATATAGTTATTTATTATAGTTTGATGGCTTATGTGTGTGTTTTTATGCTTGTTTTATCATTTCATATTGGTTTCTTTTCTATTGTACCCTCCCTGCTTGCTACGCGACTCTTGACGCGCAGTGAAGTGTTCAACTGTTTTCGCTTATTCCTGGCAAAACAAAAGTAGAGAAGATGTTCGATAGATCCATAAAAGTTCTTAGAAGTGATGGAGGTGGAGAGTACCGAGAAAACCGGTTCGGTGTCTTAGCTCTGGGTTTCCATTATTTCGATGAAAATTGTATTATTTTCTCACTAGTCGAAATATATCCCAAAATCTAAATTAATACTCTCCCAAAAGTGATAAAAAAAAATCTCTTTTTACAATGGTCATGTTTGTTCACATGTATAAATCCAAAAAACTTTCCAGTTCCATAATTAATATTGGAATCTCAAAAATTCCCTTTTGTAGCCATTCTGAAAGGGAGATTTTCAAAGGTAGACATTGGATGGTGAAGGAGCTGGGATATCTCTACCAGGGATAGAATAATCCCAAATGAGATTTTATTTGGTTTTAGGCTTGGATGTGTTATAGCTGTAAGCACACCTTGTAGCCTACATACCCTCGAAAAGTGGTGATTTTTCAAGGACATGCATATTTTTTAAATTGTCATTTTCCTTGAAGCAAGAAACATGTAGAAAAAATTGCGAAAATGTCCTTTAACTTTAAAAGCGGATGGCTCTAACCGATACAAATTCTGTCACAAAAAAAAAAGTAGTACTATAGTATCTAATTTTTAGTGAGAATTTTTTTATCAAAAAGTTTTAGACTTAGGGGGTGTTTGGATCGCCATTTTTAGACTTGAAAAAGTCTTTTTTTCCAAAATAATGGATTGTTTGGATGACCATTTTTTAAAAACTATTTATTCCATAAAATTATATTTTTTAAGCTAAAAAGTCTTTTTATAAAAAATAGCTGAAAGATGTTTTTCAAGTAAAAAAAGACTTTAAAATTTTGCTAGCAAAATAAACAAAGAAACAGTTTTTGGTAGAAGTCCCCTTCCAAAAAAATAGACATTAGGGTCGGCCACTACTTCTAACTTCTGAGCATGAAATGTTTCCCTTGATCATCTTGATCGGATAGATATGGTGTAATTGTACACGATGTCTGTGAGAAAGGTGACTGTGGAGGCGAAATCATTCATCTTCACGCCTATTGGCATAAGGGGAAGAGCTTTCATCCGTATTGGGGAAGAAGGCCGTAGGTGGGTGGAAGAAGCAGATGTTCCGGCGGAGCTAGTTCAATGGTTGGTGGTCTTGATCAAGGAGGCCATCACAGCCCATCCGTCAAAAGGTTTGTGGAGGAAAAATGTATTGCAGGGGAGAACTTTTATAGCGGAAGTGAAGAGGAATGATAAAGGCACCTTCGTCCAGTTAGCAGAGTTCACACCCAGAGGCAGGAACCTCGTTTTCTGTTTCCCGCAAGGAGTGCATGGAGATGGATGGATATCAGTGGCGGACTGTCTCTCTTCTCTCATGACTAATGTGGCTGTCTCACTGCCAGATCAGAAGGCAAGTCGCTTAGAGGGGAGGAGGGAGAGAGACATACGAACTATGGAACAGAGGCGACCTCGCGACCTTTCTCCAGTATCTTTGCCTATCAGAGCCAGTAAAGGAACCTAGACAGAGGTGAAATGGTCACATGCGATCATCTGCGAATCTTCAGATAGAGAGACCAACTGGGAGGACATCGCGGTTGCAGTGACCTGGATTACAGGTACCTCAGATCTGTTTTACCTTATCCCCTGTGGAGATAAGAGCAAAATCTTCTTTGTGGAAGATCGGGAAACATTGGATTTTCTGTGCAATCTGACATCAATTAGGGTGGGGAATAATATAATCTACCTTAGTAGATGGTGGCCTTTATTTAACTCTATTTCCAAGCTCTGGTGTTCCTCCCCGACCTGGATTCTGGTTCAGGGGCTGCCCTTTCATTTATGGAATAGATATATGTTTGAACAAATCGGAGGAAGGATGGGAGGGTTGGTGGATGTAGATGTTGCATCCTCTCTAGGAACAAATTTCAGCGCCCTTCGATTGAAGGTTGGAGGTATCGCGAAGGACATTCCAAGAACTGTAGAAGTGAAGGATGGTGATTCGGTATTTCGCGTAAACATCGAGATACTCCTTGAAGGGGCTTCGAAGACGAGCTGGCCATAGGCAAGGGAGAAGAGAAACATCCAGAATCCCTTAGAGATTAAGAACTTGAGGAATGCAGCAGAGGATTGTGGCGGAGGTAGAGGCTGGTGTCTGCCGAGGGAGGAGGAGCGCCTCACCGGAGAACCAGGGGCAGGGACTAGCGGAGCCGTACAAGCTAGGGCAAGTCCAGCTGGAGAGATAGGGGACATACCTGTAGTTAGCTATTCCGTGTTGAGGAAGGGAAGTCAGTCGTCAGTTGGGAGTGCAGAACAGCCAGATTTGAGTTTTAAAACTCAAAACGAGTCTCGTATGTTCGAGAAGAGAGGCGGGACTAAACACCGACCGAACACGTGGAAGGCTATGAAAAGAGGGAGCAGGGAAATGCAATATAGAAGGGGTAACAGGGGATCAATGGGTTTTAAAATTCGGACGGTGCACTTGGGTGGGTACGGGATTAGAGGGAGAAGAAGGCTTTTCAAAACCGGGTCTTCGGGTCGGAGGGGGCAGGTGAGTTATAAGTATAATAGAACCAACCTACCGAGACTTTCCTCTCACTTTCGATACGAAGTTCAACAGGAGTCGCACAAAGCTCACTTCGCAAATCCTTCCGCTGGAGACCGCGGCAAGAAGAAGCCGATTATGATGATGGGGTCTAGCAAGGACATGGGTATCAAAGGTAAGGAGAAAATATTCTACTCCTCTCCCTCTCCTTTATCTTCCTCTGGGGATTCCTTTTTTCTGCTTGCCCATCTCGACGGCAGTTTGCGGTTTGGGCATTTGAGAAAGGTGACTGTAGTAATCCTATCCCAAGTCTGGGAGGGGGGTTACATTCTAGTGGCGTCCTAGTTGAAGTTGAACCTCAGAACAAGTAGAATCATGAAGGAGAAGGGAGAATCATAGAAGGGGGTATTGGTATGGGGTTGGTGGTCGTTTCTCAATCGAATCAGACTTCAGGAGTGTCAAAAATGGGAGGTTCAAGCTTAGCGGTTCGTTCTCAAGGGGAGACAGGAAGAGAATAGGAGGGATTGAGGCTATTACTTAACAGGTTTGGAAATAATGGGATCTCAAGATCCCCTGTCTCTGTCAGTTCGGTGGAGGCTGATCTCAATAGCTGGTTCAGGAGTAATATATTAAAACTGGGGGAGTCGTTGGGCTTATCGTTTAAAGGACATGAAGAAGAGACAAGAAACCTGTTACTATCCATCTTAGGGGCAACTAATAAAACTGGGGGGTCTCCGAAGGATAACGGAATTGGTCAGATGGGAAGGGGTTCTAGTAGAATAATGGATACGTACACTCAGCAGGTAGATCCACATTACCCAGTTGTCACGAGAGTGGAGAGGGGGATGGAGTAGGGGAGGGAAGGGCCACACAGGAGAAGTCTAGAAGAGCGGAGACTGCAGAGCGGAGAGATTACCCTAATGCAGACAAGCCAAACAAAGTCCCTAGAGAGATTTTACGGTTGCCGTGTCCCTTCAATGCCGAAGGAACTATGGTGTACAGGAGTAGACGTAGCGGGCGTAAGCAGCAAGTTGTCAGATGAAGCTAAAAATCATGTCCTGGAATGTGAGGGGGTTGGGCAACAGAGATAGAAGAACAGTTACAAAAAGCTTGATCAAAAGATGGGGTGCTAAGGTGATAATTATCCAAGAATCAAAGTTGGAGAAAGTGGAGGAGAAGGATATTAAAGAAATCTGCGGCAAGGGAGATTTCGGGTGGCAGTATTAGTCAGCAGTAGGGACCTCCGGTGGAATTATTATAGCCTGGGATAAGAATTGTATTGAGGTGGATGAGACTCTTATTGGGGCTTTCTCGGTCTCCATTAGATGTAGAAGCACGGGAGAGCAAATGTGGTGGATCCTCACAGGGGTGTATGGTCCTTCGGATGGAAGGGGTAGAGACCAATTTTGGAAGGAATTGGATGATACGGCTGGCTTATGGGACGATCCGTGGTGCATTGGGGGAGACTTTAATGTCATTCGTTATCCTTATGAGAAGACGGGAGGGGGAAGAGTGACTAAACACATGAGAGATTTTGGGGAGTTTATAAATAGGAATGCTCTTATGGAGATTCCGATGGGAGGAGCTAAATTCACATGGACTAATAATCAAGCCAGTCCCACTCTATGTAAGCTTGACAGATTCCTTGTATCTCCCAGTTGGGAGGATCATTTCAAGGACGTCTCCCTGGTAGCAATTCCAAGACTGGCATCGGATCATACCCCCTTGATGTTAGGATGTGGGGGCTTCAGATCTAAACCTACTCCCTTTCGGTTTGAAAATATGTGGCTGAGCAGCACTCAATTCAAGGAGAAGGTGGGGGAGTGGTGGGGCTCTTTCTCCTTTGATGGGAAGGCAGGGGTGTCCTTTAGACGTAAGCTCAAGGCTTTGAAAGGTAAAATTAAGACTTGGAACAGAGAGGTGTTTGGCAATATTGATTACAAGAAGGGCCTAGTGCTGGAGAAGATAACCTTGCTCGATAGAAAGGAGGAAATCTCAAACCTCACTTTGGAAGAACAGTTGGATAGAACTAATTTGAAAGGAGAGTACCAGCAGTTGGTAAAGATGGAGGAGATAAGTTGGAGACAGAAATCTAGGGTTCAGTGGCTCAAGGAGGGGGACCAAAACATGAAATTCTTCCATAAGGTCGCCAATGCCAATAGGAGAAGAAATTACATTTCTCGCCTCAGCTTCAAAGGAGAATCCAAGGAGGATGAGGATAGCATCAGGCGGGGAGTGGCTGAGTATTATTCCAACTTGTACACTGAGTCGGCTCGCTTTTGGCCCTCTTTGGAGGGTCTCCAGTTCGAACAATTAAGTTGGGGGGGGGGGGGGGGGGGGGGGGGGAGGAAGAGAGAGGTTGGAGAAACTTATATTGGAGGATGAGGTGGTGCATGTTCTCTCCGTTTTGGCCCATGATAAGGCTCCAGGCCCAGATGGCTTTACGATGGCCTTTTATAAAGAGTGCTGGGAATTCATAAGAGCAGACTTTATGAAGATGGTGATGGAATTTCAGGAAGAAGGATTCTGGGACCTCCCCTCTAACAACACTTTTATAGCTATGATCCCCAAGATTACTGGAGCTGAGGACATCTCTGATTACAGACCCATAAGTTTAGTGGGCAGCACCTACAAAATCATAGCCAAGGTTCTCGCCTAGCGTCTCAGAGAGGTTATGGCCACTATTATATCGCCTAATCAAGGGGCTTTTGTGAGAGGGCGACAGATTCTCGACAGAGTCCTTATAGCTAATGAATGCATCGATTCGAGAACGAAATCGAGACACCCGGGGTTAGTTTGCAAAATCGATATGGAAAAGGCATATGATCATGTCAACTGGGGTTTTCTTGATTACGTTCTTGGAAGAATGGGGTTTGGGTCTAGATGGAGAAAGTGGATTTGGAGGTGCATATCATCCGCTTCCTTTTCTATCTTGGTCAATGGGTCTCCATCGGGATACTTTAGGAGCTCGAGAGGGTTACACCAAGGAGACCCTCTCTCCCCTTTCTTGTTTACTGTAGTGGTGGAGGCTCTCAGCAGATTATTATCTAAAGCCATGTTCTTAGGAGAGATGGAGGGGTTTGTTGTTGCCCCAGGGGTTCCCACCATATCCCACCTCTAGTTCACAGATGATATTCTCATTTTCCTCGCTCCAGAGAGCTCTCAAGTCAGATTCCTCAAAGGTACCCTCGCTTGTTTCGAGGCGGTTTCGGGACTTCGAGTGAACCTTAACAAAAGCAAAATGTTTGGTGTTGGAGAGGTCGAAGATTCGGAAGGACTGGCGAATATTCTGAAATGCTGCATTGAAAACTTTCCGACCACTTACCTTGGCCTGCCTCCCTTTGGGGGCAGCATACAGATCCAAGGAGCTTTGGAGATCGGTAGTTGAAAGCTTTGGAAAAAGACTAGCTACTTGGAAAGCTAGGTATCTATCGAAAGGGGGAAGATTGGTGTTGATAAAGAGTTCTCTCTCAAGCTTGCCAATTTACTATATGTCCTTGTTCCTGATTCCGAATTGCATTCTCTCCAACCTGGATAAGATAATGAGGTATTTCTTGTGGGACGGAAATTCAGAGAATCACAAGATCCATTTACTGAGGTGGGAGAGGGTATGCCAAGCTAAAGACATAGGAGGATTAGGCATAATTCATCTCAGATCCATGAACTTGGCATTATTGGGCAAGTGGTTACGGAGATTTGGGGAGGAGATGACGAGCCTTTGGAGGATCGCTGTGGCGGGCAAACACGGGGTAGACTCCTTTGGTTGGAAAAGTCTTGAGGTGAGAAGCTCGTATGGTTGCAGTCTGTGGAGAGGGATTTTGAAGGCTTCGAAGGAGTTCGACAAAGGTGTACAGTTTGAGGTTGGGGCAGGGAAAAGAATTAGTTTCTGGGAGGACATTTGGTGTGGAGATAAACCCCTTCGGGAAGACTATCCGGAGTTGTTCTCCATTTCGGACAGGAAAAGGGGGTCTATTCTTGATTGCTTCCAGATAGAAGGAGAGGGTGGAGGGTGGAATTTGGGCTTCAGAAGAAACCTTAACGATTGGGAGATTGACCCTCTCTCCAGATTGTTAGCCAGATTACAAGATATTCATCTTAGACCGCAGGTGAGGGATAAAAGAGTTTGGATATGGTCTAAAGGGGGAGCTTTCAAGGTGAAATCCTTCTACACGGAGATGAGAAGACAAGTAGGGGTCTCTTTCCCAGTCTCTATGGAGAACTCAGATTCCTTTGCCTGGGAAGCGTCTCTGGACAAGATCCTTACCATCGACCACTTGATGGCTAGAGGTTTTACTATGGTACAGTATTGTTGGATGTGCAAAGCTAACGGGGAATCAGTGGATCATCTTCTCTTACATTGCGAGGTGGCTGATAAGATTTGGAATGCATTCTTACAAGAGTTCGGGGTAAGGTGGGCAATGCCGGACTCGATCATGGGTCTCCTTCTCTGTTAGAAATCCAATGTTTTTTCCGGGAGAGGGAAAGAGTTGTGGAAAATGACCCCTTTTGCAATTATATGGGGAGTCTGGAAGGAAAGGAACCAGCGGGTTTTTGAAAGTAAACAAGTGGATTTGATGTCGATCATTTTTAACATCAAGGGGCTGATGTTCGTGTGGTCGAAAAGGATAGAAGAGTGCAGGGGCTTGTTTTTTGAAGACTTCGTCTTCCGATGGGGACACTTATGTACTAAGGAAGGAAGTGGTTAGAGTCTTGTTTTCTTTTTGTTTTTTGGGTTGTTGTGAGGTCACCTCGACCTTCTTCCCTTGGTTGTTTGTATGTTTGGCTTCGGCCCCTTCTATATATCTTTACTTATCAAAAAAAAAAAATAGACATTATATTGGTGGGGCTAGCTAAAAGAAGATAAAGACATTTTGCATTAATGATGATCAAAACGACCATAATTTTTTTTAAAATAAATATTTTTTGAAAAATGGCGATTCAGACACCCCCTTATTTTTTATATATGACTATTTTATTAAGGCGTATGGAAAATAGAAATGCAGAACAAGAATACAATGACGACTGAAATATAAGAAAGAAGAAGAGTTTTTTTAATGATATTTATATACTCCAAACTTATATGGCCGAAGAATTGACAACCTTGTTGGCCTCTCTATGAATATGTCAATAAAAGGAAACCTCTTAGTGGGCCTTGTTCTTTCCCTTCATTAATGAGGCATGCTAGATGCCATCGATCCGCTTCTAAATTAGTCATTCATCTAATTATTGTATTAAGAAATTCTCATTTAATGATTTGTTTTGAAATTCTTCCATCTTTCAAAGGAAATCATTTATCACCACAACTTACTACTTTTATCCACTTTTGAAGATGGGAAGTGGGCAAGAAGCTGTGATCAGAGGGAGGAACTAACAAAACACACTAGTTTCATAATAAGACAGAAATATTCAGAAAAAGATAGGCAACCCCAACGAGCAACGGATGAGTGCCTTGCATGAAAGCCGTTGAGACTTAGCGCATCCATTTTCTTTGAGATCTAGTTTATTACCCGTGGCAGAGGCAAACTAATCCTATTCGAATTATATCTCATTGTAGGGCCCTTCTCTTTCGATAACCAACATTAGCTAATGTTCCCACATCCCTTGCACCTCTTTCAGAGTCTCTTTGAAAGCCATCAATCACCCTGCCTCACGTTCCCTCCATCTGAACACGTGGTATCCTGACCCCTTCATTTTCTCCTTAAGCTATGTTTGGACTCCTACTCAACTCAACTTGAAGAAAGGGCAATCCAGGGAGCTTTTGATCTTGATTTTAACCCCATAATATCATTTTCAATTTGAATGGATGCAATAGAGTGGTCATTTTCTTAATATAAAGCCTTCCAAAAGCAAGAGAAAACGGAAATATGGTTGAAAAGGCATTTTGAATATAATATTTAAAATGTAATATTTATATAATATAAGGTTCGACTGAGGTGTAATGTAAACTTTGACTAAAGTAACATAAATATAATATTTATAATAACTAAGGAAATAAATTTCGATTTAAGGTTTATTTTGACTAGTTTGGAAATGGAAATATTTTGTGGAAATATTTTGACCAATGTGGAAATAATACATTTTTCGTAGAAATGGTGGAAATATTGTGAAATTTTTTGTGGTAAGTAATGGTAAAACAAGCGTAAAAACTCCCTCATAAGCTATCAAACCATAGTATGCATATGTAGTGTGGAAATGAATGACCATAGTAGTCTGTAATATGTTGAGGTAGGTATTTGATAGTTGGCTCAGGCTCTAGTTACCGCCCTAAAATGACAGGCTCCGGTTACAGGACACAATATAAGCCACATGGCACACTCTTAGAGGACTCTGACCGTATGGATGTTTGGCCAATCCCTAAGTGGACCTACAAACCAAAAATCAGCCTGATTAGTGATTTATAGGCGTTGGATTGGACTTATTTGCATGGGTTAATCTCAATTGTATTTGAGGTACAAAGATCCAACGCTTAGAAATCACTAATCAGTCTGATTTTTGGTTTGTAGGTCCACCTAGGGATTGGCCAAACATCCATACGGTCAGAGCCCTCTAAGAGTGTGCTACATGGCTCATATTGTGTCCTGTAACTGGAGCCTGTCATTCTAGGGCGGTAACTGGAGCCTGACCCTTGATAGTTAGATAACTAAAAAAATAATAATGACACGAAAATGATTATAATCTTAAATTAAATTCATTACATCCAAATATGTCTTCAAATAGACAAGTATTAACTATTATATAGTATATACTATATTCATATATTTGTTAATTTTAATAATTAAAATACTAAGTATTTAAACTAATTAGAAAGAAAGAATGCATCACATGTGCATGGATGTGATGCATTAGGGTTTCCTTGATGCTTTCTAAAATTCTAAAAAATTTAATAATTTTTATTTCAATTATTATTCTTTAATTATGAAAATACTATCATAATTAAGGTATTAACGAATCCTAATTTGCTTACATTAATGTACTAATATTGTGTATAATTTTAGAACACCTATCTATTGGTAATTACAACAGTTGCCTAATTTTCTGAATTTTTAAATATTTCTTAAAATAATTAGAATACCTTTAACCTAGCCAAGTTGTAGATCGGGCTAAGTTATGCAACATATAATTAATTCATGTACTAGCATGAATCTTTATGGTGAAAATCAACGAATTTGGAATTTCCCCAAATTTAGAATTTCATCCTAAACAATCTTCAATCCATGCACAATCCAATGGAAATTTATCATAGATCTATAGATTTGATGCATTTACACCTAAATTATCCATTTGTAGCAAGAAAAATAATTTTTTTTAGTTTATTCAATAAATTTCATACTTACATTGCTAATTTGAAAAAAATCCCAAATTGGGCTTTTTGATTCATCCTCATGATCAATTTACGAGTTTTTTCACCTCAAAATCTTCGATGGAGTGGTTGTTTTTTTGGTCAAGGAATCGAAGGAGAGGGGTTGATTTGAGCGAAAATCAGATTTGTGGTGGTTTTTGGAGTTCTCTTCTTTTCAGTCCAAACATTTCCATTTATTTCGATAATTTCCACTGAAATAGTACATTTTATAACTAAGCTTTGGTCGAAATCTTACTATTCATTGAAATAAATGACATAAACCAAATTATTCCATGCATGTAACATTTAGCGTCGGTGGGCTGAAAAATGGAAATATTTTGTGAAAATTTTGTTTATTTCCTTGATAATGACTAAACTCTTAATTACGTCAGTAGCCATGCAACCAGACTTCAAATACTACTTTGAGGGATAAAAAGTTAAAATATCTTGAGAAGTCGTGAGATAGCTATTATAATCTCGAAAGGAACTTTCTAGATAACTTCTCAATCAAATACTTGTGCGAAAAGTCATGCATCTCAAAGGTAACTGTCTTGGGGTGGGGAAATTTGAAGATTCAAGACCTTTATTCCTTCCAGCTACTTGTTAGGATTCATTTGATGCTTGATCTTTGGCCTATCCAAAGATTTATTGATTTAGTTGGCCTACTATTTGGGTCTGCATCACCCGAGTCCAAGCCTTTAGCTAAAGCTGTTCTTAAACTCCTCATCAAATTTATAAGTGCACTTCTGAGCACTAGAACCGTCCTTCTAGTGTGTTATTCATAAAGCTTTTACTCATGTTGGGAGTTTTGGTGGGGAGTTTGAATACTCTAATTCCATTGTGGAGTTTTATAATGGTCTAAAAAATTTGTTCTTTCACAACTTTTTTGATAAGTTGTTCTTTAAGAACTTAAGAACAAGTTTGCCGACTCCTTAATCAGATGATTAGCTGGCCAACATACTCTGTATTATCATTCCATAATTCTCATTTCTTATATTCCCTTTTTCATAGTAAATTTATCATTACTCATCAAATAGAATCATCATCAACATACATCTTATACTAGCTATCTGGGGTTGGCAACATAAATCCTAATTCTCCTTTCAGAATCTATTAAGAGCTACATTTCCTGTCAGGGCACTCATAAAATAAAAGAACAAATTTTTCTTGGTGGTTAAAAGTGAAAAAATTGCTATACTTAATTTTGTTCCCATACTTAATCTCAATGACCCATCTCCATAAACTTCTGATATCATCAAAATCATTTACCATGAGTGGCTTTATTTCATTCTTTTGCATTCCCTAAGCCAAGACCTCCCATCGTTCTTGGATTTGCACAGTAGCTAGTAGTTTTTAACAACAAACTTATACTTATGTTTCCCTCTACCAATCCAAAGTCTCTTTGGGCCTTCTCTTAACTTGTCAACTATGTTATGCAGGTGAGTATAGGTGTTTGGCATAAACAAGTTTTGGACTTCCTCAATCCCCAAATCTTTGGGTATCGAGACACAATTATATTTATTTAACATATTAATATTTTTTATATTATAACATTTTTTATTTCTCTATCTTAAAATACTTTTCCACACTTTTTAAATGCATTTTTTTATATAAAATATTTGAGTATGGCTTAGCAACTTCTGACATAGCTCCCAGATCCATTCTCGTGTCATGCTCTATTGATATGGGCACCGTAGGGGGATTTGAAGGATCTAGATAACATAGCTTGTTAGTTACTGAGTTAGACATTTAGAATAACATCTAATGAAGTGGAAGGCTAGAGAATGTTGATTTGGTTTAAATTATATACTAAATGAGGACGTGTTACAAGAATAAAGTCTTTGCGAAAATCTTTGGACCATCAAGACTCATGGCAATTTGGAGGGTGAAGCCAAATATAAGAGGGAGCTAAGATAATGGAAGGAAACAGTGCTACCCTTAACATTCCATAATGTTCACATAACTTAGAGTTGTTAAACTCCATTTATTTACTCTTTTGATAAATAAAATGTTTGTATTAAAGGGGCAAACCCCAAAGAAGATAAATACAGGGAAAAGCTATACAAAATCCCAAAATGGGCACCAGCCACCATAGCTTACAAAGTCGGCCTGTGTGAAAATATCTTTGAGCATAGGACTCCAAATTAGAAATAAAACTACTAAAAGAGGTTGCTTTGAATTCTTTTGTCAACAATGGCTAAAAATAAAGCTATGACGTGATCCTCTTAATGACTCGCAAATGAAACTTGTCTTAAAAAATTTAAAATTTCTACAGTTTCTTTCCTTCCATAAACTCTAACAAATAGCAAAGGGAATGAGTCTCCAAAGGACCCGACCACACCTAGGCATTACTCCATCCCGTGATGAGGTTTTTAAGGTTGCTCTGCATAACCCGCTGCATGTTGAATAACTTGAGGAAAAAAGACCAAATTTGAGAGGAAGATCACAATGAATAAGCAGGTGATCCACTTGATGCTTTTCTTGCATAAGAAGCACATGTTTGCCATACCTCCTCCACTTATCTATCTAAGCCAATTCTCTTCTCAAGTTGAACATAGCCTTTATCATTTTGCTTTCATACCACAACTGTTGTTATTTTTTCATGACATCGGGAGAATGATTGACAAGTATTATGTAAACCTTAAATGTTCTAAGTTCGGGTCGAGCAAAGACAGGTCACCTATACGGCTGATTGGCTATCATATGTTGATAAATGCCTATTGTAGTATGATGTTTTCTCCATAATGGGAATTGTGCTTGGCATCCACACATGAGAGTGTGTTTTGGTCTTTTTGCACACATTGAACAGAATCAAGGTGAGGAGGCACTTTGGTTAAATCACTATAAACTAGTAAAGTGATTATTTTTTGTTGCATTGACATAATTTTTAGGAATTCTTGTTTGGTGCTTTAATTCACAAATCAGTGATTTAGGCAATACCTGGATGTTTTAGGGATTTCATGATGTTCTAAAGAGTCTGTTTGATTTCAAAAAAGGGATCCACAACCTTTAACAGGGTCATATTATTTTGTTTGTGGACTTCATATTCAATTTATCAGATAAATTGGATTGTGGCTGGGTCAACTTGTTAGGAAAATACAGCAATACCTTTTCAAAAACAAATATTGTTAAAACAGATACACACAATTCTCAAATCAGATAAAAACCTTGTCCACCATATCCATTCCCATGGATAAACAGATAACCTCTCCAATAGTATTGGTTTTGAAAAGGAATTTTTAAATACATGCTACATTAAGAAATTAGAAAACTTGTAAAATAAATGATAAAGTTTTTTCCTCCCACTATTTTTTTTGTAAGTATTATTTCTTAACACTACTTGAAATAGTAGTTGGCGATTATTTTGCACTTCTTTTTCCATTTTTTCCTTAGCTAGTTATGCTTGTTACTCTGACTTGGGCTTGATGAAGAGAATTACGGTTTTCTTTTTTCCAAATATAGCAATGTGTAGAGAGGAAAAAGAGAATACTAAATGTACCCTAACTTTTAATAGGTATCCTCTCAAAACTGATAAAAGTGGGTTTGTTGAGTATTGGTTTTACATCCTGAGACGGAAACAATTCTTTGAACTATGCTGACTCCAATTTTGAGAACTACTGACAATTTTATTAAAGAATGGAATGGTGGAATAGATTCGTGTTGCTGACACCAAATGGTATATGGCACTGTCAATGATGGTGATGATTTACAAATTTATTTCTTTATTCAAGTTGAATTTCTATTACACAAATCAATTAACATAAACTCTTGGTAACTCTCTTGCTTGTGGCTTTAATCGTTTTGTGGAGAATAATATCAAGATCATTGGATACTATGTAGAAGGTCAAGGTTTTCTGGCGAAAAAGCACAAAATGAGGGTTTAGTGTAAACTGTATGCCTTAACCTTCTGGAAGCAAGGAGTAACTCCCAGTGCCATTGGAAGGTTAGGTCTCCAGGACATAGCTAAACCTGCAGCCTAAAGGTTTTTTCATGGAACCTGTTTGTAAAAAATTCCAATGAAGTTGGGGTGCTACCTTTTCAGAGATTTGTCATTCTTTTATTGGCCTTCACGTACATATGGTATGGTAACAACGCTAGAACACTATTATCTGATTGAAGCGATGTTAGCACCAGCATTATAGACCATTATCGAGAGGAGCTTATGGTATTGTAAAACTATAGATGTTCTTTGTTTTGGAGTTTTGAGTTCATTTAACAGTACTTAATTGTTGCTCCTGATTTTCTCAGTAGCTATTCCAAAAAGTAGGTTCTTTTTTCATCTTCGGATACTGCGAATAGTAGTGGGCTTGTAGCATATAGTTGATCTAGCCTCTTATCTTCAATGTTCATCTTTCTCATGGTTGCCCAGTCTTCACTGAATTGAGAATGAAAATAGATTTTATTGATCAAGTATTAGATTCTTCGCGATGTGCAAATTTATTCATTGTATGGCAGAAATAATGTACAAAATTTACTGCTGACGCGCCTCCACTCTAATTCTTATGACCCCATGTGTTTTCCATAGAATCCGTACTAATTTTTTTCCCATGCCCTTTTTCTTGTTTTCTAGGAGGATGCGAAGAAAATCCGGGAATTGTCATATGCGTTGCATCGTGCAAACCAACGCTGTGCAGTATATAGGGAACACCTGGACATGGTTCTGAAAGACATTGAGGAACACACATGCCATATATCTGAAAAAATTCAAGACGTAGTTCATAGTATAAGAGAACTTGAATCTCAGGAGCAACAGCATTCACAGCATAGACAACAGTTTTAGCATTGTTGCAATGTGTAAATTTTGCACCATTTCATCTTTGTTGAATGTGTTCTCTGTTTTAATAGATTTTTCGCTGGAATCCCTTTTATTGTTTTTTTCACTTTATTCCATTTTGTACTCAAAGCTGGGTTAATGAGTTAATTTGTTTATTCTGTTTATACTGATATGCTGTAGAGTTTTTTTTATTTTTTGTAAGCAAGCTTTTCATTCCAGAAACGATAAAGAAGAAACAGAGTCCATATCCAACATGATAGCTTGAGAAAGCCATCGAGGAGGATTGGAAGACCATATCTGGTCTACAACAAAAGAGAGAGCCTTACTAGCAACAGTGTGAGCAAGAGCATTAGACCCCTTCGGGGTGTACAAAAAACTACTTAAGTCAGAGAGGATACCAAAAATAAAATATCTACACATATAGCAGTGGATGACCAACCCACAAGAGAAGAGCCGTGACTTAGAGAATCTATCAATCTTTTGGCATCTGACTCGATCTCGAGCACCAAATAACCGGCTTGGGTTGCTTGCAGAAGGCCCCATCGTAATGCTTTTGCTTCTGCTTCTTCTGCTGAAGAGGCTTTGGAGGAAGAGCAACCTACTAGCAAGCATTCATACTTTGCATTCCGAATAATGAATCCAAACCCAGCTTCCCTGTTTTTTCTATCCAAGAAGCATCAGTGTTCAATTTGAGATGAGGAGATGGAGGGCTCCAACGAGAAACCGTCTTTGGGGGCAATTTTGGCTCTTCGCTTTGGATAATCAGAGATGAAATGTTGTCAAGGATATGTAGGGGGTTTGAATTCCTGCGGCTATGAATGGTCTGATCGTGATCAGGTTGCCCTCGATTATGAGCTTTGCACTCATTTGGGTTGTGGCAGTGACTTCAAGGCAGGGTTCACACTTGGTAGTCAGTGGCCTAGACTCTTGCCCCTACTTGGTTCACTGAAATTGCATGAATCTGGCAACTTTAACCATCAACTGTTCACCTAATTGGATGACCACAACCAAGAATCAAACCAACTGAATGACCTTAGGCATGAAGGTTGCAAAAATTTGGTATTCAATGCTAAATAAATTTTAACATAGCTAACAGTTATAACTGCCATTAACCATTATTTATGTTTAGCTGAAAAATGAATTTGACAAAAAAAAAAAAAAAATTGTGACCATTATATGACCTATTACAACCGCCACTACCCGTTATGATGTTACAGTGTTTGAATTTTCCATTGGTACCAAATCAAATAGATTATTTCCAAAAACCCTCACACTCCTTACCAGAGTGGGCATTATCACAGAATTTTCAACCTTTTGTAATCGTCAGTCACGAAGGGGGGGACTTGGACGGAATCTACGTAACAACCGAGAAAAACGACTCCAGAGAGGAGATGCAGTTAAGAAAAATAAGATGGTGGCTACGTTACACAAAAAAATTAATCAACTAAATTTCTCAAATGCTAATACAAAACTCTAAGCTAATATATCTGGTTTATCTCCTCTTTTTCTTTAACAGTGACCCCGCACGCAGGAACATCTTGTCGACCTCATCAAGGTCTGGTATCTCTACAGCTTTCCCCAACGGGTTAGCCTTCTTCGAGTCGATGGAAATCTGACGCAGGTGCTCATCAAAATCCTCAGGCTCTTCATTTTCCGTTGGAAACCTTTCAAACTCATCCAAATAAAGAGGCCGTTCTGCGTTCTCCCCCGTCTCTCCTTCAGAATCTGACTCAAAAATATCTGACAGCGCTTCAGAGTCTGATATTATACCTGACTCTGTCGAAGAATCCTCCTCGTAAAGCTTGTCATTTCCATCCATTATCTCTCCTAAGTTGTCCACATTCTCCATTCGTTGGTTGGAAATGCCTGCATAGTCATTGCTGCCAACCACTGTTTTATCTTCTTGTTTTCTTTTTGCCTGTGCTTGAAGTAACTCAAGGTCCTGTTCAAGCCTTGGAATGAATTTTCGGACGGCTCGGAGGCCGTCTCTGTACTTGGATTTATCCAAAGCCTGCACATTAAAAGGGAAAAAAAATGAAAATTGCCAAGCTTGAGATAAACAGAACACAATGCGTTTTATGAAAAAGGGTCTCTGTTGGTGCAATTACTAAGACAAAGGTTTGATTTATTTATTTTTCTTGTATAACTTACATTTATGAATTATGATATATAACTTTATATGCTTAGATTTATATAGATTATAGATGGAAATGGAAACTCCACTCATGGCGACCTGGTTCCACCAAATTGATATCTTGCAAATAAGGAAATAAAAAAATAAAAGGAAATCAGGAAGTGTCACACTACCATATGTGGAGTGGCGGCATCTGACACTTGTCTGACACAGGTAATTTGTCCGTTATGAGAATGTCTTGATCCGTTATATAGCTTTCACATATATAGTAATTCTAGTTAATTCTTACGTAATAGTGAAACATTTACTGTGTTAAGTCTCAGACACCTCATGGTCTGAAACTGACAATACGGACACATAAGCCCAGTAACAGCAAGCTAAAGAAAGATGAGAGTCATACCTTGTTCCGAGAGAGAGTGATCTTAGGTGACATTATCTCTGTTGGTGGCTGAGAGTAGTTCTTCCCCCTATACATGATGATAGTATTCTCTTCATGTATGTCGAGCACAATCCCTCCACTCAGTCTTGCGAGCTCTGCAGCAATCTCCTTGACCTCGTCCGGTGTGAATGTCTTCACCACAACCTTCAAAGTCTGGTGTTTCTTCCAATGTAAATGCATGTTCAGGATCACACCCTGGAAGATTCCACGCCTTCCAACAGGCACGTAGTTCTTGCACTTGAGGCCCATCTTTAAGAAGTAGAAGTGTTCCTCTGGTGTCAATATTTCAGGATCATGGGTTGCTTCTGATGACTCTGGAGGTTCGATCTTATCCAGAGCTTCCACAAGTCTGGCTTCTTTTTTTCGAGCCTATACCATCATAGGAGTGGAAGAACAATCACTATTAGCAGAAGTATAGGAAAGAGCTGACAAGAAAATGTTGATTGTCAATATGATATCTAGTTGATTATAATGACCACACATCTCAATCATATTGATGGTGCACAAGCTCATTGATTTGGACTGTCAAATTTATTTGCCACCTATTGCACAAGGCATTGTTCTGGTATGATATCCATAACCATCAAATCCAATTGCTTATTCTTGAACAGTCAATATGATATCACGAGGGGTCAATAAATTCAGACAGTTATGATTATCCAGTAGGCTGACTTCTGGTTCACCTGTAATACAAGAGTTGGCTGTTCCACCACATGGTCCAAGTTGATGAACATGTGCACCATGTGTTTTGAATTCTGGGTTATTACATTTCTAATGGCTCCTGGTGTTTCTCATTGTTTCTCTTTGATTGGAATGTCTTGAGTTCGAAATAGAGTAATAGAAGCAACATGTGACAAATTTCCATGCTGTGGCTCAAAAGTGAATTATGTGTTAATCCATTTTATTTGTTTGTTTATAGAAAATAAGTTATATGTCCGCATGGATGATATTAATAAGCACAAATACCCCTTTTGGACCCATAAGCAGATATTAATACATGGGTTAGATTTAATTAAATTTTTTGATCCACACGATTTCTGAAAGCTTATCTTAAAATTTTAATTTCAAACTAAATAGATGTCATGCTTGATGTCCAAAAAAAGGATGAAATCCAACATAATCATTCAGCTTTACTTTTAATTCACATAATGCAGGATGTAAACAAAATATTTAAGCATAAAACATAAAGGCCAATGATGCCATAGCTCCATAATTACATTCGACAGTCCAAGCCAATAAATTGGGGCCATGACGTCGTAGGTGTATGACATCATTGTCAAGTGTCAACAAAGCCAAAGCTTTAGTTGAGTTTGTCTGGTATTATGATACTACTGAGGTATGGCCAGCATTCAAAGATACAATCCCAGAGTAAATAAAAGGAATAGTTCTACAAGATGACATATATAGTTGAACTTGGCTATCTTTGATGGGGAGCACAGCCACTAAACTTATAATTTTATTTAGGGTGATGGCTAATTAAGAAAAACAAGAACAATAGTCCTGTTTCAAGCTTCCTTCCATCAGGAAGTCTTGTAGGATTAGGAAACTTGTAAGTCTGCAATCATTCTGCACCAAGCCTATGATAATTTCTTATCTAAGATATCAAATAGTTCTACCTCGAACTTACATTGCCCTTACTAATGATTTAGAAAAATTCAGTGACAACCATGCCATATAAGATTTAAGAGGAAATATAGGGTACCCATTTAGTAGACAATATGGATGGACTGCTTACGTCTTAGTATGTGATGCACATGCAGGGAAGTGTGACTCATTTGATGGGCTCCCAAACAAGATCTGTACTCTTAGTCCAAGAAAAGAGAAACAGTCGGTTATTTTTTTAATATAGGAGATCTCCTATGACCATCAAATGATGCGTCAAAACCCTGCAAAAGCGCTTTGTGTATCCCAGTGTTTATGGTAGACCATCATTGTGCTCTACATATTTAAATTTCCTCCAAACCTAGAATATCTTGAGTAAAAAGTAATTGAAAAAAAAAATATTCCATTGAAGACTCACCTTCCTCAATTTATACAAAATCTTCTCTTCTGCTGTCATTCTTTCATACTCTTTCTTCTTCTTCCACCTGAAGAACTTAAGCCACCTTACAACTGCTCTTTTTCCTTTCAGCTTTTTCCTCTTCACTTTTGCATTACCATTCTCATCAGTGGCTGCCCCATTTCCAGAATTGTTTGCAGGATCCACAGTTTCTTGGGCAATGTTTCTAGGCTGGGCTGAGTGAATCCAAAGCCGCCCCGCAAGGCAAAAGCCTCCCATGTCACAGAGAGACCCATGAACAGATTGCTGATTGAAGACCTTGTATATAACATCATAAGAGCTACTGTATCATGAGATTCTTTCCATGTAATGTGTTTTCCACAAATAATACGAAGAAAAAGGAGTCCCAAGCAGAAATACATATGAATTCTCATGAAGGATGAACTTTCCCTATCCATATCTCATGAACGGAAAAACTGATTACAATGAGGGAGTGAGGGAGGGAGGGAGTGAGGGAGGGAGGGAGGGAGGAAGGGAGATATAGATCAATCAGAGCTTACAAGAACGGAATGATTTTCAAACCTACTAAAAGAGGCTGAAAAACAGAACCATCAATTCTTTGAATGTTTAAAAAAATGACATAGGATTACATGAACTTACTGACTGAGAAGTGCGACAAAAAATAACAAATGATAATTTTAATGGCATAATTGATAAACTTCCCAGTTCAGCCAACATGAAAGAGTAATTGAAAATGAACCCTTAATTGATCATACAAAAAGGAAACCAAAGCACTTTTGATCTCTGACAACTAGATACTTCACCATGCCCAGCGCACTCGTACCAGCAGGATACCTATATTGGTCTAGGTTAACATTTTTGCAATCCCATGTTGTACAATTGACTATTTGTGGGCAATGTTCCAACTGAGCTGACAAAGACGCCCCTCAAGGCAAAAGCTTCCCATTTCATGTAGAGACCCATAAACAGATTTCTGATAGAAGACCTTGCATAAAACATTGTACGATGATCTAATAGAAATCTGATGATATATGTAATACCAAAGCTAAAATCTAATCAAAGATGAAAGCATATCTCCAAGCCTAAACACTTTCTTGAAGCCAATACATATCTAAGGCGTAGGACAAATCGATAATCTCATGAAGGATGAAAGGAAATCTCCATGGGCAAGGTTACTTCATCGAAGCCAACTTAATCACATTAAGCAGGCGAAATGTTACATGGACTCTACCATTACTCCTCAGCTCCACGATTCTCTATACCTGAGTCCAATTCTTGATTATCAAAGTGCTTAGGGGAGCCTAACCATTGGAGCTGGCTGGTAGGTAAGGCAACCTTAATAATTTAATTTTACCATATAAAGGGTATGTTTGGATCACCATTTTTGTGCAAAAAGCTCTTAAAAATATACATTTTGAAGCAAAGATAGCAATCAAAACAGGTCCTACTTAAATCAAACTTAATAATGACTTATATGTGGCAATAATTTAGGACTAGGGTCAGGTGTATGTATGTATACATACACATACATGGGTCATTCCCCCAAACCATGAAAAGATCAGTAAGGGATCGGATCATGATTATCAGTCCTTGTAGCGACTTACACCGTTTTGATGAAAATTGAATTCATATAAAATTTAAAAAGTCCAAATTTTGAGCGTTATTTGACCCGTTACAATGACCACTAAAACAATAACCATTATGCCTTATAACGGTCTCTTTTAAACCGTCATGGAACCAGGGTTTCAGGAGCAAAATCACCAACAATACCCATCACTAAACTACTATATTTAAAAAAAAAAAAAATCTGCAAAAATACAGTACCCATCATAGAAATTTATAGGTAAAAATGACAGAAAAGCTGATATACTTCTTTAATAACAGAATATCAAGATAGAAAATGAGGAGAAAGGTACCTGGTGTGATGAAGAACGGATTTATGTAAGAAGGGCATGGAGATTAGAGGATTAAATAAGAGATTTTTGAGCTGCTTCTGGGACTTACAGAGCGCCATTGAAGCAATAAATCTCGCCACCATTTTTCTTTTCTTTGGCCTTACAATCTCTGTCTGCTGCTGTGACTGATTTTGAAGGTTTGAACTTTGAACTTTGAAGAGTTACAATAGTGCTCGGCTCTTTACCTAAATACCCTCTTCTTTTACATTAAATTACAAACGGCTCCTTGTCCTGGTCTGCCACGGGGCACACTCTTAGAGGGCGATGACTGTATGGATGTTTGTCTAGTCCCTCGTTGGACTTGTAAACCAAAAGTTAGCTTGATTAGTGGTTTCTAAGCGTTGGATTGGAGTCATTTGCATGGCTTGCTTTTGACCGTAGAATTTAGACCATTATTTGGGGTACTAGATCCAAAGGTCTGACATAACTATTCAGGCTGATTTTTGGCTTTCAGGTCCAACTAGGGACTGACCAAACATCCATACGGTCATCCTCCTCTAAGATTGTGCCACGTGGCTCATATTGTGGTGTGTGATTGCCTTTGCTTTCACACAGGTGTGAGCGAAGGTTTTCTCGTGTTTCATTGGTTCTCCTTTTGCTTTGTCGGGTTCGGGTCCCAAAATCCATACCCGGCACGATGTTTTTATCAGGATTCAGGACCGGAATTTTAAATGGATTCAGGCAGGGCCAATTGAGGGTAAACGGGGTAATAAAGTATCCGGTAAGGGCTTTGTTGCTGTCAGCCGCAGGACGTCCTCCTTAGGTATATACCATTGGATGGTCATATAAATGACACGAATCTTGATGGATATCCAATGGTCTGGGTGCTAGGGAGGACTTCCTCTTGAGGATGACAACATTACTTTTCATTAGGGTACTCAGATCCGAATTATTAATATAATAAGGCCTAAGTAGGGTTTTATATTAGGGTAGCCCGACCCGACACGGTCTTGGTTTTCTTGGGTTGAAGTGTTGAAATTTAGTTGGTGTACTGAAGCTTGAGAAACCCTACCAGGGCCCGACCCACAACCTGAAAAAATTGGGCCGGTCTTGGGGTCAGGTTTCTGGCTCTACTAAAACCCATTTTTAAAAAAAAATCTCTAAAAGTGATAATAAACGAAGAAAAATGAACTTTTTTGTTATTTCCCGGGTTTGAGTATCAGGCTTGAGTTTGGGTTGGGTTCAATTTCTTGCTTGGCTCAGACGATCTACGCCCAGGGTTCAGATTTTTGGGTTGAGTTTTATCTGAAAATTTGGGCTGGTCTCAAGCCAAGTTTTGGGCCTGGGCCCGAAATGTAACCCTTAAGCCTATGAAGATGAACCCAAAGAAACCCTCTTACAACTCATGGAGGTATTTGGATGGACGAATAAAAAAAGATAGGTTATCCTCGATGAGGATAGTTTCAGCATGTGTCTTGGCTGAAGATATGCATCTCGGGCAATAAAATGTGTTTGGGTTAGTCAAAGGTGTACGCTTTTAGAGACACGATGGACCTCAAAGATGCGCTAAATTGCACTTTTGAAGGTTCAACATCCATGCAGATTTCTAAGATATGTGCGCGAGCCAAGCCCACTTGATTTGGCTCATATTGCCATTTCAGTTTTTTACCAAAAATGTCCTTTCTCATGCCATTAATTTATAGATTTGTCTTTTGATAAACATTTAACTACTTAGCCTGTCGTTTTTTCCATATTTCCAAAACCGTTTTTTTAAAAATAACTTAATTACTTTCCAAGTCATTTCTTCCATATTTCCAATTCCAACACAATCTCTACTCATCTGCACTACATGGACAACTTTAGAATTTTGCTTCTCTAATGGACCATTGAGTTATCACAGTTTACAGATTTACCCCTCTAAACTAATCTTCCAAGGCTACCCTTTGGGTTCAAATGCTTATTTTGCCACTTCTTTCAGCAACGCCCCTAAAATCACCCACTTGCACGTGCACCTGCTGTCCACTAGTTTTTAATAAATTATGTTTGTAATCAAGCATGCCCAACACACCATAGAAGACAACCACTTGACAAATTCTCGTGATTATACTCCTAATGTTTATGCCATAATTACTGATCTTTTTGTAAAAATAATATATGCCTATATATAACAAGGTTTAAAAGGGACCATTACCATTACAAGGGGACCGCCATGTGCAATGCATATGCACCTCACACGTGGCATCACCTTAGAGATCGATGACCTTATAGATGTTTCGCCTATCCCTAGGTGGGCCTATATACGAAAATTCATCTTGTTTAGTTATTTCTAGGGAATTTTTGTACTACCTCTTAAAAAATAAGTGTTATTTGTACTACCTCTCGGTACTATCATTTTGTAGCGTCTCCCTCTTTGACCTCTGTTTTGTCCTCACTGACTCAGACGGACTTAGACGGGGTGTTAACCTTGTGCGACCTGGACCGTTTTGCTCTTACCTTTACCTTAAGTCGACCTTCTGTCACTCTGACTGCGTGTCAAACAATCGATTGGAACTAATATTGTTTCCTTCTGACGACGTCTCTGTCCTGTCTTTTTTAAGTCTATAATTCTCTCCGGTATTACCATGTGGACTATGAAGTTGAACGAACGGACAATTCAGATATTGAAAATGAAAATATCTCCACCGCCCGTTATGTGAACCAACCCTCTCCCCCCACGTGGCAGTTGTTATATTATGATTCTCAAAGTAAAGGTCGGCGGCTTAAAAATCTAGATCATTTGTTTGTAAAACCAATATATGATGTCCACGTGGCATAATATCATGAGCTCAAAGTCGTTTCACCTATCGGTCGTCAGATCTAGTAGTTGGGATTGAACGGATGAGATTTATTTGCATGTCTTTCGTTCGTCCAATCTCATTATCGTCGTCCTATATGAAGCAACCAACCAGATTGGAGCGAAACAACTAGACGCAAATGTCACAAAATCTGAAAGAAGGAAAGGGGAAAGGGGAAAAATCCAGTTTAACTCTTCGCGTGTGATTCTCTAAGACCCGTTGAAGCCCATTGAACATCCATTTGTAAGGTGCCAAGGAAGGAAGCAAGCAAGCAAATTCATGTAAGTCGCTATTTTTTCATTTTTGTTTGATTTATGTCTCATCACATTATCATGTAAGCTTGAATGGGTTGAAGTCCCTTTAAATATCATACATACCCCTTGTTTTACTTGGTTTGTTGTTCAACAAACTAAATTTAATGGGTTCTACTGAAAGATACTGGTTATTTACCCAGTTAGAAGGACATGTGAACTATGGAGACTACGACTCATCCATAATGACAATTTTGTCTAGTTCTGTGAGCAAGACATTGAACCTCCTATGTTTTAGTTGGTAGTTAACAACAAATGGGTCCTACTAAAAAATATTCTTTGGTTATCTTGTTCTACGAGCAAGACATGGAAACCCCTATGTTTTAATTGGTGGCTAACAACAAATGGGTCATACCGAAAAATATTCTTCGGCTGTCTAGTTTTGTTAGTTGACAGTAGGCTTTAACGTGGGGAAACTTTTTTGTAAGCAACTTGGGGTACAAATGGTCTGCAATATCGAAGAAGGGTATGATTCTCTATCAATATTGTCCATCTTCTACGAATGATAGTATTTACGAGCTTTTTGTTTGTGCAATTTTTGTAAATTCCTATAACATATTACATATTTCAAGTTAACATAATTTGTTGATAATTATGTTATGTTTGTTGAGAATTCTTATGATATATGATGAATGACTACCTAGATATAGTTGTTCATTACCAACGAAGATTTATGGCAAGTCGAGATGGCATATATATTATTAGAGACTACCGTGGTGGGAAGGTGGGACAAATATGTGACATTGACTGTGATCGTATTTTCTACCTTGACTTCTTGGAAGATCCTTCTAATGCGACAGAATGTCCACGTGGGACTGTGGCTGTTATGACTGTTACTTATATTGACAGTCACGGGAGTCTAGTACCTATTGAAGGGGACGATGAGCTAGTGCGCATGCTTGAATATTTTCAGAATTCTCTTGGAGTCGGTGAGGTATTTATTAATTGAGAAGTTTGTGAACCTTTAGCCACATTGTCTGGCATCACCATGATCCAGATGTTAGACATCACGAGGGGATTTTCCATCATCAGCGTCATTAGCAGAACCACCCAAATCATATTTCTCGAGGTCGAGGTCGACCTGACAACTGCTCGAGCATGACAGGGTAGAAGTCGTGGGTATGTGGACAAGTATTATGATTTAGAAATGAATGACATACCATCATCTCCAGAGTTGGGTGGTGGTATGGGTGGTGATATTCCTATCAACATAGAGATAAATGACTTTTATCGAAGTTACAAGTCAAGTCAGTCAAGTATAGATTTTGATGGTAGTTCAGAAGATGAGTCAGTTGGTTTGGATGATTCAAATGGTGGTGATACCTTTGTTAGTGAGGCTGATGATTTGTATCAAAATCAAGAATGGTCTAGTCGGGAGTAGAATAGTTTAAATTATGTGCTTGAAGTAAAGCAGGAGTTTCTTACCGTGTACGACTACAGGAAACACCTAAGATTGTTTGCTGTCCAACATCACTTCAAGTAGGTAATGGTGAAAAATGAGAAGAACGTGTCACCGCTATATGTAAGGACCCGAATTGTGAATAGAGATGTCATGCTTCAGTTACCAATGACGGGCAAACCTTTGGAGAGAGGTCATTAAGAGGGGAGCACACTTGCAGTGGTACTATCAATCAAAGGCATTCTAATGTCACATCGACTTTTGTTGCTGACCTGATAGAGTTAACATTTTTGGCACATCTGAAGTCGTATCGTCTAAGAGATGTCAAAGCTAAAGTTTAGAAAAAAATTAGGAATCCATATTACATATTAGCTATCTTTGAAGGTTAAGGGGAAAGTCTTGTCTCAGATATATGGGGACTACCACGAGTCTTATACTGTTGACCCAGAGCTATGTGCTCAAATATTATTGAGTAATCTAAGAATCATAATCTAGTGAAGTGTTGATATTGACCGTAGGCTCAAATTGATTTGTGTTGCCTTTTGAACATCTTTGCATGCTTAAGGGTTGGATGTCTGCCTGTCGTCTATCTCGACGGTTGTTTCTTGAAAGGAAATTACGGTGGAGTATTGTTATCGACTTGTTTACTTTGTCGAAATAACAGTCCTTTTTTTCATTGCAATGTACATGTGTAAATATGTAAATTAGAGAAAATAGAGTCATGGACCCACTTTTTAGAGACATTGACCCCTAAACTGCTTCATGATCTGTCAATCACTTTTTTGTCGGATAGACATAAGGGTCTATTTAAAGCAGTCCCAAATGTATTTCATGGGTCTTATCTTCGATTCTGTATGAGGCATATTTACAAGAATTTTAAGATCAAGTACACAAGAAATCAACTGAAAAATTGAGTTTTGGGTGCTGCATCAGCATTTAAGGAGAGCGACCATAAAAGAATAATGAGAGCTTTGTAAAGAACTTCTCAGAATGCTCATCAGTGGATGAGTAATATTGCTCATCATTGGGCTAGGTTGATTTCACATATATTTTTTTCATTTGTTGACAACTATTTTACAGAACTGATACTTTAAGTTTTTTCTCATTTTGCTAGCTCCCATTTTGATTTGCCTTCAAAATGTGATCACTTCACAAACAATGTTTCTAAATCATTTAATTCGTGGATACTTGATTATGTGAACTACCTGTTTTCATTTTAATAAAAAGATTACATCTTCGCTTTTATCACATTAATGAATAAGCGTATGGAGTACGTATAAGATGTGACTTTAGATGGTACGAATAGTATAACTCCAAGGGCTTATACTGACTTATCCAAGACAGTGAGAGAAGTCAATCTTTTCAAAGTGGGGTTGTGCAAAGACGATTTGTGTTGAGAAATGTCATGGTGATCGTAGGTGATATGTAAATATGGAGGAAGAGGACATGCTTGTGCAAGGAGTGGCAAACCTTATGTTCATATCATGTCTCTGATCATCCAAAGGCGTCTCCCTTAGGTTGAGTAAGTTCCCTTATTACATTAGTTCCTTTATTTTATATTAACACAATCTTATGTGTATTGCAACAAACATATATGACAATTTTCTGTGTAGTTATTGTGTTGATTTTTATACCATTGCACATTATAAAGTCACCTACGAAAACTTAATACACCCCATAGATTATAGAATGAATTGACCTAAAGTAATCATAATCACTATTATTATGTATTTATTATTTTTATTGTACCTAACTTAATCTCTATTAAATGGCAGGTATCTGTTGTTGTGCTACTACCCTCACTAAGATAACCACCTGGTCAGCCCAAAGTAACGAGGACAAAATATGAAAATGAAGCTGATGGCAGTCAACGTACTTAACGAAACAAATGTGAAAAATGTGGCATCTTTAGCCATAATACTAGGACTTGCAAAGAGCCGCCAACAAAGAGAAGCGGTATGACCAGATGAGGACAATTTATGTATGTTTTAAAAACTTGATAGGGTTGAATGGTAGGCCAACCAAGATACTTTATTCATTTTATTTTTACTATGTGATGGCATATTTTTTGTGTTACTTTTTTGGATGGGATGATGGATGAATAGTTTTGTTAACTTGTTATGTGTTTAGAATTTTAAGCAGGTCATTTTCTTCTACATGTTAGAAAAATGATTGCAAGTGGACATAAACTTGTCATATTTTCTATTTCTATTTATACTTGAACTCATAATGCATATGTGCAAGTCATAACAGATAGCTACAACTCATAATGCATATGTATGCAGGTCATTTGATGTTACAATGTCTAAGGTTTTAAAACAAAAAGAAGTACAATGTAGTTTGTCATGTCCACATATTTGTTGCATATCTCTCTTTGTATTAGAGATTTGTAACAGCTCAATCTACCATTGGTAATAAAAATTTATCGCAGACCACATGAAATATAGGTGATGTAAATTTTTATATGGGGGTAGTAGAGTAATTTTTTCATGTTAGGGAGTAATGCAAAATATAGTCAATTACCTTCAATTCATTACACATACTACAATTTTACTTTAGAACCATAAACCAAGAACAATTATGTAACATTCATATCTACCCTTTTAACAAAATCTTCACATAATTCATCTAATTCGACCTCAATAACAACTTTACTCTTCTACTGTTATTATTATTACTACTACTACTACTACTACTACTACTACTACTACTAGTAGTAGTAGTAGTAGTAGTAGTAGTAGCAGATATAACTCTATCACCCCCTATGTCAGATGTAGATGAATGATCCTACATTCTACATTGGTCTTTGCAACATCTAGCCATTGAAAATTGCCACAACCATTTTGACATTTAATAAACTTTTGGCCTAAACTATGTGATAAAAAGATGTATAAATTTATGACGACCTCTACACTCGAGCTTTGTACATGGAGAATCATTCTAAGGGCAATATTTCAACCAATGCATTTGACTCTTCACAACCGAAGCAATCATGTGAGCTTGATCCCTCTACGTTTGCATTTCTTTCGTTTAACCATCGGACCTGATACATCCACCATATTGGCATTGGAGAAATCTCCTTTCGGCACTGTGAAGTTGCTTTGATACCAAGACTTTACAAAGCCCTGGGCAATTACTGATGTGGCAGGGAATCACCTAAAAGATGAAATGCCAAGTAACAAAATGTGTTATTTGAAAGATTTTCTGTCTAATACATGGGGTTGGCTGAATCATCAATAGATTTAAGCATTTTTATTTTATTGAAAAAATAGTAAACACATTCAAATATTACTTTTTTACAACCACATTCAATAATTAAGACTGGAGTTGCACGAATCATCCATAGAATTGTTTAAGAGATGAATGACACAAAGGATTGATGAAATATGATTAAAAGATTAAAAAAAATCACTTATCATTTCAGGATCAGAGCTTCACCCATTATAAATGTGGACTACGAAATGGAACAAAAATTTTCAACGAGCAAAAAATCCTAACAGAAAGAACCCTCGCAAAATGAAGGTCTTGATGATGACCTTAGCAGATGACCTCAACAGAGGGTCTTGAAGCCAAAGTTAAAGGAGGAGGGGAGGTATCGGGTTCCGATGTTAACTTAGTGAGGGAGAGACTATGTCGGTGGTTGAATTGGCTTATTAAAATGAACGGTTCATATTGTGCCATGTGGAGGGAGAAATAAAAATGAACAATTCAATTTTTTTTATGCACGTGAAAAGGCTTCAAATGAATTTTACTTCGAGAATCATAACAACTGTCATGTGGGGGAGGGGGTTGGTTCGCACAACGGACGTTTGAGATCTTTTCATTTTCAAAATCCGAACTGTCTTTCCGTTCAACTTCGTTAGTCCACATGGTCAAATTGGAGACTTTGCATACTTAGAAAAGACATGACAGAGACATCGTCAGAGAAAAACAACGTCAAATTATTTGACGCGCGGTCAAATCGACAGAGAGAGATAGAACATCGACGTAAGGTTAACACCTCGTCTAAGTCCATCTGAGTCAACGAGAACAAAACATAGGTCAATGGGGGATGCTACAAAATGATAGTACCCGGGAGTAGAACAAAAATTCCTTATTTCTATCCGTTGGATTAGTCTTTTTTATGATTTGTTTTTAATAGTAGATTTTGAGTATTATTTGGCCATGAACAAAACGACACCACTATGCAACATGATAACCTCTTGAACCATGTGATCATTACTATTTTAATAATGAGGTAAGTACATGTAACTTATTAACTATATTTTTTTTTCTTTAAAACATCCACGTTGAAGATGGACTATATTATGAGCCACGTGGTGCACTCTTAGAGACTACTGATTGTGTTGATGTTTTGTCCATCCCTAGTTGGACATACATACCAAAATTCATTCTGATTAGTAATTTATATCCATTGGATTAGAGTATTTTTTTTGGCTTATTTTCAATCGTGGATTTCTAGTATTATGATCTAAAGGTTGGGAATCACTAATCATGTCGATTTATGTTATGTAAGTCCATGTAGGAATGTGGCTCACACTGTGGGTCCATCGTCAACTTCAATGATAGACACCATCATCAAATTATTTTTCCGTGGACAGAGTTCAGGTGACACGTGGGGATACACTAAATGTTTTAAAAGCTGAGTTGAATGTGGAAATGTTGGATGACCAAAGAACCCTTATAAATTAAAAAAAAACTTACAAAAATTGAAAGAAGTAATGTTTGTCAATTTAAAAACTTTGAGGGTTATATTAAGAAGAATGATTTTCTTTTTTAATATTGAATGGGTGCAATTGAGTACGCTGACGTCAAATGCTGATAAGGATAGAAAAAAAGGGTTCCTAAAGTCTAGAGTACCCTTAAAAAAAGTAAAGGACTTAAAAATGTTAATTAAAGAACATATGAAGGACATTTTGGACAAAGTAGGGGCAGTTTTGAGATTTTCACCATTTTTAAAGACATTCTCTCATTATAGGGAAATTTTAGTCGCACCCCACAAATTGTGCTTCAATTTGCTTAATTTACGAAATTGCCTACCACAAGTTAGACTCGAGATCACCGTGTGAAACTTCATGCAAGAGCGTTAAGGGACCCACGTGGCACACTCTTAGAGGAGTCTGACCGTATGTATGATTGGCCAATCCCTAGGTGGATCTACAAACCAAAAATAACATGATTAGTGATTTCTAGGCGTTGGATTTGAGTTACATTTCATGGGTTGATTTTAACTGTGGAAATTTGAGCATTATTGACCATTATTTGAGGTATAGATATCCAAAAGTTTGAAATCACTAATTGGGCTGATTTTTTGGTTTGTAGATCCACCTAAGGGTTGGAAAAACATCCATACTGCCAGAGTCCTCTAAGAGAGTGCCATGTGGCTCATATTGTGAGTTCAAAGTTCTACTCTAAAAAAATCACATCTATTATTTGTCAACATAATTGCCAGATGAATTACACACAAAAAAAAATAAAAAATAAAAAATTGTCGGATGAATGTTTAGTTTGGGTGCCCTCACAATTCAAGGGGTGCCACTAAAATTTCCCCTCATTATATAGTAGAATAGATAATTATTATAACAAGTCAAAAAGAAAAGGTCAATATTCATCTTTTTTATTTTTTATTTTTCGAGCTCCTTTTTCAACTAAACGTAAATAATGGTTAACGATATTTTCAAAATAATTAACGGCTATTAAATACAAATAGTTGATTTATATTAAAGCTATCAAATAAAGCAACTATATACCATTATTAACTATATTAAACTTAATAAAATATATATATATAATTGAAAATTCTTGTAATACCTTCAATAAATAATTTTTTCATGAATAAAATGAGGGATAAAAAAGTAATATAGTCATTTAAGTTACCCATTTACCATCTTAATATATTCTCCATCATTTTCAAAAAAAAACTCCCTGTGCTGGGCCGTCTCGATGCAAGTTAAGGCCTAAGATGAAAATTCCATTTTAAGGCCTTTTTTATATTTAATATATTAATATATATGGTATTAATTAAAATTTTTAACTCTCTTTATAGTAGAAAATCTTATTTAACAACTATTCATGATAACCAATATCTACGGAAAAAAAAATTAAATGCCAAGGACCGCGGCCCTACATAGATCATTTTTTGGGCCTAATGACTTTGTGGATGTTCAGCCCAAGGTTTAAAGGAGGCCGTTTTAATGGTATAACGGACTGGGAGCATTACCGTTAAAACGAAGAAAAAAAAAAGCCAGGGGCAAAAGTGGAAAAAGAAGAAGGAATTAACGGATTACAGAATTTAACGAAAAAGAAGGTGCTGAAATTCAAATTTTGAAATTTGAAAACGAAAAAAACAGAATTTAATGGAAAAATAACGGATTTTAATGGAATTTAACAAATTTAATGGCTTTTGTTCCACAAAATTTTTCAGAATTTAATGGCTGTTAAAACGATTTTAACTGACGTTAAATTCAAAAGTCAAAACGTGTTTTCACAGTTTTTAATGAAACGGGCTTGGGGTGTTACCGTTTAAACAGACGTTTTTAAAACCATGGTTCAGCCCATCTATGTGTGGATAAACACACTAAAAATCAAATTAATTGATGATTTCTAGCCATTTGATTTACTACCCAAAAAAACATGTTCAAATCCAATGGCTAGAATCAATCCTAAAAAAAGTACTAAAATCTATGGCTCGAGAGAACCAATCAGGCTAATTTTTGGTTAGTATGTCCAGCAAGGTGTAGGCTAAACATCCACGTGGTTAGTGGGCTAGGGCCTTGTCGCACCTGGGCTGGGGGGCCTTGTCAAACAATTAAACGGTCCAGATTGATGACCTAATGTTTCTTGTTAAAGAATCTCCAAAGGTGCAGATAAAGAAACCTGGACTGTCATTCTACATTACTTTAAGATGAAAACCAAGGTTTAAAAAATGGCCGTTATAACGGATTCGGACCTCCCCCGTTACACTACGGACTGTTAAAACGCCCAAAAAATAACGACCGTTATAATGGATTCGGACCTTCCCCGTTACATTACGGACCGTTAAAAGGCCGTTTTTCCATTTTATTTTTTTTTTCCGTTATAACGGCCCCCTTTAAACCTTGATGAAAACAACAAAAACATAAAAATCAAAATGTGCTAATTCAAAGAAACCAAGATCACTTGCCAAAAAAAAAAAAAAAAAAAAAACAGTAGCAAGTCCACAAACAGACCATATTGAAATCTTCCCCCCTGGTCAGCTCCCCAAAAATATGTACAACCTACAAACCCGTTCAAGTCAAGGCAGCAAACCCACCTCCCCTCATCATCTGCTTGAACTCCTTGTAATTGACCATCCCATCCCCATCCGCATCTACTTTCCCTATCATCCTCTTGCAATCCTCTACAGTTCTTCCTTGTTTGAGCCCCAGAGACGATAACACCGACCTCAATTCCTCGACCGTGATGAACCCATCCCCGTTTTGATCGAACACATTGAACGCCTCCTTAATGTCCTCCTCTTCGTCTCGCTCGTCCATGATCGATTGATATAACCCGCCGAATTCCTCGATATCGACGTACCCGTCTCCGTTAACGTCAATCTTCTCAATCATCTGAATTAGCTCCTTATCAGGGATAATGATTCCCAAATTCCGTAACGAGTCACTAAGTTCTTTCTTTGTGATCCGACCGTCTCCGTTCCGATCGAACATTTGGAAGACCCGTTTAAGCTCCACGGGATCCATCCTTGGTTGAATCGACGACTACGACGACGACGACAAGATCAAGGTAGATCCTTTAGCTCATCAAGCTACTGGATTGGTTTGATGGGAAATGGGGAGCCACTAGGGGCAAGGGGGGGCAAGGAAAAACTAGAGGGTTTGAATTAAGAAGGGTGTAAATAAGGATAATCCTTAGGAAAACGGTTGGAAAATCATGTGGTGGGTGTTGTTAGCGTTGTTGAGAAAAAGGTGGGAGATAAAAGGATGCCTTATATAACGGCAATAGGGTGACCTACAAAACCGTTGAATCGGTCATTGTAGTTTTGTGGTCAGTGGCTGTTTCCTTGGTAACTGAATCTTTAACTGTTTTTATCTTTTGTTTTTATTTTTAAAAAAAGAAGGGACCCCTTGACAAGGACAAATGAAAGGTACTTTGAAGCTTGGAATAGCGGCAAACAAGGCCGGCTAAGGGATACCGTTTGGATCTTTTCAACGGTTTTGACTGTTCTTTTCACCAAGATGATGACACGTGAAGAGTGTCATCACAAGAGATTTGCTAATATAAGCATATCCGAATCCAAATTCGAAAAAAAAAAAAATTCTAATATTTGGATTGGATTCGATATCTGACGGTTATCCGATTCGACCGATAAGTAAATAGGAGTCCGTCTAGAGTTACACCCATTTCTTACATCCAGTGGTGGAGCCCACATGAAGATCATTTTGGACAATCCAACCATACATTAGGATCAATATCACCAAAAATCATTTTGATATTTCATTTTGGACCATCCTGTTCTAACACCCATTGGTTGGACCCACATGGAGATCATTTTGGACAATCCAACCATACATTGAGTTGTCCTTGTCATGATGATCATCATCACCAAAAATCAGTTTATTTCGACATTGTTAACCATATAAAAAATTGACCCAAAATAGTGGTTTAATTGGATGGTCTGGATTTTTCAAATTAAAGTCATATTTTGATGAAGTTATGAATGTTGAATTGTACTGAATTTTTGTGAGGAGGGTAATCATAGTATGAAAAACTCACTGAGCGGTTGGATTGTTCAACATAATCTCCATGTAGGCCCCACAACTGGGTGTAAGAAATGGGTGTACCTCTAGACGGACTCATAAAATATTGACTTAAAGTAATGGTTTAATTGGATGGTCCGGATCTCTCAAATTCAAGTCAATATTTCATGAGGTTAAAAATGTCGAAATGGAATGATTTTTTGGTTTATAGACAACTCACAGCGAAGGTTGGATTGTTTAACATGATCTCTATGTGGGACCCACTACCGGGTGTAAGAATTGAAAAAATAAAAATTCTTATATATAAACTAGGGGAGGCCATGTGGGATGCGCGTGCACCTTACACGTGTCAATGTAGGTGGTATTTTCCGTTTTGACACGTGGACATCCGAGATAAGAACAGGTAGACGTCCAAGGTAAGGGAACGTGGCATAGTGTCTGAGGTCATGAGGTAGAGGCCTCGGACGCACACATCTTTGACAAGTACGTTTATCTTGGGCAGAGAGGACATGTGATCCGACAAGCCGAGATCATATGACATATTGGTAAAGTCGGAGGTGACCACTAAGTCGGATCCGAGAAGCAAGAGACGACGACCAATTTACACGTAACCAAGCTCGAACTTTTATAAATTGGCGCTATAGTAACACAATAAGGTACGCAATCTTAATCTAAGAGTTATTATTGTTTGATTGAGATTAGAACTAACTTAGGCATTGGAGGCTCTGCTGATTGCACCGACGGAGTATTGTGTAGGATTTCTCGGACAACTCGGCGTAGTATTCGCTGATCTCTGATTGGTGGTCAGAAATCTTGGATACGTGGTCGACATTCTCAGATTGATAATCGGAGTTCTCGGATAGAAATTTATCTACATCGGGAAGGAGATTTTGGTATCATGGGAGCTTGATCGGATTGTGTTATGGACTCAGCATAGTTTGACATGGTCGTTGTGCACATCTCGAGGGGGTGTGTGGGATTTTTCCCTACATCTTTTGGTGCCATATGTAAGAATCGTGGTCAGTAACTTGTGCGCTCTTCCGAGTTATCTGTAGACGGTATAGTAGTATGGCACCACCCAAGAATGCAAGGAATACAAAGTCTAAAGATGGTGCCGGGTAGACCCAACGAGGGGGAGGAAATCGGCCGTTATTCAGTAAAAATACTCACCATAGACATAAGAAAGCTCGTCCATTTATCATGAACATAAAAAAGTATTTGGGGTCTCGCTTGAACTTCAAAAATAAAAAATAAAACTTTCAACCATCTTTTGCTCCCAAAATCATTTGTGTGAGAAAATAAATTAACTAACAAACCGAATTTTGCATGCTTCCCAAAAAATAAATGGCCGTTATTTTCGTTATAAACGGCTTTTTGAAAAATAACGGCCATTATTTTATGAAAAAATTGTGAAAAAATGACCGTTATTTCTGTTATTTTTCTTTTTTTTTGTTATAAATTTTATTGAAAATTTGAAATTTGAATTAGTGCCATTATTTCCTCTCTTTTTTTCCATTTTTGTCCATGAGTGTTACAATTCGTTATAACGGAAAGAACGGTAACGCCCCCAGTCCATTATACCGTTATAAAGACCCCTTTTAAACCTTGGTTTCAACCAGGCCCCCCTTGCCAAATAATGCTGGAAATTACCCCCCCAAATTCCTTGTGATCAAAGCTAAATATTTCCCAAGATCATCTTTCCTTGAAGCTCGATGGATATTTTCTACATCATAGATTTGGAAAGACATGTTAAAGGTTAGAAATCTTATTATTAAGGACATTTGTTTTTTTGGATTCGAATAGCAAAGCAACTGAAGATCACTAAGCTCATCATTCAAGGAGACTCCAACACAGTGATCAGTCTCAAGGAGGATTCGGAATATGATCCAAGACAGTAGACAGATCATGGAGGAGGCCAAGATTGAGTGGAAGGCTTTCCATGCATTTAGAGAAGGAAATCTGGCTGCAGACAAGTTGGCATCCTTGGGTAAAAGAAAATTCTGTGTTTTCACATGAAAGTCACCATGTGCAGGCTTTGTTGCAAGGACCTGAAATTTCAGTTTCAAGGTCGACCGAAACCGAAATCCCAAGAATTTCAGCCCTCTTGAATCACTTCTAGTTCTATATTCTTTCTTATTTTAAAGGCAACAATTAAGATTCACTTCTCATGGGAGATTATGAAAAGAGAGAGAGAAGATTTCCTAAAAAAAATCCAGATTTTTTTCAAAATAACCTAAATTTTGTCCGGACTTTTCCTCTGAAATTTCGGCCCTCACCGAAAGGGCTACCGAAACCGAAATTTCAAACCTTGCTACTGAGGTCGCCATCTCTCCTTTTCTATATACCTCCTTTGGCATCGCAAAGAATCCCTCCATATCTTTAGACTTCCTACAGTGAGACTCCACTTCTATCTTCTATCTCTAATTTTCTGGTGGCACAACTCTGACAGTTGATAAAAGCTTGATGCTGCTTCCTCCTCTCAAGTTTTCGCCCATTCGAACTAGTGTAATTCTTATTTCTTTATCTGTATTATCCAACTACATTCTTTCTAGTATCAGGAAGATTGAGGAAGATGCTACCCATAGAATTAAGACCTTTGTTAGGCCAACTCTACAAATGTGTCAGATCCCCACCGGGTAGTGGCCCAAGAACGAGTCATTCCAGGTCCCCTTCCACTCATTCTCTTTGTTCCGATCCTAGGGATGGCAGGTAAGAAACTCCCAAATCTGGTTCTCTCGGTCCATTGCTATCCACTCAGTTAACTGCTTACTAGTTCATAAGTAGATAGTTAACTCAACTCCTTACTTTCTGTCTAGTAGGATTCATAACACCTTACTTAACTAGGTATTTGGTATGCCTTAACTCTTTCTGTCGAGTAGGATTCTGAACTGCGACTCGCTCTGAAGTATGCTTCTTAACTCAACTCCTAAAGGTCTCTGACTAGTTGTTAGGTATGCGTACCTCTGGTTCCAAACTGTTACAATATTCAAAAGAAATTAAGAGAATTACGAGTACTATTGCCCCCTTCTGACACTACGACAATTCAATTTGAATCGAATTTCTGATCAAATCAACTGAAACCAATTCAATTAACTCCACTGTTTACCATTGTTTGTTGATATAATATAGTATTGGATCATATAAATAATCAGACTGTTGTCATGACATGGTAAAATATCCAAGCAAATAAAGCATTATGTCTTTCTGTTTTCCCCCACTTGATAGTAGGCCTTCTAAATGGTATATGAACCATACGTTTAGCGATCTTACTGCAATCAGCATCCTTTGAACGGGAAGAAAAACAAATCCAACCCGAAAGAACAAAAATTTGTAAATCAACTAATCAAAAAGCTTAAATTTCCTACAGCCAAAGACATGAGAACTCATGAATATATTATAGGTCAAAATATTAATTTACATAAGAAAAGCAAATAATAAAAAATCCATTTTTCTCCCAAATGCAACTGAAACAATGCTCACACTGATCACTCAAATTCCTGAACAAAACCTACCAATTCAATGCTGTCTAGCCCTAATTCCACACAAAAAAAGCACCAAACATCACACCCACAATCCCAAACGTGGAGAACAGAAACTCTAGCAAAAAGATTGAACAACCCAATAAATTGCTTAAATTTCTAATGTTCAGATAAAAATTCAAACTTGAACAAACAACAACACCACATGAAGAACTTCTAACAATATGGAATTTTAGCAATCTTACTGCAATCATACCAGAACGAAAAATGAAACTTACAGCATGAATACAATTCATTAGACGATCATCGTCAATATAAACATAAGAGATCGTCAAAAAAAAATAATTGAAGAGTATGCACCTATTTGGTTCCAACAGGACAAACCAAAAACAAAAATAAGAAACCCTAATCTTTTGAAGATTCTTTCTGAGAAATATTACGGGATGTCCCACGGTTTGGGATCCGGAACCGCGACAACCATACCTTGGAGTTCCTGAGTAAGAACCACCTGGCAGCCGAGCCTTGAGTGCTTATTCAAAACCCTAGCCCTAGAATTCCGTCTCAGAACATACTGTTCGTCGTACGACGGAGAAGGGAGCTTCTCGAGCCATTCCTGTGCAATGTTCACCTCGCATTCGGCCGAACACGCGTCGATCTCTTCGAGCCTGTGCGACGCCGGATCGATCAGTCCGTTGTTCGCAAGAGCTTTGAGGAGAGTGTGACCTGAGAGCCCGACGATTTCGCGTTTTTTCCCGTCGAGATCAATCGCGAAGAGCTTCACAACCCGATCTGCAACTTTCTTCGAAGATGATAATGAAGCCGAAGAAGTTACAGAAGATCTGGTGATTACCGCTTTGGAGCTGAGAGAGGTAGAAGAGATTCGAGAGATTTGGGACGAGAATCTCTGCAAACCAGCGATCGCCATTGTTAGGTTTCTCCTTCTCGAGCTTTTTTTGGTTTCTCCGACTGAAGATTTGGGCCATTTGGCTGATGTGGGAGTAAAAGTGTAAAACTTTGATGACAGCAGGCCGAAGGCATCACACAAAATAAGCCACGTGGCACACTCTTAGGGACTCTGATGTTCGGCCAATCCCTTAGTGCACCTGCAAACCAAAAACCAGCGATTTTAACCGTTTGAATTTGAGCATTATTGACCATTATTTGAGGTACAAAGATCCAAAGGTTTGCAATCACTAATCAGGCTGATTTTGGTTTGTAGGTCCATCTAAGGATTGGAAAAACATCCGTACGGTCAGAGTCCTCTAAGAGAGTGCCACGTGGCTCTATTACGTGCTGTCATCGGCCTCGATGCGGCACCGGGTCTGTCCACCATCCCTTTTTAATTTATAAAATATTTTTTTTGAAAAATCTAAATAACACATTTTTCAAGGGACATCAACGGTACTGACAATGTTTACATACTTTTAAGTCTGTTAACAGTTGCATACTAGATTTGTCAAAGCTCTTAGGCCTCCAAGGGCCCAGTCATGAGCTATGTTCTCCTCAAAAGGAAATGGCCGCGCGACTCGCGACAGGTGGGACTCGAGACGTGCCAGAGAACTTAAGACCAAGGTTTAAAGGAGGCCGTTTTAACGGTTAAACGGACTGGGGGTGTTACCGTTTAAACCGTTTAAACGGATTGAAACGGTCAGGGACAAAAATGGAAAAAAATGGGAAAAAAAGGAATTAAATGGATTTTAACGGAAAAAGTGGCACTGAAATTCAAATTTTGAAATTTGAAAATTAAAAAAAAAAAAACGGAATTTAACAGATTTAAACGGAAATTAAACGGAATTAAACGGTTTTAACGGCCGTTTTTTTACAAATTTTTTTGAAATTAAATGGCCGTTAAAACAAAAAAATGGCCGTTTTTTTCAAAACCGATAAAACGGGTTTAAACGGTTTAAACGGAAACGGGCTTGGGGCGTTACCGTTTAAACGCCCGTTTAAACCGTTTAAACGGCCGTTTTTAAAACCATGCTTAAGACCATGGTTTCAACGATTTTAACGGCCATTAAAGGTCTAACGCCCCAAGCCCGGTTACGTTAAGAACCGTTTTGACTGTTAAAAAATAACGGCCTTTTATCGTTTTAACGGCCATTATTTTTTGAACAAATTTGTGACGGAAGGCTGTTACTTCCGTAATTTTTTGTTTTTGAAATTCAAACTTTGAATTTTCAATTTTAGTGCCATTTTTTCGGTCTTGCTTTTTCCCATTAAATCCGTTTTTTCCTTTTTTTTTTTTTCATTTTTGCCCCTGTCCGTTACATTTCAATTCAACGACCGTTTTAACGGTAACGCCCCAGTCTATTATACCATTAAAACGGCCTCTTTTAAACTTTGCTTAAGACACTTCAATCAAGGCCCCACCAAAAGGATCTATTGGCCCCAAAGGCATCAGGCAAGCTGATTTTTGGATCATTGCCAAGCCCACTAATGTAACAGTTCCAAACCAGCTTCTTCTAGGGCTGGCAATGGATCAGGGTTGAGTCGGATTGGTACTAATCTGGTACCGATCCAATAAGAAATTCAATCGATATGGACCCCTGATCAGATCAATAAAATTCAATTCTGGAACCGATCTGATCTAATCAGATCAAAGAAAACTTGTTTTTTTCAAAAATACATGTTTTAAACTGGGATTGGCTAGAAAACCTTTTTTCTCAATAAATGGTTACTTTCTCAATCAATTTTGAAACCGACGGTATCCAGGCCTCTTAGAACACCCGACTAGTCCCCCGGGAGACGCTCCAGATGTGGATGTACAATAGACAAGGGCATTTTCCTTGGATGAATCCAGATGGATAGTCTATCAGATAGACGGTATGGATTGGTCATATAAGCCCTTGTCATGGCAAAAGAAATCCGTGGGTCATGCAGAAAAGAGGTTTGTACGGCTCACCTAAATAGATTACTTTTATTAAATTTAATAATGGATTAATGTAGTACATAATCGCCCCTATAGCTCAGTGGTAGAGCGTCAGTCTTGTAAACTGAAGGTCCGTAGTTCGATCCTGCGTGGGGGCAACATAATGCAATAATGCTTTTGTTTTTCTAAACACCTTAATAGGCATAATTATGTTATTATGTACATATTAAATTACTAAAACACCCCTGCTATAGACCTCTGTAAAAGAAAGAAATAACACGTCTGAATGCAATTCCCTCTTCCAATTCCTATACAATGTGAAAAACAGTTTGAAAAAAAAAAAAAAAAAAACTACATCCAGTTTTCCGGCAACGCGAAAACCGCCAACGTCGCAAGCTGCTCAATTTATCAACAACCCAGATCCCATAAATCTGGTTTTCGATGGTCGGAAAACCACCAACATGTGAGAAGAATACCAGAAGTTACAAATAACACAATGGAGCAGCAATTCAGAAAATTACAGCCTCCCCTTGGTCTTCTTAACAATGTTAACATTTCTTTCTCCAACTAAAAAACAAGACAGAAGGCCCTACAATGCTGCTCTCATTTGGAGATCTCAGAAGTTATGCTGCAAGAACAAGTTCTTTTGAGGAGAAGCTGGTCCAATCTCTTCCTCCAAACACCTCAACCCATCACCACCACCTCCTGCATTACTCAAATTCCTCGTTTCCAAATTCTTCCCATCCACTTCTGTGTCCGAAATAGAAGATTTCCTCCTCTGAGACGAAGCGACACTCGGAAATGTTATCCATGAAGGAGCTCTGAACTCGAACCTCTGATCGTCAGCTTCAATTACATCTGCCTCTGAGCCTGACCTGCATGAGTACCTCTGTGAGGACTTCCTATGAAACCTACTACTCCCCAGAATCACCTCAGTAGGTAAGATTGCTTGTTCATTACATGGGCTCCCCATCAAGAGTGCAAGGGCCTGCTCCAACTCAGTTGTCACCTTATCCATAGATGGTCTCTGCTTACCCCTCATTCGCACGCATTTACACGCCATATTTGCAATCCTCATCAGAGCCTCAAGATCAGTAGGAGGTTTCAATATTGGATCCAAGATTACTGATGCATCACTGGCTTTGATCAATGGGACAGCCCATTCAACTATATTCGCTTCTTCGCATTGCAAATCTATGGCCTTTCGACCACTTAGAATTTCCAAGAGTAGGACACCAAAACTGTAGACATCTGACTTGGTAGTCAGATAGTGAAGTTCATAGTACTCAGGGTCTAGGTAGCCTAGCGTCCCCGCAGGTAGTTCTGCCAATGGGGAGCTACCGTCTGCTGGACCCAACAAAGAGAGACCGAAATCGGCAACGCGGGCATTGTATTCTTCATCTATGAGTATGTTTGAAGACTTGATGTCGCGATGAATCACAGGTGGGCAAGCATATCCATGCAAGTATTCAATTCCCCGAGCCGCTTGGACAGCAATAGTGACCCTTCGGACCCAGTTCAATTGCTCTTTCAGGCTTGGGTTTGTCCCATGGAGGTGTTGATGCAAAGATCCATGAGCCATGAACTCGTAAACCAGAAGCCTCTCCACACCTTCTTCACAGTAACCCAGCAGATTGAGCAAGTGGGCATGGTTTAATCTTGAGAGGAGATCAAGTTCAGTGTGAAACACATTTGAATTCTTCTTCAGGTCGGCAGACATGATCGCCCTTTTAACAGCAACCACTGTCCCATCCTTCAGTCTACCTTTGAACACACAGGAAAAGCTCCCCTTCCCCACTTGAGATTCTTCATTAAACCCACCAGTGGATCCCTCGAGCTCCTCATAGGTGAACATCTGAGCCCTCCTGATGTTCTTCTTGGCATTGTTCTTCTTGGTATTCAATACTTGCGTGGAGCAACGACACTTCCGTAATTTGTAACGGACATAGAGGCATGTGGTTAAGGATACAGCACAAACAAAGAACACTGTGAAGATGAGCTCTGCGACGAAGATTGGCATCTGAAGAGACCAGAGCCTTCCACTCTTCTTCTTCCCTGCCATTGCAGGGGAAGAAGAATAACAATTGGACAAACATTCATGAGAAACACAGTTGGAACAGTTGAATTCACACCGTTGATCAGATTTTGGCGTGCATTGAGCGGTCTGATACATCTCGGCTGGGCAACCATTGTTGCAAGGCAAGCAAACTCGAGAGGCAGGAGACTTGCATGGTCCACTTCCATGGTTAAATTCATAGAACCCCTGGCTGCAAGGACTAGATATGCAGAGGCCAGGTGAGACCTCCATGAAGAGGGAAGAGGGGAAACTGAGGCCCCAACAAACAGGTCGGAGAGATTTCTCGGCAAGAACACTGCAAGTGAAGTAATCGCCGGCGGCAATCTCATAGACCTTCACTCCATTGGGAGCCATGGTGCTCTTCCTGGCTCTGAAACCCCAACAAATCACCCCATGATCAGAATTTTTGATTCCACAGGCATGGAACCTCCCTCCTACAATAGAAAGCATGGAATCATCAGGAGCCAAGTCTACATTGCCTTCACCTGAATAAGCAGCAGAGGTTTCTTCTTCCAAGTTCAAGCTCTTTCCCCAACAAAAAACTCTAGAATTCCCACCTTGTAAAATTCCACAAACATGATAACCACCTGCTGCAATCTTCTCAAACCTTGGTTCTCTAGGAATCAAGCTGATAACACCACTACCAGTTTCGTCCCCCCAACAAAAAACAGTTTTGTTTTCACTAAACAAGCCACAATTGAACACAGAACCAGCTGTTATGGAATTGAGTTTACCACCAAAGATGTAGGTAGCTGTCATGTTGTAACCCCAACAATCAACAAGAGAAATATTTCTGTAAATTCTTCGCTTGTCATTGGATTTTCGCAGACCACACAAATGGTGATCTCCAGCACTGATTTCTGAGTAAATAGTTCCTTCGATCATGGGTTGAGGAACACCCACTTTGATGTAATTGCTGCTTCCCCAACAGTAAGGTTGGTTGGACTCCATGAGAAGACCACAGACGAATCCATTGCCAGCAGTTAGACCAGAAAATGGGAACCTAGCAGGAGTTCCATATATTATGGATAAGTCTCCTCCATAGCAGGTCACAAGATGAGAACCATCTGATCTCAGACCACAAAACACAGGGCCATCCTCTCCGTAAGATGCAGCAATGGAAGACATGGAACCCAGACCTGAAATCTTCCACCATGAATCTGAAGAAAAAACCACCAAAATCACAACTTCAATAAGAAATCCATCTCTCCTGGATCTCATCCTCAAGAACCCAGATGACCAATTGTCTAATCAAACACACCTTCCACAACAAGAAATCCGACCTGCAATTCTTATTCTAGTGCCTCTGATTTGCATGCACCCACAACCAATACAGCTTGAATATGAAATATAGTGCCTCTGGTGTGAATATATTCAAGACCCAGATGAGAAAAAACCATGTTTAGACAGCAATGAAGGACATAGAACAGAATCCAAACATAAAAACTGCAACATTTCTGTTCATATAAAACCACCATGATCGGACCTTTCTGGCATTTATCTTCAATACCCAGATGACAAAATCCCAGTTTACATAAGAAATCCAACTTTTCTGACATTCTTCTCCAAGATTCATGAGCAAAATCACTTTTTCTACTTTCCCTTCTAACAAAGTAAACTGGTTTCTATCTTATAGTTTGAAATCTCCAAAGCTTGTTCATCTTCAATACCCGTTCTTTGGAAAAAAGCTTGTTGCTTTACTTTTCTGTAGACAGCTTCGAAAGGTACATGGATGGGTTGGTGAAGGTGGTTTGAGGTTGCAAGGAGGATAGTTGCAGACGTGCTGATGAGAGAGAGAGAGAGAGAGCATTAAATGCCCATTAAATTCCAGCTTATTTTTTTGGTAATAATTCCTTCTACAATGTGCGCTGGTGTAGGTGAAGAGTCTAAATATAATTCAATGCTTTTGATCTTTCTTGCTTGGATTTCAAATTCGAATTTTTCTTTCCTTCATACTTTCAAGGCCTCAACGGGATCCGATTATCCGGAAATACTGAACTGAGTCAACTGACCAGTTGGTTTTGATTCGGTCTATCCGTTCGGACCGAATAATAATTGGACCGGGTCTATAATTCTAGTAGATGGTTTAAAATATGACCGTTATAACGGTAACCCCCAACCCCGTTATGTTTGCCCAAGCCATGTACGGTCATGCCGTGCACTGCCTAGGTCATGTCCCTGGATCCATATCGACCCATTGATATTCATAATTTTAACTTATGCTTTTGAAAATTAGCACAATCCCCTGAAAAATTGGGAGATTGTTTCTGAAGCGGCGATCGCACGCTGCATATACTTGGGGGGGCGTTTGGGAAGGAGAAGTAAAAGCATTTCTACTTGTAGTAGAAGTTACTAGTTGATTTTTTACCACCAAAAAAGTCATAAAATTAAAAGCGGCCGAAGCGTTCTAATTTTTGAGAAGTAATTTCTCTTAAAAGTTACTCCTTCACTTGTATGCTACTAGTGGGTGGCCAAAACATTTGCCAAAATTGGGTGTGTGGCTGAGATCCACCATCCAGTTGGGGATAAGCTCTCGGCCCTTCCTCATTGAAGCCTATAAGAGGGGGAGACAACTCAACTCCCTTGTTATATAGATAATTAATGAATGGTATAAGATTGTTGCAAGAAAGTCTCATAACCAAGGATTAAAAAACGGCCGTTATAACCGATTCGACCTACCCCGTTAAGTTATGGACCGTTAAAACACCCAAAAAAATAATGGCCGTTAAAACAAAAATAACAGCCATTAACGGATAAAAATAACGACAGTTATTTTCTGGAAAATTTTGTGAAAAAAAATGGCCGTTATTTCCATTTTTTCCCATTTTTTTTGTTTTTGCCCGAGCGTTTTTTCGTTATAACAGAAAAATGGTAACGCCCCCAGTCCGTTATACCGTTATAACAGTCCCCTTTAAACCTTGGTCATAACCACTCGATGATACCTCCAAGGGTCTCACGCGTTGCAACAATAGATATGATGAGATGTAATTGTCAAGTAACTCCAAGTATCCATGAAAAAGTAAAAAATAAGAAATCCAAGCAGGGTATCAACGGGTCAGTTCTGGTTCAGAACCAATACTTATTATAAATGACGGTTCTGGTTCTTATCGTTTCCGATTATGGTACCAAAACAAGTGATTCCACAGTCAGAACAAAAAAATAGCAGGTTCTTCCATCAAGTATCGGGTACCCATTTAGAACTGGACTAGATATTTCAATCTGGACTTGGAAAGAGACCTAGAACTGATAGCATTCGGAACCGAAGTATATAATAGGTTCTAGTTATTGGTATTAGTATCCGGACCAAACTGGAACCGAAACAATAAGACCAGATGTTTGGTTCACCTCTTGATGGATCTACACATCAAAAATCACAGTTTAATTTGGGAGGGGGAGATTTCAAATTTTGAACTCCCAAGTGTACATCAAATATTTTCTCCCCTAATTTCTTCTTACCAAAAAATAACAAAAAACAAAAAACAAATTACTAATTTCCAAAATCAGCCATGCGTCAATTCTGTGCCACCTATTTGGTGGGCCATAGTCTAATAATCATATTACTTAAGGCAATCCTAACCATAGAATGGTTGGAACATTGGTCGACACCATTTTGTATGTTTATGCAAAATCAAGGATTCACTTCCAAAAGGAATCCCCCATGTGAGATGCATGTGCATCTTACACATGGCACTCTCTTAGAGATCACTAACAGTATGGATTTTTGGCCCTAGGTGGGACCTACATGCAAAAAATCAGCTTAATTAGTGATTTCTAGGCATTCAATTGGAGTAATTTTCGTGGGTTGATTTTTAACCATAGATTTTGACCAGTATTTTGGGCATAAAGATCCAAAGGTTTAAGATCATTGAATGGCATGAGAAGTAATTAAGAAGTCATCTAGGAATTGATGAGGAACTACAATATGAGACGCATGTCACATTCTTAGAGACCATCGACCGTGTGGATCTTTAATTGGCCCATCTCTAGTTGGATCTACGTACCAAAATTCAGCCTAATTAGTAATTTATATCCATTGGATTAGAGTCGTATTCATGATTTATTTTTAACCATGAATTTCGAGTTTGGGTACTCAAACCCAAAGGTTAGGAATCACTAATAATTTTTGGTATGCAGGTCCACCTAGAGGGACCAAACATCAATACGATCAATGCTCTCCAAGAGTATTCCACATGGTTCACACTCTACAACCAACATACCCAAGTCTCGTGGCAGGCCGACCACCACTGAAACGAGTAGGTTTAAGTAAAAACTATTGTCTTTTATGTTTTTTAGAACGTCGGATTTTAAAATTTCTCCTCGGAGTGGTGGTCGGACAGCCATGAGACTTTGGGAAGTTGGTTGCTAGCTCTTCATTGGCGACCAACCTATCGGAGTCTCGTGGCTGGCCAATAACTACTTTGGCAAATAATTTCAAGCCAATCTTTTAGGCTCTGCCTAGGAACAAACAAAATGAGGATTACACTTGAGTGGTCAGCCTGCCACGAGACTCACTGACAACATGAACAAACAAAATGTAGGTTCAATTCTAGCATCGGGCTCATAAGTGAATCTCATTGAAATGAGGATTATACTTGAGTGGTTTTGAGTTGTAACCAAATTCTAGCCTATAATATAAATGGACTATTTGATACAAAAGATATACTTTCAAACCGCAAGGATATAGGTAGGTAGCGGAGGTGTTTCTTTCTCTAATCGGTACTCCATGATACTAATTCAATAAATTTGAAATAGAAAAGCAATGAACGTTGTGAGAGAGAAGGGCCGTCTCGATACAAGTTGAGACCTAAGGCGAAAACTCTATACAAGGCCTTTTTTATATTTAATATATATGATATTAATTAAAAAAACTAACTCTATATTATTGGAAATATTTATATAAAAATTACGGAAAATTACTTTAAAGAAAATAAATTTTAAATAATTTACAAAAAAGAATACAACTTTTCTCAAATCCCAAAAAAGTTTCATTACTTGTCACATCTTTATCTAGAAAACGCCATTTTAAAGGGCATCTGTTAGTGAAAAAACGTCATTTTAAATGGTGTTTTTCATAAACAAACGCCTTTTTAAAAAACATCTGTCAGGTTCTGATTGCCGTCTGACAACTGACAGACGTTATTTAAAGGGCGTTCGGCCGTTGGGAACCGTTACTACCAAAAATGCCGCTTCGACAAATGAAAAGATCTCAGGTATACCCTGTTAAAACCTCCCAAATTCTCACAGTTGAGATCAACCCATGAAAATAAGTCTAATCCAACGCCTATAAATCACTAATCAGGCTGAGTTTTGATTTGTAGGTCCACTTAGGGATTGACCAAACATCCATATGGTCAAAGTCCTCTAAGAATGTGCCACGTGGCTAATATTGTGTCTTGTAACACTGGAGCCTGAGCCCAAAAAATCTGGGAACCCCAATTTTTACGCCCATTTTGGCGTACACAGAAGATGAATCAATGGCTGATTTTTGGTGAGGATGATCTCTATGGTGAGAAGATCATCCTCACAAATATTCAAATCATTCCGGTATTCGTAGACTGGTTTAGAAGTTGAGGAATTATGGGCCGTCGATTTTTATTGTGTACGCCAAAATGGGGGTCCCCCAAGCCCCACAAAAAAAAATAATAATAATAACATACGTGAGTTTTAATCGGAGGAGGCCGCGTTGAAGGACTCGATCGGAGAAAAGAAGCAGCACATGATGAGACTGCCGGAGAGAGATGGGAGAGTTCACCGGAGAAAGCAGAGAGAGAGAGGAGAGATGGTGGGAGAATAGATGAAAATGACTTAAGAGAAATTTAAGTCGTCGCCTAACAGACGCCCTTTGAAAGGGTGTTTATTCCATAAAAAATGTTTTTTAAAAAATCATTTTTCAGGAATAAACGTTCTTTCAAAGGGCGTCTGTCAGGCGTGTCAGCAGTCAATCATTAGTTAGTCGTCGACTGACAGCCTGACGAAACGCCTTTTCAAAGGGCGTTTAGTTTTCTTTTTTGCGATTTGAAAAAAATATTTTTCTTTTTTGTAAATATTTTAAAATTTATTTTCTTTTAAGAAATTTTCCGTAAAAATTATTCTCGATAATCAAAAAATACGAAAAAAAATTTAGAAGCAGAGGACCCCCGGTGCAGTCAATGCAAATGACTCTCGTGGCCCTATATCGATCATTTTTTGGGCCCTGCATGGATGTTCATCCCGCCCATTGGTGGATAAATACACCAAAAATCAGCTTGATTGATGATTTCTAGCCATTGGATTTCCTACTCAAAAAATATGCTTGAATCTAACGGCTAGAATCATGTCCAAGAAAGTACCAAAATCTATGGCTATAGATAATGAATCAGGTTGATTTTTAGTTTGAACATCCAATAAGGGCTGAGTTAAAAATCCATGTGGTTAGTCGGACCTGGGCTGGGGGCCTTAGGCGACCCTTAATGCCTTAAGGTAGAGCCGGCCAGAAAGAGTCTAGGTATGTGGTCTTTGATGCAGAAGTCCTTCAAATTCAACGTAGTAGACTCGTTCGGGCCCACTTCCCCCTTGAATGCCTGGCCCACACCATGATAGACCTACACACCAAAAATCAGCATGATTGGTGATTTCTAGCCGTATGATTTGAGCATATTTTCATCATGGGCTTTATGAACAGGTCTATGAGTCGGTTCCAAGTCTATTATGAAAAAGTGTAAAATTCCAATGGCTAGCAATCACTCATCACACTGATTTTTTGTACGTGGGTCAACCACGATGTGGGCCAAATACTCAGAAGGGGCAGTGGGCCCGAAAGAGTACAACTACGTGGCAAATTGAGGAAAATCTGCATCAAAAGTTTGATACAGAAGCCCGTATCATAAATTTTCCCGTTTTTGGGGGTGTAGTTACAAACAACTACCTCTTATGGCTTTCCATGTTCTCAAGTCCGAAGGTTCTGGGGGGGGCGTAGTTACAAAACTGATCATACGACCATTAACAATACTAGGGACCGCCACGTGCGATGCAAGTGCCCTTTACACGTAGGAGAACCTTACACATGGCATACTCTTAGAGATCGATGACCGTATAGATGTTTCGCCCATCCTTAGGTGGACCTACATGCAAAACTTCATCCTGATTAGTCATTTCTATCGGTTGGATTAGAGTCCTTTTCAAGGTTTGTTGTTAACCGTGGATTTTGAGTATTACTTGGCGAGTGAAAACCGACACCACTATGCGTCACTGTCTAGCATTTCTCACTAAATAAATAGAAAAAAACTCCTATATAAGAAAGCAACTCCATTGAAACCCTAGACTAAACCCTTTTTCTTTTCTTCGTCAAGCTCTCCCCAGTTCCACCCATGCAGTCCCGACTCACACCCTCACTCCCACGGCCGCCGCTGCCTCTGCCACGGCCGCAACGGTAAGATATCCTCCTCTATTTCTCTCTCCATCGTTCTCTTTCTCCCTCATTTCATTCCATTTAACGCTTATGCTTCGAATGTTTCTGAACAGATTTTTCTTTTCAATAATCAGAAGGCGAACGTGGGAAGCTGATCGTAAAAGTTCCACTGAATCTTCATGGCATTGTCTTTGTTGATTCGTCAACAGTAAGTTTCGGACATAGTTATTGTTGAGTTTTAACTGTGGGTCGAAGGATACATATTTCCGTTCTTTATGTAACTTGTACGAAACCCTAACCCGAGTTTTTCATCTTCAACCCCCCTTCTCTGTTTGTGAATGTAGCAAGGCAGCTTCTTGCCTGGATTTCGAATGATTATTAACGATTCAGGCAACAAAATAGTATAAAAACTTGCGAAATTGAAATCCTCCAGTATCACTCGCCTGAATTTGACCCACTGATTTTTCAGGCCCTTTTAATACTGGTACACACTGTCTGGTGGAATTCCCAGATATTTCTTTGATAATTTTCCTCATTCTTTTGTTCTTATAGAAAATTATTTTGTTTATTAGTAGCGTTTTCAAAGTTTTGATAAGAATGCTCAGATCTTATAGTTCATAATTATGGGCTTTCGGATGAACGCTACATCATATCCATTTCTCGTCCACCTTTTTTTTTCTTGTTTTTGATACATGTTAACCACAAGTTATTTGTAGATTTTGTCCCCCCAGATTTTCTTATTAGCATGTATGAATATATGAATTGAGTGATTGGACGATTGAATGGAAAGCAAACACACTCTTTTTGTGAATGTAAGGTTGGGAAAGTAGCAAGTTAGCTTCTTGTCTGGGTTTCAAAATGATCATTAACGATTCAGGCAACAAAATAAAAGAAACTTGCGAGATTGAAATCCTCCAGTATCACTCGCCTGAATTTGACCCACTGATTTTTCAGGCCCTTTTAATACTGGTACACTTTTCTGGTCACCGGACCTCACTGTCTGGTGGAATTCCCAAATATTTCTTTGACGATTTTCCTCACATTCTTGTTCTATAGAAAATTATTTTGTTTTATTAGTGCTTTCAAAGTTTTGATATGAATGCTCAGGTCTTATAGTTCATAATCATGGACTTTCAGATGAATGTATTTTTATATCCATCTCTCCCACCTTTTTTTTTTTTCCTTGTTTTGGGAACACGTTAACAAGTTGTTCGTAGATTTTGCCCCCTCAGATTTTCTTATTAGCATGCATGAATATATGAATGAGTGATTTGACGATTGAATGGAAAGCAAACACACTCTGTCCCAAGTTCGAAGAAATATTCGAATACCTTGAGGCAATTTCTACGTTTGCAACAGAAATTATGATTTCCAATCTACTGGTCCACGAGATGAGGGCTTTTTGATTGTTGTTCCTTTGATCTATTAGGCACATGGTTGGATTACATTCTTATAATCTAATGTTTTTTCTTTATCGAGTCATGTCACGTGTCAATGGGTACTCAATTTACTAAATTAACTCAATAGGACCAGTCCTAGTTATTTGGTTCTGGATCTAAGACTTAGAATCGGAACGGATAAGATCACCTATTTATATGATACTGTCATGTTCTGGTACAGGGCTATCTGTCCTTTGTAAATCCTACAGTACCACTCCCTGAATTTGACACACTAATTTTTCAGGCCCCTTTGAGCATTGCAGTGCTGTTCAAGTATGATCATTCGTTGTATTCTCCATTTAACGCTTATGCAACAAATGTTTCTGGACAGATTTGTCCTTTCCAAGCCACCAAAGGAAAACATGCGATGCTGAACGCGAAAGTTCCACTGAATCTCCAGGACGTTGTCTTTATTGAGTCGGCAACGGTAAGTTTTGGACATAGTTATGTTTGAGTTTGCTGTGGTTTTATGGGTACATATTTCAGTTCTCTATGAAGAATTGTTATTTGATTGTTTTATTGAAGTTCATCATTTACATGCCCGCACATCATGAAGTGATGTTTTATCAGCCTTTTATCATATTATTAATGTATCTTATTTTTTGTTAACTAGGCAGAATTTGGTCATGCCTAGTTATGCTTTCAAGACTCACATACACAATAATAATACATATATACACTGACATGAATAATACATGTGGTTTATTAAACTCGAATCTTGGATTTCTTCGCAGAAATTTATCTATATGAAACCATAATTTCTAGCTCTACTAAAGCCTTGATACCTAAACACTCCCTTAAAACCTAACCCCAAGTTTTTCATCTTCTTCCTCCCTTCTCTCTTTGTGAATGTAATGTTGGGAAAGTAGCAAGGTAGCTTCTTGTCTGAATTTCGAATGATCACTAACGATTCAGGCAACAGAATAAAAAAACTTGCGAGATTGAAATCCTCCAGTATCACTCGCCTGAATTTGACCCACTGATTTTTCAGGCCCTTTTAATACTGGTACACTTCCACTCACCGGACCTCACAGTATATTTCTTTGATGAGTTCCCTCATTCTCTTGTTCTTATCGAAAATTATTCTGTTTTATCAGTGTTTTCAGAATTTTGATATGAATGCTCAGATAGTTTATAATCGTCGGTCTTCCGTAGCTTCATTTCCATCTCTCCCACCTTTTTTTTCTTCTTGTTTTGGGTACATGTTAACAAGAAGTTGTTTGTAGATTTTGTACCCTCAGATTTTCTTATTAGCACGCATGAGTATATGAATGAGTGATCTGATGATTGAATGGAAAGCAAATGCACTCTGTCCTAAGATCGAGTAAATATTCGAATAACTTGAGGCAATTTCTACATTTGCAACAGAAAATGGATTTCCAATCTACTGGTCCATGAGATGAGGGCTTTTGATTGTTGTTCCTTTGATCTTATTTGGCACATGGTTGGATTACATTCTTATAATCTCATACTCCTTTTTCTTTCTTGAGTCGCGTTTCATTGTGTACTCAATTTACTAAATTAACTTGATTGGACCTAGTCCTAGTTATCTGGTTCTGTATGTAAGACAGAATCGAAACGAATAAGATCACCTATTTATATGATACTGTCATATTCTGATACAATGCTATCTGTCCTTTGTAAAACCTATAGTATCACTCACCAGAATTTGACCACTAATTTTTTAGGCCATTTCTACGTTTGCAACATAAATTAGATTTCCAACCTACTGGTCCATGAGATGAGGGCTTTTAATTATTGCTCCTTTGATCTTATTGGGCACATGGTTGGATTCCATTCTTATAATCTAATACTCCTTTTTCTTTCTTGAGTCACGTTTCAATGGGTACTCAATTTACTAAATTAACTTGATAGGACCCAGTCCTAGTTATCTGTTTCTGGATCTAAGACTTAGAATTGGAACGGATAAGATCACATATTTATATAATACTGTCATGCTCTGGTAGTTCTATCTGTCCTTCGTAAATTCTATGGTATCACTCGCCTGAATTTGACCCACTGTTTTTTCAGGTCCCTTGAGTATTACAGTGCTGTTTGAGTGATGATCATTCATTTTATTCCATTTAACACTTCTGTGATAAATGTTTCTGGGCAGATTTGTGCTTTCGAATCCACAAAAGCCAAACATGCGAAGCTGAACGTGAAAGTTCCGCTCTCCTTGACATTGTCTCTATTGAGTTGGCAACGGTAAGTTTCAGACATAGTTATGGTCGAGTTTGCTGTGTTTTTATGGATACATGTTCCAGCTCTCTATGAAGAATTGTTATTTTATTGTTTTATTCAATTTCATCATTTACATGCCTGGACATCATGACATGATGTTTTATCAACCTTTTATCATATTATTGTTGTATCTTATTTTTTGTCAATATTTTATTCTGTTGTAATATTGAATTCGTTGCTTCTTTTTCCAAGTAATCTTATTCATGTGAAAACTTTCATTCTTGTGAATTTGGTCATGCCTAGTTATGCATTCAAGACTCACATACACATATAAATACACTTAAATGAATAATACATGTGGTTTATTAAACTTGATTCTTGGATTTCGTCTGTGGCTGAAATTTCGTCTGTGCGAAACCATAATAGCAAGGTAGCTTCTTGTCTGGATTTCGAATGACATTGACGATTCAGACAACAAAAATAAAAAAAACTTGCGAAATTGAAATCCTGCAGTATCACTCGCCTGAATTTGACCCACTGATTTTTCAGGCCCTTTTAATACTTGTACACTTTTCTGTTCACTGGACCTCACTGTCTGGTTGAATTCCCAGATATTTCTTTGATGATTTTCCTCAGTCTCTTGTTCTTATAGAAAATTATTTTGTTTATTAGTGTTTTAGAGTTTTGATATGAATGCTCAGATCTTATAGTTCATAATTGTGGGCTTTCGACGAACGTAGCTTCATGTCCATCGTTGTTTTGGTTAACAACAAGTTGTTTGTAGATTTTGTCCCCTCAGATTTTCTTCTTAGCATGCATGAATAATGAGTGATCTGACAATTGAATGGAAAGCAAACCCACTCTGTCCCAAGATCGAGTAAATATTCGAATACCTTGAGGCAATTTCTACGTTTGCAACAGAAATTAGAATTTCCAATCTACTGGTACATGAGATGAGGGCTCTTGATTGTTGTCCTTTGATCTTATTGGGCTCATGGTTGGATTACATTCTTATAATCTAATACTCCTTTTTTCTTTCTTGAGTCACGTGTTAATGGGTGTACTCGATTTTCTAAATTAACTCGATAGGACCCAGTCCTAGTTATCTGGTTCTGGATCTTAGACTTAGAATCAGAATGAACAAGATCACCTATTTATATAGTACAGCGATGTTCTGGTACAGTGCTATCTGTCCTTTGTAAATATTATAGTATCACTCGCCTGAATTTGACCCATTAATTTTTCAGCCCTTTTGATTTTTGCAGTGCTGTTTGAGCGATGATCATTTGATGTATTCCATTTAACGCTTATGCAACAATTATTTCTGGACAGATTTGTCCTTTCCAATCCACAAAAGGCAAACATGCGAAGCTGAACGTGATAGCTACGCTGAATCTCCATGACATGGTTTCTATTGATTCGGTAATGGTAAGTTTCAGACATAGTTATGGTTGAGTTTGCTGTGGTTTTATGCACACATTTCCGTTCTCTATGAAGAATTGTTATTTGATTGTTTTATTAAATTTCATCATTTACATACCCGCACATCATGAAACCTTTTATTCTTGTGAATTTGGTCATGTCTAGCTATGCTTTTAAAACTCAGATACACATAATAATACATACATATTACTTACATGACAGATACATGTGGTTTATTATCCTCGAATCTTAGATTCTTCGCAGAAATTTAATCTGTATGAAACCATAATTTGTAGCTCTATTAAATACTTGTACCTAAACACACCCTTAAATCCTAACCCCAAGTTTTTCATCTTCAACCCCCTGTCGTCTATGTGAATGTAATGTTGGGAATATAGCAAGGCAGCTTCTTGTCTGGATTTCAAATGTTCATTAACGATTCAGGCAACAAAATAAAATTAAAAACTTGCGAGATTGAAATCCTCCAGTATCACTCGCCTGAATTTGACCCACTAATTTTTCAGGCCCTTCTAATACTGGTACACTTATCTGGTCACCGGACCTCCCTGTCTGGTGGTATTCCCTGACATTTCTTTGATGATTCCTCATTCTCTTGTTCGTATTCAAAATTATTTTGTTTATTATTGTTTTCAGAGTTTTGATACAAATGCTTAGATCTTAATAGTTCATACTCATGGGCTTTCCGATGAATGTAGCTTCATATCCATCTCTCTCTCACCCTCCTTTTTTTTATCTTGTTTGGGTACATGTTAACATTAAGTTGCTGTAGATTTTGTCCCCCAGATTTTCTTATTAGCATGCATGCATATATGAGAGTGATCTGACGATTGAATGGAAAGCAAACACACTCTGTCCCAAAGTCGAGTAAATATTCGAATGCTTTGAGGCAATTTCTACGTTTGCAACAGAAATTAATATTTCCAATTTACTCGTCCATAAGAAGAGGGCTATAGATTGTTGTTCCTTTTATCTTATTGGGCACATGGTTGGATTACATTCTTATATTCTACACTCCTTTTTCTTTCTTGAGTAGTGTCAATGGGTACTTGAGTTACTGATTAACTCAATAGGACCCAGTCCTAGTTATCTGGTTCAGGATCTAAGACTTGGAATCACAACGGATAAGATCGCCTATATATATATATATATAGTACGGTCGTGTTCTTGGTACAGTGCTATCGACCAGTTAAACATTCAAGTTTCTTACAAGCAAGTAGAAAAAAACGTTCCATGGTTGTATTGTGCTACTATTTGAACCAATTTTTTCTATGGAAAGTAGCAGGGCAGCTTCTTGTCTGGATTTCAAATTATCATTAACGACTGCAAGGCAGCTTCTTGTCTGGATTTCAAATTATCATTAACGATTCAGGCAACAAAATATAAAAGAACTTGCGAGTTTGAAATCCTCTAGTATCATTTGCCTGAATTTGACCCACTGCTTTTTCAGGCCCTTTTAATACTGGTACACACTTTTCTGGTCACCAGACCTCATTCTCTTATTTCTATTGAAACTTCTTTTGGTGTTTGAGTGTTTTCAGGGTTTTGATCTGAATGCTCCTATGTAACAAGGACACTGACATGGGTGTCGGTGTCTGACACGGATACGAGGTGTCCGACACTGCAACCTAAAAAAATCCAATTAGGAGACATGTTTGTACATATATATTTAAAATATGTCAACTTATATGAATGCTTAAAATTATTAATAAAATAACAAAAAATAGAATATAAAGCAGTAAAAAATTATTAGTTTATTATTGTATTGAGGATGGAACACACCAACCCGCTTTTAGAAATCAATTTTATATTAAAAATTACTAAAACAAGGGGTGACACAGCCATAAGTGTCCAGATGTGTGTCGGGAAGTGTCGACACGCGTGTCCGGGTGTTGAGGTGTCCGACACGGCAAAAAGCCCTAAAAATGCAGTGTCCTTGTTACATAGGAATGCTCAGATCTTAAAATTAATAATCCTGGGCTTTTTGATGTATGTAACTTCATATCCATCTCTCTCCCTCTACATGTTAGCAACCGGTGGTTTATAGATTTTGCCCACTCAGATTTTCTTATTAGCATGCATGAATATATGAATGTGTGAACCAACGAATGAATGGAAATCAAACACCCAAAATCGAGTAAATATTCTAATGCTTTGAGGCAATTTCTACGTTTTCAACAGAAGTAATAAGATTTCCAATCTATTCTTCCATCCGGACGAGGGCTTTTGATTTTTGTTCCTTTGATCCTATTGTGCTAATGGGTGGACTACATTCTTATAATCTCTACTCCTTTTTCTTTCATAAGTAGCGTGTCAATGGGTGCTCGATTCACTGATTACTTGATAGGATGCAGCCCTTATTATCTGGTTTCAGATCTAAGAGTGTGCCACGTGGCTCACATTGTGCCCTGTCATTGGCCTCGATGACATGACCCTGTTATCAAAGTTTTACTCAAACTTGAATGGAGTTTCAAATTTTTTAGAAACCTTTTCCCATATGTTTGGAAACTTGGATGGATTTTAATCATTTTGGAAACTTAAGTTTCCCAATAGGCTCGAACGTGTAAGTCTAGATTTGGAAACCAACATTATGAGAACTTTTTGTGCAAGAGGTGTTGCACATATTGGGCAACTCGTTGCAAGATTTTGGACTCCAAAATTAGGGAAATCGTCACAGGTAGTGGACCCCACAACTAAAACCCTAACATACTCTAGAATTTTTTAAAAATAAAAAGCCTCCAAAGGGCAAAACGTCTCTAACCCATTCTTTCTCCTTGGAACTCAATTGTTAGAAGTTGAACCTTTCAAGTTAGCGAAGGGTTTAAGGTAAGGATACTATACCATGGTTTGGTTACGTTTAAATTTGGTTATGTGCTCAATTGTTATGATGATGATTCTATTAGAAATTGCATATGTGGATTATTGTTACTTGTTATGATGATAGTTGGGTTATGGGACTACATAGGGTGTACTTCTAGCTAAGGCCCTATGGATTTTAATGGAGACATTTAGAGGGAGTGCTTCTTGCGAAGACCCCTATGACTGAAAAATTAATGAAAGTCTGAGAGGCCTAGGGTGCAAGGCCCAAAATTCCTTGCAGAAGGGCCATGGTTATGAAGGTGGTTGTGGGATTTTCAATATGTATATAGTTTGTTGGTTTACTTGCTAAATGGATACCATGTTTACCATGCTTGTCAATTTTACACATGTTGGATTTAAATAAATATCCTGTGGTTTTACTGGGCGTTAGCTCACGGTTCCAATACTGAACAGATTTGACAGATTGTGTTGAGACCAACGATGATGGAACATTTGAAGAGGAACACCATTGTACCTTCGACCAGGCATTCTACCTATGTCAAATCGGAACCAACAACCACCACTGCATTGCGCTCGAACAGTTGAGCGGCGCACAGATATAGATTCATTAGAACACACTGTAAATCTGTTAAAAGTTTTTCTACATAGGTAGGCTCGAATCAGGAGCTTGAAGAATAACCTTAAACTAAACTTTTGTTTTTTCAAGATTAATTGATGTAATAAGTTAATTTGAGCATGTTTGCTGACAGTAATATTGTCCAACCAAGTTTTGCTAATTTAGACATTATTACCATTTGACCTAGGTGTTGTTTCAGAGTCAGATGTTTTTGTCTTGTTTTCCAGAGATATATTCGCTTCACAGTCGCATATTAGGATCGAAAAAGAGTACTCAAGCAAACTAATTGATTTTGAGATGAGAGTTCCATGGCATATGAGATTTCTCGGCATTCTTATAGTATCTAGAGCACTCCTATGAGGCTCAGAGTGCACTCCATTCATACTCCGACTACACTCCAATATATCTCATATAATACTAATAAAGCTCTCATAGCACTCGTAGTGCACTCCAATAGAATTCAGTGTAGATACTGAAATAACCCACAGAGGATGCTGATTGGTCTGTAGATAGCACCCAATTGTTTTTAAGGTGACCATTTTTTTTATGGGAGGGTAACGAAGTGCCTTTCATGATTTCGGAATTGTGGTGTCGTTTGGAACCACAGATGATTATAAACTTACTAGATTTTTTAGGCAACCGGTAGGTTCCTACCATATGGGTTTGGGTTTCTTTAGTACCTTTTCATCAAACGGTAGCCTCTTACCGAATTGGTGTAGAAGGTATCGGTTGGTGGGTCTTGAAATGCATTGTAAAATTTTGGTAGTTCAGTACCGTTGGGGTCAAAATTTTACAATTGGTTTGTTTTGCCCCATTTGCTTGAATCTTTTATGCCATAAAACTTTGGAATGTGTTTTAAGGGTTTGTTGAGGGGTCCATTGATAGCGCTATAGGACTCTTCTATGATTGTTATAGGAGTGTGATATTGGAGTGCACTATGAGTGGTATTGGAGTGCGCTATGAGTGTTATAGGAGTTTGACGCAGGACGGGAGAACCGTTCTGCGATTTGAGAATGATTGAAGAGGAGTTTACTATTCAAGTGGCACTATTCACAGTGCTGTGGTATGATTTGGGTTTTCTTATGTAAGAAATTGATTTTAAAAAAAATTAGAGATGGAGAAAGAGAATATAATAAGAGAAGAGATGGAGATAAAAATATACTTTTGGTTTAGCACCGAATTAGCTTGGCTTCACTCCAAGAGAGGATGGTTTCACACCACGAGAATGATTTTTTAAAGAGATTTATATTTCTTCATTCATAATTTTTCATTATTAAAATCAAAGGGTACATCATCTTTTACAAGACTCCCTACTTGAACTTTTCAAATTCTAATCTAATTGAAATTAAAAACTCCTAATACAAATCAATTATTGCAATCAATAATAAAAATTTTAATTAGAAATAAAATTTAATTTCAATTGCAAATCCTAATTAAATTAAAACAAATCTTCGTGGGGTCCATTTATCTAAAAATAGTAAAATCAGAATTTACTATAAATAGTAAAAATGGGATTGACTATAAATAATAATTTTCATATATACTATAAATAGTAAAAATGAGATTTACTATAAATAATAAGTCCATTTGCTTGACTGGCATAGATTCAGTATAGTGTGGACTATCGTAGTAGAATGCTCCCGCATCAAAGTTCTATTGAAGTCAGTCTAAAAATACTAATGAATTGTACTCCAAGGCCCTGCTTGGTTCGTTGCATTTTGTACTCCAGTGCAAATGCGGTAAATTGCATTGCAATCACTTAACACAGTTTTGGGGCTGCACATGCTTGCATCCATTTTCTTAAATAGTTTGCAAGGGTTTGGCAACCATTTGTACGCCAACTCATTTGCAGGCCCCCAACCAATCACTTGTAATCCCAAAATACAAGTGAGTGCATTGCATTCGATTTGTATTGAACCAAGCAGGACCTAAGTATCATATGAGTGCTCTGGGTGCTATAAGAATGTTGAGATTTATAAACATGGAACTCTATCTCAAAATCAATTAGTCTACTTGAGTACTCTTTTTCGATCCTAGATAGCACCGATTCATTCCACCTCAAAATGAATTTCTTTCAAACATATCATAAAAAAACAGTTTCTTATTTTTTGCTGCCACATTTCTTAAAATGTGGAAATGAAAAAGGAAATTACACGTCCCAGAAAACTCTCATCTTCAATGCATTTATTAGCATCAATTTTCTATCTGTCATAATAACCAAATGAATCATATCTAAGTTGATGAGTAACTTTAGGTATTGCAACGACTATACATAGTGCCTATTTTAGCACCCAAGTAAACAAAATATCAAAAAATGACATCTTGTACCTATTTGTCTTATAGATATGTAATCCATGAGCAGAACAATACGGGGATAAAATGCAAAATAGTTGGTCTCTTAGATCACGCTTTCCTCAAAGTTCTTGAGAACAATGGACTGATCGAGCGCATCATAGCAGACCTGAAAAGGTTGACAAATCCGCATCCTTGAATATAGAGACTGAAGTATACTCAAAATTTTCCTGTGATGAATGTAGATCATGCAATTGCAATTGGAATTTGAGCATATTTGACCATTATTTGGGGTACAAAGATCCAAAGGTTTAAAATCACTAACCAGGCTGATTTTTGGTTTGGAGGTCCAGATAGGGATTGGCAAAACATATGCTACATGGCTCATATAGTGGACTGTGATCGGTCTCGCTGTCATCAAAGTTTTACTCTGTCCAAGGAACATATCTACGAGAATGGTAAGTAAATAAGGGTTTATTTTCGCATGGAAATGAATTCTCACATGTGGAATGGAAATAAATTCCGAGCTTGAACGAGGTAATCTCGTTTCCTCGGTAAAAAATTTCCAATTTAAAATGGCTGTCAAACAATGGAAAATTAGCAATTTTCTGAAAAGGGTAGAGAACCCATTTACAAGATGTTCCCAATACAAGTTGTTAAAGCATTAAGTGGGCTCAAACGCTCATTGTGTACTAGAACCAAACGATTGAAAATAAGGCCTGCCATTGTCAAAGGAATTGGATTGGATAGATAAGAGCAAGCGGTAAGAAATAACTCAAGTTGTTCCATAAGTAGGGGGTATGAATGGAAGGTGTTTTGGCTGGACAAGGGTATGCCTGAGTGCAGCCCATTGCCTTAATGTCTAATCCTGAGCTTGGATGACCACTTTACTTGTTTGAATCCTCTCGGTTATGGCCCAAACCATTATGGATTGGCCATGTGTCGAAACTATTACAAGTTAGCTCTAATTTTAAGCTAAGCCCATTCCACGTGCACACATGTTACATGGAGAAACACATTGGAGAACTACTTATCCCTCGACAATGTAGGATTAAAAAGCTTTAGTTTTGAAAGCATGTTTTGTCAATCATGTAATTGGTGTTTCACCAATGGGATGTCTATGTGCTCGAGTAAAACTTCTGTCACAATGGAATTGCAAATCACACAAAACACAGCCAATGAGTTCTCGGCACGTACACCTAAAAAGCAAAAGCACATGGGTACGTTGCAAAAGCACTTGTGTACGTGCCGAGAACTCATTGGCTGTGTTTTGTGTGCTTTACAATTTCGTGTGATAGAAGTTTTACTCTATGTGCTCGATGGATAATTCCCCCACGCACGTGCAAATCCCTCCATCCACATTGACACTAATGAATGCATTAAAGATGGTGTTTCTTGGGACGCCTAATTGTCCTTGTCATTTTCACATCTCAAGAAATATGGCAACAAAAAGGAAGAAACTATTTTTTTATGGTAATATTTGGAAGAAATTTATTTCAAGGTTGGATGAATCAGTGTTATCTAATATCGAAAGGTACTCAAGCAAACTAATTGATTTTTGAGATGGAGTTCCATGCATATGAGATTTCTCAGCATTCTTATACTACCCAGAGCACTCTTATGAGACTTTGAGTGCACTCCATTCACACTCCTTAAGGGGTGGAGTGCACTATGAGTGATATTGGAGTGCACTATGAGTGTTATAGGAGTCCTATTGAAGTGTAGTCTAAAAAATATTAATGAAGCGCACTCTAAGCCTCATATGAGTGCTCTGGCTGCTATAAGAATGTTGAGACTAATAAGTATGGAACTCCATCTCAAAATCAACTAGTTTGCTTGAGTACTCATTTTCGATCCTGGATAACACTAATTCACTCCACCTAAAAATAAATTACTTCCAAACAGTATTATCAAATAACAGTTTCTTATTTTTTGCTATCACATTTCTTGAGATGTAGAAACGGCAAAGGATATTACATGTCCCAGGAAACTCCATATTCAATGGATTTATCAGTGTCAATTCTCTATCTGTCATAATAATCGAAGGAATCATATCTCAGTCAAGGAATAAGTTTAGGCATTGCAACGACTATACATAGTGCTGTTTTATTTTAGCATCTAGGTAAACAAAATATCCAAAAATGACATCCTGTACATATTTATCTTATAGATATAATCCATGAGCAGAACAGTATGAGGAAAAAATGCAAAATAGTCGGACTCTTAAATCATGCTCTCCTCAAAGTTCTTGAGAACAATGGACTGATCGAGCGCTTCGTAGTAGACCTGAAAAGGTTGACAAATCCACATCCTTGAATATAGAAATTGAAGTATACTCGAAATTTTCCTGTGATGAATCTAGGTCGTATGCTATTGCAATTGGGAATTTGAGCATCATTTGGGGTACAAAGATCCAAAGGTTTGAAATCAATAATAAGGCTACTTTTTGGTGTAGGTCCAGCTAGGGATTGGCAAAACATCCAGTCAGTCCTCTAAGAGTATGACACGTGGCTCATATTGTGGGATGTCTTCAGTCTCGATGACAGCCCGCTGTCCAAAGTTTTACTCTGTCCAAGGAACTCTTCTTGCAGTGGAATAGCTTGTCATATCTATACACAGCACCATTCATTCATATTTGGTGACTGGGGGACCTCATATTCAAGGGTAGTCGATGCATAATGTTCTCTTCAATACTGCAAGTATTGGCCCTTTACAACAATCAATTGAAATTGAAATCTGTTTTCTCCAAGAACCTCAACTTAGGTCGTGTTCAAGAAAATCTTCTTTTCCCTTGGAAAATTTTCCTGAGATAATACATCTACAAGAAAGTCTTAAAAAGCTGTTTGATTGCACCCAAGAAAATGTACAGTTTCCATAAAATGGCGAGTAAATAAGGGTTTATTTTCGCGTGGAAACGAATTCTCACCTGTGTGGAATGGAAATAAATTCCAGGCTTGAATGAGGCAATCTTGTTTTCCCGGTAAAAATTTTCCAATTTAAAATGGCTATCAAACAATGGAAAATTAGCAATTTTCTGAAAAGGGTAGAGAACCCATTTACAAGATGCTCCCAATACAAGTCGTTAAAGCATTAAGTGGGCTCACACGCTCATTGTGTGATAAATAACATTTATGATTTAAGGGACCCACACTAACCACGGCTTGAATTGGTGGCAAAGTTCAAAAAAATCAAAACAGGAACAAGTGTTCTGTATCATTGATCTTTTTTTTCCAGGTTGCGAACAACAATTTTAAGTACCAAGGTTACCTCAATGATTGAGCCATTGTGGAAACCCTCATGAAGGTGTCAGTCAGTTGTTCAAAGATCTGGAAAAGTTGACCATCAAACACCAACTTCTGCTCTTCCATTCCAAGGTGGACAAGCTGAATCGTTCATCGGTGATAAAAACTACACCTTGAGATGAACCTATGAACTAAAAGTCAATGGATGCAGCTTTAGAGGAACCAGAGCACCCAACAGAGGCGTCAAATGAACTCCCACTTGAACCATCAACTGGGGCCTGATTTAGACGTTCTAAAACCAAAGACCTTCGCCGCTGCAGCTTTATCGAGAATGTACTTGCTTCTAGAATGACAGGAACCTGTTGACAAATTCAAATCACACCAGGGATAGTAGTAGTAAAGTAAAAGAAGACATACATGAGTATTTTACTGCTTTCAAGTTTTCAGGTAAGTGTAGGCTATGGGTAAAGGGTACTTGTATAACTGAATTAGCAAAGTGAAAGCCCACCGAAACCAAGAGAATTAGAAGTTGGAGAGTTGATAAAAATATAGTGAGCTAAAGCCCGTACTAAAGTGGCTAGTGCCAGCAGTCTCAACCTTGAGGTCACGGGTTTGACCCCGCTTATCAAACTGAATAAAGCAAAAAACAGAAGAAAATAGTTTAAGGCAGCTTTAATGGTACCTGTGTATTAATCTGGGCCACTTTATGCACATGAAGAAAGCCAACCATGTCTTGGTATCCGGTGAGGAGTTTTGCCAACTCCTTATCCTCGTCTGATTTGAAGAATTTCAATAATGGATTAGCTTCGAGATAGTTTTAAGAAATTATTTATGCAAATGTTGACGGGAAGGTTGACAATGTACCCGGAATTGCTCTAACGGAGAGCAAGGTGTCTGCCAAGTGCTGCCACCTCTTAGATAAGGATGGTGAAAGAAGAGAAGGTGGGAAAGTTATCACAGCAACTGCATTCGAAGATTGTACCATGCTTTTTAGAGATCTGATAAAGGAAAGCATATCCCATTCCTACAATAACATGTATTGACAATGCTCGTTAAATATTTAAAAGCCGACATTTAGGAAAATTAAACAGGAGTCTAAACTGATGCTTAACATAACCCCCAAGGCTATTTCTACTCTGAAGGGAATTTGCTCAAGCAGATGGGGGCTCCTTATTTTTCTTTTTTTGGTTCTCTGAAGAACTTCCAGTTCATATAAGAAAATTTTAACAAATTGTATAGGGATGTAAAGTAAGTCAAACTCATAAACTAGATAGGAGCTTAAAAATGTAATGGGAACCCACCATCTCAGAATATCCACATTGTGGAGCGCAGAACGACTGAACGGCAATACGACCAACACATCCAATTCCACCATCATTTCTGGAAATGAAACTAAGAGAATTGTATGAGCCACTTCAAAATTCTTTTAAATAAGATAGAATTAATTCCATGAAGAAGCAAACTGATTTTGTTTTGAAGTGTACCTTTAACTAAATGGACTTAATGGGGACTAGGACTTTTAAAATACTTTGATTACCCTTTTGGAGGAACCAGAATTACAAGGAACACATTTCAACCAAGGCAAATTTATTGTTCCAGTAACGAGTCAAAAGAGTTGACAACTTTCCCACGGATTGGGAATTTTTATGGCATTTTTTGTCACTTAAAATAGTTTGATGAAATCGTTCTTTGTAATGGGAAATATCAGCAAAGCCAAAAGGGAATCACGACAAAGTAAGAGAAAGAAACAAGAGGTGTAGCAAGCCAAAAAGTGTTTACTGCTGCGCACAGGCCAATAAAGTAGTCAAGATAACCCAGCGAGGTAATGAATCTCGTAAGACTGTTGCCCTGGATAATACATCTGATGAAGGGCCGATATCAAATCTGAAGAAGCGCAGGAGAGATGATCGCAGTGTCATCATGAATCACCAAAGGGATACGAACATCCCACTTTTTTAGAAAGTATTAGCAATGAAACATGGTTCAAAGTTTCGGCCGAAAGCGAAACATTTCGTCCGTTTCGTTTCGGTTTTGCTATAGGACAAAACTACATACGTTTCGGTTGGTTTTGTCCGAAACTGAACGATACATCATCTTATGTGTAAATTTGCACCAACATTTCGTTTCGGTTTCACGAAGTTTCGTCCGAAACGATACTTCAGATACGTTTTGGTATCGCCCGTGAACGATACCGTGTACTTTGAGCCATGTTAGGAAGTGGGCTCCACTCTAGGTTTTATTTTCAAAATGTTTTGATTATAATTTCTATAAAGTATTAAGGTTGAGTCAAAAAAAGGTTAGAGATCTAGCCTTCGGATGTTTATTTAGTTAGCTTCTTTTATCTTATGATTTTTAAAGTAGGAAGGCCGCAGTGGTTTTAAGTGTAAGTAAAGAGGGATGTAAGTAATGCAGTCACCTTCTAACAATCATAACTTTCTCAGATGTCTCTGTTTGAGGCCCAGAAGTACTTGTTTTAAAGATATCAAAAAGATCTACAACTTGTTTCCAAGATTCCCTTCTTTCAAGATTCAAAACCAGACATAAAGTTGGCATGAATACCGTTTCTTATGAATATAAGGTCACTTTAGGAATTTTATATATTAATTGTGTATCTTAGGGTTTAGAGAGTTGGATTAGATGGACGGTCCAGATTTTGAAGGCTTTTTAGGTTTAGACATATCTCTTGGATACTTGTTACCAAATGTAATTGAAGATACTTGTTTTAGGTTTGTACTTTTGGTTCTTTGTGGATTAATTGAAGGATCTAAGCTTATGGATTAGCACCACGCAGGAGCTCTTTTGGCTTTATCACTCAAAGGAAACCTTAACTGCATGCTGAGTCAAACGCTGCCTACGTTAGTAAGGACATAAGAGACTCTTGGCATTTGAGTTGAACTTTAGAGATTCCTCTTGTGCGTAGTGTAGGAACTTAAATTGTTTTCATATTTATAACCTAATTTGGGTGGGGACATTATGATGATAATGGTATAAATACTTAAATAGCTGCTAATTTGCAATGTTATTGGTGCACACACTTCAATTACTACCTTTAAGGTTTATTCACAGTAGAGAAGTTTGACTTCAGTTCTGAAAGTCTGGGTTTTAATTGGATGGTGAAGTGATGAAGTGTTAGCACTATAACGTAGCATAGGAAATCAAGACACCAAACACCTTCTTATCTCACATTTTCAAGTTTAATGCAAGGGGCAGCCAGTCCTAGAAAATTGAACAAGTCACCATTATATAGTACACATGAGATGGATGAGTGGAAAGACAAAGAAAGACAAAATCAGAAACAAGCACATCAGAGAAAATCTAATAGAGGATAAAATAAAGGAAAGTTGATTGGGATGGTTTGGCCATGTACACCAAAGACCAATGGCAGCACCAGTGAAAACGAGCTCTTTGCATGTTGAAGGCGCTAAATGGGAAAGAGGTAGGCTAATGACATGGATTCAGATAGTAAGGAAAGGTCTGAAGACAATTCCTTACTATAAACCATAGAGGCAGGCCTCTACAGAAGATACAATTCGAGAAAGATATGAATAGTGAAATAGGATTCATGTTGCCGGCCCCAAATAGTTGGGATAAGCCATAGTTAATCATGAATACCATAACACCAAAGATGAGAAACCAAGAGAGATTAGACTTAAAAACATATTCTTTTAAATCTTAAAATCAGTGGTAGAGGATAAGGGTCAAGAACTGCAGCTAGAATGGTTTTAGGAGTTGCTTAAAGGAGAGAAGGGAAGACCATCATAATTAGATTTATGAGCTTAATGGCCATACAATTTTAACTATAAACCAAAGAAGACCACAAGAAAAATAATCTCATACTAAAGATGCCCTCATTAGAATGATCAAAGAGGCCAGTTTGGTAACTGTCAGAGAACCAGATAAATGGCTTGTCAAGTCACGATACCATGATCCCACAATTCCCAGTGTTAGAGCCATGCTGGCGTAAGCAATGCACTTCTGTGTTGTTTGAACCAGCATACTTAAAACATCACAGATTGTGTGATCTGTAGTATTGAACTTAGATCCCACAAGACCACTTTAAAGTGATCGCAAATTATTTCACGTTTCCATGATTATTTGCAAGTGGGCACAAGTGCTGAAATGCATATTTAGATGTTTGAGGAAGAAAACATATGGCCAAACCTCGAAAGTTGAGCTAAAAATGTCGAACAACGATCACGAAAAGTTGTGAGACTTAGAGAATCTTGAATGCTAATACAATCAATGCGCTGTGCACTTAGAAATTGCCTCTCCAGGGGCTTCCGCAAATCAAATTCATTGCAGTACTCCATATTGTCTGCGCAACTGTAACTTATTAGCTCTTTCAATTCATACAGCCGTTCTGGCTTTAATACTTAATAGCCTAGAATAGTAGCTTGGATTTTACAAAGTACATATAATCACAGTTCTATAATTACTCGAGATGCAGCTGACATAAAAAGACTAATGAGACAATATAGTTTGCTTTACTCATGAAGTCCATACTGATGAAATTATTTCAGCCACAATCAGTCATTCCTGATATCAAGCAACCAACTTGACGGTGATACAGTTTACTGTTTAGCTTCACTGTAAAATAATAACATCTGTGACAATATAAGGCATAGTCTAACTATTACTGAGCATCTAATGAGGCTCAACAGTATATGCAAAAATGAATATGCAAGAAAGCAGATGTCTGATGATGACAACAAGACTCCTTTGTAGGAGTTGCATTTGTTATTATTAGCTTTTGAACAAGTGGAAGGATCAAATTATTAATTAAAATCAATAACGAAAACCATGTGCTTATTAGACCTTGAACCAGGATTCCTCTGAATGCAACCATAAAAGTCGAGTTTTTGCCAAACCTTGAGATAAAAATGGAGCGGCAATTTTATATCTTATTGTAATAACTAAACATATATCATTGCTTATCTAGGTTATGGAAACGTATCTTATTGTAATAACTAAAGATAGAGAAACAAATATTGAGGAAACCCAGATACATAAAATGGCTTTGTTAAGTGTAGTCCTGCCCACAACAATGAAGCATCGACCCACCGCACTTCTGACTCGTACTAACAAGCATTCCACCACAGGGTGCCAATCTGACACACATATTTCCCATATATAATTAGTAAACCAAGGTATTTCAAGAGTATAGTGGACTATTGTAAGCCATGAAACTCAAGATCTCCTGAATGAAGTTGGGTTCAGCATTGACCCACACACACCACAATCAGTGCTCATAGTGGTGCAAAATTATTGGCCTCTAAACTCCTCAAAAGGCCAATCAAGGCAATGAGTTTTGTGCTGAAAAAACTTTCAATGAAGCAGAATTCATCTAAACGCCAAGGACCAACTATGGTTGACGTAGATTCAGCCTAGAAAGATTTGAGGGAGATCCTGTCAAGACTAAGTTCTTGAAAGGATTCTTAGCTGCGAGTGGTACTATGGATAAGGCTGAGTAGGCAAAAGAGAATGTGTTTGTGATGAGATGACTCTGAGTCCCACCTAAACCTTGCTCAAGGCCACTCTAGGTGGTGGTTATTTATATCCTTAAAAGGTACTGGGCTTCTTACATTGCTTGCCTGACCCTCCTTAAGGTAGCGTCTCTTTGGTATTGGTGTGCAAGGCTAATGCTGAGATCATCAGCAACCTGCTCCCACCAACGATGGGGTAGGTGGACATCAGTATCGGCCATGCCAGTGGAGATTGCTTACACCCATGAGAGAAGAAGTCTATAGGATGCCATTGATGAGCGCCTTCGGAGGCGTTGGCACCATCTAGTTAGTCAAGTCAGCAGATAGACAGTGCCTTCTCTCGTGGGCCGAGTATCTTCCCTCCACCAAACCTATGATTCTCGAGTCCCCTACTATTGCTAATGTGGTTATCACGCTGCCTACTACAAGAAGTCTACGTGGAAGCAAGGTCCATGTCATCCATAGTATTGTCTACATTTATCCAAAGTCGACACCCGAAGTAGCAAAGATGTTCACTCATAGGTGAGTCGTTATTTGATATTCATGCCTTCGAAGACTTCTGATGGCTTTATGTCCCTTGACTTCTGATAGTGAGGGATCAAGTTGTACACCATTGGCACCTCCAGAAGCCACAAGGATCATATCATGCATTTCGGGTGTTGATCAAGGCAAATTGCCACGCAATGTACAATCCCTGCATTTTCTTGGCGCCTCCATAGGCTACGAGAATTTTTGGAGCGAGCACCCTAGTCCCATTTTTAGCACCTCCAAAGGCTGTGGAGAAAGATGTATGTGCTTGTCTTTTGGAAGGCGAGGTGGAATAATCCCAAGCGTGCCTTCAGCAATGTCACCTCCAGAGATCTTGTATTGTCTTCTAGGGTGCCTTTTATGGATGAGATGAGTCAAGAGATTGCGTGTGCCTCCAGAGGCTTTTTTAATGCACTATTATTTGATATTTAAATTGGATTACGACTATATCTACTCGATATTCGAGATATTATCTTATAGTCATGATGATGTTAGCACATCAATCGAGACAATCATATCATATCATAATGATAACCACTATCTTGCATGCATCAAATCATAATGGTTGTCGTCTGACTAATGTAGATAATACTATGGATGACATAGACCTTGTCGCCACGTAGACGACCTATAGGAGGCGGCGTGATAGCCACGTCTACAGTAGTATGGGGGAATCGAGACGCAAAAGATTGGTGGAAGAGAGAGAGAGACAGCCCAAGGGAGGCGGTGTTGTCTATTCGTCGACTTGACAACCTGGACAGCGCTGCCACCTCCGAAGACGCTAATCGATGTTGTCCTGTAAACTTCGTTTCTCATAGGTCACAAGTGATCTCCACTTCGAAGGCACCCCAGACGACAAACCAAGTGACGCTGTTGAAGGTTTGTCTTGGACCAATATTTTAAAAGGAGTGCCTCGAGGCATGTGAGACGTACGCCTGAGGTGAAGTGCATGCCTCGTGCCTTAAGGCTTAGGCCACAACTGAATGTTTTGAGGCAGCGTCATTCAATTGAGGCGTAAGGGGCAGCCAAGGAGTGTGCACAATAATAGACTTAGTGAACAATTAAAAAAAATTATGTTTGTTCTCAAAAAATACTACCTTGATGGTTCTTAATACCTAAATTCTAAATTATTTTTCCCTAGTTTTCACATATTAGGAGATTTCGTTATTGTTCCCTCATTTCTCATTAGATTTCAACTAATGCAGAACTATGATAATTAGCCTAAATGATGAACTGAGATCACTTAAAAATTACTATGGATAATAAAAAACATAACATAAATCTAACAATCTACCACAAATATGCAGATATGCTAGCAAATAATTAAATCAATTGTTCCAAGGCTAGAATTCATAATCAAGCAGTGTAAAACCCTCAATTATCAATTGAAGGGTCCAATGGAAATTTAGGCTTAAATAGGTTTGAATAGAATCAATGGGGGGGGGAGGGAGGGTTGTAAGAGGTTAGGGGGTTGGTACGAGTAGGGTCTTGGTAAGGGTAGGGTACAACTAGGGTTAGGGTTTGGGGATGGATGGGATAGGATTAGGGTTAGGGTTTTGAAGGGTATAAATGGTGGGAAATTAGGGTTAGAGTTTGGGTATGGATGGGATAGGATTAGGGTTAGGGTTTTGAAGGGTATAAATGGTGGAAAATTAGGGTTAGAGTTTGGGGACAGATGGGATAGGATTAGGGTTAGGGTTTTGAAGGGTATGGATGATGGTCACAAAATAAAGAAAACAATGGAGGGAATGAAAAGAAAATAATAGAGAAGAGATACAGAGATTACCTTTGGCTTCATACCAAATTAGCTTGATTTCACATCAAGGAAGGATGGCTTCATCACTACGAGAGATTTCTCGAAGGAGACTTTTCTAATTTTTCATTCATAATGAGCAAGTTACATAAATAGAGTTTAAATACCAACTCAACTAAACCTAATCTAATCTCAGCCATCCAAAAGATCTAATGGCCATAAAAAAACAACTTAAACAACTAAGCAAAATCACAACGAGCCTCATAACTTTGGTTATTTTTCTTAGACACCCAAAATAACTAAAAAAATAAAACTAAGTTTAAAAAGCAATAAAACCTAACAAATAACTCCTCAGTGGCATATTTCCAATGTGGAGACTTCAAGATGCCATGCTTGTGGGGTCTTCCGCTCCCACGATCATAAAGAACTCAAACTGGGGCCCACATTGTCATCCAAGTACAAATCCAAAGGCGTGGGCCACTCCTCCTCCTTTTGTACACTCTAGGGTGGGATGTCCTGATATCCTCATCATCCGCTCCATCACTTCCTATAGATTTCTTGCCACAAGATGGTTGAAATACCCACAAGTAATGAGGACGAGAGAGATGATGATGAGTGAAGACTTGTAGTTTTTAGAATTTAGATCATTTTCCTCTCTAGTCTCTAGATTATAGTTGTATTAGAAGTAGGGAACTATGAAGTATGGATTGGATTTATTGGTTGTATCAAACTATAGCTTATGGTTGTTGCTTGACTTGCTTGGTGGTTGATTTATGATTAGATTGGTTTTTTGTTAATTTATTATACTTAGTTTATGAATTGGAACTTGGTTTATGATTCTAATTATCTTATTTTAATGATATACATATTTATTATAACTTTTGAATGTTGATGATGAATTAAAATATATTGAGTGTGCGGCTTTACGGACCTTACGGTCACCCAATAAGGTAAATCATTAAAAAGAAGAGCTGACAAGCCTAATTTCTTGTTTCTTTTTATTCCTCTAGTTGATACATTTTATTTCATTGTGTTTTTATGAAAATTTTAGAGCATTTTTGGGAAAAAAATTGAGGCTTACACCTTGTACCTCCTTAAAGCTTATGTCTCACCTCACAAAGGCAAAACCCTCGCGCTTTTTAAAATGTTGCCTAGGAGTAGCCCACCTTGCCTACTAGAAGATAGGCACATATATTTTTCTCCCATAGCCTCCGAAGGCGCTAAAATTGAGGCTGGGGACTAATAAATCCAGAAATTCTCATAGCCTCTAGATGTGCCAAAAAATAATAAAATGCACGGGGATTGCATGCTGCATGGATAGTTCGCCTTGATCAACACCCGAAATGCATAATAAGATCCTCGTGGCCAGCACCAATGATGTACAGCTTAATTTCTCGTTGTTAGAATTCAAGGGACTAAACCACATCAGAAGCCTCCAGAGGCATGAAGACCAAAGAACGACTCACCTATGTGCAAACTGCAAACAGCTTTGTCCGCTTTGGGTATCAACTTTGATCCCCTCGCGGCACAAGGGACTAATGTAGATAGTACTATGGATGACACAAACCTCGCTGCCACGTAGACGCCCACAATAGCCACGTCAATGGTAGTAGGGGACTCAAGATGCACAAGTTTGGTGGTGGGGAGAGACTAGACCCGCGAGAGAAGGAGTCTCTATCCACTGACTTGATGAACTAGAAGGCATCGCCACCTCCAAAGGTGTTCATCTATGGCTTCCTGTAGAGTTCGTATTTCATGGATCACAAGCAACCTCCATGGCCGGTGACGTCCACCTACTCTTACCTACCTAATGGCTGGTGGAAGTACAATATGTCAACATTAGCCTAGCACACCCATACCAAAAAAGAGAGGAGCCATACCCTTAAGTAGAGTTGCAAATAATCAGGGCTTTGATTAAGAAATTTAGCATGCGAGTCAAGCTTGGGACTAATTCGAAGGCCAGACTACTTATTGAGCCATGCCTAGGATATAAATAACCAGCCACTTGGATATGGAGGGGGTTGTCACCTAGATCCTCCATAAGTTCTCACCCTATCTCTCTTCCTCTCTCAGACCCCAACATATCTTCTATTCCCTCTGGCGCAATGAATCCTGAATGGCCTTGAGCAAGGTTTAGGTGGGATTCAAATTCATCTCGTCATACATAGTCTCTTGCCTACTCAGCCTTATCCAAACATGCCAGGTAGACAACTCATGGATGTGGACCTTACTCTGATAAAATTTATCAAAGGCCATTTTACTCCATGGCCTAAGCCCATTTTCACACTGCCAATTTAACAAAGAAAAGAATCCCCACACGAGAGCGCAAAATGATCTTCAACTAAAAGCATTTTTTTTTAATGACAATCAGATATTTGAGAAAATCTTTCACAAGGATTCTTCCCAAATCTCTCTGAAGGCTTCTCTTCTACTATCACTTTTGTGATGTGATTTATCTCATAACACATTATCCACACTCTTCACATTTACTCAAACCAAAAACTGAATACATTTATAACCAAAATTAAGATGAAAAAAAGGAAAATTTTCCAAACAATAGTACCTCTTAGAGTCTCAAAACTCTGCTGATGTTCCCCAAAATACTTCTTGTACTGCCAAGCAATCCTCAACCCCTTCTCCTGCAATCCAGACAAAACCCACCATTCAAAAACTCTTCAAGTTCTTAATTAACATAGTAAAAGTCAAATAGAAAGAAATAAAGAAAGAAAGAGAAGAAGAGGGGCACCTGTTCTGGGTTATGACCTTTCTCATCCTTGGACGAGACAGGACTGGGCAAAGTACCCAGAAACGCTCTTGGGTCTCTGGAAGGACTGGCATAAAGAAGGGGTTGGTTGTGAACCAATCCTTGCGACATGAAATTCCTCAACAAGAGCAAATGGTGCGGCGCTTCTGCGTCTTCCATCACCATAACTAAGCTTCCTAAAGGATACCCACCACCTAAAATCTCTACAAATCACAAATAAGCAGACCAAAATATCAAAAAAAAAAAAAATAAAACAGATTAAGGAGAAACATTGACGAAAAAAATGTAAATTTTCATTAGAGAGGATTACTGTCAAGGTCTGGGATTCCGGAGGAGACAAAGGTGGCGCTGTTGGGTCCATGCTTGACGCCAGGGTTCTGAGCCAAGGGTGCACCCGAGAGGTTGCGGGAGAAGCTGCTCTTCTTGCCCTTCATAGCAGTAGCCATGGCTGTGCTCCACAACTCTCCTAATAACGAAACCAATTTATTTCAACGAAGCAAGAAAGAAAAAGAAACAGACAAACATAGTGGGCTATTAACTGCATTCTGGTTTTCAAGAAACTGGGATTTAGGCATATCCGTTGTTTGGCTCGTAGCCAAGTAAAGAATGAGTGATAAGTATACTCTTGCACAATTAAGGTAAGGGCAAGGTTTTAAAATTTAATCGAAACACCAAAATTTTGGTTTCAGGCCCTACTGAAATTGTAACTCAATGAATTCTATAATTCCAGTTAACTATTCAATCTAAATACAAAAGGAGATAATTAATACCCTTTTTCCATGAATTAATGTATAAATTAAGATTTCCTTTATCTTAGGGAGAATGTAGAAAGAGAAAGAGAAAGAGATAAGATTTTGTTCCTATAAATAAGAGATTTTAAATAATCTTAACACTAACCATGCGTATTTTTTCCAAGATTTTATCAAAACTTCGGGTAATTTTGGTTTCGACCTGCGCTGAAACCTAGTCGAAATCAAAATTTAAATCCTTGATCAAGGGTGAGCTGATGGCTCCCATATTTTAGCCTGGATATGTGCATGGACCTCATACCAATATGAAGCAAACTCCATAGCTAACAGGCTTGCAATTTGTGCTATGACTATTGACTAGGTTTGAGTTTGTTTCATGAACTTTTGAATGATTTGTTATTATTTTTACTTCACTTTTCTGTCAACAAAATTGAATCAAAGTTAACAACTAGCCAATGTAGTAATACAAAAGCCCAATCATGTGCAGGACAAATCATCATAGCAAAGATGGAGAGAAAATTCTTTCTAGCCTACATGAAGAAAAATTCAATGGAGATATAAAATTTACTTATCAAAAAAATGGAGAGAATTCTCTGTGGATGTTGAGGACCTTTAGGTTCTATGACATGGCCATTGACAAGAACAAAATTGACTTTTAAAATCTTTTTTCTAAGCTTTTACCAGAATAAAAACAATAAACATAAGATGAAGGAGCAGAGGGGAGGAAGTAAAAAACAGAGGAGAGAACTTGATAGAAAAATGGAAAGAGAAGAAGAATAAAACCATGTTGAGGTCTGCACCTACTTAAAATAAATAGGGAGGTCTATATGGGTAATTGTTGGGGAACTCAGATTGAAAATCGAAGCTCAATCACCACCAAACCTTCAAGCCCAGGTATTGATTTTTACTGTAAGATCCATAAATTTCAGTTCGGTATCTTTGCTCTTATAATCTACTGTAAGAACCCATGTCTTTTTAAGGGAAAAGGGATTTTTCCCCATAATCCTACATGCTCTTTTTTCCTTTAAAAATCCATTTTTTCCTAAAAAAGAAACTATTGGTTCTTCATAATTTCATGTGTTCTATTTTCTCTTCAAAATCACAACTTACTCTCCATAATCTCGAATGGGTTTCTTCCTCATTTCAATTCACAAAAACCCCATATTCTCTCTAACCCCTAAAGATATTCACTTAATCTTAATTATCTCGCACGTACACAGGGACATCAAAGAACAACAGCAACGATGGTGGATTCTCAGGGAGCAGCGCGGAAACAGTATAAAGTTTCGTTTATACATCTCCAATCTATAAAGGGAGTATTTACAGAGGAAGGCGTTCGTGAATTATCTAGAGAGAGAGAGAGAGAGAGAGAGAGAGGTACCTGTGGATACGGATGACGACAGCGACAACGGGCTGGCGCGGCTCTGCAGAGGAGGAAGGGGAAGGGAAAGGATATTAGGAGAAAGAGAGAGAAATACAGATAGAAGAGGAGAAAGAGAGAGACGTACCTGCGACGGCGAGACCGGACGACAGCGTCGCCGACAAGGAGGTGGTGAGGTGACGGAGAGGACGGAGGAGCGATAAAGAGAGTTTGGGTTCTTTGAGAGTGGGAGAGAGTGTTTGTTTGCGCGTGTGAGGTCTTTTTTTTGTATTTTAGTAACACCCCCTGAAATAGGAAAGTAGTTAGTAATACCCCCTTATACTTTCAAACTTTGGGTTACCCTTGACCCTAGTTAGTAAATTCGCGTATTATACGTGTTTAATACCCGAATTTTTTGTTTATTTTAAGAAACGTTTAATACTTCCGTATAAAATAAAAAATCATGAATTTTAAGACTATGCGAATAAAACATGTATTATTCGCGTTTAATACACGAATTTTGCATTTATTTTAAATAAAAACGTATTAAATGGCCGCATAAAATAAAAAAATTGGTAAAATTCAGGCTTTTTAAGGCTAAACAATGTTAGATAGTTAGGTTTAGGGCAAGCTCACATTTTTCACTTCCAGAGGCGATTTCCGAGGCGATTCCGGCGCGATTTCTAGTACACATCCGGTCTGTCATCACGGGGAAATATCATCCATTTCTCCTATCTGATCTTAATCATTGCCCTCTTCCTCCAACTTGGATGGATGTCCTCCCTAGGCTATAACACAGTGTCCTTCCACACCAACCGAAGGATGCGTCAGCCAAAGTCCCCTTGTATTTAATTCTTTGGCCTTACCCTCCCTCTTTCCCTTGGTCACTGCTAATTCGGCGGGAAGACAGTCCTTATCCCGCCATGTGGCACTCATCCCTTTACTGCTTTCCATTAACAATTGATTTTCCTTACCAGTGACGGTTACCCTTCCATCTACATCGCATCATATCTGTCAGTAGGACACGACCTGTCCCTGTCGCTTAAAATGAGAATTACCAAACACCATGCACCGCCTCTACCACAAACTTGTGAAATTCCTCAAACCTTCCCACGAAACCTCCATAGATACAACTACATTGCTCCTCCAACCAAGCTACTCCATGGCAGAACCCCAAGAAAACCAAGAGCAAATGGCGAAAAGTTTAAGTGTTGCTCTGGAATAAAAGCTTAGCATGGGAGTTAGGGCAGGCCCAGTTCTATACCCTAACCCAGAACTCGCTCAGGAAGGGATTCGAGAATGTAAATTTGTTGTAGTTGAAAGCTCTTAACAGGAAAAAGCCTCAAGCCAGCGATCGTCAAATAGAGTATCACCACATCATGGGGACTGTTACAACCTTTCCGGTTTATGGAACTCGGAGGAAATTTCTTTGCATTCCTCTTTTCAAATAACCGGGATCAAGAATGGGTGTTGGACGAGGGTCCCTGGACTGTCCATACTCACCTCCTGATTCTCCAGAAAAGAGTCTCGGCTCGACCTCTAGCGGAAACTATATTTTTGGTATTATAGCTTCTGGGTCCAGGCAAATGGAGTACCTGAAGAACTATTCAAAACGAAGATGGCAGAAGATCTAGTCAAACTCGTGGGCGAACCCATCAAAGTTGACCCCATTGATGAAGAAGACAGTACCAAGTGCAAATTCTTACCTTTCAGAGTTCGATTAGATCTCAGGAAAAGCCTAACTCCGAGCACATGGATACCGTTTCTGGACCACTAGTTCTGGGTCGGTTTTAAGTATGAACGACTTTCTTATTTTTGCTACAAATGCGGGAGGGTGGGACATACTGAAAGTCAATGCATGGGGGAAAGAATCGAATATTACAACGAGGATCTCTCATCATACTAGGCAGATCCCGATACCAAACAGTATGGGACATGGCTACGGACTGAATCCAAAGCTGCGGAAGAAAACCGTATGAGATTGGAGTTCTCAGGGATTCCAACTTACGTAGTGCAACAAGCCCGGAATAAGCCAACACCACAACAGATCCAAAACATCATGGAACTGCTTCCGCCGCGAAGGATTCGGTATGAAGTCACAGATGGCAAACCAGAGCAACTGCGCAAATTGGTGGACCTCCAAACAACTCGGCATCATCGAGCCACTCTGAAGCACCTATAGCCATGGAAATCCAGCCTGAACTGTGTGATGCTGAATCAATCATGATTCCAGTACGCAAACGTCCAATGCAAGACAGCAACCCAAATCAGGCAGGACTGGCACTAGCAGAGGAACCTTCTACTAGTGACCAAATCATCCAGGGAACCACATCCCAGGTACATTTTTCTACTATCCTGCACATTTTCTTTCAAATGCTACATGTTTTACTCCAATCGCGGGAGTGGGAAACCCTCGACAATTCAGGCTCTTAAAACCCACATCCGTGAAATCAACCCGGATATGATATTTTTTATCAGAAACTAAGGCATCAAAGCAACAAAGTTCCACCCTTATTCAGAAATTGGGATTCAAGTCTTATTGTGTGGTCGAAGTGGCAAATCACCGGGGTGGATTAATGGTCTTTTGGAAGGAAGGCATCTGTGTTAAAACTAATCAAGCCAATGAAAGGGGTATCCACCTTCGAATATTATCGGAACCCAGTTTCGTCCATTGGAGCCTATCATTGATATATGGGGATCCTAGAACACATCATCGGGAGGAACTCTGGCAAGATCTTCACCAACAAGTCCAATTAAACAATGGACCGTGGATTATAATGGGGGACTTCAATGATCTATCTAGTCACTGGGAAAAAGCTGGCTCCTTCTCATCCAATAGTGTTCAATAGAGCCTATCTGCAGTTTCTTCAAATTCATGATTTTTCAGATTTAGCATTCATTGGAGCTCCATACGCATAGTCCAACAAACGAATAGGGTGGGCCAATGTGAGGGAAAGGCTTGACAAAGCCATTGCAAATAGTGAATGGAGACTTCTCTTTCCTAATGCCTGTCTACGTCACCTCACATCTCACTCCTCTGATCACTGTCAAATTCTTTAGACACTGAACCCCAGCAGAAAAACATCCAAAACCATTTCATTTCATGCCAATGTGGACAGCCGAAGAAGAATGCAAATCTCTTGTTGGAAAAGTATAGAGGAACAAACCGCCAAAAATGAATCTAACCCCCTTACCAAGTGTCTGACATTAGTTAAACATCACTGAAAAAATGGAATACGAAATTCCAAGCGCAACGGGGAGCTAAGCTGCATCGTCTTAAGAAGGAACTAGCTTTCATCCAAAATCAGTACCCGTCAGCGGAACATATCGGAGAGAAAAGATGATAGAATCTGAAATCAATACCATTCTCGAACAAGAAGAAAAACTTTGGAGAGATAAATCTAGAGAAAAATGGCTTAAGGAAGGAGATCGAAACTCAAATTTTTTCCATTTATCGACAATCATCCAAAGGCGAAAAAATAGAATTGAATGGATCGAAGATGAAAATGGAAATATCCACACCCAACGGGATCACATTGGGAAAACTTTCCTCAACTTCTTCACCAATCTTTTCAAATCCTCCCACCCAAACCTGAGTGCAATCATCAACCAGCTAGAGCTTCCTCAGATTTCCACCGAAGACAACCAACTCCTAATGCGACTGCCGACTATGGAGGAAATTAGATCGGATGTGTTTAGTTTGGGGGCCCATAAAGCTCCGGGCCCGGATGGATTTACAGCCCATTTCTACCAAACGTACTGGCATATCATTCAGAATGAAGTTGCTGAAATGATCCACAAAGCCTATATGACGGACCAAAATCTCGATCACATCAATCATACCCTTGTAGCCCTCATCCCAAAAATTCCCCAGGCTGAAAGTCCCTAACAGTTTCACCCCATAAGTCTTTGCAACGTCAATTACAAATCCTTACCAAAATTCTCACTCAAAGACTGCGCCCCCTCATGCCCCACCTCATAGCAGAAAATCAAAGGGATTTTATTCCGGGTCGACAAATTTCTGACAATACCATCCTCACCGAGGAATTAATGAAAGTGATACAAAAAAAGAAAAAAGGATCAAAAGGCATGATGGCAATCAAGATTGATATGGCAAAGGCTTACGACAGAATCGAATGGTCTTTCCTCTTAACCATCTTTCAGAAAATGGGTTTTTGTGGCCAATGGATTTCCCTCATCTCACGCTGCATCACTGCTCCATCCTTCTCTATCAAGCTTAATGGGTCCCCTTACGGGCATTTCAAAACCTCTCATGGTCTGAGACAAGGTGATCCCCTATCCCCTTTCCTCTTTGTTTTTTGTACTAATATCTTATCTCATCTGTTACAAAGAGCGGAACAAGGGAACCAAATTCATGGCATTAAGATCTCCAGAACCAGCCCTCCTATCTTCCACATTCTGTTCGTGGATGACTATATCTTATTCTGTCGTGCGAGTCTAGTTGAAGCTCGCAAAATGAGACATATTAGATCTTTTTTGTCACATCTCCGGTCAACAGATAAACTGTTCCAAATCAAGCATTATGTTCAGCCCAAGTCTTCCCCGTCGTCACAAAAAGGTGTTGTCCCAAATCCTTTCAATTAAGAATCTTCACCTGAATGAAAAATACTTGGGAACACCTTTAATTCTCAACCGTTCCAAGAAGCTGGCCTTCCAACATTGCAATGATCGAATCAAAATCATCATGGAAGGTTGGCGCAATAAACTATTATCTCAAGTAGGAAAGATCATGCTGATTAAAGCAGTAGCCTCAGCTATTCCTCTGTATACGATGCAATCCTTCCTCCTCCCCAAGACTTTCTGCGAGAAAATGGATTCCATAATCAATCAATTCTGGTGGGGTGCATCGGACAATAAACAAGTGCTGAGGCTTACTAATTGGAACGACTTATGCAAAGCAAAGAATAATGGAGGACTTGGTTTTAGACGTTTCTACCAGGTCAATCAATCCCTGCTGTTCAAGAAACTGTGGCAAATCCAAAATGACAAATCATCATTCCTTGGCTCCCATCTTCTTCCGAAATATTGCCCTTCGGGGAATATTCTCCAAGCCCAGTGCCCTCAAACGGCCTCATGGAGCTGGAAAAGCATTTTCAAAAGCAAAGAAAAGTTGAAATCATTCTGTGGATGGGTGGTTGGTACAGGAGAACACATCCGAATCTGGGAGGATAAATGGATCCCGAACCAATCTAAGAGCTGGTGAGTCCTCCAAATGATGGTCTATCTAATATGCGACATGTCAAAGACCTAATCCTAGAAGGAGCACAGTGGAATACACATTTGATTTTAGAATTATTTCTGACCCAAATTGCTCAGGAAATCCTAGCGTTACCTTTGAGCCCGAACCTAACCTCCGATAGGCTTTTTTGGCTACCACATCCGAAGGGGAAATATTCTGCAAAATCGGCTTATCAAATGTTGATTGAACATGACTATCCTCAGGGTAGGAGGTCGGAATCTCATCCGGTATGGGAACTTCACCTACCATATCACATTCAATTCTTCATCTGGAAAGTTCTTAAGGGCATCTTCCAACCAGAGCAAAAATCAATGAACGTATCCATCAAAGCCCTACTCATTGCCCCAGATGTAGTCATCCTAAAAAATCCATTGCTCATGCTCTATTCACATGCCCGCTAAGTGCTCGCATATGGTACGCTTCTAGTCTTACCATTCGTTGTGAACATTGGTCAGATGCCGACTGTGAAAATTGGTTCCTCTCTCAACTCACAACACCCTCTCCATCTCAAGAGGAGGAATTCAGACTGCGATACATTTGTGTCATTCTCTGGAAATTATGGCACAGGAGAAACACAAAAATCCATCAGCAAAGCAAGAGTCCCCGCTACATATTCTGCAAATCATATCCCAATATCTGGAACCTTCAGAGCGCCCCCAAACCCACCACACAGAAGCCTCTAAGCATATCTCATGGATCTCGCCTAAGACGGGAATCCTAAAAATTAATACTGATGCTGCATGGGACAAATCTACAGGGAAATCTGGATTGGGATTTGTGATCCGCAATAGTAATAACAAATGCTTAATGGCAGGAGGAGCTAGCTCTCGATCTATCTCAGCCGAAGAAGCAGAAATTCGAGCCATAAGATGAGGGCTGGAACAGGTAGCGACCCTGCACGTGGGCAATTTTGTGGTAGAATCAGATGCCATGGCAGTAATCCAGCAATTACACAAAAACTCTTCTGATTCAAGGTGGGAATCCTCAGCCCTCTTGGCTGATATTTTGGATATTTGTAAACAGTTTAACTCGGTGGGGTTTTGTTTTGTACCGAGAAACGGTAACAGGGTAGCAGATAGAATTGCTTCTAAGGCAAAAACTATAGATTCCCAATCGATATGGGACACATCCTTCCCAGCATGGTTGGTAAACGTGCTAAAGGAGGATGTAGCTACTGATGTTGTTGTCTCTTTGCTCTAGTTATCTAATAAAAGAGCTTAATTATAAAAAATAAAAAGGCTAAACAATATTTCATTTCAACAATGACCGAATTTTTGACCGAATGTTTATATTCCAAAATCGAATTAAACTCAAACTTTTCCTGTTTAGAAACTTTGCCGTATACCGAATGCTAACTATGCCCTTGACCTACTTTAACCATCATTTGACTAACGTTTAACTTAAAATAGATTAAGGGGGTAATCCTAAAGTTTGAAAGTATAAAGGGGTATTACTAATTACTTTCAAATATCAGGGGGTGTTACTAAAATACTTGCGAAAAGTACTTTAAAGTCCGTAGTGTACGCAGGACTCGACCATTCAAGCCGTAAGAATACTTTCGATACTAATTGATATTGCTTTATCAAAAGATTGACCAATAAGTCTTCTTTGGTTACTTTTACTGTTAAATCTGTTCAAAATTAGAATGAAAAGACAACAATGCCCTCATCCTTGTTCGACAATGGAAATTCCTCGTTTACGACGCTTGAAGACTTAATGCTTTTGAAATACTTTTGACATCCGTTTCACCATTGTTATTGGTTCACCACATCACTGAAAATGGTGTTTCAATTAGTTTGAGCTCAATACTCAAACTTGAAATTAAATACCGATTTAACAAAAAGGGTAGAGGAATAGAGAAGGTATTGAGAGTGAAACGGAGCTTCAAACATGCCTTATAAAATAGAAACAGTCGGAGAGATGAAGCTTTCCTTGTAAGTTTGAAGGTTTAGTACTCAAACTTAAACCAAAATATTAACTTCATGAAAATGGTACTGGTTCAGCCAAGTTGAGAGGTTCTTTTGAAGAAAAAAAATTTGTTTCACTGTTGTTACATGGGTTCTTCGTTGAGATGCGTTCTCCCATCATCTCTTCATTATAGTCTAACTGTGTTAGTGGTTTAACTAAGTTGAGCTCAATACTCAAACCGAAAACAGAGACAGACATCATGAAATGATACTGGTTCAACCAGTTTGATAAAAATGGTGCTAGTTCAACCAAGTTGAACGGTTCTTTTGAAAATAAAAATTTTGTTATTTCACCATTGTTACAGGGGTTCTTCTTCTTCTTCTTCGTTGAGATGCATTTTCTCATCATCTCTTCGTTATAGTGTAACTATGTTAATTCTTCAACTAAGTTGAGCTCAATACTCAAATTGAAAAAAGATACAGATATCATGAAAATGGTACTGGTTCAACTAAGTTGAGCAATTTCTTTAAAATAATGTTTTCCGTTTCACCATTGTTACAAAAGCCCATATTTTTGTGGAAGTATATATATTTTCTCATCATCTCTTCATCACTGTCTCATTGTATTATTATTTCAATCAAGTTGAGTTCAATACTCAAAATAGAAACTATCGACTTTATAAAAATGGTACTAGTTCAACCAAGTTGAGTGGTTCTTTTAAAAAAAAATTCTTCATTTAGCCATTGTTACAAGGGTTCCCCTCTTTGTTGAAATGCATGTTCTCATCAGCTCTTCATTATAGTCTAACTGTGTTAATGGTTCAAATGAGTTGAGCCCAATACTCAAACTGAAAATAGAAACATACATCATGAAAATGGTACTTGTTCAACCAGTTTGGTGAAAATGGTACTGGTTCAACCAGTTTCCTGAAAGTTATTACTAAAACTTGAGAGAAAATTCTTGCTTAACGAAAATAAAAGTGGTAACTATCTTCTTCACATTCTTCATTCTTCTTTCATCTTTCTTCACCTTCTTCTTTCTTAACTGAACTTTGATACCGGAGTCGCCTTCTTTATTCATCTTCAATAACGCATAAACAAGCTGCAAAGAGCGGTAGAGAATAATCGAGATGCTACAAAAATAGACGACCGGAAAAAAATCTTTCAAATTAGCATCACCATCATCTTTCTTCACCTTGAATGGAGCATAGACGAGTTGTGAAGAGTTGTAGATGAAAGAAATGGAGGGAAAGAACTGTAGAGGAATGAAATGGGGGAAATAGCTGTAGAGAAAGGAAGGAGGGAAAGAGTTGAACTAAAATTTGTTGCAGCTGACTGACGTACGGTACTGTGCGTCAGTTAAACCTTAAATCAAACAGAGGCTATCAATTCAAACTGACATTAGCTGGAGGGTAGTATGGGCATTTCAGAGAAAATTGGATGGTAACCTTAAAATAGGCCTTAATGGGTAGACGGTTAAACCAAACTGTCCATAGTTTTGTAGAGGAGACTTAATTGTCTGTATTTTTGTAAATATGGACTTAAAAGTAATTTTTCCAAAATACTTTAACTCCGTCCAAGGATTAGAACTTTACCGACAGACATATGTCCTCAACGTTGACGACGGACCACAGTATAAGTCACGTGCCACACTCTTAGATCTGTGCCACTCACCTGATTTTGGCAAATTCTTTGTCGAGGAGTGCCGATGGCACAGGGCACCCACTAGTTCATATATAAAGAGTATGGGTGTCAATCATGGTTCGAAATCTCAGTATCCAGATGCTCGGATTGATGCATCTCACTCGACACAACGTGAAACAAACAGTGATCTCGGGTGAGACGATCCATCTTTTAGATCAGATCAATGGGCTCTGATTCGGATCGCCCAATCCAAATGGGATCGGCCCAAACCATGGCTTCGACGGATATTCAATAGGAACTGGTCTTGATTATCATAGTTTCGAGTCTCAACTATTTAAGAATTGGATCCTAAAAGACCTGAAAACGATAGAACCCGATTCTAGATACATTGATGTGTAAGTCGACCAGTTGGCCCGAAAGAGTGTACTACGTGACAATTTGAGGGACTTCCGCAGCATAGAACGGATCAAAACTAGATTCCTATTGGGAATCAGGTGTTTATTGAGTCGGTTCTAGCCCTTCACTTGAAAGTAAAGGTGGAACTAAAGTCAGGTTCGGCATGGGTTGGCGTCACGCCAAACGGAAATCAACCCTTAACCACTAAAGATCTAAACCCAAAACCACTTTGGAAGGGTTGAGCTAGTTTGCACGACCCATTGCCACCCCCTACTGCTCCATAGTTGAGCATCCCTGCTTGGTTCAATGCAAATCAGATGCAATATACTGGCTTGCTACGGTTTTGGGATTACAAGTGATTGGTTGGGGGCATGCATATGAGCTGGCATGCAAGTGGTTGCCAAGTCCTTTCAAACTCTTTAAGAAAATGGATGCAAGCATGTGCACAGCCCAAACATTGCGGTAAGTGACTGCAATGCAACTCACCGTTTTTGCACTGGAGTGCAAAATGCATCCCAGTGCAGCGACCCAAGCAGGGCCCAAGAATCTTGAACAAGAAGGGCTAGGAACCATTTAAGAACTTGCCCAGCCGATACTTTGGGGGCATTATAACGGTATAACAGATTGGGGGCATTACCCTTTGTTCCGTTATAACGGCCAATATAACGAGTTGCAAACCCTCAGGGGCAAAACCAAAATATAACAGGAAAATAACGGTGCTAAAATTTAAATTTTTAATAATAAATATAACAGAAATTACAGGCTTTTTTTCACCCATTTTGGCTCCTTACACCCATTTTGGCGTCCCCACGTAGAAGATGAATCAATGGCTGATTTTTGGTGAGGATGATCTCCTCACCATATAGATCACCCCAATAAAAAATCAGCCCATCCCGAACTTTCTAACCCCATCAAATGTGGTTTTCAAGTTACATAGTAAAAATCGATGGTCCATAATTCCTCAACTTCTAAACCAGGCTACGAATATCGGAATGATTTGAATTTGTGCTCACCATAGATATCATCCTCATAAAAAATCAGCCATTGATTCATCTTCTATGTGGGTAAGCCAAAATGGGTGTAAAAAATGGGGATCCCCTCAGCCCGACCCTATATATATAGGTTCTTGGTTCCCTTGAGAAATTGATTTCTTAATTATCTCTTCATATTTGTGCGTGTCTTATACGAAGGTAACAATCAGTTTTTTATATATTTTTGTTGAAGATTTTCAAACCATATTCTAGTGACTCTGACATGACCTATTTCCTCATTGGCTCAACCAAATCAATTTATTAAACTCACGAAAATGAGTTTATTGATAAACTTGGATGCTTTACATTGACTATCGATCGTTGGCGCATGTCGCCGATGCTCAGAAAATAACGACCGATTCATTTAATGCTCAAAAAATAACGGCCCATTCATTTAACGCTCAGGAAATAACGATCATTATTTTTGTTATAATGGTTGTTGTTTTCAAATGGATTAAAATAATGTCATTTAAATGGTTTTAGCGGTCATTAAAACAGTAACGCCATAAGCCCGTTACGTTAAAAGCTGTTTTGACTCTTAGAAAATAACGGCCGTTATTTCCGTTAAAATACATTTTTTTCGTTTTTGAAAATTTGAAATTCAAATTTCGTTTTTTCATTTTTTTTTTTTTGCCCATCTCCATTACAGTCCGTTTTAACGGTAACGCCCCAGTCTGTTATACCGTTATAACGGCCTCTTTTAAACCTTGGTTTTCCGTTATAACGAAAATACTGCCATTATTTTCTGAAAAATAAAGGTGTTATAATAATGTCCGTTATTTCTATTATAAATTTTATTGAAAATTTGAAATTCAAAATTTTAATAATAGGGCCGTTATTTTTCCTTTTTTATTTCAGTTTTTGTCCCTTTGTGTTACAATCCACTATAACGGCTGTTATAACGGAAAAACAGTAATGCACCCAGTCCGTTTATAGGTACCATTATAACGGTCCCTTTTAAACCTTGCGTTGGTCACGAAGGCAGACTTTTGTATCAAAATGATGCAGAGTCCCCTCAAACTCCCGAGTAGTACTCTTTTGGGCCCACCGGCCCCTGGATGTTTGCTCCACACAAAAATCAGTATGTTTAGTGATTTCTAGCCATAGGATTCGAGCACTTTTCATCACTGGTTTCATGAACAGGTCTATGAATTGGTTCCAAGCCCATGGTGAAAAAGTGCTCAAATCCAATGATTAGGAATCACCAATCACACTGATTGTTGGTTTATGGACCAACCAAGGTGTGGACCAAACATTCAGGGAGTCAGTGGGTCCGAAAGAGTCTATTACGTGGCAGTTTGAGGGACTCCTACATCAAAAAATTTGATACTGAAGTCTGTATCATATATTTTTCCATAGGCCACACCTAAATCGCCACGTGGAACACTCTAAGAAATCAAGGACGGTATGGATGTTTGAACCATCCCTAGGTGAATCTGAAGACTAAAAATCAGCCTGATTGGTGATTTCTAGGCATTGGATTTGAGTACCCCAAAATAATGCTTGAATCCCACAGTTGAAAATCAACGAGTGAAAAAGACTAAAATCCAACGGTTAGAAACCACCAATCAATCAACGGTTATCACCAATCATGTTGACTTTTGGGTGTATAGGTCCACCAAGGTGTTGGCCAAACATTCATGACGTCAGTGGGCCGAAAGAGCGTGCCACATGTCAGTTTACAAACCTACCCATGGGAGCTTCAAAGATTGAAATTCCTCACTAACAAAATGCCATGTAAGAGGTGACTACTTGACATTTTGGGAGGGGAGGCTTCAAACTTTGAAGGGATTTTTATTTTTTATTTTTTGATGAGTGGAAATCTTCACAAGTAAGCCGGATCCTAGTTGGTAAATTCTCTAATTATTCGTGAGAACCGTATCGAATTATTTAAAAAACGAACCGAACGAAGTCCTATTCAAAGGAATTATTCTAGAATTCTCTAATTTGTGAATTCTCTAATTTGCGCATTTTAAACATAATTGAATTATTCTAGAAAATTCACAAAATATTTTCGAATTATTTTTGGATCATTCAGTTTTGAACATGAAAAATCATTTTCTAACACAAAAAAGTTGTCAATATTTTACTTTTCGTTTTATTCTATTTTTGCCAAAAAAAATTAATGCACTTGTAACGAAAAATCCAAGTTGTACTCAAACATTTCCTCTGTACAATATTTTTGCCGCACTCCGAATTGCTAATTAGGACATTGATTGGTAGTTTTTCATACATGATTTCTAGCCGTCATTTTTTGGGAAATGATTTTTAAGGTTCATAAGGTAGGTATAACCAAAACCAACGGTTTAGTTCTCAAAATGACGGAACTAGAATCGATTATTTGGTTCCGGTCAGTTCTAGTTCCAGTTCCAGTTCTAGTTCCAATTAAGTTCTTTTTTAGCCAATTCCCAAAAATGTGGAACTAGTATTGGTGCTTTCGGTTCCAGTTTCGATTAGATTTCAGTTAAACAGGTACAGTTGACACCCCTACCTAGGATATCTCTTAGGCCAGCAGTCCTCACTGGATCACTTAACCATATGCTCTCTAGACACTTTCCTAAATTGTCTCATGTACTAATCGACGATCTTGATCTTCTTTTCTATTGATTGATAGATTACTTAACTCATCTCGACCCTTAAGATATTCTTAGTCAATCATAGTACCATATTTAAAACTATCAATCACATTTAGATAATACTTCTAGAATCCAAAATCATCATTAAAAATCACTATCTTAAATTATGAGAATTTAGTCAAAGGTTTAACTTTTACTGTTAAATAATCAAAAAATGCTTGTGTCTTTGATTTTACCATTAGATTTAAGCAAAATCAAAAGTATTTTGTCATTTTCTTCCAATGATAGATTTAGCCATAGGAATGAGGAAATTGAGGTTATCAATGCTTTTCTTTTTTTAACTCCTTCATCTTTTAAAAAAAGTTGTTACATTAAAATCTAATGGCTCGATCATAAGATCAAAACTTTTATTTGATTAATTCTTAAACGATCTCAATTTTTGATAGTTTGTGTGTTAATGGGATGTCTACCATTAAAAATACTTTAAAAAATCTTTCAAAATATTTTTATCTTGACAATTTTAGACTTAAAATAAATATTTTATTAATGATTGATCAACATTTTTGATGTGTAGTCTTAATATGAGCAGATGCACTAATGTTCATACATCGTGACACACTTTTGATGATATTAATCGAGTTTACCATTTAACTCATCAAGTCCCTTGTTTTTCCATACTTGTCCACACTTTTTTATTTATTCTTCATATATAAATTTTTTCTAACTTTTAATTTTTTAGATTACTAAACTTTTTTTTAACAAATTAAAAAATTCTTTAGGATATCTATATAAGACAAATTCTCTTTTTACTCTTTTACCATAAAGTAACCAAACTACCCTAATATTTATTCCCAAACTACTCCATCACTCATTTTAGAAATTCATTTCTTCAAGCCATCTCTTTATGCTTAGAGAAACTAATGCAAAATAGTTTCTTAACCTCCTGCCTAGAGAAACTAATGCAAAATGGTTTCTTAACCTCCTAAAATCTCTTAAAAATATTCCTCTAAAGACCTCTTATTTTAAGAGATTAAGTGAAAAGAGGAAGAACTCTTGTTCTTGCTCACTTCATTTTTTTCAATAAGAAGAAGAAGATCAAGTAAAGAATAATGATCATTTGCAACGTACCATATAAACCATATAGGGGTAGTCAAGCCACCCCACCTCTTTTTTTTTTTTTCATATTGCCAGTTCTAGATCTATATCCAGGGTTTTAGCTAAAAAAAAAAAATCGTCTTTCTATTCAAAATATTTCGACCAAGAATTCAAAAAAAAATTTTACGACATAAAATACTCTTTAAATCATTTGAATCGACATGACTCGATGAATTGAATGATTATATTGTTCATTTAACTCTCTTTATGGGGTTTTTTAGTTTGTTTACTCATATTCTCTTGATGTTGATTTATTTATAGATGTTGATATTTCTCTTTTAACAATATAACCGCATTGGAAGGCTAATCCACTTTACTCTTTTTTTTTTTTCATTTTTTTATCTTTTATTTTATTTATTTAATTTTTAAGATTATGTATTCTTAATTTACCATATTTTATGAAAGATTAGAGTGAATGAGAAACATATGTAATTTTGAATCGTTGATGAATGGACTATCTTATCATTTCGTAAGGTAGAATTATTATTTTTTAAATCGAAATAGGGCTAAGTCAGAAAATACTTAGGTTCTATACTAAAAACATGAATAATAGTTTAATTAAAATTTTTTTCTAAATGCAATTTTTTTTTAAAAGATATAAAGAGATTCTTAAGGCTAATATTCACCTCAAATTGTTAAACTAACATGTAACCTTAGAAATATTTGGCCGATCCTTATTTGCATCACTAATGAATGAACTATATTTCTTAATTTTTAGGCAAAATTTTAGGAATAACTATAAAAAGGATAAATACTTCATTAATGCTGAAAGAGGTGAAGGAAGCTGCAGACGCAGCATGGGGTGCCTTGCCCATACATATAAGTTTTTTTTACGCTTTATATTATTAACTTTGTCATTTTTTTTTTATTAGACTAACATATTAGTTATTTCTTATTATTCAAGAAAAAAATTTAATTGGCAAACAAGCTAATAAGGTTGAAATAGCTGTTCTACATGATGCTATAGTAATGGGAGTGAAAAGGCGAAAGGGACAAGCGAAAGCTGTTAAGCCTACGTTGAATAACTAAAAGTGTAAGCATACATCACACAAAATAAAATAATAAGAAAAGATAGTAGTAGTAATATGTATATTGCTTTCTTCTTCTTCTTCGGTGTGTTGAACGCCAAATTTTGCAGACATGTTGCTTTCTTCTTTTCAAATTTTGCGTTTGTGGACCGCAGGTGACGTTAAATTTATCTTTGCATGTTTATCCTTAAATACAATTAGAAATGATTGAAATGCCCTTATCTTTCTGTAGAGAGCGAAGGAGAAAGAAAATTTGGGATTTGCTTTAGAGACACCTTCTCATTTTTCTAGCAAAGATGATGGAGAAGTAATGGATTTAGGTTTCCATGCTTCGATGGACGCTATAGATTTACACTAGGGCCAGTTTTGTTGATGGTTGAGGATTATGATATTTTAAACTTCGGTGGGTTTTCTAACCTTTTTTCAAGATTATTGAGTGTTTAGTTTGCCATTTAATTATGCCTTTTAATGGGGATTTTATACTTTTTGATTTTGCATTTTGTATTTTTTCGGAATTTGTCTCAAGGACTATGATTTTGGGGAATATAGATTTTTTGTTCTTTTATTTTTGGTTCTATGTTTTGGGTCATTCTGCTGATGTTTGGGATCAGATGGCAGCAATGGAAGTCACAAATGTACAAAAGATTGTTTAAGGTAGTATGAAGGGAGAAAAAACAGGGATGGTCTGATGAGAAGGACGGTGACCAACCCTGTTATTCTAAAACTAAATTTCCAAAGTCGTTTTTATTGATAACACACACCAAGGTTTAAAGGAGGCCGTTTTTAACGGTTAAACAGATTGGGGGCGCTACCGTTTAAACCGTTTAAACGGCTGTTAAAAAGGATTGAAACGGCCAGGGGCAAAAATGGGAAAAAAATGGAAAAAATGGAATTTAACGGATTTAAATGGAAAAAACGAAAAAAATGGCGCTGAAATTCAAATTTTAAAATTTAAAAAAAAATGGAAAACGCATTTTAACGGATTTAACGGCCACTTTTTTGACAAAATTTTTTAGAATTAAACGGCTGTTTAAACGATTTTAACGGCCGTTTGAAGGATTTTAACGGCCATTAAAATAAAAAATGGCCGTTTTATTCAAAAACGATAAAATGTGTTTAAACGGTTTTAACGGAAATTCGCTTGGGGCGTTACCGTTTAAACGACCATTTTTAAAACCATGACACACACTACAAGTGTCATTTTTTCCAACACTTTGGTACAAAATTGTAACACCCCTATATGTAATGCACCGTCCGACACACCATATGACACCCCTTAGAGAAAATTCATAGCTCAAACAATTTTCCTCGTCCACCTCTAGGTAAATATTCCTTTATCAATTCAATTTCATTTTTTTATATGTTGCGTATATAATTTACGAATTATATTTATTTTTTATATTAAGTAAATATAATGTCTTTGATGTTGAGTAGCGATAGAATTCCAAATTAATAGTGTACTTTTTATTATTTTATTTTATGAAATATTATGCTTAATTTATAAGTAGCTATATTTGACAAATATGATATAGGCATTGTTTTATCTATGCGTGATTTTTCTTTCATTCTCATCGATATGCGGAATCTACTAATGAAATTTAGTTAGAATGTAGCCATACATGTTCAACTTGAGCCAATAACAATCTCTAGAGTGCCATTTAAGTCAAGGTTACCGTTTAAGGGGTAAATAGTCATTTGACAAGTTGTCGTATAGAAAAGCTACTTTTTCACATAACATTAACCAAACACTTTATCAATGTTTTTTTCTTAAAATAAGCACTTTTCTAACAGGGTCAGCCAAACACCCAAAATAACTTAAATTAAACTGTTCTTAAAAAGGTACTTTTTTTCAGCTAACCACAATGCCAAACGTAGCGGTCGTACCAAAAATCAGCTTGTTTGATGATTTTTAGCAGTTGGTTTTAGTACAAAAATAATGGTTAGCATTCAACGGCTATAAGAACGCCTTAAAAAGTGCTAAAATCTAATGGTTATAGAATACCAATCAGGGTGATTTTTGGTTTGTATATCCACCAAGGGGTGGGATAAACATCCATGCAGTCAGTGGGTCCAGCTGACAGCGGTAAGAAACCAAAATGGTGCTTCCGCATTTGAAACAGTTCCACGCATACCTTGTTACAGCTTTTTCCTTTTTTTTGAAATAAAAGCTCCAGAAAAATCTACAGGTCAGATGGTTAAAAATCATCTGATCAGAACTAATTTTTGGCCTAATAAATCTCTTATGTGGTACTCATTTATTGGTGTGTGGTCTGACCCACTGTACGTGATACATGCTGAAGATTGATGTTATAGTCTTAACAAATATGTGGAAGTTTTTAATCTGTGAATCGGATATGCACCTGACATTATATTTTTGAGTCCGTCTAGAGCTACACCCATTTCTTACATCCACTTCTTACACCTGAGGTTGGGGCGCACGTGGAGATCATGTTGGACAATCCAACCGCACAGTAAATTTTTCGTACTTTGGTTACCATCTTCATAAAAAATCAGGACATTTCAACATTCCTAACCTCATAAAAAATATGACTTTAATTTAAAAAATCCAGACCATCCAATTAAACCATTATTTTCGGTCAATTTTTTATATGGTTAGCAATTTTGAAGTGAACTGATTTTTGGCAACAATGATCATCATGGCAAGGACAAATCAATGTATGGTTGGATTGTCCAACATGATCTCCACGTTGGCCCCAACATTGGGTGTAAGAAGTGGATGTAAGAAATGGGTGTAGCTCTAGACGGACACTATATTTTTGGCTTTGACGTAACTTGTTTCTATTTGCAGGTTGTTTACACAGAAGCAAGCAAGGATGCATATTGTTTTCTTCTTCTTCAGTGTGTTGAGCGCCAAATTTTGCAGACATGTTGCTTTCTTCTTTTCAATGTGTTGAGCGCCAAATTTTGCAGACATATTACTTTTTTCTTCATTTGTGTGTTAGAGTGCCAAATTTTGCAGACATGTTGCTTTCTTCTTTTCAATATGTTGAGCGCCAAATTTTGCAAACATATTGCTTTCTTCTTCTTCCGTGTGTTGAGCGCCAAATTTTGCAGACATGTTTCCTAGACAATTAATGAAACTTACAAGATTGATATATATATATATATTTTTTTTTATTAATAAGCTGGGGTTAAGCGGACCCCTACCTGACCTTGATGAAAAAAGGTATTACATTCTAAAGTACATACGCCCAGAGGCATGAAAAAAGGTATTACATTCTAAAGTACATACGCCCAGAGGCATCTTTATCAAGAATGACTCTAAGGTCATTTGGAAAATCAAGAGGATACAACATAAGACAACCAATGGATCTATTAAACGATGTTAATTGATCAGCAGCACCATTTGTTTCTCTAAACACGTGGTCAATAACTATCTCTTCAAATCTGATCCAGCTTTGATGGATAGAGCGAACTAGTTTTCTAATATTCCAAGGAATAGAAAACGTTCCTTTGATGATACCGACTGCTACTTCTGAATCCGAAGATATCATAATTTTGTTAATATTCTTAGAGATAGCTAACTTGAGACCCACTTCAATAGCCTGTATTTCTTGAAAGAGGATAGATCTAATGTTGCACGCTCCAGCATATGCTACAAGAGCTTCTCTGTTAAAATTACGAATAACACCACCAAACCCTGCTGAATTTTCCTTCACTGATCCATCGGTGTTTAGCCTCTAGAATCCAAGGGGAGGCGCTGTCCATTTATATTGGGAAATTTTCCTAGGCTGAAAATCCACGCTAATCCTCTAATTTTCGAAAAATTCCCTAGTGTTAGGATTATCGACCACTTCCTCTTTGCTAGTAAAGAATCTGATTTTGGTAGAGTCAACAATCAGTTTCAAAACTTTCTCCTTAGGACAGAAAACGTTCTGAAATATTCGAGCATTCCTCTCCCTCCATATGAAATATATTGTTGCAATAAACGCCACTTGGAGAACCTGATCTTTCAATTCTGCCCCTGTCATATTATTTAAAATCCATTGTGCTTCCATGTCCGAAGGCTGGACTATTCTATTATAGCGAGAGATGCCCAGAATCTGCCCCCAAATAAATTTGGTGTAGTTATAGTCGAAATACAAATGTTTGATCGACTCCTCCTGAACCCAGCAGAAAACACATTTGTTGTTGCTAATGAGATTGCGCATGAAAGGCTTATCCTTGGTAAGTAGAGCTCCATTAAGAGCAAGCCTGGCAATAAAGCTATGGCGTGGAATAGCTCTTTTGTTCCAAACTATGTTATGCCAGTCCACCTTAGGATTAGTATTGCAAAGAGCTTCGTATGCCGATTTCATGGTGTACCGGCCGGTCCTAGAGGGAGTCCATACAACATCATCTTTAGCCATAAGACAGTCAATGTCGATCTGCTGGAATGTCCTCCACGTCTGGTCCAAATCTACCGACAAAGCTTGAGGTGGAATCCAATTTCCATCAGATATAATACTAGAGACTTTGGCTTCCAACTGTAATCTATTATCACAACGTCGATTCCTGACATAAGTCCCTAGAAGGATGCCCTTGGGATGCCAAGGATCATGCCATAGACTCATTCCTTCTCCATTAGCGATCAAATGTAGAACTAGATTACTAGCCTTATCTCTACTATCGAGGATCTTCCTCCACGACCAAGAACAGCTAGCCGGAGCCTTCATAGTCCAAAAATTCTTCTTTTTAATCAGATTTCTTTTGACCCAATCCACCCACAAGTTATCTATGTTGGAGGCTCTATAGCAAACGTATGCCTCATAATAGCTGCTTTATTCCAATTAGTTAAGCTTTTGAGTCCAAGTCCACCTTCGTTCTTGGGTCTACAAATCGCCTTCCAAGCCATAGCATGATATTTCTGATTAAGGTCAGGACCTCCCCATAGGAATCTAGCAAAGATGCTATTCAATTTCGAGATAATGCTCTTCGGGAATATGAAGCAAAGACTCCAGAAAATTTGGATACTGTTGAGAACAGATTTAATTAGTTCGAGCCTACCAGCATAGGACAAGATTCTTCCTTTCCAAGATTGGATACGACAGGCTATCCGATCCAAAAGAGGTTGGCAATCCATAGCACTTAACCTTTTAGAAATGAGAGGCAGTCCTAGATAACGTATAGGACTAACTCCTTCAATAAATCCTAAGATCTCCATGATTTCCTCTTTCACTACATCTCCCAACCCAGAACAAAAGATAGTACTCTTGGTACGATTAGTTTTTAGGCCTGAAATATCTTTGAACAAAACAAGAACCTCGTTAAGAGTGGCTGCAGATTGGACATCCCCAGCAAAGAATACCAGTAAGTCATCTGCAAAGCACATATGCGTAATGGGAGGCGTAGCACACCGGGGGTGGATTTTGAATAGGCCATCTGAACTTTCAATTTGAGAAGCTTATTGAAAAACTCCATAACAATGACGAACAAATACGGAGACATGGGATCTCCTTGTCTAATACCCCTTCTCCCTACAAAGTACCCTTCCGGGCATCCATTGACGAGAATAGAATATTTCACCGTAGTTAAGCAGATGTGGATCCACTCGATAAGAACAGGGTGAAAATTCAGCATAAGGAGAAGATCCAATATGAATTCCCATTTCAAATTGTCATATGCTTTCTTCAGGTCAATCTTGACTGAACACTTAGCAGATCCATTCCCGCTATGATATTTATGGAAGAGCTCGTGGCATATAAGAATATTATTGCTGATCCTCCGGCCTTTGACAAAAGCAGATTGGGTCGGTTCAATCAAATTTGGAAGACATTCCTTTAACCTATTGGCGATAATCTTCGAAATGCACTTGTAAATCAAGTTACAACAAGAAATAGGCCTGAAATCTCCAATAGTGTTAGGGATACTAACCTTAGGAATCAGGGTAATAAACGTAGAGTTAACCCCAGAAGGGAGCTTATGATGTTTGAAAATGGTCATTTTTACACTTAGAAACAAAATGGTCATTTTTTTTTCGTTTTAACGACTGTTAAAATCGTTATTTTTCCGTTAAATTCCATTTTTTTTTTTCGTTTTTGAAATTTTTAATTTCAAATTTCGGTCTCAGGGTATGTCTCGGTGAAGTGCAAAACCAAGACGGTATGATACAATCCGAGAAATGGCAAGGCTAACCGAGACATTCCAAGATGAAGAGTAAGAAAGACAGTACCTGACTAGGACAAAAAAAACATGATGCTGCAGCTCCACACCCTGGTTTTTCTCCACAAGATGCCAGCAAACAACTTGTGCTCAACTCTAGTATTGGTTTCACTTGCACGGAGATGGAAATGGAAAGCCAGAGAGTAAAACTTTTGTCTAGAAGCATCTATCACAATGCACAATATGAGCCACATGGCACACTATTAGTGGACGGTGATCGTATGGATATTTGTCCAGTCCCTCGGTGGACTTGTAAACCAAAAATCATTCTGATTTGTGATTTCTAAGCGATTCAATTGAAGTTATTTTCATGGGTTGACCTAATTCATTACCACCCTTAATAGATAGGGGAAAAAAAAAAATCAAAGCAAACCAAAAAATTAAATCAAAGGCCACTACCTTGTGAACTTAACTTCTTGCTAACTATAATATCAGCTTTAGATAGACCGGGTATAACAACCCAATGGGTTAGCACGTGGCAAACCAAAACCGTGAATCTAGAGTCCCAGAGCAATGTGACTATATACCGGGTCGGATTGTGGGTTGAGCGGACCTATTGCCGTCCCGATCTCAAAGTGATGGTACTAGAACCGGAACCGATTATGTAGTTTTTGTCGGTTCCGGTTCCAATTTCGGGTATAACGGGTCCAATCTTGGTAATATGAGAATTTTTACACTATATTTATATATTTGTTCCGGTTCTTATCGGTTCGGTTCCGGTTCTTATCGGTTTCGGTTCCATATTAGAGTACTGGAACCGTAACCATTAGTTTCCGGTTCGATTCCGGTTCCGGTTCTTTTTAATCGGTTCCCAAAAATGTGGTACCGGAACCGGTGTTTTCGGTTCCAGTTCCTGTTCGGTTCCGGTTAAATCGGGTAAAATTGACACCCCTAATCATTATCGTCAGTACTTGATAGGAGCATCGGGGATGAATTAAGCTCCAATGTTTCCTCATGGCCGATCAAATCATCAATTCAGACAGTTCAAAAGGTCACCCCTTGCCCCTTGGGAGGGGCATAGCCCAAAAATCAAACCATCCAGACTCATCACACTTCCAATTTAGTTATAGATAAAAAACATTACACTCCATCAGCGTAGGGCCAATCAACTTTTTGGACTACCTTTCTTCCAAGAACAGCTAGTCAACTAATTGAGCGGTTTGGATCAATGTATTGGTGAGCGACGCATCATGAAATGTGGATGTAGGGAATCATCATCAGTGCTCCAAAAAGCTTCATGTAACTTAGATTCTACTTAGAGGATGACCCGTTCTCACCAACATGCCTCTTCCATGTAGCAAAGAGACATGCTTCTTATTCATTTTTCTATTGATTTTTTTTAATAAATTGAGGGCTATTATTCACAGGAGAAAAGTGGTATATAGAGAATGATATGGATGTCAGAGGAAATCTATTTATTTGTGAGACTTCTAGTTTGAGTAGGAGAGGGTCTCCCAATTATCTATATATCATACACCCCTAGCTTAGAGAAAGGGGGGTTGAATGAGAGAAGGAAACATTCTAACACAACAACTATTCTAGTGGATTGCCCATCTCTTGGTGCTGTGGATCGTAATCACCGGAACCCATTGTTGAACCATGTAAAAACTAGTTGTTTCTCTCTCTAGTGTTTGATCTATTCTATTTTCTCTTATGGTTGCTTTACTCTATTGCTTGTGGTGTACTAATCCCAATGAAACTCAACGAACAACATTGCATCCCGAATTTGGCCATCCACAAGACGACGTCGTCTATGGGAATGGAAAGTCACTATTCTCAGTCGACACAATTTCATTTGTGTACAATAAAAAATACATGGGGGACTTGTTGAGATCGACCAATCCCAACCTTCGATTCATCCTGCACTACTGATGTCATACATGATCACACAAGGCAAAAGGTTAACACTATCCACCAGTGGATGCTACAACATCCTCCACTCCCCAATTTTCCTTTGAAATAGGAGAAAAGAAGTCACCTGTCAAACACTTCTCGACCATCGTCAGATTTGGTTCAACCCTCTCATAAGGCCGAGCTTTTGAAAGTCATGTCTAGCTCCCAATTCGAAACAACACAAAGCCCTAAGCACTAAGCCATGTAACAAATCAGGCACAAAGCCCTATAACATATAAGTACAAAGCACGTGTCGAGTTTAGGCACTAAGTCTTGGTTCGTTTGGTTGTATGGAAATTAGACTTATTTTCATATCATTATTTGATCGATCGATTATTGCCTTTTCGGAGGCGGACCATCAACATCTAGCGAGCTCCAATTCCGAGAGGGACTATGTTAATATGGTTCCCAAGGCCAATCTTCCAAGCATCTCTCTAACACAATTCTCAAAGTCGACCTTTTATGGACTTATTTGACATGATTCTCAAGGTCCAACCATATGCACTTTTCGAATGTTTCCAATGATAGATTTCGAGGGCATATAAGCTTGATAGTACTCTCGTCGCACTGTATTGTTATTATCTCCACTTTCAAGATAATCTTTTCGTAGAATAAACCTTCTATTTGTTAGACCTCTATTTTGAGTAGGAAATGGTCTTCCAATTATCTATATATTGTACATCCCTAACTTGGAGAATATTAGAGTATGTATCAAGTTGGATTAGTATTGGCATTGTAATAAATTGTGTAAGATGCACTATTTCATTATTGGTGTATCGCATCACATATTCTCTTGGTTGCCAAGATTAGGTAAGATAATATTTAATATCAATTAGGATATTAGATTAGATCTCTTAGGATTAGTTTCTATCTTTATATGTTCTCCTATGTTTATATAAACTCTGGATTAGGGTCAATGTTATCACTGAAGTTTTATTAATTAGTCTTAAACTTCTACATGATATTATAGTCATTGCTCTTCTGGGAACAAGTTATCGATTTTGCACATTATTTCAACGGGCGAGGTAGTACATCTCCAAGTTGGCCACCCCTTTTTTGTTATCTTTTCTCTTAAAAAAACAACAAAAACCATTTACCCACATCCCTCTCTAACCTCCCATTAAACACTCATTAAAGCTCTTCAATCTCATTACATTTATTTACTCAATACGCACATCTCCAATGAGAGTTTAGCCACTCCATCTTCGATAGCTTCTAAGAAGAAGTCTAGTGAGCCATCAGCTCCAACAGAATCTAAGATGGGCGAGATGTGAAAATGGTGGACTTCACAGACAAGGGATGACCACCATCAAGCATACGAATGGACATTTCAATCATTCATCATATTCACTTCTTGAAGACCAATGGCTCATATTTCTTACAACCAATCACATGTTCTTTTTCAAAAGGATGTGTGATTGCAGGGTTCGGTTAGATTAGTGTTAGCATTGTAATATATTATGTGAGATGCGCTACATCATTATTGGTGTATCTCGTCACATATTCTCTTGGTTGTCAAGATTAGGTAAGATGATATCTAATATCAATTAGGATATTAGATTAGATCTCTTGAGATTAGTTTCTATCTTTAGATGTCTCCCTATCTTTATATAAATCCTAGATTATGGTCAGTGTAATCACCGAAGTTTTATCAATTAATTTAAACTTCAATAGAGGAGATGAGAAGGGAGAGAAGCATTGTAATACATCAATTATTCTAGTGGATTGCCCATTTCTTGGGGCTGTGGATGTAATCATCGAAATGCGATGACAAACCACATAAAAAAAGATTCTATTTCTTTCTTCTATTTGATTTATTTTATTTTTCTCTCACGGTTGCTTTATTCTATTGCTTGTGGTGTGCAAACCCCAAGAAAATTGACAAACGACATCAAATTCCATATTTATCCGCTCACAAGATGACACCATTGTGGGAACAAAAAGTCACCCTTCAACATCAACAACAATTTCGCTCGTATAAAAAAAATAGTTTGTATTGTAGCTTGTTGGGAGCAACCCCACCCCAACATTCGATTCGTCCCACACTACTGATGTAATACGTGATCAAACAAGGAAAAAGCTTAACGCCATCAACCAACGTTTGCCACAACATCAGCCACTCCCCAATTTTCCTTTAACAAAGGAGAAAAGATGTCACATCTTAAGTACTTCTAGACCATCATCAGATTTGGTTCAACCCTCTCATAAGGCTGAGTGCTTCCAAGCTTCACACTTAGCTTCCGAACATGCCTAGATTTCGAGCTTCACGACTAGCTTTTGAGCTTCAGGCCAAGCTTTTGGGCTTCATGCTTAGCTTCCGAGCACGCCTAGCTTCCAAACATGCCTAGCTTTCGAGCTTCACGCCTAGCTTCTTGGCTTTATGCCTAGCTTCTGAGTACGCTGAGTTTCCTAGCTTCACGCTTAACTTTATGTTGAGCTTCATGCCGAGTTTCTTAGCTTCGTGCAGAGCTTTTGAGCTTCATGCCGAACTTCTTAGCTTTAGGCCTAGCTTTACACCAAGCTTCCTAACTTTGAGCTGAACTTCATGCCACAACTGTTCATCACTTCAAGAGAACCCATAGTAAAATATTGGTAGAAAAGGAAGTCAACTCCTTATATTTTATTTTATTCTTGTTTTAACCTTTTTGGGCTTAAATGAAATTAGTTAAGCCCATAGGCCAAATCTAGGACTTTCTAACCTAAGCATCATCTATAGTCCACTAGGACCTTGGGGCTCGCCTCGAGCCTCATCGGATCACCAAACTATCGGATCTGGTTAAACCTACACCATCTGATTGGTGGGCCCAATATTGACCACTTCCTTGGGCCGCCAAGTATCGAATCCAATTGAACCTACACCATCCGATTGATGGGCCCAATATTAACCACTTCCCCGTACCACTAAATTATCAGATCTCGTCAATATCTATACCATTCGGTTAGTTCAACTTAAATCATCTCTCTGTGCCACCCGAACTAGGGGCTCGACCATCCAACCTTATCATAATTGGTTGCTAGATCGTGGACTAGAACTTAGTGCCTTGTCAAGACCAAGAATGACACAAAGCCCCTATGCACTAAGCCTTGTAACAGATCAGACTAAACCCTAGGCACAAATATTTAAGTTCAGAAACTAAGTCCCTGGTTCGTCCGGTTGCATAACAATCAAATCATTATTTGATCAACTAATTCTGGTCTTCTCAGAGGTGAACAATCAGCCTCCAATGAGCTCTACCTCTGAGAGTGGTCTATGTGATGCCAATATATCTTGATACGATTCCCGAGGCCAATCTTTCATGGATCTCTCTGACACAATTCCAAAGTCGATCTTCTATGGACCCTTTGACATGATCCTCGAGGTCCACCCTACACGCTTTCGAAGGTGCACATTCTCCATGACATATTCTTAGGCATATTAGCTTGAAAGTACCCTCGTCACACTATATCATTACTTATCTCCACTTTTAGAAGAGATTAAAGAAAGGGCCGCTCTACGGGCACCCACCTCTTTGAGCTGGGCACCAACATTTGATTGGTGACCACGCCAATTAGAGGGCCCATGTTTGGGCACCCCATTTTGCTTGGCACCCACATTACCCCATCAAAACCCCTGAACTCGAAGGAAACCTCTGCTACATTCTTTACAATGACCACCTCTATCACTTCTCAAAGCCCTTCATCATCCGATCGACCGCCAATCCCCTTCACCTTCCTGAGTACCACACAATCCCTTCTCCTTGGGTTTCTTTCTCTTATTTTGGCTGTTGCGGTGAAGAGTACGAGTAGAGTTTCTCGTCCAGACTTCGGCTTCTCTGATTCCTCTTCAGTCCTTTTATATATCCAAATATACAAGGTACAATTTTGTTTACATCATAGAATCTACATTCATATTTATATTGTTGTTTAAATTTTGTGAATGTTATCCGAATTTTAAATTTTTGCATTGTAATATGAACATTTCCTGTATTTTAAATGTGGGTGAGAAATTCAAATGTATTTGTTTATTTCTTGATATCTTGCATACTATATGTTTATTGCATATCATATGTTTGTTAAAATGTTTGCTGTTACAACTTTGATTGTGCACACTCTTAAGAAGAGAATACAATAATGTATCTCTTAAAGATGATATGATATGGGTGCAACAATATTCTCCCTAGACAACAAAGTGTATGTGTAACAAAGTGAGTAGTAACTAGGGATGTTAAGTTGTAGTTAGTTTTAAAATCATGGGTTTCCCATGGTCGAACCACAAAGATTGGGAGTGAATGACTAGTTCAAGTGTTACTACATGTGGGGGGAGAAGAAATAGAAAGAAGAGTAGTGTGTGATTATGAAATGAGAGAAAAGTGTGCAAATGGTTAAATGTACCACCAATGGTAGGCAAATTTTTGAGAGAAAAACTATAAGAGAAGAAGAGTGCTAGGGCATTAAGATTTGGCCTAGACCATTCCCCTTTGCTCTTTAATGAGTATAGTCCAAGAAGGAAAGAAACAACTAAAGAGTTGCTCTCCCACCAAAGATAAAGAAATGAAGCACAAAGATGAAGTAAAAAGTGATATTCCACTAAAGCATTTTTAGACCATAAAATCAAAACTAGAACATTCTAGTGTGTGAGTGCAAATATGTGAGTTCTAAGTATCTATGATGCAAGACATAATAGATCAAAAGAAAACACAAAAAAACTCACAAGAACAAGTAAAAGAAATACATCAAATCTTTATTAATGTTTTGATGTCCAACTATGGAGTATACATGACATACAACATAAAGAAAGTATAAAACATCACTAAAGAGTGTGGAAAAATCTCTACAATAAAGCTCTCACAAAATGGGTCCACACTCAATAAGTCACAAAGGAAGAGGGAACATGCCTCCTCTCTAGCCAACCATGGTGTGGATGGCCATGAAACTAAGTAAAAAGATAAAAAATAAAAAAGATGAGAAAAGATAGAAGAGACATGTTTGGAATTCTTGGGCTCTCTAAAGAAGACTCACTAGAGAAAAGAGGAAGACATTTTCATAAGCTCAAAGTGAACTTTATAGAAGATGGAAGGTGATGTGGAAGAGTGATAGGTAGAGATGAGGAAGAAAGTGGTCAAAAGGGAGCTCATTCTCTTGTTATCAAAATGGTGTAAGAGATTCAAATATGATCAGAAGAGTGCCCAAGGTCAATGTCAAAATGGGGGGGGGTATACATGAGGGAATGAGATGTGTAAGAAGTATAAGAGGGTATGTAGAAAGAAAGTTAAAATGAGGTATGTTATGGGCTTGAGAGAAGACAATGCCTATTCTTTACCACATTGGGCATTCTCCTTCTTGACTTGTCCCTTTCACCCATGTGAAGGCTCCATGTGGCTTTGATGGCTTGAGAATCCTCTAGAAGGCTTCAATGGCTTGATGACTTAGAATGGCTCCATAAATGTGTGATGGCTTCAATGGCTCTCATTGCTTAAACAAGTGACTTCATGGCTTGCATGGCTTCATGGCTTAAAAATTTATGATAAGCCTCTTAAGAGACTCCAATGGCTTGCACAAAAGTCTCTCACGCGACGAATGTCCAATAGGTATCAAATATGCACGTAATGAGGGTCTAAATTGGATGTTATGCATGAGACACCGATGATGTATTTTACATTAAAATGTGAAGTTATAAGCTCATGAAACTCGATAATGCCCTAAGGTTAAAATGGATTATAAGCACAAAATGGACATTATCATTTGTTGCATACCATAGGCTTCTATCTTGCATACTATATATTTGTTAAAATGACCAAGAGATCATTTTAGTTTTATTCCACACCATTATTTGATAAAATGTCTCAAATGACTATATATTGCAATTGTGTTAGTTTATTTTTACGGCCACATCTTTAAGTTGGGCACCAGCATTTGATGGGCAGCCACGCCATTGTTTGGTAAAAATGTCTCAAATGACTATATGTTTGCAATTGTGTGTGTTTATTTTCTGAAATGACTATATGGCCTGACCTTCTCGCTTGTAATAAACGATCTCATGAGCACACGACAAGCCATGTGTACGACGAATGTCACAACCACATACATAAGAATCTACACCAATTGACTCATGTCTATTCTCTTCCTGAAGCACCATCTCAAGTGCAAACTTGGAAACAATTCCCCTCAGATTCTTATATAAAGCTGGTCTGAACTGATGTATACCGTGTTTATGCTTTTCTGCATTGATTCCTTTATATCAGTGTACTGCAACAACAACAATGTGTTCATAGAGCCTACGACGTCTCAAAATTTTCTATTGACATTCCCAGATGTCTTCAATTTTGCATAGGCACTTTCAACTCTATTTGTTGTCGTGTTACCAAAGTGGGTAACCTCATTAGTCCACGCTGCTATAAATGATTCTTATACGGATCCAACCAATTGACTTTGACGTATGAAATCAGAGTAGGATACTTGGCAAACTCACTTTTAAATGTATAGTGCATCATAGAAGTTTTCCACAGTAGATGACACTACTAACTCACTCCACCTCGATAAAAAATATTTTTAATTTTCTTTTGTTTTAAAATATTTCTTACAATTACTCAGCATATTTTTAGATTTGTGTAGCGACATAGAAAGTTATGTGCTTCTGAAAAAATAGTCTTGATTGCATTCATTAAGGCTAAGTCTCTATTTGTCACAATAATAACTAGAAGTACATTCAGACCAAGTGTTTATTTCATGCATTTCAATGCCCATACAAAATTGTTCTCTTTTTCAGCCTCCATGTAAATAGTACCAAAGGTAAATGTCTTCTCTATGGATGCCACTCCAACAATCTCTAACAAAGGCATCTATATCTGTTTGTCTTATATGTGCAGTCCATCAAAAAAATAATGTGGAAACACTTCCCAATCTGAACAGACTCCGGATGAGCTCGAAACAAATCTATAACCACATCTGTATCAGGGTCCCTCCTATGGAATTCAATGTCCTTGTGCTCATTTAACTTGTTTATTAACTGCTGCAATTATGATCTTCTACACCTCTTACAAATTTTCAACTTTGCCCTGACATTATATATAGTACTCAGTGTGGATGAATTCCGCGGATCTTTCTCCTTTAATACTCTGATCACATCTCTAGCTTTGCTACCACTTGCTGACATATCTTTCAAAATATCTTTTTTTACAAGCTTGAGCCTCCCTGCAAATGAGTGGCCTTTAAAATTAGATGCTACTGTGTGGTTGTGGATACCACACTCCACTCTAATCATCCAATAATCCTCTTCTAGCAACTTGATTGCTCTTAATACAAACGGGCAACCACAACGTTGTGAACCCATATTTCTAATATTTTCCACTTTCTACCAAATTGATTGATTCTGTACTGTCCACCCCTCTCACAACCAAAATTCAATCTAGGAGTCTTGTCATTCACACCATGGTCTGATCTTTTTGTAACGACTGTCCCAACTGTCTTCCCAACATCTTTGGTCCAATTTATTAGTTTCTCCCGTGTTTTGAATACCTAAAATTCAAACAACATAACATCATTATTTGTTATAAAAAAATCAACAAATAAATAATGCAAACTGATAACTCACATACCATCTCGGTTGTGAATCTGTTTGTTACATCGACTGATATAACCGATGGAATTATTTAATTTAATCCTTCAGATGTTATTAATGCCTACAACAAAATGAGTTAAACCAAATATCAATAACATATTACAACAAACAACATTATATACCATGCACAATAATCATTATCTCAATTCTTATTTTTGATAATAAATATATGTGTGCAATGAGGTTTATGGTGAGTGTGTGTCTATTTTTTATTTCATACAAAATAGTATATGGTCTTGGACTCAAATATAGACAATCAACAATACATGATTAAAGAGTTACCTTGGATCATTGTACAAGATGATTGAGAATGTTACTGGCTATCAATTGGTCAGCTAACTTTGGAAATTATCAGTTAACTTCGGAGATTTCTAACCTATTCAATAACTACCTGTGATATTTCTAATCTATTCAATAATTATCAGCTAACTTTGGAAGTCATTCTCAATCCATCTGATTAACATATGTTTTTGCATGATGGTCGTTATTTAGGGTTTACAAAGATTATGGCACATAAAGAACAAATTAAATTGTAAAAGTTTAAAGGGTTTACCTCCTCAATTGCTAAATCCAATCAAATATGCCACCAGATTGAAGAGAACAACTAGTAATTTTGTGTTCGATGAAGAGAATGTAGAAGAAAAGTTTGATGAAGAAAAAGTTTTTGAGAAGATCAAGAAAGAAAAGTGGAAAAGAAGATGTACAAAGAAGAAGATGAGAAGACGAGGTAATCTGAGAGAAATGGAAGGAGAAATATAGGGCGTTGAGAGAAGTTCAGCTTTAGTGCTTAGAGCGAATCGACATCCTCCAACCAATTCGACGCTCTTTAACGAAATGGTAACATGAGTGTGGGTGCCCGGCTCAAACAAAAAAGGTTAAAGTTGTCAAAAATAAATTAGTTTCTTTTTGGGGTGCCCAGCTTGAAGAGACATGGGCGCCCGTAGAGCGATCCTTAGAGAAAATCTTCTATTTGTTACTCTTATTTTGAGTAGGAGATAATCTCTCAATCTATCTATATATTATACACCCTTAGCTTGGAGAAGAGGGGAATAAAACATTGTAACACAACAATTATTCTAGTGGATTATCTATCTCTCGGGCGGTAGATGTAGTCATCGGATTCCCGACGACGAACCATATAAAAACTGGTTGTCTATCTCTTTCTTCCTTTCTTGTGTCTGATCTATTCAATTTTAATCTTGACGAAATCGACGGACGACATCAAATCCTAGATTTGTCTGCCCACAGGGGTATTGAACAGAAACCTACTACATAGAAAGAACTTGAGGTAGCAAAACACAGAACCAGCTACATTTTGATCCCACGTGGCTCTGTGCAACCCATTTTTTAGGTCCGCTGATTGCATGGTTGTTTAGCCCAAGGTTTAAAAAACAGCCGTTATAACGAAAATAACGGCTGTTATAACAGATTCGGACCTACCCCGTTACGTTATGGACCGTTAAAACGCCCAGAAAATAACGGCCGTTATAACGAAAATAACGGCCGTTATTTTCCATTATTTTTCCGTTATAACGAAAATAACGACCGTTATTTTCTGGGAATTTTTGTGAAAAAAGACGGCCGTTATTTTTGTTATTTTCCGTTATATTCCATTTTTTTCCGTTATTTTTCATTTTTGAAATTTTGAAATTCAAAATTTGAATTTCAGCCCCATTTTTTCCGTTATTTCCGTTTTTTTTCTCTCGTTATTTTCCCATTTTTTTCCGTTTTTGCCCCTGAGCATTTTTTTCCGTTATAACGGAAAAAAGCGGTAACGCCCCCAGTCCGTTATACCGTTATAACGGTCCCCTTTAAACCTTGGTGGATATACACACAAAAAATCACCCTTATTGTGTAGGGCATAGACATCCATGTGGTCAGTGGGCCAGAAAAATGCACTACCAGGGCCAATGATCAGCTGGATCCAAATGGGACAAATCTAGTCTGGAACTGTTTGTAGACTTAAAAGTATGCAAACATTGTATCCACCATTAAATGTTCCTTGAAAAACGTGTTTTTAATTTATAAAATATTTTTTTAAAAAACATTAAAATAACACATTTTTCAAGGGACATCCAACAGTACTAGATTTGTCCTTCGAAATGTGTTGATTCAAAAAAATTTCCTAGAAAAAGGGTCCACAAAAAAAAAATTCTCCATAGAACCCTTCAGGTCTGCCACCTCAGCTGCCACTTGTAATAAACCCCAACTGTTCACACTTCTCTCCACTGTCTGCACAAAGTACATCATAACCCCGTTTTAACGGCCGTTAAAACAATAATGCGCCAAGCCCTTTACATTAAGAACCATTTTGACGCTTTGAAAATAACGTCCGTTTTATCATTTTAATGGCCGTTAAAATCGTTTTAACTGACGTTATTTTCTGAAAAAAATCGTGAAAAAATGGCCGTTATTTCCATTAAATTCTGTTATTTTTTTTTCCATTATTTTTCCCTTCTTGAAAATTTTGAAATTCAAATTCGAAATTTCGAATTTTGAATTTCAGCGCCATTTTTCCGTTAAATTCCATTTTTACCCGTCCATTACAATTGGTTTTAACGGTCTTAATGGTAACGGCCCCAGTCCGTTATGCCGTTAAAACGGCCTTTTAAACCTTGTCGCATACTGCCAAAAAGAAATTTGAGAGAGAGAGAGAGAGAGAGGATCTAGCCTCACCCACACCCAACCAATCAGAAATCTTCCTCTCTATGTCTTAACGACCTACTAAATTCTCTCTCTTCATTCATTTCTTATCTCCCATCCCAGCTACACAAGGCCAGACTCTATCTCTCTCACACACCAACGCTCAATGGCCACCACGTCTCTCCAATCCCTCCACCACCACCACTCACTCCTCAAGCGCCACCATTCAGACACCCCTCCGTCCACTCTCCCCTCCTCTCTCTTCCTCAAAACCACCACCCCTTCTCTCTCCCAAACGCTCTCCAACCGCTTCACTCTCTCCTCCACCACGTCCAGCACTACAACCACCACCACCACCACAACAACAACCACCCCTGCTATCTCCTTTGACCTCCTCCAACAACATTTATCTTCTAAAGACTTCCGTCAAGCCGACGAAGAGACCCGCCGTCTCCTTATTGTCCTTGCAGGTGAAGCTGCTCAAAAGCGTGGTTACGTCTACTTCTCCGAAGTCCAATTCATCTCTGAATTCGACCTCCAGACCATCGACGAGCTCTGGCGACAATACAGCAATAACAAATTTGGTTACAGTGTACAGAAGAGAATATGGGAGAAAGCAAAGAAGGACTTCACCAAGTTCTTCGTGAAGGTTGCATGGATGAAGAAGCTTGACACAGAGATTGAGCAATATAATTACAGGTCTTTCCCTACTGAGTTCGTTTGGGAGTTGAAAGATGACACACCTGAGGGTCACCTTCCTTTAACAAATGCTCTAAGAGGAACCCAGCTCCTCAACAGCGTTCTAACCCACCCTGCTTTTCAATCTGTGGAAGAGAACAGTCAGATTGAGGGAGCAGAAGACAAGGGTAATGAAGTGGGAGTGGAGGAATTGAGGCAGAAGAGTTCTAAATCATTGAGCAAAGGTGTCTTAAAATCAGATTACAGTTTTTGAATTGGGTTCTCTCATACCCACCAAACACAAAAATGGGGTTGGGTTTATATGCATTGGGAGTGAATAGTGATTGATTGCATTAGTTTTCTCTGAACTGTCTGTTCTTTCTTTTTGTTCTTTCTGAGGACACTGCAATTAGGTTTTTTTTCTTTCTTTTTCACTGATCTGAAAGCTTGGGCACAATGAAAAAACATGTTGGAACTGGAGATAAAACTGACATGGGGTTTTGTACTTTTGCATGATTGTGAGATTTATTTAAAGCTTTGGAGATGTGGATGTGGATGGATGTAGATGTTGGAATGTAATTCTGGATACTATAGTAATGTATAGGCATTGCTGCAGTAAGCTCTCAAGCTCTCCCAGAACACTTGGCACGTGTGGAGGGGTGACTAGCGTGTCTCGGGGGGACTAGTCGAGCGCTCTGAGGCCCGGATACCCTCTGTTTCAAATAAAAAATAAAATAAAATCTGCTGCAGTAAGCTAAACTAAAGTTCGGAAGACGGGTCACAAAATGTTTGTGTTTGACTTCTCTTTGGTGAAGTGGTGATGAGGTTATTTATTAAGAACCGCTATTAAAACCCTAGGCAGGATGGCTGTAAAGAGCTTCATCCATCTACGTCTGTTCTATTGTTTTGTCCGAGAGAATTTACACTGGCGTGGATAGTTATACAAGATGTGAAAAATTTTCTACTTGATTTTTTGGAATATTTCTACAATAATTATGTAAATATGAGACTCGTACAAAGTACAGAGTACCCTCCACAATGCTGGTCGTCTCCAACCTCTAAAGAGAGCTCCCTGCACATCAAAGGAATGCAAAGTTAAGAAACTGCAGCTGGGTATTTGAGTTATTTATTGAATCAAATCTTAGTCATTTTAGAGATTGAAGTAAAAGTTGGTCCTAATCCAAAAGATCCAAAGTCCAAACTTGATAAATTTGGTGAATACATAAATCAATTTTAAGAACAAGAACTGTATTACCTTCCAAAAGGAATAAGAGGCAGAACTAGCCGACAATATTGATGGCAAATAATCCAATAAAACAATAGTTAAAACTGAAAATTACACGAGCCTTATACATAAATATAGCTAAATCATATAGTTGGCTACTACATATCAAATAGATGCACACCCCCATTCTGGACCATTCTATTAATGGGATGTCTTTTGGATGATGCTCAAAATCACAGCAATCAGTTGGTTGATCCAAATCATCCAAATAATTAACTGTCTTGTGGAAATATTGCCTGTAATTTTAAGGGCTGTTCGAAGTCAAGCAACTAATTGGATGGCAAGGAACGTCCAATCACTGTGATTTTCCATCAAAGAGGCCACCCGTCATTTAGATGGAATTGATCAAAACACAAGTAGTCGACTATAGGACTTGTCCAGTTCATATCCAATACAAAGGCCATTTAGATGGTATGAATTTTGTCATCCAGACCCAAAATTCAACAGCTACATGCCACGGTTAAGAATTAATGGATTAGTATGTGTTTTGGTAGCCCATACATGAGTTTAGCCAACTGATTTAACCACCAATGTCCTCTTTGATCTTAAAAGGATAGTTAAAATTCATCATTGCATTATAAAGGCTACCCTGAAGGGTAAAAAGATTGTTCAAATTTTGCCATTTTCTCCATAGATGCCCTCAACTGTCTTTATCTTTAACAAAAACATAAAAGGGTAAAAAAGTCCTTGAGCATCACCTTTTCCCAATAGTGCCCTCAACTCTCACAAAACCATTCCCACTCTCCCAAAACTTGTTCCCTCTCTTTTATGGTACGACTCAAAAACCGTATGTGTGTTTGTCGTGTGCGCGCGCACTCTCGTGTGCGTGCGTGTGTGTGTGTGTGTGTGTGTGTGAGAGAGAGAGAGAGAGAGAGAGAGATGTATATGCGCACATACGCTGATGAATGCAAACATAGACATGTGAGTGCTGAAAATGTATAAAAGTTGGTGTGCATAAAAGTATTATTCAAAGTTTAATTTTTATAATAAATCTTGACCCCACAGGTAGAGAAAGAACGATTAAAAAGACAGTTGAGATTGAGTTCTAACAGTAAACAACTTACTATAAAGCAGATGTATTATGCACAAAAGTCTATTCAAAGTTAATTTTAATAATTAATCTTGACCCTAAAGTAGAAAAGGAACAATTAAAAGGACAGTTGAGATTGAGTTCTAACAATAAACAACTTACAATGAAGCAAATGTATTATGCACAGGGGCAAAGTCTCCTGGTATGCCGATGTGAACCGTCACATGAAAGCATCGCCTGTGTACGAGTGTATAAGCATGCTCCGGGATTCTGAAAGCCAAAGGCAAGTAGATACTGTTCAAGATTGATGTTATGCAGATGTTTCTATTAATGTGTCTTTGTTATTTGCTCCCATAATTGCCTGAAATTTCTAGTCAAGCTCATGATGTATGACAAAGCAAGTAGTGTTACAAATTTGGTTCGGCAAGTCAGACAAGTCAAATTATGTTTTTTATGGGAGACTCGTACACATCAATGTTTTATTCTACCCACCTTTTACTTTGAGCAATTTTCTCATTCAAAATGATTTTGAGTAAGTAATTAAATTGTGAATTTCATAAAATATTTCCCTATCCCAAAAACCAAAATGGAAATCAACCAACATGTCAGTTTTGCACAATTTTGGGTGAAATCATACTATTCATTTCAACGAAATTTTAATGAATAGTATTTTTTTGTTCGAAATTGTAAAATTGCTAGTGATATTTGCATTATTTCAAGTATTTCATTGAAAATTTCGACAAATAAATAAATTACAGATTTGAGCATTTTGGGGGGTACTCATATCAAATGGCTAGAAATCACCAATTACAAATGATTTTTGGTGTGTAGATCTACAAAGGAGTGGCTAAACTTTCATGGGGTCAATGAGCGTGAAAGAGTATGCTGCGTGGCATTTTTGGGGTTGGGCATCAACGTTTGGACATGGAAACCAAAGTTTTTCACGCTATATATTTTTGATCGGCAATATCTTACCTAGTCTACATCAATGTCCTCCTATTAATATTTAATAATATATGTGTTTGGGAATCGAGACATTTCTAAATGAGCACTGTTGCTGTTGGCATTTTATAATCCACTTCATTACCGTTAGATTCATGTCGTTAAATGAACATTCATTTCCACACTTCAAATGGCTGTTTATTGAAGTTTGATGGCTCATGAGTGTGTTTTCATGTTTGTTTTATCATTTCCTAAAGTTTCGACAAAATTTTCTTCAATATTTCCATCATTTCCTTTAAAATTACATTTTTTTTTCCACACTGCGTCAAAAATTTCCCTTTCCCAACAGATAGAAATATAGCTAGAAATTGAAATTTAATACCTTGATTTTGAGAATAAGATTCTCCATTGAACTTCCTAGAGAATATTTCATGTCAATAATCACCATGATCTTTAACATTGATATAAAATGGCTTAGGGACACCCTATATTATCCCCAAGTTATTAAAAGAGGGAATTTATTTTATAAAATATTTGGCATGACCTGCAATTTTAAAGCACATTAACTATTGAAGTTTAAGAGCAAGAAGTTGTACCAAATGTTTAGGAGCGTCCTCCACAACTTCTGCAGGTTGATCTGCTCCCATGCTGGCCAAGCATGCCCCTTTGCAGCTCATATATTTCTGCATACTATTTTGAAAAAAGAAGTATCACAAGACCCAGAAGAAAAAAAAAGAAGAAAAACATTAGGGGAAAAGCGTAAGGATGCCCTTTCAAAAATTCATATTTCATCATCTTCATGATCAGTGATCACTAATCAATGAAATCTTAAGACAACTAAAACAAGCAATATCATCTCACTCCTTGGAGTTTGATCCCTATTATGCATCCTCATTTGGTTCAGATTTACGAAACTATTGGACCCAATAACTTGGAAAAGACAACATACCCATGTTGGGCAGTTTAATCATAATAGAAGCTACAGAGAAGTGCCACTTCTATTTCTTTTCTACTTAGTTAAAACAGATGGCCATATCCAACTTATAGAATAAACCCTGCATAAGCATGCTACTTACAACTTGATACTCTTTTGGTTATCTATCTTAAATGTACGACCTGAAGCAAAAACATTCCTATCTGTTGATAATAAAACCAATGAAAAGAAGCAAACAATACAAAGAAGATGCTTCAACTTCACTATTTTTGAGAAAACAATTGGAACAGGACAGCATAAATAACTGTTAGATTTATAAAGCTTACAGTTCACATTTATTCAGCACCAAAAGCTTGCTTGGAACGCATGACTGCCCCTTTGACTTGCATACAGAAGTGCAGGACTCCCCTTGCCTATCTCCCAGCTCACGAGAATTATACAAAGGTAAGCTCCAGCATAAGTTTCAGATATTGAAATCAAGAAACGGATATAATCACCTCTCACCTTCCGATGACAACATTGATTCCAGTCAAGCTTGCTTCCAAATGGGTATCTGTGACTCCTGTGGCAGTGAGTATTCAAAACATATTAAAATTTTGAGCCTGAATAATAGGAAGTTATATCTGGTCAGAAAGCACAAAGCCTGGGTTGTAAACTGAAATGAAGTCTAAAACTCAAGAAAGAACAACAAAAACAAAAAACAATTCAGAATGTAAATGCAATCACTCATCATTCGTATAATAAGAACGCTCCATTTTTTAAAATACTTCCACACCGAACAAGTGACTGTGTCTGACATATGTAAGATGCACTCAAACACGTCTTAATAGGGTGAAATCTTCATAAATCGAGTTTGAGTTTTTATCTCTTATTCAAACACCATTGTGCAATGCTTGTGATGAGTTATGAGTGTGTTTTCTAGCTTGTAACACATAACCTAATGCTATTTTATCAACTTATAAAAAAAAAACCCTGTTCTATCCTAAAATATTCTATTTTCATTGTTCTTAAAATGATGTTTTCATTTTTAACTACATCATGCATGTATCAGACATGAATACCATGTCTGTCTGCGAGTTGTACAGTTTGTCCACAAAGAGCGATAGCTATTGAACCATACCTTAGTGGAACAACTGATTACTGATCAAATAATTAGCAGACAGAAGTTTCAATGCAAATATAGTAAAATCCTTAAAGAATGAAATCCACATGCCAACGCACCAGAAGAATTTGACGGAAGAGAAAAGCAATGGTGGAAGTCACTGATATAAGCATTCTCATGAACCTGAAAAGTTGAAACATGTTTCAGATAAATATATCACAAATTCAAAAACGGAATGAACTGGTATTTCATATCTCATCATGGAAACTCCAATAACATGAAGGCCAATGATGTCACAGCCCCAGTGGCACTTCAATACTGTACCACATAACTGCAAGCCATTATGTGAATAAGTAGATCGCAAAAAAGGTTTAGGACCTCATTATTCCCGTATCCAACAGCCTGTGCTTATGAGATGTTATATTAACTTACCACTGGGTCCTATGATATATGTGCCTTAACAAGAAAAAAGATAGTAGAGGGGGGTTCCTCTACTATCTTTTTAATTAGTAAGTATCATTAAATGGAATGACTTTTTTGGGGATTCCTCTCGAGCTGAATAGAAAGGAGGATCTGCCTTCTTTTGTTCCTTTTGGGATTCATCCCTTTTTTTAATGCTACTTACTAATTATCAAAAAATAAAAATAAAAGATAGAAGTTTTCTTCTAATTATCACCAAATAATTAAGTCAAGTTTCAAGACCCCTCTGAATTTTCTGCATTACATTATCACCCCACAGAGGAAGTCATGAAACATGCATAAAACAGTACTGCCATGTTTTTGATAAGGAACAGTACTGCCATGGAAGGACCACCATCAAGGAGAAACAATAACCGAGGAATAATTACATACCACACTCTCAGAATTATGACGGCACCTCCCAGCACAGAAATCAAAAACACTTGCATAAGTCCCTGTAAAAAGTAAAGGATAGTAAAACATTTTGACATACTATAGGAAATCTCATCTACAATGAGTACTATTCTAAAGTGGAAACCCATGGTCTTCTTGAGAAGATCGAAACTCCCTTGTTCCATACTGTTCTTCCAAATATGAGGAGCCCATACAATGGTTTTTTTTTATCTTTTTTTGGTCCATACATACAGGGGAATCAGGACCCCCCACTTGATGGGTCCAGTTAGGAGAACCCAAGGTCAAAAAATCAGCCCTGCCAGATGAAGTAACCATCTCATTTATAGACTTCTCCTGCATTGTTAGTAATATTTCCCTAACCATCCAAATGAATGTGATAGATAAGATGGTTATGATCATCTGAGCAGGTTGATTTGACTCAGACATCTCCTATATGGAAACTATCAATTGGTGGCTCCAGAACCCCTACGTGTGCAACCCTGACAGTTAAGGGAGGGATGACAGGAAACTCATTTCTTCTCAAGAATACCCCACGTTTCCTCTATTCCAAACTAGAAGATCACCTGCAGTTATTGGCTTGGCTATCTTTACCTTCAGTGCAAGCTCTTTTTGTGTCTGCAAAAAAATTCCACATGGCAAAGAATAAAAGTTGATATCTCAGAAGATATAATTAAAGCTTCAATGATATTCAGTGCTTTGGAAAATACCCGAGCTGGATTTAGACAGCACGAAACACAAAATTCATATGAGTTGCAGCACTGTGAAACAAGGTTGCATCCACTGCAGGCAAGAATAGAGAATGCTCTCAATCTGTTTAACATTTCAGCACAAGATGAGCAGTTGAGACTACTGGTGTTTTAGAGGAAAACTCACTGACAAGAGAATTTCTCTCCTGTTCCAGGGCAGCAGCGAGACCATGGATCCATTGATAGAGCATCACATACATGGCCTACAATACAAAGTGCTGGTTATGAAAGTTGTGATGGGAATGGAAAGTGATACTGCACCACTGCAAGCCTCTAATTAGCAATCTTGATAAAAAAAATTTGATAGTGATGCAGTCTAAACTATAGACTCTGTGTTAGTGTATGGAATGAAAAATCAATTGCAACTAAGCTACAAATTTGCATGCTAAATGAAAAAAAAAAAAAAAAAAGCAGTCTCACGAAAGCTAAGGTCTTTGGCAATTATGGAAAAACCTTCCAGCATCTTTAACTCATACCCAAATTATGCCAACCGTGTAAAAACATCAACATTATATACACAAAACAGATGTATTTCCTAGAGGATAGCATGTGCCAATGTGTAACATCCAGGCAATCACAAGCATGCATAATAACGAGCAAAAAAAAAAAAACTAGGATGGAAAACATTGCCATACCATTATCATCGGACAGTAGATATCTTCCTTGAACTGTATTTCTGCAAATCTGTTTCTCTTGAAGGCTGACATCCTTTCTATAATGTAAAAGTAAAACAACAAAACTTGTTAAAAGCACATGCTGCTAACAAATTTGAATTTTAAAACTTATCACAAACGCAGGAAAGGTTCCAAATGCATGCATGTTCAATCCACACTGAAAGCATTAGGAATTTTAAAAGCGTTATATTATCCACAAACAGTGGCGGAGCCAGGATTTTGTTCCAGGGGGGCAAGGCGGCACACCATAAAGTTGAGGAGGGGCAACGCAAAAAGAAAAAAATGAGGGTTGGGGGGCAGCTGCCCCCCTGCACTATATATAGTGACACACTTTGCAACCCCAAAAAGTAGTGCTACATGATTGCGATTTTATAAGTATGTTTTACAAAGTGAGAGATATAACAGATTATATAATGTGTATTTCATAGGGTAATGATCCCCTCACTTAAGAGAATATTAATGTCTTAAATACCACAGTTGACCTCATAATTAGCCCACTTCCCCTTGCCCAAATCACTTGGACAAATACAAGCTCAAGTATACCTATCTCTCAAATGAGGAGATCACTCCCCTATCTCATATATTTGGTCACATGAAAATTGAAAAATACTTGTATGAAATCTTATTTTTCAATTGAGAAGGCAAAATTCAAAATTTAACGAAAATGTAAATTTAAATATTTACATCATCATCGTCATCTACGCCTAGGGTCTGTAACATGAGTCCTATTTTGCCATTTAACTCTATTAAGAGCTATATACGTCCTAGCACGAATCAAAGTCAACGAATTTGGATTCATGTGAAGAGATTTGACATGATTTCACATCAGCTGTCAACCTGACACAACCATCCTCCCTTATCCAGGCTTGGGGCTGCCAATGAAGTGTAAGCACAGACACTACACATGTGGAGTTATTTACTATTCCGGAAAGACAATTTGAGAAAATCAGAAACATAAAAGAAATTTTCAAAAATTAAGTATAAACAATTTGAGAAGCAGAAATAGTTCAATACAAATACCGAATGCTTCTAAATAGGTCTATTCAAAGGTGTCTGCTTACATACATTAGTGAAGCGTTATGCATAGTAGGACCAGTATACAAAATCATCCTGTGTGCCATCTGAGATTGTATACTCGAAGGGCAACATCTGGAATTTTTTGTAGACCAAAATAATTTCATTCATTGTATGGTCCTACCATCCACTCAATCAAATTCTTTGGACCGTCGAACAAAAAAAAAAGAGATTTGATCAGACTGTTAAGATTGTAATCACCAATTGGTGTAGCTGTGGCCCATCCTAGAGGTGCATTTCCAAGAACTACACTGTAGCCTATATTTATATACTAATCTGATAAAAATAACAAATATAACAACCTACCTGAGAAAAAAACACAATTGCTTACTTCGGTGGATAAAACAAATTAAGTGCTTAACAATCCTAGCCATCAAAACCAAAATGGGTCACACATAATCAACGGTTCCAAACGCCAGTGAAATCATACAGCTAAAAACCCAATTAATGCATAAATTAACCAATTTTAGAAAAAATTGAGCCCGGATCAAACACGAAGTTGAAGAATATGATCAAAATTTCAAAATAAGAGGTTTTCTACAAAATCAACGGCGAATTACTCGATTACTTCCAAGATTTCATGAATTTTCGATTCAAGGACTGCGTTTTGAATCTTTGATACATTAATGAACTTACTAGTAAAACAAAGACAGATTCAATGACACAATTTGGGGGAAATACTTCTCACTGATCTAAAAATTCGAACTTTTTGCATGGTTTCATGGATTTGATGCATAGATTTTGATAGATTTCAGGAATTCAAAGCAAATACAGAGAGATTTGGAGACCAAGATTTAAGGAAAAAGCTTAGCTTACCTGATTGCAGAAATTCTGGAGAGAAATTGAAGAATAAGTAGATGCAAGAAGAGAATCTGATAGAGATTCAAACGAGATTTCGCCATTTCCCTCTTGAGAGGGAAAAAGGAATGGGAAAAAAAAAGGTAAATTAGGGCTTATCAAGGTTGATAATCTAAAGAGTCTTCAGCATTGTAGACCGGCAAAAATCGTTAAGTGATACATTCTGGGACACGTGGCGGTACATCGAGGGACCCTATTCCCACCAAATAAGCAAATTGGACCCACTGAAAGAATCCATCGTTCGATCCACAATAGAATATCCGCACCTTTGGATGGTCCGGAGGGTTTGTGTGACATGAATCTCGAGGACCATCCACTTACAGCTCTTTCTTCTTTCGCTAATGGACCGCTCGTCAAACTTCTTCTGAACGTTTGACCGTGCAGTTACAATGTTCAGATCAGGTGGGCGTGGAGCATAGGGAGTAAAACTTCTGTCACAACGCAAAACACAGGCCACGTGGAACACTCTTGGTGGACTCTTACCGTATGGATGTTTGGCCAGTCCCTCGGTTGACCTCTAAACCAAAATCAGCCTGATTAGTGATTTACAACCTTTGGATCTTTGCACCCAAATAACGCTCAATAATGCTCAAATTACTACCGTTAAAATCAACCCATGAAAATAACTTCAATCTAATCGCTTAGAAATCAGTAATCAGGCTAATTTTTGGTTTAGAGGTCCACCGAGGGACTAGCCAAACATCCATACGATAAGCATCCACTAAGAGTATGCCACGTGGCCTGTGTTTTGCGTTGTGACGGAAGTTTTACTCGAGCATAGGAAATATACAGGGTGACACAATCGAATGGTAACTACCACCTCCCTGCTAAATGTGTTCGCGCATCATATGGGAGACCCACCGTCATTTGAACAGCTAGGGGTAAAAGGTGGCAATTTGGCTCGCCGAGCCGGGCTTGGGCCAGGTTTGAGTTGGGCCAAAGTAGAGTCAGGCCGGGCCACGGGATGGACTTCTAGGCCGGGACTATTTTTTAAAAAAAGTTCAAAAAAAATAAAAATAAAAAAACAGTTGTTTTTAGGGGGGGAAGGCTTTAAAATTCAAATTTTCAGGGGGAGGGGGTATTTTAAAACTCGAATTTTAGGGGGGGGAAGGCTTTAAAATTCAAAATTTTAGGAGGATTTGGACTTCACAGGCCGACCAGCCTGCAAATCTAGGGGTGTCAATGAGACGGTTCCGGTTCGGTTCCTAAGATGGCCAGAACCGTAACAAACAGTTTCAGTTCTTATCTGTTCGGGTCCTGAACGATTCGGTTCTCAAAGTGATGGATCCAGAATCGGAACCGATTATGTATTTCTGTCGGTTCCGGTTCCTGTTATATTGGGTCCAATCTTGATAATATGAGAATTTTTACACTATATTTATATATTGGTTCTGGTTCTTGTCGGTTCGATTCCGGTTCCTATCGGTTTCGGTTCCATATTAGACTACCAGAACTGGAACCATTACTTTTGATTCAATTCCGGTTTCGATTCCTTTTTAATCGGTTCTCAAAAATGTGGAACCGGAACTGGTGTTTTCGATTCCGGTTCGGTTAAATGGGTAAAATTGACACCCCTACGCAAATCTCTCTTCACGGGTTGGGTCGGGCTGCGGGCTCAAATCCCAAACCCAAGCTTGGCCTAGAGGCTTAGCGGGCTGGGTCGGGTCGGGCTAACTATCAGGCCGGACCGCATGCCAAATTGCCACCCCTAACTAGGAGAGTTGGGTGCCACCTATGGTGTAAATGGATATTTGAAAATTCGAATTTGAATTCGGACATCAGATTCAGATAATTTTTTATATTCAAATATACTTTTTGGATATTGATATATTCACTCCGATATTAATTAATCGGATTCAAATATTGATTCAGAATATTGTCGGATTTCAAATCAAATTCAAATATCGAATTTTTTTTAGATTCAACTTTAGATATGCTTATATTTGATTCAAATAATATCCGTTAATAGCCCTAAATGGGGTTGGTGGTTAACTTAAGCCCAACCTAATCTTGAGCATCTTTTTCACCATGAGCTTCATGAACATGTATTAGTGACCAACACCTCAAGTTCCCCTTATCTCCCTCCAGAGGAAAGGGCAAAAATTCCATGTCCTAGATGTCAAGGTGATTTAGGGTTTTTTCTGTCGTTGAAAGATCAACCCTAAGATCAAACAATTTTTAATTATCCAATTCTTTTTTTTTGCAAAATTAACACATGATGCACAGTGGTATGTTGGATATCGTATCCGCACTCAGGGTTGGGGAACACAAATAAGAACTAAAAAATTGCAAAAATTGCTAACTAAATGGTGAGGAGGTGAGAATGATGATCACGAGATTTAAAACATGATTGATTTTTTTCAAAGAAAGAATTTATCATCTAATAAAAGCACATTGAAGGATCAACGATAACAAATTGCACTAATAAAGAAACTATTTATTAATTAAAATAAACAAAAGTACTTACATTGCTTGAACGAAAAGCTACTTACTAAAAAGCATCCAAAATTAACTAAGAGAGATTTTTAGAGAGAGAAAGAGAGAAGAGAAAAGAAAACTAGAGAGAGAAAGAGGATTTAGAAAGAAGTTAGAGGGGGGAGAGAGAGAAACTATCAGGATTACCTCGAAACACTTACCTTTTGGCCGACATTAGAGATCGAAGAGTGTTTGGCCATGGTGGTGGTGCTCGAAGCAAACAAGGAGGTTCGGTTGGAAGGGAAGCTTCTGGTGGGGGTGTGCATGGATGGCTGCAAGGGTGCACGCTGGTGTGCTTTTGACGGTGGTTGGAGGAGATGTTCGATGGAGGAAAACACTTACAACTATGTGAGGAGCAGTTCAACAACTCCAAGTCGTCGAAGATGGAGGGCAACAAGACGGTGGAGCTCTTGCTTCTCACGGCCAAAGTAGTTGGTGTTTGGACAAGGCAACAGTTGTGGAAGGTGGAGGAGAACACCTGCAACTCGAAGTTGCATGTCCATTAAAGGTGCAAGCAGGAACTGCTGGCCGTGATGAAGAGATGAAGCAATGGGGCTTGGAAAATGGTGGTGGTGCTTGGTGTACGCTGGTGGAGATGATGGCATTGTGGAGAAGAAGGTGGAGCATTGGCTGCCGGCGTGATGGAGATGGAGACCTGGTTGCAGGACCTGCAACCGTAGCTGGAGAGGTAGCAAGTGCACGCCGAAGGGATGGGTTACAGTCCGTCTAGTTGGTGAAGAGAAAAATGGCCAGCGCAAGAGGAGAATCGTGCATGGTCAGAGATAAGTTGCAGATGCACCCTGGTTCCACCGGTGAGCCAATGACGGAAAAAGAACAAGGGACGGTGTCTTGCACTGGTGGTCGTGAGGGAACAGTAGCACCGTGGTGCTGTAGTGCACTCAACACAGATGGAGGTAGAGTGGTGATGACAGTGGTGGAATGGTGGCTCCCGACCGGAAAAGGGAGAAGAAGAAGGAGAGCGGAATGAGAGAGATCTTTCTAGGGTCCCCTTATATTGCGAAAGGGTGGGGTCTCTTCCTTCTAGCCGTTAAATCAAGATCCCACGATTTCTTGAAATCATGGGTAATAGATATCTATTAGGGGAGAGTTGTGAATTAAGAGGAAGAAAGATCCCCTCCCCTTAATTCTCTCCAAATCAGTGAGGATGAAGCAAGTGGGGTCCACGTTGAGAAGAGAAGATTCTCCTCTTGGGGTTAAATCGGATCATCTCATTTGAGGATTGTTTTATCTAATTACGGGATGATAGGTTGAGTAGAAGATTTGAGAATCTGAATATCGGATGATTTGACGATTGGGTAGATGATCGGACGGTAGAAATGGATGGTGATGATCGAATGGATTATCGGACGGTAGAGATCGGTCAAGGTATGATGATGGTGGATGTGAGATGTGAGTAGTCAGATCATGAAGATGGGCATGATGGAGAGATTAGAGTTTACATAGAGGAGAAAGAAAATTATAAAAAATAGAGAGAAAATGCTAGCAGAGTTTGAACCCTAGTTCTTGACTTGGTCTTCTGCATACTTCACCAACTGAGCAAGTCTTCATTCTACGTTAGTTGTTTTAGGCTTAATCTACTTAATATATTCTCTCGGGGTTTGTCTCTCATTCTCTCTTGACCGTCTTTCTGGCTTTTCGATCATCTGGCTCAGCTCGTACTCGGCCTATATTTTCTTGTCTTAGCCCACTGGCTCTCTAAGCTTTGATCATTGGTTCTGGAGGTTGATTGTGGCCTGCATTCCATCAGAATTGTCCGATTGGTGTCTCTACAACAGAAAAAGCACGTAATGAGACTTAATCAAAATGACTTTATATCTTAACTTCCTGAAATGTGTTTAATTCATGCGAATTATCAATTTTCATCTAAAGAATGTGTTCTACGCAATGGAAGAAACTCTTACGTGAAAAAGTCGACGAAAATAGAAGTTTTACGTAGGAGAATGTGATAACGCTAAAAGGATAATGACTTAAAATAAGCATTTTTGAGCGAATATCACAAGCCAACCTTCAATTCATTGTAGGGGAGAGACGGTGGCTTCATCAAGCTAGGGTAATCTCTTTTACATACAATCAGTTTTTGAAATTCCCATGCAGAGGAAGCATCATTATAATGCAAGCCGATGACGAAAATGAGGTTTTTTTTTTTACTGAATTTTAGACATGCACCTTACTTGACTCCATCCACCCCAGACACTTTAATCTTTGTGCTCGGGCCTCTTTCCTTGTAGTTATTAAGAACATAGTGAAAAATAGTACGTTGCCATAGTGTAATTTTGGTCCTCATACAATAGAAAAATAAGAGTATTCAAAAAATAGGAAGGTGCCAATGGTCTGGACCTAGGCCTAACTTTCGTTAAAGTTTATAATCCTAAGCCCAAGATCTAGACCCATGCAATTCAAACTTGGAGGCCAAAACTGTTCACGAGTGTAACACCCCGAGAAATTGTGACCCTTGGATTAATTCCTTTAAAGCTAGACCCTCGAGATTCGAACCCTAGATGAGTGAGAGTGGCTAGTTCAATAAAAATTTAAAGCTTTTAATTAATGTAATTTTTTTCAATAATAAAGAGTAATTATTAATAATCCTCCCTCAACCATTAGATATAGGTGGGACCCATAATTCTATTCGGATTTTTCAAGCTTCTCACGATACACATAAAACAACTTGCTAAATCAATAACTTTTAGGCAAACCAAACCTTACAGACGGAAAAATCTCGTCAAAACAATCAGGGCCTATTTGGTAACGCATCGCGGCGGGAGAATAAAATATTTGCGCCCGCTAATATTTGCTAGGGCGCGTTTGGCAGCCACTTGCCCCCGACGAATATTTAGCCGGGCCCACAATTTGCCTGCCGCGGCAGGAAAACATTTGACACCAATTAAGCCTTGGTGGGAAATTTTATTTTCTCGCGGGAAAATCACTATTTTCAATAAAAATGAGTTTTTAAATATAAAAAAAGATTTATCCTTTAACATAATATGTGGTTCCCACACTCACCTAACCCATTTTTGACTTACTTTGATATGCGTGACCCACTCAAATTGAAAGAAAATGAAGTAAGCTAGCTTATACACGTACCAAATGTTAAATATTGATATGAAAAAATATTTAGCCAAGATAATATTCGCCTGGCTAAATATTCGCCATCGGAACTCTTTTTCTCACGTACCAAACAGGCCCTCAGTGTGCATTATATCATTATAATGGCCCATTTTAAACCTTGGTATGGATGTTTGGCCCATCCATAAGTGGATGTACATACCACAAATTAGGCTGATTATCACCATCAAAATAATAGACTTTGTTATTTAGGTGATTGGTCCATTAATTTGATGGTACAGATCATGAACATGTGCACAAAGATTGATCTCAATAATATCACAACTTTTCTGTTTAACAAATACCAAAGTATGCGATGAGTCGATCCACATACACAGAGTTCTTGGTGGTAAAGTGTTTTTAAGGCCATGTGGCACTGTTTCACTACAGCACGTATCGACTATGGTACTTTTGCAGTCCACATGATAACTTCTGTAAATTTGCCTATGCCATCCAAATACCGTGAAAATTAGGTGGGCGAATATTTTGACGAGAAAATGATATAGTTGCCAAACATTTTAAAATATTTTTAGGCATGAATTTTTAGCCATGAAGTTAATTGGCTGCGACTATGTATTCTCTCGAAAATAAATTGCCGACTAACCAAACACGACCTTAGTTAAAATTTTATATTTAATAAGGGGAGAAAATGTCTCCAACAAGTATCCCTGGAACGTTGGGGTGTCGATGGTAGCACCAAGCATGTGGAAGTATGATCAACACCTCAATGCTCAAAAAAAAAAAAAAAATTCTCAACAAATCCACCTAAAAATGGTTAATTTGACATACCCCATTGACCATTGACCATAAACCATACCCCACGGATAGACAAAAAGGTATAAGGTTGAGGTTATTGACCATTGGATTCAAGAGATTACGGTCCATGAGTCAATAACTGCAAAGTATAATATGGTAATGCCTCAAATCCAACTGTCAATGGCCTTAATCGCACTTTTATTTTTGTCTTGATATTCGTATGGTAACACAATTAAAAAGAAAAAATTAAAAAATGCTCGTGATGTAACAAGGTACTGAAGTAATAAAACTTCTATCACAACGCATTGTGATATTACCCAGTCACAACTGCACAGCGAACGACACGTGGATTGTAACCCAACTCAGGTTACAATAGGCAAGAGACGAGTTTATTTTTCCACTGCCTCCCATCCCGCGAGTAAAACTTCTATCACAATGCATTGTGATAGAATCAGTTACAACCACATAGCGATTGACACGTGGATTATAACTTAAGTCAGGTTACAATAAGCAAGAGACGAGTTCTTAATTCTTTTATGAAAAAATTATAATTTAAAATTTGTAAATTCAAATTTTATATTGAATTGAAAAGAGTTAAAAAAAAAAAAAAAAAAGCCTTCTTTGTTCTCTGAGACTATCCTCGAGTAAAACCTCTCAGAAGTTTTACTCCAAACCCTCACCGCCACTATCGCTTCTTCTGTCGCTCCTTCTGAAACTCTCACCACACAACTGCGAGCCGCTTCTGCACATCATTCCCGCCGCCGCACTACCCACAGTGGGGAATGGGGAAGTAAAGCTTTGCCCTGACCACCGATGGTAAGTTCACTCTTCTTACTCTCTTCATCCTCTTCTTTCATTCTCTTATCTTCTTACAAACCACCGCACCCAGCCCCAAAGAACATAATAATAAATCAAAAGTTTCATAGGGATTCTAAGAATAAGGTTTTAGTAAAATCAAAAGAACATAATAATAAATCAAAAGTTTCATATTAGGGTTTCTAAGAATAGGGTTTTAGTAAAATCGCGTATGATTTGGCTTTCTCTACTCTTGATTACTTGATCTTGAGTTGTTTATATATGGAATCGAGTTTCTTCGTGCTTGGGTTTGGATTATGTAGGATTTCATATGTTTCTGTGATAAAAAACTTGGTTATTGGTCATTTCAGTGTTGGTTTGCGTTTGATAATGTTCATCTAAAAATACATTCTGGAAACGGGTTTGAATTGTTATTCCAGTTCTGAGGAACAGTTACTGTATTAAAAATCTGAATTTTTTTTTTCTGTTGAGTTATATTATGGCCAAGGAAGAGAAGATCATAACTTATACTTAAAATTTAGGAGTCCAAGGCAAGGCCCAATTTGGTTGCTAATGAACCCTTATGTTAAGGGGCCGTTTGGAAATGAGAAGTAAAAGTAGTTCTACTTATAGTAGAAGTTACTAGTTGATTTTTTTACCTCCAAAAAAGTCATAGAAATTAAAAACGTTAAGAGGCCTTCTAATTTTTTAGAAGTAATTCTCTTAAAAATTAAAAGCTAAAAAATTTAGCTTCAGTACTAAGTTAGTTTTTAACTTTTTAAAAGTTAAAATATGAAACACATCCAAACTAACTTTTTAACTTTTTGGGTTATAAAAGTCAATAAGTTACTTATTTTTGTGTTGCAACTGCCCCCTAAATGATATTATACGGTTCAACACCATGGGTTCTAGAATTAGTAGTTTTTGAAGCTCGAGGGCATAAGCATTGACATCATTCAAACATGGTGGATTGCAAGATTGAATGTTTTGGAACCCACGAGATCACTTGATTAAAGTGGCTAGCAAATTATTCTATGTTTTTCCACTTTATTATATGTAGTAGAGTTTTATTTAATTTTTTTTCCATTTTTTTGTCTTTATGCGTAACGAATAGACCCAACATTATGGGGTTTCTTTCCCATGTCTGTGCTTAATTAATTTTTTATTTTATTTATTTCAGTTGATTGATGTTCGTGTGATTCCTTGGGCCAAGGCTAACCTCAGTTCTATCGCAATGCACTTAGTTATCATATCTTCAAGTATTGTTAGAATTCAAATTAGAATAACCAAATTAAGTTACATTTGCCCATCTTCAATTTTTATATATTGTGTTCGCAAATATATTGTACTTAATGACATTTTATGATCTTAATTTCAAACTTATAAATAATTCGGAAGAAATCAGACTCCAATTTTGCTTCCTCGTATGGTTCGGTCTTAGATGTCTCAATTAAGATGTCTCGTTCCAGTAAGGTACCAAGACAATACATAAAGAAATGTATTGTTTTATTTTATTTTATTTTATTTTTTGATACGTATAGAAATGTTATTTTCAGTCAAAAAAAATAACTTAAAAGTAAAATACTTATATTTGTAGCATATTTGTTATAAAAGTTAGTATTATTTTACTAAACGTAATATTTTAGCAGCACTAAAATAGTTTAGTGCAGTATTTTTTTTTGTTGTTGATAGATTTAGTATAATATATATCTTTGTATCAGTTAGTATCAAAATTTATCGTTTTGTCACATTTGAGACTTCTAGCATTTGTGGCTTACCAAGGAATTGAACGAGACTGAGATTTAAAACCTTGCTTGCTAGTGAGAGGCTTCTTTTAGTGCTTGAGGTCCACAAACAGTAAAAGTTACTACTCAATGGATGGGACTAGATTATGTAGAGGTGTGTTTAGCTGTGTTGTGGGTTTCTAATCTTGTTTCTATTTATTGTAGAAAGGGTCATTCATTTGTTAACATTTACCATGCTCTTTTTTTAATATGTAAAAGAGTACATATGTTGAGCAATTGATAGGTGGGCATGTATTTTCTTTTAATGGTATCCTAAATGTAGCAATTGAAATCTACATCTTTATAAAATCTTTCATCATTTTTTTGTTGGGTAAGATGGGGTTTTATGGGACTCCTAGTAACAATTTACAAGAAAATTATAAAATCTTAAGTGTAATAGATAATTATGTAGCATCCTCATCCATAAAAATAGACACTAGGAAAATCAGGAGGATATAACAAAATTTCACAATGTGAATTTTTAAGATATTTTCTGTTTCTTGATTAGTTGTTATTTTTAAGTTGTTTCTTTATCCTTGTTCGGATCTCTCTGTTGTATGCTTGAAGAGTCCCTTTGATTTTTTAAGGGCTGCTCAGGGATTTGGTTTAATGGATAATTGTCCTCACAAGTCACACATTGGTCATGATGTATTCAAAGGCCTATTCACTCCACAAATTGCTGAAAGCATTGAGGATGGGTCAAATGCTGAAGTGATTAGAAAAGAAAGGAACTTTGAAAATGTACATTAGTCGAACTTGAAATTTGGCAAGTTAAGCTTTTTTACTCGAGATATTTAGATGGGTAAGCTACGATTGAGCTTACAACCATAGAATTTGTAACCCTTACTACCTTGACCACCTTGGGGACTAACATTCAACGCTAAAGGCCTATTTGGATCACCGTTGTTGCAACTGAAAATGATTGTTTTGTTAAAAGATCTTTAACTCTTTTTTTTTTTGCACAAAAGCGGTGATCCAAACACACCATGTGGTGATCCAACCCTTTCATGTGTTTATTTTTAAACATGTGATTCGAGCATTATTTTGAAATAATAACTAGTCCGTTCTCTTTAATCATAAATACGTAGAAGGGAGGGGTGGTTGGATTATTCAAAAATTAATCTAACCTATCACAAGTTTACTGGTTAAGGTAAGGTGATTAACTCTCATGCCTTAGTTGATTGAGAAAAATGATTATCACAACCGACTCAATGCAAATATACCTCCGTGGTATATTGTCTTTTTGTCGTTTGGTCTAATCAATAAATTTAGAAGAACAACAATCAAACATACGCAAGATAAAGAGTTTTAGGTGAAAACCTTAGCCAAGGAAAACCACGGGACCATGTCCAGACGGAAAGTATAACTAACTGGAAAGTTAAACGAAACAAAAGTTACCTACATAGCACTGTTGCAAATGCAGCTTTCAACCTTAACCAAGGCCTAGTGCCGATGTGTCCACGTTCTCTGAATCAACGCTACGAATCCACGCGCTCCCTCCCATCTAAGAAGCCTTGTCTGCTTGTTCAGTTTGGTACACCCCAAACCTATCTTCGATCAGCCACTCCGATCTTAATTCTCAACTCTCCAACCTTTGCTAAAGGTGAATGATTCAGTACACCCTGAATCCTAAGTCGCTCAAATAGTGTTAAGACGCTATGTGGAAGACCTAAGCTGAGTAAGAGATCAAGCTTTTGGCTTTGATCTAGAAGAGATCAAGCTGAGTAAGAGATACTCTTGATAAATAAAACTTTCTTCTCTGAATTCTAAAGTGTAAAAGTGTATTTTGTAAAGCCAGAGAGAAGTTATATTTATAGAATTCGTAGCCCAGTCTATTAAGAAAGTGGGATGAGTGGAGACTAGAATTTCGAATCTGAGAAAGACTCAATCCGTGTGAAGTCCAATCGATTGGGCTAAGTCTAATCGATTGTACTTTGGGTCTAATCGATTGGTCTTGTACGGATGGGTTTTTTCCTTCGTAAATCCAATCGATTGTACATAGTCCAATCGATTGGACTTAAATAAGTTTTTGTCCCGTAAGCTCCAATCGATTTTACAGAGGTCTCCAATTGATTGGGCTTTGTCCAATTGATTGGCCTAAATAGTCCAATCGATCGGACTTTCTCAGAAGTCAAAATCTTGACTTAGACTCGAGTTTGTCCATTGACTAGGTTTGACCATTATATTTTATTCATTTAAATCTATTCTATGGCCACTAAGTCACTTACATTCCTAAGTGAGCGTACACGATCTATAATTGACAAATGGACAGTTACTCAGATGACTGATGTTGTCAATCGTTTGATCCTTGATGTTTCTGTTTCTAGTCTTCACGTAGTTGGCGAAGTATGCGTACCACGACATCTTCACATTACACTGGTGTTCGTAGGTAAGGTTACATGAATATTTTATATTACACAAAATCTTTGCCAAACTAGAATATAAAAATATTCTTTACATATTTGGCTTACCCAGATCTAAAGGGTGGTAGAAGTTAATTGGTCCATCATATGCTCGAAGCTCATGGTTAAAAATCAATCCATAAAAGGGACTCAAATGTAATGGTTAGAAATCACTGATTTGCTCAAATCTCAAATTAACACTTTTTTTATTTGATTTTTTCCAGGTAAACATCTTCAATGGCTACAAATGACAACTATATCTATTTTAGTTGTAGAAAAAGAGATCATGTGCTCTCTCGGTGTCCAAACAAGAAGAGATGTCCACTTTGTAAGAAAGGTAATCTTATTTGGAGAAAGGTGTTACGTGATACTCCAAATAAATGACGATTATATTTTACATGTTATGAAAAGAACTGTAACTTCTTTAAGTGGGATAACACTTCCGATAACACTAAAGAAGAAGCTTCGAGGATTGAAGTGGGGGAATCTTCAAATACCCAATTTGAAAAAGTGGGTGCAAACGAAGGCATGTGAACGAATAAAAGTAATATTATTGAAAATTTGTCAAAGTATTTAAAGAAGGTGTGGCTCAAATTGCAGCATAAAAAAAGGTTGATGTATCGTTTACTATTAAATTCCATACAAATTAGTTATGAGATCTTTTATTAATAAATGTAAATGGATCTTTTGTTGTATTAGCTCAAAAACACTTTTATTATAAATAGTGACATATTGTCCCCAATATTCTAACTCTCACGGCTTATCAATGTATGTATATCTCTAGCTTGCTCAAACTAATGTCATCTTCAATGTACCATAAAAACCTGACATTTGCAAGGCCATCAATGGCAAATCACAATTTCGTAACAAGCAAAAGCTGTCTCAGAAATTACAATTTCTTAATGATCAATTGACATATAAAATTGGATGTGTAAGCTGTATTTAAAGCCAAAAAAATCTCAAACTAACCCCAAACAGCCAACATGTTGTCATCCTAAACAATGAGTAAAACTTCGATCACAATGCGTTGTGACCGATGCCGGTCACAATCCAGTATACGAGCCACGTGGCACACTCTTAGTGGACACTAACCATATGGATGTTTGGCCAATCACTAGGTGGACCTACAAACCAAAAATAAACCTGATCAATGATTTCTAAGCATAGGATTGAGGTTATTTTCATGGCTTGATTTTAATACCCTAGGAATTTGAGCATTATTGAGTGTTATTTGGGTGCAACGATTCAAAGGTGTAAATCACTAATCAGGTTGATTTTTGGTTTGCAGGTCTACTAAGGGACTGGCCAAACATCCATATGGTCAGTGCCCTCTAATAGTGTACGACGTACGTGGCTCGTATTGTGGGTTGTGACAGAAGTTTTACTCCCAAACAACCAACATGTTATCATCAATAACAAAAAATAGCGATGCCATATTGGGATCCTTGGGTCCACCCCTGTGTTCTTTACATTGAGTACACTCCTAGTTTGCCAACTCTAATATTGCCTTTAAAGGACATTGAAGAATGCCAGAGAATGAGCGAAAATGTATTAAAGCACTGAAAACTAGTGAATCAATCTCGATCGAGTCGACCTCACGGGTGCTTTTGGTAATAAAGTCAAATTTTCCTTGGAACCATTTTAAACTATATTTGGATCACCCTTGAATCCAGGGAGTGTGGATAACATGTTTGCTTCCCATGTATGCATTGTTTTCTGTGTGTTTACCAATGAAACCCACAAGGTAAACTTCCCAAGGAAAATTGCTTTCACCGCTTATACATATTATATTTTAAGACAGGCAAAGTAACATTCGTTGCCAAATACACCAAAAAGATGTCTCCTAATGCTTACCAAATATAAGCCTGATGTTAACTAATTCAAAAATGGAAGATCATGGCGATATAAATATGTGAGAAACCTTATCAAAAAAATCTATGAGAAATGGTCCTTTATCTCAAGAATCACCATAACAATGTCACTAACTGTATTAGGTTCATACAGAACAATCTTCACTTTACTAATAAAAAAAACCATCTTCACTTTCTATGCAGTAGCTGAGAGAATCAAACTGTAATAGCACATCGGAAATATTCCCTACTATATGGTGCCACAAGGATCTTCTTAAATTCATGCTTCTTGTCTGCAAGATAACCTGAACTAGCCAATGACGTTATCCACACTTAATCTAATTGACTAGCTCATCATCATTATTCTTGTGCCTGCTCCAGAGTGCAGGGGTTGAATTCACAATCTTGAGCTCCGCATGACCAAAGCTTGCTTCGCGGAAGACTGATCACTCTAGCATTGGGTTTAGATATCTGTCGATTCATTTAAGGTATTTGAGAAAAGCAAGCCAATATTACTTCACGAAACAAAATTCTTAGATTTTATTTTGTCCGTTCTTTGTAGAATTTGGAAACCCATGTAGGTCATTAAAGAATCAAGGACACTCTAAGAATATAACAATATGTAGTTTATATTACATAAAATGAAGAACACAAAAGTGCAAATTTTATGCATGATTCAAATGCTCTTCAAAAGAATAGTTGCTACTTAGCAGTGAGTATATCCGTTAATGTTTTTAGTGTCAAAATGGTTGGTCTGCTCAATTGGCAGACATCAAGGGGTATCATGTCATTAATTCCATATCCAGTGTATTACATTGCAGTGGAATCATATTAACTTATGCACTAGGGCTATGACATTAGTGTCAATTTTTCCTTTTTAATCTACGAACCACTTTGGAGCTGTTTAACTATTTTAGAAAAGATATGGCAACTTCAAATATTTTCTTGAACAATTTTAATATTATGATCTGTTTAACGACTTTGAAATAACCAATTGTATTCCTAAGCATTTAAAAGGGAGTAAAACAAACAACTATATATTTCATAAAAGGAAGCAAAAGAACTAACCTTTAGCCAGCTATATTGATTTGAGTACTCGTCATGATTTGCATATGAACTAAGCATGAGAACATGAACTCCTGCAACTTCGAAAGAGTAACATAGATTTGAACTTGATCCACTTTCCTTAAAAGGCTCTTCCATCTGGCATTATTGGATTCTTCTTTTATCATCATAAGATCAGCCAATAATATGACCCCATTTTTTTTTGTAAACACAAACTATATAATTTCCATGAAAATGAGAGTGTTCCATTATTCAAAGTTGGGTTTGAATCCAATAATGACATGTGGAAGGGCTATTTAAATCTAGCATACACATCTAGTTTTATTTGTCGACATCTCACTAAGAAATTGTAATTTCTAAGACAACTTTTGCTTGTTACGAAATTGTGATTTGTCATTGATGGCCTTGCAAATGTCAATTTTTTTGTACATTGAAGAGGGCATTAGTTTGAGCAAGCTAGAGATATACATACATTGATAAGCCATGAGAGTTAGATTAGGGACAAGATTTCATTGTTTACAACAAAAGTGTACGAGCGAATGCAACAAAAGATCCCTTTACACTTATTAATAAAAGATCTCATAACTACTTTGTATGGAATTGAATAGTAAACAATACATAACTTTTTTTATGCTATAATTTGAGCCCCTTCTTTAAATAACTTTGATAAATTTTCAATACTATTACTTTCATTCGTTCATATGTCTTCGTTTGCACCCACTTCTTCGAATTGAGTATTTGAAGATTCCCCCACTTCAATCCTCAAAACTTCTTCTTTAGTATTATCGGAAGTGTTATCTCACTTACAAAAGTTACAGTTCTTTTCATAACATATAAAATATAATTGTCATTTATTTAGTGTATTACATAAAACCTCTCTCCAAATAACATTAGCTTTCTTACAAAGTGGACATCTCTTCTTGTTTGAACATTGAGGGAGCACATGATCTCTTTTTCTACAACTAAAATAGATATAGTTGTCATTTCTAGCCATTTAAGATGTTACCTAAAATTAATCAAATTATGAGGATGCTACATAATTATCTATTACACTTAAGATTATAATAATTTTTCTTGTAAATTGTTACTAGGAGTCTCATAAAACCCCATCTTACCCAACAAAAAAGGATGAAAGATCTTATAAAGATGAAAATTTCAATTGCTCCATTTATGAAACCATTAAAAAAAAATGCATACCCACCTATCAATTGCTCAACATATGTACTCTTTTACATATTAATAAAAAGTGCATAGTAAGGATTAACAAATGAAGGACTATTTCTACAATAAATAGAAACAAGATTAGAAAGCCACAACTAAACACATCTATACATAATCTAATTCCATCCATTGAACAGTGACTATTACTGTTTCCGAACCTCGAGCATTAGAAGAAGCCTCTCACTAGCAAGCAAGGTTTAAAATCTCGATCTCGTTCAATGCCTTGGTAAGCCACCAATGCTAGAAGTCTCAAACATGACAGAACAATAAATTTTGATACTAATTCATACAAAGATATATTACAATAAATCAATCAACAAAAAAAAAATACTGCACTAAACTATTTTAGTGCTGCTAAAATATTACGTTTAGTAAAATAATACTAACTTTTATAACAAATATGCTACAAATAAGTTTTTTAATACTTTTTAGTTATTTTTCTTGGAATGAAACAAAACATTTCTATCCGTATCAAAAAATGAAAAATATATTCCCTTATGTATTGTCTTGGTACCTTACCTGAACAAGACATCTCAACCAAAACATTCCAAGACCAAACCATACAAGGAAGCAAAATTGGAGTCTGGTTTCTTCTGAACCATTTATAAGTTTGAAATTAAGATCACATCATGTCAAGTACAATATATTTGCTAACATGATATATAAAAATGGAAGATTGGCAAATGTGACTTTGATTATCCTAATTTAAATTCTGACAATACCTAAATATATGATGAGTGCCTGTGTGGTATTAATGGGGTTATAGCCTTTGCCCAAGGAATCACACGAAAAACAATCAACTGAAATATAACTCATGGTGTTGAGGTTATATCCTTTAAAGACTACTGATTCTAGAACCCCTGGTGTTGAACTGTACAATAGTACCATTTAACATATTGGTTCATTAGCTACCAAATTGGGCCTTGCCTTGGACTCCTAAATTCAAGTATGAGTTATGATCTTCTCTTCCTTGGCCACAATATAACTCAACAGAAGAAAAAAAAAATAGATTTTTAATACTGTAAAGGTTCCTCAGAACTGGAATAACAATTCAAATCCATTTCCAGAATGTATCTTTAGATGGAAATTTTCAAATGCAAACCAACACCGAAATGACCAATAACTAAGAAATTTTTTATCACAGAAACATCTGAAGTCTGAACCCAATCCATTTCTAACGAAAAAAACAACATTCCAAACCCAAGTACGAAGAAACTTGATTCCATAAACAGCTCAAAATCAAGTAATCAACAGTAGAGAAAGCGAAATTAGATGCGATTTTACTAAAACTATATTCTTATAAGCCTTAATATGAAACTTTTGATTTACTAAAAACCCTATTCTTAGAAACCCTATTATGAAACTTTTTGATTTATTATTATGTTCTTTTGGGGATGGGTGTGGTGGTTTGTAAGAAGAGATTAAAATGAAAGAAGAGGATGGAGAGAGTAAGAACAATGAACTCACCGTCGGTGGTCAGGGCGAAGCTTTACTTTCCCGTTCACCACTATGGGTGGTGTGGCGGCGAGAATGATGTGTAGAAGCAGCGGTGGTGGTGAGGGGTTTTCCTTTTTTAATTCTTTTCAATTTAATATAAAATTTGAAATTCAAATTTGAAATTATATTTTTTTTATAAAAGATTTAAAAACTACGTCTCTTGCCTATTGTAACCTGAGAAGTTACAATCCACATGTCAATCGCTATGTGGTTAGACCAGATGCCATTTGGCATTACGTAGAGCCATTTTTGTTACTCACATCTACTCTCATGACCCACTAACTGAGAGAATTTTTGAAGCGGCGGAAATTTAGAAAGGACAATCATGCGCCCAATGATATTGCACCAGCGCAATATCATTGTCCCTACACTTAGGTGTACTTGGCGCAATATCATCAGCGCATGATCACTGCTTCTAAATTTTCGCCCCTTCAACAATTCTCTCCCACTGACCGCATGGATGTTTAGCCCACCCCATAGGAGTCCCCGCCTTTGCTGATTGCGTAGTGTCAGCGAAGCCACTAACAATCACAGAGTTCCCACCGCGGATTTTGTAGAACCACCACCGCTTGACCAAACATGTACCCCCGTGAGTGTTTTTAAGAAATTTTTTTTTTTTTAATTCACTTGGGTACGTGCCGAGAACTATGTGATTGTCAAGCCGCTGACACTCTGCAGTCAGCGAAGGCAGACTCCCTTGTTAGATATTCATACTAAAAATCAGTTTGTTTGATGATTTTAGCCATTTGATCTAATACGCAAACAATGGTTGAATCGGACGGCTAGTATCTAAAATCTAATGGTTGAGATACCAATCAAGGTGATTTTTAGGGTTGTCTATACACCAAGGGGTGGGCTAAACATCATGCGGTCATGAGCCCAGGCTGCCCACTTTTAGGGTTGTCTATACACCAAGGGGTAGGCTAAACATCATGCGGTCAGTGGCCCCAGGCTGCCCAGCAGGCAGTGGGAGTAACAAACCTTGACGCCATTGGTTCCATCTTTTTCCAAAAAGAATAAAGGTTCGGGCTCGGGGGACACCCATTTTTGACACCCATTTTGGCGTACCCACATAGAAGATGAATCAATGGCTGATTTTAGAGATCATCCTCACAAAAAATTCAAATCTTTCTGATATTGGTAGACTGGTTTAGAAACTGAAGAATTATGGTTAGAAATTGATGTGGTTAACTTGAAAACCACATTTGATGTGGTTAGAAATTTCAGAATGGGCTGACCGCATGGATTTCTATGTGGTGATCTATACGGTGAGGAGATCATCCCCACCAAAAATCAGCCAATGATTCATCTTCTACGTGGGTACGCTCGGTGTCCCCCGAGCCCGACAAGGCAAAAACCTATTTCATTGAGTAGTCATGCCCCAGCAAGGTCTCACGCCAAAGGCGTGAGCTTTAGCTTTTTGTTGCTCACACCGCTGCCCTCTGGGTCCACTGACCGTATGGACGATGGAGAGAAGAACTTCGCTCACGGACATCCAACGTTGATGACGGACCACAGTCTGAGCAACGTGGCATATTTTTGTTGACTGTATGATGTTTGGCCCAATCATAAGTTGACCTACAGACCAAGAACTAACATGATTAGTGATTTCTGAGCGTTGGCTTGGAGTTGTTTTCTTATGCTGATAGGTCTGAAATCGCCAATCAAGATGATTTTTTGCCTTGTAGGCCTACCTAAATAATGGGCCAAACATCCAAACGGTTAGTGGCCTCTGAAAAGCTGCCAACGGACGTCCGTGGGCCCACCCCCATGTGATCAGTGGGCCCAGAGGGCAGCGGTGAGTAACAAGAATCGGTGTAGCTGACGCCATAGGCGTGAGATCTAGCTGGGGACGTTTCATTTCTTCTTCGTTCTCCTTTTCTTCTCCGGTTTTCTTTCCCATCCTCCCACATCGGACGGTCACAGTAACATCAACCTACTTCCGGCGTTTTCAATCCGAATGGAAACACAGTGCGAGAAACCGAAGGAGAAATTAAAAGGTAAGGACTTCAATTTCTCTTATATGGCTTATTGTTCGCTCTTCAGATGTCTAGGGTTTTGATTTTCCTAATTTTGCTCTTCGATTCTCCTTTTGATTCTAATTGATCCTTACTACTTATCTATCGCCATCATTTGCTCAAGAATGAATGGAAATCGAAAAACCTAAAAAATGTAAAAATAATCTAGAAAAAAGCCCCCCAAATTTCATTCATTTTTGTACTTAAAATGAGTTTTTTCTATGAAATTTGGGGTTTATGTATTTGCTCAAGAAAATTTTGTGATGTTGTGGCTGTCCAGTTGTTTTTTTTTTTTTTTTTTTTTTTTAATATTAAATTTGGGATTGGTAGGACCCATGCCAGACCTTACCAACAGTGAACTTATGTTCAAATACTTTCACTTCCGCTTGCATTTTTTCGAACTACGCATTTAAGGTGATGATGGAATTGTTTTAAATTAAAACCGGTAAATCTCATATGTTATCCACTTTTATATAACAATCTTCATTTTGTGTGTGTGTATGTGTTACAATTGGGATCACTAACTGACTAACAATGTAAAGAGATGTAATATTTTTATTTGCTATCTAGGATTCTTATTTTTAGGGGCAGTCAGGTGGTAAGAATGTCCTAGATCTTCAGAACAGAATCTGTTAACTCTCCCACTTGGGCATGGAGGTACGTAACATGGTTTAAAATAACGCCCGTTTTAGCAGCCGTTGAAACGGTAACGTCCCAAGCCCATTACGTTAAGAACCATTTTGACGCTTAGAAAAGAATTCTGAACTGTTATTTTCTGAAAAAAATTCTGAAAACATGGCCGTTATTTCCCGGTTTTTTTTTTCGTTTTTGAAAATTTGAAATTCAAAATTTGAATTTCAGTGCCATTTTTTATATTTTTCCCCTTATTTCCATTTTTTCCCATTTTTACCTCTGTCCGTTGCAATTCGTTTTAATGCCCGTTTTAACGATTTTAATGGTAACACCCCCAGTCTGTTATACCCCGTTTTTATTTTTTTTTAATAGGTAAACATTTATTATTCCTCCTAAGGTAAGAACGGGACCAAACCCAGGTCTTTGGGAATCACCCCCCAAAGACTCGATCCCAGGTCCATAACACTATGACCAGTGATGGTGAGTTCCTTGTGAATCTGGTCGACCTCATTGTTGACTGGAATCTCAAAACCATTTGGGGAAGCCATGGCCACAGGACGTGGAACTCTTATACCAAAATGATAAGATCTAATTATCAAATCTAAATGAGAGGTAAACAAGACATGATTGATTCTTTCATCTAGTTACATAGATTATATAGGACTCGATTCGTAACAACTCTCCTATAACGGTTCAGTAACTTCAGGAAATTTAAAACAACTTGGACTCTAAAACCTATCAAAATAGATAAAATCCTAACGAAGCAAAAAGACGCTAGAGGTGTGCATGCATGGGCTATGTGCACGAATAACACACGTGGCGAGATGACGTGGATGTGAAGAGGCAAACATGTGGTGTTGCAACAATGTTCAAATACTTTCACGTTGCATTTAAGGTGATGATGGAATTGTTTTAAATTAAAACTGGTAAATCTCATATGGTCTCTACTCTTATATAACAATCATGGTTCAAAATTTCTGATCGTTTCATAATGTTTCGGTTTGTTTCGCCGAAACAAACTGAGACTATCTAGGATTCTTATTTTTAGGGGTTTTCCCCTATTTAATAGATTTCCCATAATAGGTAACAATAAATAGATACTCTTGATTTTGAAATCTAGAAGCATCTCATAGAATCTATGTGAAATGTTATCGTCGAGGGTTGAGTTTTGAGCTACAAGTGCCTCTTGTAAACACAGATTGGGGCTTTGTGTTGGATTCATTGGTTTTTTCTATGGAATCTCTTGTTATAAGCCCAAATTATCCCGATGGTTGGACCATGTGAATTTGGCTCCAGTTGGGAAGCCCACTTTCTGGATGTCTTACAATCGGCCATTCCTCATCTAGTCTCGGACCATTGTCCACTGCTCCTGTTCAGTGGAGTGGGGGTTCGTAGAGCCTCTCTCTTCCGGTTCAAGTTGATGTGGTTGCAGGAACCATCCTTTATGAAGGAAGTGGAAAACCGGTGGAACTCTTTTTCTTTCATCGGGAAAGCTGGGTACATATTTTGGAACAAACTCAATGCTTTCAAGATGAGCTTGAAGGTGTGGAATTCAGAGGTTGTGCGTAGAATTGAGAAGAAGATGGGGGATCTCCTCATGGAAATTGCTCGGCTCGATTCCAAAGAAGAGAACGAGTCCCTTTCTAGAGAAGAGTTCAATAGGAGGACGGAGTTGAAGAAGGATTATCTCTCCTTATAGCGCCAAGAGGAGATTTGTTGGAAGCAGAAGTCGCGGGTGCAATGGCTTAAGGAGGATGACAGGAACACGAAGTTCTTTCATAGCATTGCTAATGCTAGAAGAAGAACTAAAAATATTTCCCATTTAATGGTGGAAGGAGGCCATGTTGAAGATGAAGAGAGCATTAGGAATGGCGTCGTATCCTTCTACTCTTGTACTTCGAAACCTATAAGGACAGACCTAAATTGGATGGAGTAGCTTTTAACTAGATTGAAGATAGCCAGAGTAGATGGGTAGAAAACCCGATTGAAGAGAAGGAAGTGTTTGAGGCCATCAATTCGCTGGAGCTCCAGGTCTCGACGGGTTTCCCTTGGCGTTCATTTCATCATGTTGGTCCATAGTGGGCAAAGATTTCATGAGAGTAGTGGAGGAGTTCTATAGGGAGTCGTGGCTTGACTGGAGAGCTAACACCACTTTCATTGCACTGATTCCCAAGAAGTAGCTGAGTCTCTTGCGGATTTTTGGCCCATTAACTTGATCGGGAGTACTTACAAGATCATAGCTAAAGTCTTGGCCACTAGTCTGAGAGGGTATTGGGTCACATCATTTCGTCGTTCCAAGGGGCTTTTGTAAGTGGTCAGATTATGAATGATATTCTTATTGCCAACGAAGTGATTGATTCCAGAATTCGAGGTGGTACCCCGAGCTTCATTGGCAAAGTTGATATGGAGAAGGCCTATGATCATGTGTGTTGGTCTTTCCTCGATTATATGTTAGGTTGTTTGGGTTTTGGTGTCAGATGGAAGAGATGAATCTGTACGTGTATATCCACTGCCCGCTTCTCTATCTTGGTCAATGTGGCTCCAGCAGGTTTTTTCAGAAGTTCCAGGGGCCTCCGTCAAGGGGACCTAATGCAGGGGCATTTGCACACCGGGCTCGAGTGGGGCAGCCTGCGTATATGGGGCACACTCGGGGTGGGATGGCCCGTGTGAAATGGGACCCACGAAGGAGGGTTCGACCGAGGGCCTGAATCATGGGCTATGAGATAAAGGAATTTAATCTCACGCTACCAACATTCGCGGCTTTTGGGGAGTATTGGTTAGATGTCCTGCATCAAATTTGGTATCAGAGCCCGGTTCGAAACTCCTGATTGGAAAGATGTCTTATATTGGTTCACAATCTTTGGTAGCCGCGTTAGCTAAACTAAACGATGTGATAAATCGTTTTGAGAGCGGACTAAGCGACCATATAAATCGTATTGAGAGCAAACTGGAGGCAAGGGTCTCCGCTAGAGTTCCAATCAGCAACTGTCGTCTTGGAAAGTCACTACCACAACCACTGGCTTTTCCACATCTTTCTAACAAGCTATTGGAAGGTTTCACAGCAAAAAAAAACCCCTAAAGAGGTTTCAAAGCAAGTCGAGAAGAAAGTAAACGAAGAAATAAAAGCCATTGAACAAGATGGTGTTTTTCCATCTGAGGAAAATAAATCGACGAGGAAGAAAAAGTCAAAACTGAAGAATTAGCCAGTCCTGAAGCTCTTGTATATCAGACGAAAAGACGGAGGATATGCATATTGATCCGCTTGCTGTTATGGAGAATGAAAGTGATGATGATTCCCCTGGTTCAGACGCTTCAGCTGAAGATGGCCCAAATAGTACAGAAGATTCCGATCCGAAACCAGATATTTCTGTTGTTTTAGAACCCACAGTTGAAAATAAAGCAGATGGAACAAGCAAAGATTTCTATTCAAAGAAGGCCAGAGTTGAGGAGATAGACCATGTTTTAAAAAATTTACACCCGTCGAAGATGCAAAAGAAGAAGCTAAAGGGAGAGTACTCAAAATATCTCATTCGCTGGAAAAGCCAATTGCAATATCTCAACTTGAATTCGAGGTCGAATTCTTTTCAACCAGGAGGGTTTGATGCGGGAGCATTCTACTACGATCGTCCGCGCTACACCGAATCAATGCCCAATCAAATGGATTCTATTTACTATTTATAGTAATTCAAGTTTTTACTATTTGTAGTAAATATCGAAATTACTATTTATAATAAATCTCGTTTTTACTATTTATAGTAAATCCCGAATTTACTATTTATAGTAAATTTTGATTTTACTATTTTTAATGGACCCCACGAAGATTTATTTAAATTTAACTAGGATTTTCAATTCAGATTTTGTTTTCAATTAGGATTTTATTATTGATTGCAATAGTTGATTTGTATTGGGAGTTTCTAATTTCAATTAGATTAGAATTAGGAAAGTTAAAGTAGGGAGTCTTATAAAAGGTAATCTACCCTTTGATTTTAGGGATGAAAAATTATGAATGAAGAAATAGAAATCTCTTTGAGAAATCTCTCTCGTGGTGTGAAGCCATCCTCTCTTGGTGCGAAGCCAAGCTAATTCGGTGCGAAGCCAAAGGTATCTTTCTCCATCTCTTTCTCTATCTCTTCTCTCTGAATAATCTTTTCTTTTCCCATCTCTATTATTTTTTTCTTTTTTATTAATTTCTTACTTAAGAAAACCCAAATCATACCACAGCACTGTGAATAGTGCTGCATGAATAGTGACGTGAATAGTGTCGTGAATAGTGCTGTGAATAGTAATTCCTTCTCAAATCGCGGAACAGTACTCCCGTCCTGCGTCAAATTAGGGTTCGACCGAGGGCCTGAATCATGGGCTATGAGATAAAGGAATTTAATCTCACGCTACCAACAGTCGCGGCTTTTGGGGAGTATTGGTTAGATGTCCTGCATCAAAGTGGTATCAGAGCGGGAGGTCTCGTGTTCGAGACTCCTCACCGGGGGTGATTAATGCAGGGGCATTTTCACACTGGGCTCGAGTGGGGCAGCCTGCATATATGGGGCACACTCGGAGTGGGATGGCCCGTGTGAAATGGGACCCACGAAGGAGGGTTCGACCGAGGGCCCGAATCATGGGCTATGAGATAAAGGAATTTAATCTCACGCTACCAACAGTCGCGGCTTTTGGGGAGTATTGGTTAGATGTCTTGCATCAGGACCCTTTATCCCCGTACCTTTTTCTCATAGTGGCGGAAGGTTTGAGTCGTCTGGCATCCAAAGCCGTCGATGAAGGGTTGATGTTTGGCTTTAAAGTAGGGGAGGAGAGCCCCGTCATCTCACATATGCAGTTGGCAGATGACACGATCTTATTCATGGAGGCTTTTCCTGGGTAAGCCCAGGTCCTTCGGGGGTTGTTGAGGTGCTTTGAAGTGGTATCAAGGCTTCGGATTAACCTCTCAAAAAGCGAAATCTTCAGGATTAGAGATGTGGTGTTTGGATGCGATTGCAGCTCGCTTGGATTGCAAGATAGGTAAGCTTCCAACGACATATCTCGGCTTCCCGCTTGGAGGCAATAGTAGATCGAAGAATATTTGGGATCTGGTTATTGAACGTATCCAGAGGAGAGTGGCATCGTGGAAGAAAAGACTCATTTCCAAAGTAGGTAGACTTACTCTTGTCAAAAGTACCCTTTTGAGTTTGCCCATCTACTTTATGTCAATGTTTTCGATTCCTAAAGGGGTGGCCAAGAAGATTGGAATACTTATTAAGAACTTCCTTTGGGACGATAGAGAGGATAGTCACAAGATCCATCTTGTGATCTGGGAAGGGATTTGCAAGCCCAAGGTAGTGTTGTAATCTTGGATCGTAACCAGAATAAGAGATTAGGGTTAGAGATGGAAGAGAGGAGAGGAGAAGAGAATTGGGGGAAGAGGAGAAATCGTGTAGAGCTTAGAATAGCCTACATGATTTCACCCAATATATATATTAAGTGAACTTTTACAATATTACAAGGGCCCCCTGTAAAATATAAGATATTACAAGTAGGTCCCTGACAACACTCCCCCTCAAGCTGGTGCGAAGATATCTATCATGCCCAGCTTGGATAACAGGTACTCTAAGATCCCTTTAATAACACCTTTAGTTAACATATCTACAACTTGATCAGCAGTATGGACATACGGTGTGCAAATAAGTCCCTAACCAAGTTTCTCTTTGATGAAGTGACGGTCTACCTCAATGTGCTTTGTCCTGTCGTGTTGAACTGGATTATGAGCAATGCTGATGGCTGCTTTATTGTCACAATACAGTTGCATAGACCCTTTGACAGGATATCCGAGCTCATTGAGCATAGTCTTCAACCATAGAAGCTCACATACACCATGAGCCATAGAACGGTACTCTTCTTCAGCACTGGAGCGGGCGACAACTAGTTGCTTCTTGCTGCGCCAAGACACCAGATTACCTCCCACATACGTGCAGTACCCTGATGTGGAACGTCTGTCAGTGACTGAACCTCTCCAGTCAGCGTCTGTATAAGCTTCAACTCGCAGGTGTCCATTCTTACTAAACAGGAGACCCTTCTCTGGAGCCCCCTTAAGATAGCGTAACACTCGGTGTACTGCCTCAAGATGTGGAGAGCGAGGGGCATGCATGAACTGACTGATGACACTAACTGCGTATGCAATATCTGGTCGTGTCAGCGAAAGGTAGATGAGACGCCCAACAAGTCTCTGGAACTGGCCTGCATCAACAATGGGATCCCCATCAACAGGATTCAGCCGATGTTGCTGCTCTATAGGCGTATCGGCTGGTTTAGCTCCCAAGTTTCCTGACTCTCGAAAGAGATCAAGTACATACTTTCTCTGTGAGATAAACACACCCTGCTTTGACCTAGCAACCTCAATGCCCAGAAAGTATCTCAAGGTTCCCAAATCCTTGATTTCGAACTCTGTGCCGAGGTATTTTTTCAATCTACAAACCTCATCTGGGTCATCTCCTGTGACCACGATATCATCCACATATACAATAAGAGCAGTAAAACGACCTTGACTTCTCTTAATGAAGAGAGTGTGGTCCGCCTGACTCTGCGAGTAGCCAATCTTCTTGACTGCGGAACTGAACCTCTCGAACCAAGCCCTTGGTGACTGTTTAAGCCCATACAAGGCTTTCTTCAGTCTGCACACAAGTTCCTTACTCCCAGTCGGACTGAACCCCGGAGGACCTGTCATGTAGACCTCTTCCTCTAGATCACCAGCTTTTTCAAATTGTGGGGGGGTATGTCAAATTTCGAAGGTAACATGGGGGGGCATGTCAAAAATTCCCTATTATTTATTGCATGTGAAATGAGCCTGGCTGTCACTGCAGACTTCATACCCTATTAGTACATGGTTTCCTTGCCACATAGGATGCTAATGTGGTAAATCCGGGCCATTCATGTGATAGATGGCCATCTAGATTGGCCACGTAGACAGCACCTGCTACCTCAGCTGACACTTGTGAAAACCAACAGGTGGATCACTTTGGTCCTGCTACCTCAGCTGACACTTGTGAAAACCCTTAACCCTGTCATCATCTTCTTTTCATGCGAGTTTAAAAAAAAGGCATTCTTGATATCCAACTAGTGGAGGGACCAAGAAAAATTTGCCGCGAGAGATAACAGAACTCGAACTGAGTTCATCTTGGCCACTGGAGCAAACGTCTCCTAGTAGTCAATCCCATAAGTCTGTGTATACCCTTTTGCAACGAGACGGGCCTTGTACCTGTCGATGCTTCCATCTGCTTTGTATTTCACTGTATATACCCACTTGCACCCCACGGGTTTCTTTCCTCTAGGCAATGGAACCAAATCCCAAGTACCATTCTTTTCTAGAGCTGTCATCTCCTCTAGCATGGCTGCTTTCCACTGAGGCTGGCTGAGGGCATCTGAGACACCGGATGGCAGACCGACACTGGATAGGGAAGTAGCAAATGCCCTGTAGGATGGTGAGAGCTATTGATAGGAAACAAAGTGAGAGATAGGGTGCTTGGTAACACAGTTCCGAACACCCTTCCAATGAGCAATAGGTACATCAATGTCTATGGGAAAGATTGTAGAAGGAGCAACAGACATATCATCATGAGGATCACTGAGGACACGATTACCTGGATCGAGTTGGATTTCCTAGCAGTGAGCTTGGATGGTGGACTGTATCTCTTTTTGACGTCGTCTGGCATATGTCTTCAGCTGCGGATCCTGTGGCACAGTGTCAGTAGGAGATAAGGACAAGGGTACAGGAGACTCATCAGGCAAATCAAGGGGTACTGGTTGAGGAATCTCCCCCTGTGGAGGTATCGGACTCTCGTCAATACTCCCAAGCTCCCCATGAAGGGAAGTCCGATCAACTGAGAAGAAGGGAAGACTCTCAAAAAAGGTAACATCTAGAGAAACAAACCGACGACGGGTAGAGGGATGGAAACACCGATATCCCTTCTGAGTGGACGAATAGCCAAGGAACACACATCGAACGGCTTTCGGATCTAACTTATCCTTCCTGTGATGGGCGTGAACATAGCAAACACAACCAAAGACCTTAGGTGGAATGGAGAACACATGACAGGAAGGAAACATGAGTGAAAGGGGAGACTTTGACCCCAAGACACGAGAGGGCATCCGATTTATCAAGTAGGATGCCGTCAACACTACGTCACCCCAATAACCCTTGGGTACACGAGTACCAAGAAGAAGTGCCCTAGCAACCTCTAGGACATGACGATGCTTTCGCTCAGCGGTCCCATTTTGTTGAGGTGTATCGGCACATGAATTCTGATGAAGAATTCCATGCTCTTCAAAGTAGGAGGCAAGGCCACTGTACATGTATTCCCCCCCATTGTCAGTGCGTAGGACTTTTAGGGTGGTGCCCAATTGATTGCACACCATTTTATGGAAGGTCTGAAAGATAGTATGCACCTCATTTTTTGATTTCATAAGGTAGATCCAAGTGTAACGACTGTAGTCATCCACAAAAACCACAAAGTAGCGAAAACCAAAGATAGAAGTGGTGGGATTGGGTCCCCAAACATCAGAGTGCACAAGCTGTAAAGGAAACGTACTTTTTTTATTACTGGTCGGAAGAGACACCCGACATTGTTTTGCAAGTACACAAGTTTCACAGTTGAACTCAAAAAATGGAATAGACGCAAACTGAGGTAACAGACTCTTCATGACTGAAAGCAGTAAATGACCTAGCCTGTTATGCCATCGCATTAACAGGTCTTTATTAACGCTAGAACTACTGACATTGACACTAGACTGATGTGCAACAGAATATGAAGTTGGCTGGCTATCGAGCAGGTACAATCCACCATCCTCACGACCACTGCCAATCATCCGCCTCGTCTCCAAGTCCTGAAAAACACAGTGAGTAGGAAAAAAGGTAACACTGCAGTTTAGGCTCTTAGTAAGATGGCTAACAGAAAGCAGGTTAGTGGTGAATTTAGGAACATGAAGTACAGAGGATAAAGACAAAGTAGGTGTGGCAAAGATAGTGCCCTTCTCTGAGATAGATGAGAAGGTGCCATCGGCCACGCGGACCTTGTCCTTACCTGAGCAGATATTATAGGTGGAGAAAAGGGATGGCATACCAGTCATATGATCGGAGGCACCAGAATCAATGATCCAGGAAGGACCAATGGGTGCCGTAGACACATGGTGGGCTGAATGGGATGTACCTGTCTGAGCAAAGGATGATGTAGGTAGGGAAGGGCCATCAAGCTGAGTAAATAATTGTCGAAGCCTGTCAATGTCCATGCTAGAGAAGGTGTTGGACTGCCCAGAGGAAGGGGTCACATCAGAGGAATCTTGACTGGTGGCATGAGCGGCTGAGGTTCTATGTTTGCTACTAAAGGGCTTCTTTGAGGAGCCTTGCTTCCCCCTAGAGAATTGTGCGGGACGACCATGAAGACTCCAGCAGGTCTCCCGAGTGTGGCAACGCTTGCCACAGTGATCACATCTGAGTCGATCACGATCATCAAGATCCCCATCCTTCTTGGATGTGGGTTTGCTCAATTTCTGAGTGGCCAAGGGAGACTTCTCAGATAAAGGAACATCAGCATCTGTTTTAGAGCTCATGGCTCTCCTCCTGCTGTCCTCGCTCTGGATGTAGGAGTAGACCTGTGCAATGGTCGACGGCGGTGGATCTCTGCCCAAGATGTTGGCTCGAACCTGTTCATAGCTCTGGTTCAAGCCGCCAAGAAACTCGAATATGCGTCCGCGCACAATCATCTTCCGAAACTCCGTAGCGTCCTTGGTACATGCAGGGGTGTAGGTCTAGTAGTGATCTACCTCTTCCCACTTGCTGCATAACGCAGCGTAGTATGATCCCAAAGGAAGATCGCCTTGCTTCAGATGTGCTATCTCCTGCTGAAGTTCATACATCCTAGCAAAATTCCCATCTTGGGAGTAGGTCTGAGATGCAGTATCCCATATATCCTTGGCAGTCGGGAGAAAGAGGAAGCCTGTGCTGATCGATGGATGCATGGAGTGAAGCAGCCATGACATGACCATCGAGTTTTCTGCTTCCCATTTCTCAAACGCAGCATTGGAGGAATCGGGTGCGGTGACACGTCCAGTGATATAGCTGGCTTTGCCTCGTCCGGTGATGTACATCTTGGCAGATTGAGACCATGCGAGGTAGTTGGTCCTGTCGAGTTTCACCATAGTGATTTGTAGGCCTGGGCTGTGATCACCATGACTTCCCAGACTGGGTGGGGCAACAATGATCTCTGACTTGGCAGAAGATGACTCTTCAGATGTACTCATGGTAGTAGAGAAGACTTTTCTGATAAGAAATCACCCGAACTGCTGCTGCGGAGGTGCAAATCACCTTCTTTTTAGAACAACTCCTTTATAGATTTTCTATTGGAGAAAAAACCACCTGCGGAAAACTTGTGAATGGTTCCGAGGACCTAAAAAAGGTTCCTGGATAGGTGCGGTAGCACTAGGGAGTGTTCTGGACTCCTCTGAGACCTGCGGCTAGGTCCAGAGGGTCTTCTCTGACCTTTTGGAAGGGGCGGCTAGGCTTGGTGGCTCTTTTCCAGGCTTCTGGAGTGGGCGGCTATGCCTGATAGCTCTTCTCTAGGCTTCTGGAGTGGGCGGCTAGGCCTGGGAGAACTTCTCCAACCTTTTGGAGTGGGCGGCTAGGGTTTCAGACTCTTCTAAAGCCTGCGGCTATCCATGGGAGATGATCTCCTTCTTTGGAAAGCCCTTCGCATCGAATTTCGCAATCCCTAGGGTTCTTCAGACCTCTAGGATTGAGCCATGGTTACATAACCATGCTCTGATACCATGTTGTAATCTTGGATCGTAACCAGAATAAGAGATTAGGGTTAGAGATAGAAGAGAGGAGAGGAGAAGAGAATTGGGGGAAGAGGAGAAATCGTGTAGAGCTTAGAATAGCCTACACGATTTCACCCAATATATATATTAAGTGAAGTTTTATAATATTACAAGGGCCCCCTGTAGAATATAAGATATTACAAGTAGGTCCTTGACAACAGGTAGAAGGGGGCCTAAGGGTTCGACAAATCCATTTGATGAATAAAGCTTTGCTTGGGAAGTGGCTTTGGCGTTTCAGGGAGGAGAGGGAGAGCCTATGGTGAAGCATCATATCGATGAAATAGGGTTCCAAGAACTACGGGTAGGATAACTCTTTGCCATCTACCTCTTATGAGATTGGAGTTTGGAAAGGCATCTCTAAGATGAGAAGAGAGATCAGAATGGGAGTAGCTTCAAGGTGGGGAACGGGAACCGGGTGAGATTCTGGGAAGACATTTGGTGTGGGGATTCTTCCTTAGCCGAATCTTTCCCCTCCATATATGCCTTGTCCAATAGAAGATGTGTCTTGATCAACAAGGTGGCCTCTAGAGAGAATGGATCTATCTCTTGGGACATGGGGATCATGAGGAGAATCAATGATTGGGAGGTGGAGAATGTGGCTTCCTTGTTGCACCGGTTGGACGGGGTCCAACTTGTTGATGACATAGAAGACAAGAGGTGGTGGAATCACGACCCTAAGAGGATTTTCTCAGTCAAGTCTCTCTACAGTAGCCTTCTAGGGCAGAGCTGTACGTCCTATCCAGCCAAGCGTTTCTAGAGCACCCCCATACCATCCAAAGTCCTCTTCTTTGTATGGTGCGCTACACTTGATAAAATCCTTTCCGTGGAGAACCTCAGAAACGTGGCATTCAAATGCCTAATAGATGCATTCTGTGTTGTCAGGAGGAGGAGACGACAAATCATTTGCTTATCCATTGTCGTGTGTCCAAAGAGATATGGCAGCGCTTCCTTCAGCTCTTCGGGGTTTCTTGGGTCTTTCTGCTTTCGGTTCTCAACACTCACAACGATGGTTCTCCAAGGCTCTTTCCCCTAGTGGTAAAGTGCTATGGAGGATGGTTCCCTTTACTATTTGGTGGGAGTTATGGAAAGAAAGAAACCGCTGTACTTAGAAGACAAGGAGGCCAATAGTGACAAGATCACCATGAACATCAAAGCTTCGCTATATTATTGGGGGTCGGCAAATCCCGAGATTAAGACTTTCAGATTTGAAGATTTCGTTTTCCGGTGGGATCGTTTGGTCTCGTAGTGGAGTTCTTTTTTGTGGTTTGTGTTTTTGGGGCTTTGGGGGTTTTTGCTCTTGAAGCTTTTCATTTCCTTTTGTTTCGGCTGTATAGTTTAGGGCGTTCTCAGCTCTTTTAATATATTTATCCTTTACCGATAAAAAAAAAAGCCCAAATTATCATTGGCTTTTCTTTTCTTTTCAGTTTTTGATAGGTTTTCTATGGATTTTTATTTTTTTTGATCGGTAATTTTCTATGGTTTTCTATGGAATTTCAGGTTACTATGTCCTCATAATTTGCTTTTATTGATGGGTTTTCTTGTTCATGATTGGTTATCATGGGTCACATTAAAATTTTTTTTTTTCATAATTGTAACATGTTTGAAAATTAGTGAGAAAGACCATGATCATTCATCATGGCTATTGTAAATTAGTTATTTTGTTTTTCTGGCTTTGGGGTGATGTAGTTTCAAACTATTGATATGGGGTTATGTCGGGTCTTTCCCTACTTATTCCTTCTTTTTTTATCTATATTTTCAGTTTTTTCCTGTTTTGTGTAGTTTTATCAATGTGGACTGGTTAGTGGGTTGGTCATAGTTACATCCTTTGAGTTATTTAAGCTTTTAAAAATGTGGATTGGTTATTGGGCGTTGGTTTTTTTGAATGTGAATTGGCCCTTTTTCATATTTTTTTCTATCTAATAATTTGGCTTTTTTTATTGCATCCTAGAGGATGATCCTTACCACTGATCTATCGCATTCTTTTGCTCAAGAATGAATTGTATATGGAAAAACCCAAAAAATCTGAAAAAAAAAAACTCAAATTTCATTCATTTTTGGTACTTAAATTGAGAGTTCT